>CM066032.1:1442461140-1443061140 GCA_033557465.1 Ichthyophis bannanicus | reverse complement strand
TCCAGCGACACTATCACTCTGGTAGGCTGAACACAGAAGGGTCAGAGGGCAGGGGTTGCCTACACCCTGAGAATATTATGGAGTACTGCCTGGCCAAATGTACTGTCCTACGGGACTCGCTCTCCAAGCAGTAGTGAGCTGCAAATATATGACTTCAAAACCATGTGGTGGCCTTACAGATTTCTGTTATTGGCACTGAGCAGAGGTTGGCCACCGATGCGGCCATCGCCCTCACGCAATGTGCTGTGATACGGTGCTCAAGGGAGAAGGCAGCTCACTCATAGACGAGAGCAAGTGGAAAGAGTTCACTTAGTCACGGGGAGCCCCAGTCTACTGGGGTCATATGATACGAAAAGCTGAGGAGCTTTGCAATGGGCCTGAGTCCTCTGTAAGTATGACAGGGCCCATTTGCAATCCAGTGTATGAAGCACTAGTTCCTCCCTGCCAGTGTGAGGACATGGGAAGGAGGTGGGGAGGACCACCTCCTGGTTGAGGTGAAAAGGAGATACCACCTTCGGGAGGAATTTGGGGTGCATGCGGGGCACTATCCTGTTCTTGTAGAACCGTGAGTATGGTGGATCTGTCACCAGAGCCTGGATTTCGCTCACACTACGAGCAGATGTGAGGGCCAGGTACCGAAGGTGACAAGTGGCCAGGGGCTCAAATGGTGGCTTAGTGAGCTGAGAAAACACCATGTTGAGGTCCCATTTGCTGCTGGCGGGTGGAGAGGGGGCAACAGGAGGCCCCAGGGGACCCTGGAGACCAGGGGCTGGCTTAAGAGAGGTTTTCCCTCTATAGGGTTGTGGTGCGCGGCTATGGCGCTCAGGTGCAGCCTCGCAGGGTTTGATTTTAGTCCAATGTGACACAGGTGTAGGAGATACTGAAGAACGAATTGCGACTGGCAGGAGAAGGGATTCTCCTTCTCCACACACCAGACAGGGAACCTTTCCCATTTAAAGGTATAGACCCTTCTGGTGGAGGGTTTTCAGGAGGCCAATTGGACCTCCTTGACTTCCTCAGGAAGACTGAAAGGGGCCAATGCTACCCTCTCAACAGCCATGCTGTTAGTGTTAGCGACCCCATGTTGGGTGCAGCAGGGAGCCATACTCCTGGGATAGGAGGTCCTGGGCCCGGCTCAGTGGGACTGAGAGTACCATCGACAGGGAAAGCAGCAGAGGGAACCGCAGTTGCCTCTCCTGCTTTCCCTTTCCCTTTCACTCTCTCGCTGTAGACCTTGGAGAGGGTATTGGTGACCAGGAGGGTTGGTGGAAACTCAGAGTAGACCTTCTGACCATGGGATCAGGAAGGCATCTGTCACCACTCTCCCTGGGTGTGGTTGATGCGAGAAGAAGCGAGGCAACTGCGCATTGCCTGAGGAGGGTCTGCCCCAGCGGTGTAAGAGTTGTTTTATTACCCTGGGGTTCAAATGCCACTTGTGAAGGCAAAGGACTCTGACCAGCATGTCTGCTACACAATTATCCTGGCCTGTCAGGTACACTGCTTGTAGGAGTATGCCATTGTGCACTGTGAAGGAGAGGAGAGCTTCTGCCTCCTGGCAGAGGGAGTACAAGCCCATACATCCCTGCTTGATGATGTAAAACATGGCAACCTGGTTGTCCATCTGGATCAATACAGGTCGCTGCCGCAGGCGGTGGCAGAAATATTGCATGGCCAGGAAAATTGCCCTGAGTTCTAGGAGGTTGAGCTGCAAAAGTGACTCCTCCTGGGACCAGCTGCCTTGCGTGCAGCGGTCCCCGCAATGCACTCCCCAACCCAGGAGGGAGGCATCTGCTGTCAGGGTCCTCTGTGGCGTGGGTGCCTGGAAAGGCATTCCCGCCTGGAGGTGGTGCAAGATTTACCACCAGGTGAGGGACTCCACCAAGTGACTTGTGACTGTGACCCTGTCCCGTAGCCTGCCCGTGGCTTGAGTCCATTGTGAGCAGAGGCACCATTGGGCTGTCCGCATGTACAAGTGAGCTAATAGTATGACATGGACCATTGAGGCTATGTGGCCCAACAAACAGAGGAGGAGGTGAGCCGGTACCGACCAGTGTTGTTGTATCTCCTCTGCCAGTTGTATGAGGCAGTCTGCCCTTTCTCTTGGGAGGACAGCTTTGACTTGCAATGTGTCCAACTGAGCCCCTATGAACTCCAGATTTTGGACTGGAAAGAGATGGGATTTGAATAGCTGAAGACAAACCCCAGGTGCTGCAACAGGAGGGTTGTCCTCCCTGTGGCCTGACTGACCTCTGAGGCCAAACCCCCTCTGATTAGCCAGTCATCCAGGTAGGGGAAGACGAAAGCCCCTTGTAGGCACAAATGGGCAGCTACCACTGCCAAGCATATGGTAACTCTTGGTGAGGAGGCCAGGCTGAAAGGCAGCACTCTGTACTGGTAGTGCCCTCCTCTCATGACAAACCGTAGGTACTGCCTGTAGGAGGGATAGATTAGGATGTATGTGTATGCATTCTTTAGATTCAAGGAGCACAGCCAATCTCTGGTGGAGGTATGACAGCAGGGTCCCAAGGGAGAGCATCTTAAACTTCTTCCTAACCAGAAACTTGTTTAAGTTTTTCAGGTCTAGCATGGGCCTGAGACCCCTACCTCCTTTCGGGACAAGGAAGTACCTTAAATAGAAGCCTTTTCCCCATAGGTGTTTGGGTACAGGCTCCACTGCCTTGTCCTTGAACAGACCTGCAAGCTCTGACAGCAGAAGAGTGTGGTGAAGGAGAGGTCGCACAGGCTCTTCTGGGAAAAACTTGGGTCATAACGTAAGCAGAGGAGGACGCTCGAGCCTCACGAGAAGTGCTGGGCTTGGAACTCGGCGTCGGGGAGGCCAGTGCCAAGTCGGACCTTGGGAATAGCTTCTCCTGCAATTCCGACCTCTTTTTATTAGTTTTAGGCATCATGGCCTGGCACAGGTCACAAGAGGTGCTATCATGGTCTGGCAGCGTAAACAGCAGTCATGAGTATCAGTGACAGACATGGGTTTAATTGCAGCACTCACATTTTTCGAACCCACTGGGAGACATGGTGGGAGACACCCCCCGGGGTCATTGACCCCCAGGTAAAAAATAGCATGAATGCCGGTCGAGGCAAGCCTCGATGAAAAAAGAGGAAAAGAGCCGAGTACAGTGCTGGGACCGGTGCCAGCTCGAGGTGGGAAGAGGAACCAGTACGCAAACTGGGAACAGCTAATTTTTTAAGGATTTTTTCCTTGGAAACTGGACATGCGTCCTTTGGGCTCCGTGTAAAAAAGGAGATTGAGCAAGATGACACCCTTGGGCGGGATGGGGACCATGCATGCGTGATAGCATTCCCAAAGGCTTTCTTTGAAAGCTGGGGAAATGCTCCGCGCAGGCTCCATCAGCGCCGACATCACCCTTATGTGAGGACTGACTTCCTGCTTGTTCCTGGAGAAAAGGGCCTACCTGGGCTATACACCCCAAATTCACTGCTGCCAAATCTGGTCACACTCCAGTAGATATTTAAACACCAAGGGCTCGATATTCAGTTGGGCAAGCTATGCGCCGCTATAGCACATAGCCGTGCACACCGACCCTTAACCCCAGATATTCAATGCTGGGGTCATATGTGGCCCCGGCATTGAATATCCAGGGATCGCCACACACACCGTAAACCGCAGTAGCTAACTGGGCAGCAGCGATATTGCATGCTGCCTGGTTAGCTCCTGCGCCTGAAAGACAGGTGAGTTTTTTTGTCGCCTATCTTTTAAGTGCAGGTCGCTAACTGGGCAGCATGCAATATCGCTGCTGCCCAGTTAGTGACAGTCTCTGCCTCCGCTCCACCCCGGAATGCCTCCCACAAGTCTTGATGTTAACCAAATAGCATCGGGGCATGTAACCAATAGCAACGGGCTATTCAACTACACTAACCGTGTAAGTGCCATTGACGCTCTTGATTTCAGGCGTTTACACGGTTTACTGGGTTGTAAACCGTGTAATGCCTTTCAAATAAAGGGCCCCAAGTTCAAAAGCTGACCATGGTGCTTAAATTATGGATGTATGTGAAGTGCTACTATCCTGATAGCGGGTGGCGTTGAATATACATGTGTAGAGCAGTCAGCGCCACAGCTATTTGGAGAATGGAGACATTTAAGCCACTAGCTGAATAACTATCCAGATAAAGTTAGAACAGCTTTTTTACTGTCCAAATTAATACAGATAGTCATCTGGATAGCGGACTGAATATTGCCACTCCACCCATGCGCCGCTCCAGCACTATATAGACAGTGCCAAGGCAGTCTATAAGGATTTTCTGCGGCACTGTATGGATAGTGTCAACCATGGGAATTATCCAGAGAATGGCTGCCGTGATCCAGCTAATTCCCTTGGAATATCGACACAACCTTTTTTAATGATTGCATCAATTTTGAAAGATATTTAAGTACTTTTCAAAATGTGACACTCTTTATACAACTGTTCCTGTCGAGACAATTTTGGAGGCTTCTTATCTGACTAGAGACAGGTGAGAATAATGCTGTTTTCCCAGAATCTCTGTTCTACACGGTTAAGGTGCCTGCATCAGATCCAGTTCTTTTAAAACAGTAGTTCCACAGCTCTCCAGGTAACATCTGCCTTTCCGAATCTGAAGGAGCTAAATTTAGCACCAGGATGTGTAAGCAAGCACTATTAGTATTAGGAGTAGTATTATTGAGCTCACACCTTTCCCAGAGGGGATCGAGGCAAGTTACATTCAGGTACAGTATTCTGCACTATGTATATGTACATCTGACGATGTGCTCAGCTTTGTAAATAAATCCCTATTTATTTCCCAGAATGCCTCCAGAACAAGCAATCCTCTGTTACTTGATACTGACTCCTCCAGACCAATATGCCCATTAAAAATAATCTGTTAAGCACAAAGCTACTGCAGCACAACAGTTTTTCGAGGGAGGTGGGGGGGGGGGTGGATATTGCAACATGGTTAATCATAAGGCTTAAGTCCTAACCTGTGCTGTATTTAGCAAGAACTATGACCTTACCTTGGACCTCAACCAGCATTTTTTTAGCACACGTATGTGATGCACTTAAAAGTCAGCAATCCTGCATATACTAAATAGTTCCATAAAATGGCAGCGGTTTCCCAGCATGCTAAGCTAGTACCGCAGCTGTGGTAAACTAAACTAGTAAGGATAACACATGCCCTCGGAGCTTCCCCAAGTTGCCCTGGCAGTGCAGACAGCATCTCTGGATCCTCCTGGCCTTCACAACCCCCCGAACAGCTGCCTACCTCCTCCAAACTTACAGTAGCTCTAGCATCAATCTGGCACAACCAAGCAGTGCTAAAGTTCAAAGTTCACAGCGCCCCTAAGCAAAGGTGGTGTTAATGTAGCTGTGCTATCAGCAGTCATGACAGCTACCATACCGTGCACCATCAATAGCTGCCTCTCCCACTCTCCACTCCGAACCCGCTCCGATTGCACCTAAACCCGTGCAAAGCACTTAGTGGGCTCTTTTTAAAACTGTAGTACCATTTTTACTATGCAGCAGTTGTTCGTGTGAGGCCATACTAACAATTAGCATGTGATAAAACCTGCGCTAAGTGCTTACCACACTTTAGTAACATGTCCCTCAGTTCTGCACTGTAAACCCCTATTCAATGGTCTTATTCCAAAACTCTCGAACCTGAGAGCATGACAGACAATAGTCAGTTGCTCATACTGCTATATAGGGAGGTGCATACATGCTTGCAGAAACTAACCGATAGCCTAGGATATTCAGCTATTCATTTGTCTTCTATCAGTTCAAATTAGTGGCGTGAAAGTTCATATTTTTCAATTAGATATGCGGGTTAGAAATGACTACTATAGTAACTTTTGCTAGGTCTTCCAGGATTCTCTGTTATGAAGCTAAAACTAGCAGCTCGTCTGGAAGACTGATGTTGCCTTTCTTCCGTCTCCCGAGGTGTTAATTACTCTACTTAAATACAGCACGTCTGATCACTTAAGACAAAAATCACATGGTATGCAAGATAACACAAAGGAGCAATTCTGTCAGAGCAACCAAAATTGCAAAGATTACACTGAACTCCCAGTCTACACGAGTGATTACTATCTACAGACTGATAAAAATACATTCAGTGGGGAGGAAAAATGAATCAAAATTATAACCATCTATTCACACTGAGCAACACTGTTCTCAAACATGTAGCCCGCTTCTGGAAGACTCTCTACAGAGAGAGGGCCTCATTAGGAGACCCTGCGACCTGATGAATCCACTGCAGCTCCTCAGGCTCATTTCAAATAAGGGACAAGAAACCTCTTCAGGGCCCTTAGGTTAGAGCCCTCATGCAGTCTCAGTTCATTTCTCCATATATTGATTTGGCATTTCCACAGAAATAAAGTTTACTAAAATAGAGTCTCTTCAACAGTGACAATCTAACACGGTATACGCTTTCAGGGGCCTTAAGGAAGACAAATCATTAAAATTGTAGGTTACCTCTAGACTTCTACTTCCAAAAAGTGGAAAAGTCTCTGACATCTGAATTCCAATACTCTTCTCTGGATTCCTCTTTCCTTCTCCAGATAGTAACCTCCTCCTTGAAATCCTTAAATACTCTTCCTCCACCTGATGGTTACTTTCTCTTTTTCTCCTCTAGAATAGTGACTGGATAGTACCTCATACACTGAAGTTAGTGTACAATTCCTTTCCTCTTGAAAAGTCACAGAAAGGCCACTGAGATGTCCATATCCTTCTGGGTAAACCCCCACCACAGCAGGAAAACAGAACTGATAATCTTCAGTCTTTCCTTTCCTTGTTCTCCAAAAATAGGGAAAAGGACTGCAAGAAAACACTCTATGGACCTTTGAACAGGCCTGGCAGGTCCAGCAGCCGAACAAAGGTTTTGGGGATTTTTGGGAGCTGCTATATTGCAAGCAGCAAGAGAACCAAATACAACCAGTGAACTCAATGGGAGTTATTTATTTATTTACTTTTGTTTTAATTTATTTCATTAAAAAGCAGTCAGAAAAAAAGGCAAAGATAAAAAAAAGAAGTATGCAGATCAAAGACAGCAAGAGAGAAGGGGGGCCTGAGCCCAACCTATCGGCCCCCTCAGACGTCCAGTGAGGTTCTCTTGCTCCTCTCTAGCCAACCAGTGCTGAAATCCATAGGGAACAGTGCTGGACACAGGTCGGCTGCTGTCTCAAGGAGACAAGAGCATGCACAAGCTCCGAAAAATGTTAGAGCTTACAGGTCTCAGTCACACAGGCCACAGCACTGTGGTGGGGGCCAGGGGAGACAGGTCTATTTGTACTGTTGCATCAGTCCAAACATCTTGCCACTTACGGCAAGCAGAATACTAGCTTCACTCAGTGCTATACCAGTAGATCTATCATGTGATGACATCACTGAAAGTTGCTCAAGTCTGACTCCACCTGCTGGCAAGTGATAAGGTTTCCAGGTGTCCTGATTTTCAGGGATTTTCCCTAATTTTAGAGCTTTATCACTTACTCCCACCCAATGGCGAACGTTCTAGTGGGGGGGGGCTCCCAAGCAAAATTTTGCTGCAGACCCCCCTATTTCGGCTTCCCTGCGGCGACTCACACCAACCCCGCTGTGGTGGCATAACACCCCTCCCCCAGCAATGACACAATACCCCCCCTGTCAATCTCCCTCCCCCACTGGTGGCAATGACGATGGCCCGTGTAGCAAGCTTATTTAATCTGTTTGTCAGGTTGCCTCCGTTCCAGGTCCAGAGAGTTCCTCCAGGGCCGAAGTCAGCCCAGGAGGAACACCTCCAAGCCTGGAACGAAGGAAGTGCAGCAAACAGATAAAAGTAACTTTGTTCCACTGCCGTTTGGGCCCAATTCCTGCCTGGGCCCTCCGCATTGTGGGGACTGCTTGGGTGAAATTCTGCTGCCACCTGCCTCCTCTATTCCTGATTCCAGCAATGAGGATAGAGCAGGTAACATAGTAACATAGTAAATGACGGCAGATAAAGACCAGTATGGTCCATCTAGTCTGCCCAGTAAGATGGCCAGAGTAAGATGGCAGGAGTAGGTGCTACTCTGTGCAGGCCACCCCTCAGGCCACCCCTCCCCATGTCTTTGTTTAGGGGTGAACCCACCGCTCCATGCAGGACACCCCTATTTGTTGAGATGTTAGATGGTTCAGTTTATTTTGTTTTTATTCTGTTGCTATAAATGGATCCATTGTGTCTGTCCCATGCCATTTTGAATTCTGTCACTGTATTTGCCCCCACCACCTCCATTGGGAGGGCATTCCAAGCATCCACCACTCTCTCAGTGAAAAAGTATTTGACGACATTCCTTTTCAATTTTCCACCTTGCAGCTTCATGTTATGCCCTCTCGTTGTACAGCTTCCCCGTCTTTGGAAGAGGTTTGTTTGTTCATTATTTCTCCTTAAGTATTTAAAGGTCTGAATCATATCTCCCCTATCCCTCCTCTCCTCCAAAGTGTACATATTTAGGTCTTTAAGTCTCTTCTCATAAGGCTTCTGACGCAGGCTCCAAATCATTTTGGTCGCCTTCCTCTGAACAGTTTCCATTCTTTTTACATCCTTTGCAAGATACGGTCTCCAAAACTGAACACAGTATTCCAAGTGAAGCCTCACCAGTGACTTATACAGTAGCATTAGAACCTCTTTCTTTCTGCTTGTAATTCCTCTTCGTATGCAGCCCAACATCCTCCTGCCTTTTGCCACCGCCTTGTCGCACTGTTTTGCCACCTTGAGATCTACAGAAATAATCACACCAAGGTCTTTCTCCTGATCCCTGCACACCAACCTCTTGCCCCCTATCACGTACATTTCCCTTGGATTTCTGCTACCCAAGTGCATGACTCTGCACTTCTTTGCATTAAATCTTAATTGCCAAGTATTCGACCATTCTTCCAGCTTTTGTAGATCTTTTCTCATGTTAAGAACTCCCTCGGGTGAGTCCACTCTGTTGCAAATTTTCGTGTCTTCTGCAAAAAGACAGATCTTTCCATTCAGTCTTTCAGCAATATCACTCACAAATACATTGAACAGTGCCGGGCCCAGGACCGAACCCTGAGGAACCCCGCTAATCACCTTCCTTTCCTCCGAGTGAGCTCCATTTACCATTACCTTCTATCGCCTATCAGTCAACCAATTTCTGATCCAGTTTACCACCTTGGGACCCATCCCCAAACAACTGAGTTTATTGATAAGCCTCCTATGAGGAACAGTATCAAAGGCTTTGCTGAAATCCAGGTAGATGAAATCCATTGTATGTCCCTAATCTAGTTCTCTGGTCACCCAGTCAAAGAACTCAATCAGATTTGTTTGGCAAGATCGTCCTTCGGTAAAACCATGTTGCCTCGGATCTTGCAACCTGTTGGTTTTGAGAAAGTTCACTATTCGCTCCTTCAGAAGCGCCTCCATTACTTTTCCCGCCACAGAGGTAAGGCTCACGGGCCTGTAGTATGACACTTTTTCCCTGTCACCACTTTTGTGTAGAGGTATGACATGAGCCATTCTCCAGTCCTGAGGAACTTCTCCTATTTCCAAGGAACTGTTGAAAACATCCTTTAACGGCCCTGCAAGAACCTCTCTGAGCTCTTTCAGTATCCTGGGATGTATCCCATCCGGTCCCCATGGCATTGTCCACTTTCAGTTTCACAAGCTGTTCTAACACATCAACTTCTGTGAATGGTGTGGTATCTACTTCATTCCCATTTTTATATTTGGGAGTCACAGTTGGTCCTTCTCTGTTTTTACTAAAGAAAATCCTGGAGCAGAAGTATTTGTTTAGCAATTCCGCTTTTTCAATGTCCCTTTCCACGAGTCCATTCCCAGCAACTTGTTTTTAGGTTTGACTGAGGCATCTCTTTGGGGGCATTATATAGCTGGTTTATCTCTTCCTTTTCCAATCTGCCTCAGCCAAGGGTTGTTAAATTTTATGCTGATTTTTTGCCCAAGATGCATTAATTAGCCTTTCTATTTCTTTAGCATAAGGAACATGAGGGAAATAGATTTTTCTCCATCCTGTCTAAACTTGTTGGTATTTAGTTGTGATTGAGGGGCTTACGGATTCTTTTGGCCTTGTTTGCAAGAAAGCACAGTTACTTACCTGTAACAGGTGATCTCTGGGAACAGCAGGAATAAGTCTTCACATATGGGTATGTCGGTACTGACGGAGTCTGCGCGGGAACGCTTCCCAGCTTCCAATCAGAAAGCTTTTGGAAGCATCCCACCACGCCTGCATGCTGCCTTCCCGCCTTTCCCAACTGTCTCTCCTCAGTTAAGTTTTAAAGCTGAGACAAAGAGAGAGAGAGAGAGAAGGGAAAGATAGAGGTAGAGAAAATACAACTCCTTTGGAGGTGGGGGGGGGGTTGTGAAGACTTATTCCTGCTGTTCCCAGAGATCACCTGTTACAGGTAAGTAACTGTGCTATCTCCAGGAACAAGCAGGAATGAGTCTTCACATATGGGGACTCCTAAGCTAAGATGCCTGGAGTCCTAGCATGTTATAGACTGGAACATGCTACACTCATATCGCCAGGCATCCTCAGGATGGAGGGTAGGAGTTGAGAACAGAAAGGTGCTGTAAGAGACAAAGAGACAGCCAACCTAGCATAGGACTGCAGGCAAGGAGTCCTTGTGTGGATGACAATTATCAATATATTGAAAGGAAATATTGCAATATGGACCTCCCCTAACAGGATTGCAGAAAAGTATGGAGGTTCATGAGATCTACTGGGGATCCAGTAGAGGAACCTCAAGGAGGATCCCACTTTGAAGTGGAGGTAATAAACCTGTTAGAAAAAACAGTGGAGGTCAGAATCCTGAAAGGTGAGAGGTGACCCCAGAGATCAACTGGGGTAGTACCAAAACAGTAGGTCTTGTCAGACGGCTGCCTAGGGTGAGAACTTACACAATTTTGACGATGCATATATTCACATGATTCTTGCAAGGTATTGTGGGTAATGTAGTTCTTTCACTCCAAACACAGCTGAAGACAATAATTGAGTTGTGTAACCAGTGGTAAAGCCAATAAAATACTTCTTTTATTGATGGGGTTTAATTCACCCAGCACAAGTATGCTTGGTAGCAATATAAATGAGGTTACTTGCTTGCAGTGTTTAAATGGATAACAAAGTCACAAAGCAAATCAGAAAACAACCTTCAACTTGTCAGGCAATTAGCTAATGTTTTCTTAGCAAATAATTACCAAATAAAAAGGCACAAAGAAATGAATAAACTTTGCTGGTTAGGTTAACTTCTGCCTATTTTCCACGCAGATCCAGCAGTGATTCTCCCTTGCTCACACACACAATCAGGTGCAGCTTTAATTACTATCAATTGTCCAGCTGAAACCCTTTAGCTGGCTGGCTGCTACTGTGTGAACCCAAAATCCTGCTTTAAGAGCTGTTTGCAGTGGAAATAAGAACAAAGTTAGGTTTCTTTGTGATGGCTGATGTGTTTGCTCACAGAAAGCTAGCAATAGCACTTGGATAAAGAACAGTCCATGTAATCAATAGTTTCATCTGCTGTATCTCCCCCTTCATCAATCAGCATAGGGTCACTATCATACATTGGCACAGACGAGTCTTTCCATAAGGCACTATCATGAGAATGCTTATTCCCTTGCTGCCATTCACTATTATAGATAGGGTCTGGATCAGTGTTCATACCTGAGCCTCTCCTGCTATCATAATTCCTCTCTGTATAGCCTGGCCAGTATGTAATCCAGTTCTGATGTCCCGCCTTCCAATCTTGATCCCTGGACACTGGATCTTCTCTCACATACCTTCTGGCATAGGTCTGAAAGTCCCTTCCACGTGCAGTCTTCTCTCTCCCAGGTAGCCACTGGTGATTCCTATCTTTGCCCTTCCATTCCTCTGGCTGACTCCAGTCCAATGGACTCTGCTGGCACTTGGAATACCTCCCAGTATGGGTACTGCCTTGGACTCTCCCAGACCTTCCAATGGCCTTTCTTCTCTTCCTTCCAGAGAGTTTCCTTCTCTCTCTATCCGCTTGGCTTGGCTTCTGTTTCTCGAGATGATGTTGGTGCTTGAGCTTGAAGCTGTTGCTGTATCTTTTGCTGAAGCTGTTATCTGTAGACTAAGCTCTATTCTTATTCTGTCCTAATGTGTGCTCCTCCCTAACACAGCGCAGCTGTGTTGAATCATGCCCTGCCCTTTGAGATGAGTGCTTAGGGATTACCTCATAGCTCTCTTGATTGCACACACATTTTCTCACTTCAGCCCCCCTCATGGCTGCTGGAAACCTGGTGCATTCTGGGACTGGTAGTCTTTTATGTGAAAACTCTGTTTTCTTACTTCTACCAAAACTGACAGGTTGCTTGTTCAGAGTCACATCATCTTTTCTATAGCTCCTACCTGAGCTATGATAAGCTTCCTTATCACAGCCTTCAGCGGAAGGCTTTATGAAAAAAGCCTGGACTCTTTTGGCTGCAGAGTGGCTCACTCTTAGGAGCAAAAAGAGGAAAAGCTGATCGATTTGGACAAACCGGCCTAGTCCTTGTGGGAAGAAGGGGTATGGAAAACCCCCTGCATCCCAAAAAAAAGGACAGATGTCTAAGGCATTAGATCCGCTGATTAACTGAAGATCCGCAATGTCTTTCCTAACTGGTGTAGCTAGGAAAGATACTGGAGATGGAGAGCTTCAGGGGTACCTAAACCTTAAGGTTATGGTAGAAGTTGTTAACTACCACGGGAAGTGGTTGTGTGTATAGAACCCCAAACATGCTGGACAGCATGGTATGGGTAGAGCCCAATTGACAGAATCATATAGAGATATGTATAACTATATGAGCATAGACAGTCAGATAGATAAGTATGTGAATACATATTTACCTATAATAAAATATCTCGACAGACACACATATATATGTATATATATACATATAGATATATAGATAGACATATAAGAATATATCTATAGTGAGATATAGAAGGGCATAATATATATACACACAAATGACAGATATATATATCTATAGAGATATATACAGATATATATATAGATATGAATATATAGGGCTATATAAAGGTGTCTGCAGTTAAGCAGAGATATGCCTATAGAAGTATATTCACATAGGATATGTGGAGAGGAAAGATTCATCTAATAACAAGAAGGTGGAACCTACTTGAGAAGATATATAGAGAATCTATTCCTCCTGGTTATGATGGAGGGAGTCAGGGGAAAAATCTTCCTGACAAGGAACAGACTAGATTGCTGCAAGAATGCTAGCCAGTGAAATAACCAGGATAGTTACGTGAAGAGCAGAGGATAATATCAGTCTGCAGGCAGCAAGTCTCGAGTCTTCCAGAACTCTAGCATGGTAAATGGACAGAAGACGCATAGGAATGAGATACCATGTTGACCTACTTGAGGGGCAAAAAGGGTATCATGCGTTCTTTAGCTGAATATGCGCTGTCCATGAAGGATTAGGATACCATGAGGATGAGCTGCAGGGAAAAAAAGAGCATATTCCCGGTGGGAAGCCAGAGGACCAAACCAGGGAATTGAACAACTCTTTAATCTTTCACGTAAGAGAAGGCCCATGTCCTTTGTTTTAAAAAGGAGATAGAAGGGTAGGAAGAACCCTTCCAGTCATGAGGGCATGACTGAGGGAGCCTTTTCCAACCATCTAAGACAGCTGTTAGAGAAAATCCTAATGCTCTCTAGCAAGGGTCCATAGTGGGAAGCTTCTCTGTAGAGTTGCAGAGAGCATGATGCAGGAGAATTAGGAGATAGAACTGGCTGTTGGAAAAGCCAGTACCTACGTCAACTATGCTGCCAAACCCAAGGGAATTGGAGATGGCAAGAATAGAAGACAATTCAAGAAACCTGCAGTGATTAGATTTTCCAAGATAGATGAATCCACTGTCTTGGAGTCACTACTAAGGCCAGAAAGAATGTCCATGGAGGACAACCCTGGATGCTTGTGGAAAAGAACCAGTGGTCCAATCACTAGAGCTCCTGCATGGGCAGCTGCTAGTAAGACAGCAGAAGAATCTTTCTGTTTAAAAACAGAAAGGACAGAGCAGGAGTAAGAAAGCTCTGGACCTGTCTGATAAGCTGCCCTAAAGCAAAAGTGAAGAAGGGAGTTAACTCAGAGAGGAAAAACTCCACACTGGAATAGTGACAAAACTAGAGGGGCTGAAGAAGAAGCCCTCCAGTGTAGTAATACCACTCTTACAGAGGAAATGCTTGGTAAGAGGGTAGAGAAGATAGAGCTGAATGGAGACTTACAATGTCGTAAGTCTGTAGAAAGGAAAAATTCATGCTGGTACAGAAAAGCTATCGTTTGATAGTTGTTAAACCTCTTTCCCTGGCAGGAAGAAGAGGAGAAACCTGTGACCTATAGGCATGAACATCCTAAGAGCTCGTATAACAGAGAGAAAAAAGTGGATGTCTTGTGAAAAGAGATCCATGCCTAGAGTTTAGAATGAAAGCAGTGGGAGGCTTCTACTGAGAAGAAGCAAACTGCAGGTTCTAAACCCCAAGAGGCATAAGAAATATGATGATTAATCAGAAACCCTGCGGTTGCTGGGTTTGCTGAGCTTGGTGAGAGTTTGGATTCTTCAGACCAGGGCGATGTTTCTCCTGTTTGGGAACATCTGTATGATGGGCAGAAGATGGATAAAACCTTCTCCCCCTAGGGGAAGAAAGTTTGGTAGGACATTTCCTGCCTACTGGGAAAGAAGAAGGCGTAGAACAGCCCTTAGAAACAGGTAAGTCAGTGGACCACTGAGTAACCTGACATAAAGACTCCTTATTGAAGAGATTTTCTCCAGTGCAAGGAGTATTACCCAGTCTTTGTTGTGCCCATTTGTCTAAGTCTGAAGCTTGGAGCCAGGCTCTATGTCGTGCCCCTATAGCTATAGCAGATGTCCTGCTAACAGACTCAAATGAGTCTAGGGAAGCACGAGTAAGAAACCAAGAAATATTTTGAATATGACTAAGCAGTGAGGAATACTCTGCACTCTTGGGCTCTGAAAGAAATGGAGTCAAAAGATGTAATTTCTTTGTGACCTCCTCAAGAGATAGACTCATATAAAAAATAAATGAGAGAATTCTTGCTGAAAGCATGGATGTCTGGAAGGTTTGACGTCCAAAGGCGTCTAGTGTCTTAGACTCACGACCTGGCGGATAAGAAGAGTGCTTTTTCTTACTCTTCACCCGCCTCATTGCTGATTCCACTACAATGGAACGATGAGGAAGTTGAGTCTTTTGAAACCCTGGAGAGGGGGGCACCTGATACAGGAGATCAGTTGCTCTGGAAGGTGGGGGTACCCTTAAAGGTGCTTCCCACATTCCTAGAAGAAGATCCTGCAAGGAATGATGCAAAGGAAGCATTATGTTTTCCTTTGCTTCGGTAGAAACAGAGCCTTGTGTAGGATCATGTCCAGGGATAGGAATGGCAAGTGATCTTACCATAATCCAGAAGGAAACTCTGAAAAGAAGGATCTCCAAAGAGAACCTCCCTTGGACAGGTCAGATCTGAAGAACTAGCCTGGGTACCAAAGGATCTATCTGAGTATATAGGAATATAAGATCCTGCACGGTGCAGTATGGGATCCTTAACGGATGGACGCTGGTACTGGAGGTCAGGAACAGCAACAGTCAGTACCCCATCGTCCATGCCAGGTATCGACTCCAAACTTGGTATAGAAGGGAGCGATCCTGTTGAAAGAAGCATGGAAGGAGCTGGCCACGATGTTACTGTGGATACCGGTACCGATACCGATACCGGTACCGTTGTCAGAACCAAAGCCGACACCGACATCGGAGCAGCAAGCGGTGACAGCCCAATCGGTACCGAGGTAACCGAAATCCTTTGGCAGTAACCCTCGGTACCGAGCATCCGGTACCGATAGGTGTCGGTACCAAGACGTGTCGGTACCCAGTCTTCCAGACTAGAGATCGATTCCAGACTCGGCATCGAAGGAAGCGAGTCTATCGATGTACGTCTGGAGGGTACCGACGTCGGTGGTAGTATCAGTGCCGGTACCGATACTGGAAAGTCAGTCTGGAACGTATCCACCGGTCCCGTAGGTACCGAGGACGCCAGACGATGATCCCTGGTGAGGAGTGTTTCGTCCAACACCAGTGCCGATGCCGGGTTATCGGTAACGCTCGAAACGGATGCCACCACCGGGCATGGCTCAGGTATGTTCTGTGAGGGGTGAACCCCAGGAACAACCTGAAACCCCGCATAGGCTTTGGAGGCCGGAGACTCCCGCCGGGGTTTTGAAGCCAATGGGCCCTCTAGGGCAAGGCTGGAGCCGTCTACATGCTGTGCATGAGACCTACCACTCGAGGGTTGGCTAGTCTTAACAGACTGTGGGTTACCTGATCCTGTGTGGAAGAAGAACTGGTCGGTGCCCTGAAGTTGGAAGGGAACCTCATATCGAGGGAAACTCGATGTTGAAAACCTCTTCTCACAATACTGTTGCCCGAGGGCTCCGGAGGAAAAAGGTCAGGACCCAAACAAGTTAGACACCAATTTAGGGAGTCTAAAAATAAAGTAATACCGCCACAGTTTGAGCATTTCTTGGAGAAAGTGGCTGGCGGTTCCATGGAAGACATGGAGAGGCCTAGAAGGCCTGAAAAACCGTACTCAGAAGAAAAAATATATCCCTTAAGGGAAAAAGTTTACAAGAAAGAAAAAAGAAACACCGGCGGTACCGGTGGCGTCAGGGAAGACAGCCGCGACCACAAGAAAACTAAGAATTAAAAGAAGAATTTTCTGCAGTGACAGGAGGACGTCCTGCCGGCTCCACAGAAAAACGAAAACTGAGGAGAGACAGTTGGGAAAGGTGGGAAGGCAGCAAGCAGGCATGGTGGGATGCTTCCAAAAGCTTTCTGATTGGAAGCTGGGAAGCGTTCCCACGCAGACTCCGTCGGTACCGACGTACCCATATGTGAAGACTCATTCCTGCTTGTTCCTGGAGATAATGTATTATGATATAGCTTTCATTCATTGTACTACTTCTATTTTGTTGTATTACTTTTATATTATATGTTAAGAGGAAAAAATCCACTATACAATCACTTGATGTGAAAGAGAATTTGATGTTATCTACTAAGGTTTTATGCTGACTTCTGACCAGAACCAGCTGATTAAAATCTGCTGATAGTTTCTGAGACTGTGTGCGTGGAGGGTTGCTGCCAGTGTGACAAGGAATCCCCGTTATATTAGCTGCCCAATAGTAGAAACCTCAGTGGCGTTTGTACACTTTGGGGTTTATCGTCCTTTACCACTGGCCCCGCTGTTTTAACTCGAACTTACATCCTATGGGGTATTTTATAAGAAGGCGTCTACTTTAAGCAGTAAAGTATATGCCTATTTTGGCGGTATTTACTCATTAATACATATATCTGGGCACATACGTGTGTTAATGCCATCTTATAAAATAGCAACCACTGTAAAATTCCGCACACTGACATGATTGCACACACTTTACTGGTAGGTAAACTGACTAGGTAGCGCCAATATTACACTGCTACTTGGTTAGCTTCCGCAGGTAAAACTAGGCCAGCTTTTACTACGTCTAGTTTTACCCGCCGAACGCTAACCAGGTAACAGTGCAATATCGCTGCTACCCGGTTAGCAACAGTCTCCACCTCCGCTCCCTATGCATATAGCAGGATTAGGGGACATTCAATGGCACTAACTCTATAAGTACTACTATTACTATTAAACATTTATAAAGTGCCACAAGGCATATGCAGCGCTGTACAAACACAGCCAGTCTCTTCTCATCAGAGCTTACAATCTAATCAAGACAGACAAGACAAAAGATAAGGATAGAATAGAGAAGGGTAAGAAGACACAAGGAAACAAGGGATCGGGATCCAAACACAGCCTCAAAGAGGTGAACGTTTAGCATAGATTTGAAAAGGGGGAGAGATGAAGCCTGACTTACAGACTCAGGGAGTTTGTTCCAGGCATAAGGAGCAGCAAGGTGAAAGGACTGAAGTCTGGAGTTAACAGTGGAAGAAAAGGGCAAACAGAGGAGCAAACCAGTAGAAGAGCGGAGTTCACGAGGAGTGATATAAGGGGAGAGGTGAGAAGTGAGAGGAAAGGTGGTGAGGAGCAGAAGAATGAATGCATTTAAAGGTCGGAAGAAGGAGTTTGAATTGAATACGGAAACGGAAGGAAAGCCAATGAAGTGACTTGAAGTGCTGTTAAATACCCCGATTTAAGGCATTTACACGGTTTACTGGGCTGTAAACTGTGTACATGCCTTTCAAATATCGGGCCCATAGAATATCAAATACTACAATTTAGGCACATTTTTGAAAAATATAGGTGCAGGCTTTACATTGGCTCTATGGCTGGGTGTATGCTATTTGTGCTAGTATTTTATATGCCTACTTATCTTTATAAAATTTGGCATAGTCTCCTTCAAAAGGGTTATAACTAAGTGCTTCCTTATAAAATTACCCTCCAGATGTTTTTCTCTGTGTTAATTGCTTGTCTTATTGGTTTGTAGGCTCCAAAAAACAAGGGCTGTCTACTATGTATGTCTGTAAACAATGCATACAACAGGTAGCACTATATTAGGTATGCACAAGTTTTCCGTCCTTGAGGGCCAAAAACAGGCCGGTTTTCCGTAGATTTCTAATGAATATGCATGAGATAGATCGACATGCATAGTACTTCCACTGTATGCAAATGTATTTCATGCATATTCATTAGGGCAATCGTGAAAACCTGGCCTGTTTATGGCACTCAAGGACTGAATTTGCCCCCCTGCACTATACAAATGAGAATAATAATAATAATAGCAGTTAAATCTCACAATGAATTTGTGGCCTTTATCTTTACTATGAAGTATAAGTTGAAAATAATTATGGTTTGAGTTGCTGCTGCATGCTAAAGACAAATCAATGAGCAAATCCTGGGGGGACTAATATCAATACTACCTATGCTGACAGCAACAAAACAGCTTTTACATGTATTCCTGGGAATAAAAATAAATATCCATCCCCGTCACTGCTGGGTTAGGGGAAAAAAAAAAAAGCTCTGTAGCAACTCAATGAGAAGTAATTTCTAAGCAATAAACAAAGCCTGGAGCAATAAACAGCACATGTAGCAGGGTGACTAACTACAGGGCATCTGCTTCCCTGTCTTACTGAAGGTCCCTTTGGTAAATATTATGGTTTGTACAAAACGTTACTTAGACACCGGATCTGCCTTTCGAAAGTCTCCATTCCACATGTGCCTTAGCTGCAGTGCATAAGCAGTCTTCTAACGTCAACATAATACAAAAATAGTCTGGAAAAAATGAATGGCCTTCTTGAGATACAGATCTTCGGTGAACAGAAATAGAATACCTGCACTACACTGGAACTTGATTTCTAGATTTTATTTTATATTAAATATATATATTTACTTCTGAAAAAAATCTTATGCCAATGGCTGAACAAGACAAGCATCTCTGGAGGGTGAGCACAGATTTCATTTTTATTGCAACTAACAGCAGAAAGTTATTCACACTTTGTTAAATTCATTTAAGAGGAGCTATAAGGTGCTGTCAGCCTTTTGGCAGCATTAGAAACGTCCAGTGTTTTCTTTAAACAAGCAATACTGATTCATCAACCCGAAGCAGAGAACCTAGGGCTCCATTCACCCACATTTGGGCTGAAGAACAATTTACAAGCAAATGTTACTTTTTGTGTCTGGCAAACAAAAAATAATGGCATCAATTGCTTAAAAAAAGAAAAAACAGTTTAGAGACCCTTCATCTCTCTAAACAGTTTCATAAACAACAATGGTGTAAATGCTTCCTGAATAGCCGCTGTACTGCAGGAGGACCCAGTCAAGAAGGGAGCCAAATATCGGGATGTGCAGAGCAGGGTACAGCATGGAACACACTGGGCTTGGCTCTAACAGTGTTGCCATACTGCCTTCTAAACTTCTCCTTCCAATTACCTCAAAAGCCAGCAGCAGGAGAAGAGCTTAGGCACATCGCCTTCTTTGCTGCGGTAAGATAAAGAGTCAGCCCTGTGGCAGCAAGAGATGATGTGCTTAAGCGCTCCTCCTGCTACAGTACCAAGCCCAATAAGGTAAATGGAGAAGGCTAGGAGATGGTGCGACAGCTCAGTTACAGCCAAGTGCAGTGTGTGCTTTGCTCTTTGGCCAGGCACTATAGAGTTGTAATCTGTTGTCATGCAGAGTGGAAGGAGAAGAGAGGGGGAGGAACAAGAAGGATGGGGGTGAGAAAGTGGGAATAGGGAATCCCTTCCCCTGCTCCCAGATCAGCGGAATTTATTTATTTCATTTTATTTTATTTTATTTATTTCAAAGTTTTTATATACTGCCCCTTCCTGAGATCAGGGGCGGTTTACAATGAACTCAACAGTGTACATGAAACAATGGGGAGATACATCAAACAGGTGGTAGGAAGTAGTATAAGGGGAGCATTATTTACATTTAACTATGTACATGTTGAATTATATATAATTTGGTCATTATAGTACAGTTGAGAGGAAGGGTGTTCATAGAGTAGGGGGAGGGGAGATTTGATCTGGTTGAAAGGGGTCGTTATGTTCGGTATGTAGTGTGATTGCTGCTGTCATTGCCAAAGTGTTCGATGAAGAGGTGTGTCTTGATGTGTCTTCTAAATGTTTGAAGGTCTTTAATGGATCTCAGTGTGTCAGGGAGGTCATTCCACAGTATAGGTTGAAAAAATTGGCTCTGGTTACTCTTGATACCTTGTGGGACACAATAAGCACCCTCAATAGCTCTCTCTTGTCTGGGGTGCGAACACCGAATCAAGAGGTTATATCCCTAAAAAAGGAGTAGAGGAGTAACCTAGTGGTTAGAGCACTGGCTTGGTAACCAACAGATCAGCGTTCAATTTCCACTGGCACTACTTGTGGGCAAGTCACTTAATCCACCATTGCCTCAGAAGAAAGGCCTGGCAATCTACTTCTGGTCACACTGCCAAGAAAACCCAGGAGCTACTGGGTCACCAGGAGTCAGTATTGACTCAAAGGCACACATCACATTGCATCCCTAAAAAGTCAGGATCAGGTCCAGCAAGCCTTCCAAATTGCCCTGCTAGAAACATAATTGGGGGTCTTACAAGCACTTGCTAGTGCTCAGATCAAAGAGAGGAATATTCAAGCACAGAAGACTGAATATATGGAGAACTAGCTCAGGAGGAAAACATTTAAAATTTCCTAGATCGACATTGCTAGTACCATTGGATATGATTCGCAAGCACTTTATGGATGTGTTAAAAATGCCTTAGGAAGCTTAATCTCTAATCGCAAGTACCCAATATGTGTACGTTTCTTCCAGAATTGGGGGATCTTCTGGCCTAGGAGATCAGGCCAAGCAGATGAGTTTTGATCTCACCAGCTTCCTGGAAAGTTCTGTTGAAGTTGTGACTGGTAGGGTCACGTTGTTTTGCTTTTGAATCTGACTGAAACTCAGTCTTGCACCTATACTGCAAGAATATGAATACGCAGTTTAGGGGCACAAAATATCTGCTTTTTCCTGACTTGTCTAGAACACCTAGAAGCGGAGAAGAGTCTTTTTGGCTTTTTGCCAGAGGGTCACTACCTTGGGACCTACATTTCAGTTGGATAATGTATTATGGAAATGTTATAAATTTTAAAAAAAAATCACCGAGATCTGTACCCTTTCAACTCAGACAGCAACATCAAGCCTAGGTCAATGGCATGATGATCTGAAAGCATAACGTCAGATAATTTTGAGGTGCCGAGAAATAAATAAATTCTACCATAAGACTTATGCCATGGAAAATAATAAGTGAAGCCCCTACTTCCAGGACATAGATCCCAAAGATTCCTAAGCCTGCAATTTTGAATAAGATGATCCAAAGCCCATGGCAGTGGAGAGCTATCAAAAGAGGAGGATCCATCGAAAATAGGGTCCAGACAAATTTTAGAGTTCCCACTCATCAAAAAGATGTGTCCCAAGATCGTACTGTACATGTGTGCCAAGGCAAACTGCTTAGACAAAAGGATAAATCCAAAATAACATGTCGCCCCTCAGGGTCTGCTACTACTCTAACAACCTCAAGGGGAAGAGAGTGATAAATTGAGATGCATATCCTCCTATTCTTGGAATTATAGGATGATGCAAATATCTGTCCCATCCATTCCCTAAACAGTTTGGCATGCTCCTGTTTTCTACGGTAATTTTCCTGCAACAGACAAATTTGTGCCTGATCACAATAAATGTGATCAGGCACAAATTAGTCCATTAGATGATAAAGGGGTTAAAGGAGCACTAAGAGGCGACAAGGCGATAGCGGAGAGACTGAATGAATTCTTTGCTTCGGTCTTTACTGAGGAAGATGTAGGGATGTTACCCATGACTGAAGTGGTATTTAAAGGTGCGGAAGAATTGAAGGAAATATCGATACATCGGGAAGATGTCTTACAACTATTAGATAAACTGAGGAGTAGCAAATCACCTGGGCCGGATGGTATACATCCAAGTGTGTTAAAAGAACTGAAATATGAGATTGCAGAACTGCTATCAGTAATCTGTGAACTATCATTAAAATCATCTCTAATACCTGAAGATTGGAGGATCGCCAATGTAACACCAATTTTTAAAAAGGGTTCCAGGGGTGATACGGGAAACTACAGACCGGTGAGCCTGACGTCAGTACCGGGAAAAATGGTAGAAACCATCATAAAGAATAAAATTACTCAGCATGTAGATAGTCACGACCTAATGGGAGACAGCCAACATGGCTTTAGACAAGGAAGATCTTGTCTTACTAATCTGTTATGTTTTTTTGAAGGAGTGAATAAACAGGTGGACAAAGGTGAGTCGATTGATATTGTGTATCTGGACTTTCAGAAAGCCTTTGACAAGGTCCCTCATCAGAGACTTTTGGCAAAACTAAAGAGTCATGGGATAGGAGGCAGTGTACTATTGTGGATCAGGAACTGGTTAAAAGATAGAAAGCAGAGGATAGGGCTAAATGGCCAATTTTCCCAATGGAGAAAGGTGAACAGTGGTGTACCCCAAGGATCTGTGCTGGGTCCGCTGCTTTTTGACATATTCATAAATGACCTGGAAAGTGGAATAACGGGTGAGGTTATCAAATTTGCAGATGACACAAAACTATTTAAAGTTGTTAAAACCCAAGAGGATTGTGAAAAATTGCAAGAGGATCTTGATAAATTGGAAGACTGGGCATCAAAATGGCAGATGAAATTTAATGTGGACAAGTGCAATGTTATGCACCTAGGGAAGAACAACCCAAACTATGGTTACACGATGCAATGTTCCACATTAGGAACCACCACCCAGGAAAAAGATTTAGGCGTCATTGTGGATACCATGTTAAAACCCTCGGCCCAGTGTGCAGCGGCGGCCAAGAGAGCAAATAGAATGCTAGGTATGATAAGGAAAGGAATGGAAAATAAAACAAAAGATATTATAATACCTCTATATCGTTCCATGGTGAGACCGCACCTTGAATATTGTGTGCAATTCTGGTCGCCGTATCTTAAAAAGGATATAGCGATTTTAGAAAAGGTACAGAGAAGAGCCACCAAAATGGTAAAGGGGATGGAAGGATACTCCTATGAAGAAAGGCTAAAAAGGTTAGGGCTCTTTAACCTGGAAAAGAGACGGCTGAGGGGAGATATGATAGAAGTCTATAAATTAATGAACGGAGTGAAACGGGTAAACGTAGATCGATTGTTTACCTTATCAGAATATAGAAAGACTAGGGGACATGCAATGAAGCTACAGGGTAAACTATTTAAGACTAATAAAAGAAAATATTTTTTCACTCAACGTGTAATCAAACTCTGGAATTTGTTACCGGAGGATGTAGTAAAGGCTGTTAGTGTAGCTGGGTTTAAAAAAGGTTTGGACAAGTTCCTGGAGGAAAGGTCCATAAACCATTATTAAGAAGTGACTGAAGATATCAATGCTTGACCCAGTACAAGCATTGTGGAACTTGTGTCTCTTGGGGAAACTGCTAGGTACATATGACCTAGATTGACCACTGTTGGAAACAGAATACTGGGCTTGATGGACCTTGGTCTGACCCAGTATGGCATATCTTATGTTCTTATGTTCTAATATTAACAGCTTATTAAGAATAAACAAACTTAGTACAGTAGGCTCTGTGGTTTCCTTTTTTCATGTACTTTGTACAGCCCAAACAAACAATCAACTCCCCACAACCCTGCTCTTCTTCCAAAGGAGAGAAACCAATCCCCAAAATTAACCTACAAACTGGACTTAGGAGGACACCATGTCTGGTCCCAAGCCATGTAATCTCACAAACTGACCTCCAACTCTCTCCCCTGCCCCCATACAGAGTAAGTCAACCGGCTGGTACAAGTAAAGATTACTGTAAAGACAGAAAGACAAAAGAAAAGGCTACTCACAAGCCACACTACTCCATTACATGAAGAGCAAATAATCCTGCTGGCCTTCCTCATTCTTAGTCAAAATGTCCCATATAGGCCCAAAATCCCAGGCTAACAGATGACTCCAAGGAAAGAGTAGGGCCGCATTGTATACTGATTGGCCTCCTCCAACCAGCTGCGACATGTGGCTTGAAGAGTCCTGCCACTGCAATCTACGCCATAATGAATTTATTTATTTTATTTATTTATTTATTTGCATTTCTTATATACCGCGCTATTACAATCAGTGCAGTTTACATTTGAACAAAATATACAGCAATGTAACATGTTACATTGAGTTTACAATAAACAAGGGACACAAACTTGGATGAACAGGGAGAAAAACTATGTACAGTGTTATGTAAAAAAGATTAAAACATCATATTAGGCATTGTAATGTGAAAAATGGATAGGTAACAGGAGGAGTGTCAGGCTAACAAATTTTCTAGTTGGGGTTGTGTTAAGCGTGAATCTTGGTGAAGACGTGTATTATGTTGGGATTGGCTGGGGGGGATGAGATTGGAATAGTATTTTAGGAACAGATGATGTTTGATAGCCTTTCTGAAGGAAATGATATTAGTGATGGAACGAATTTCTGGGGGGAGAGAGTTCCATGCTCCTGGTACAAATAGTGAGAAGGCTCTATTGGATGTCGTCTTTGAACATTTCGAGATTGTTTTAGGCACTTCTAGTTTGTTCAAACATGACGAGCGTCTGCTTCTGTTGGGTGGCATAGGTTGGATGAGCTCGGAAAGTGGGGTGGGGGGCTGATTTTTTGAGGCCTTGAAAGTTAGAACGAGGGCTTTGTATATGATTCTAGCTGAATGTCGTACCATGGCATGTGGGGTAGTTGTATTGTGCTTTTCACTTTTCTTACTATGTCTCTTCTGGCTTCTGGCTGCTCTGAATGCACAAGTGAATAGGGATTAGCAATAGAGGGGGTGGGAGTGTGTTTGGTTGAGCTTGAGCAAGTGGGGAGATGGGTGTATGTGGGGGTTGGAGTGGGCGTGCTAGGGTTAGTGTGGAAGTGGTTTTGAGTGGTGAGACTGCTCTCTTTGTCTTTTACTTTGTAATGTTAACAGTTTTGTCTTGGCAGCTGAGTTGCAACACTACTATTACTACTAATACTTCTACTTATCCCTTGTATAACACTACTACTACTAATTAGCACTTATATAGCGCCGAGCACGCAGCACTGTACAGGTATGACATGCGTATAGAAGATATACATGCAAAAGACAGTCCCTGCCCATCAGAGTCATGCTCATCCGAGCTTAAAATCTAATACTCATCTGAGTTTACAATCTAGTAGAACAATACAAAGCGATAGTCAGTTCACTGCAAAGCATAATATAGAAACATAGAAATATGACGACAGAAAAAGACCACATGGCCTATCTAGTCTGTCCTTCCATAACAACTACAACAGTCCCCTTTTTACCTTCAGAGATCCTCGGTGTTTGTCCCATGCTTTTTTGAATTCAGCTACTGTCCTCATCTCTACCACCTCCACTGGGAGACTATTCCACGGATCCACTACTCTTTCCGTAAAGAAATATTTCCGCATATCACTCCTGAATCTATCTCCCTTCACCCTCATCCCATGTCCCCTTGTAGCAGAACTTGCTTTCAATTGAAAGAGGCTCTCTCCCTGAACATTTATGCCAATATGGTCTGTGTAATTCAGTTATGGGAGATTGAAGGGAATCGGGTTGGGATAAGGGTGGAAGTCAGGATCTGAAGGCAACAGTGAAGAGGTGGGTTTTTAACCTGGATTTGAAGAGGGCCAGTGAGGGCGCCTGGCGTATAGACATAGGTAGGTTGTTCCAGACGTAGGGTGCAGCGAGGTGAAAGGAGCGAAGACGTGAGTTAGCTGTACGAGTGAAAGGCCTAAATAGAAGCAGTTTGTTAGCGGAGCAAAGTTCTCGAGAGGGGATGTAGGGAGAGATAAGAGATGAGAGGTATTTAGGGGCCGCAGAGTGGATGCATTTATAGGTCAGTATGAGAAGTTTGAACTGTATGCGGAATTGGATGGGGAGCCAATGAAGTGACTTGAGAAGAGGAGTAATGTGGGCATGGCGAGACTGGCGGAATATTAGTCTAGCAGCATGATTTTGTATAGATTGAAGGGGAAAGAGATGATTCGCTGGGAGACCGGCAAGGAGCAGGTTGCAGTAATCTAGGCGAGAGGAAATTAAGGAGTGCATAAGCGTTTTGGTAGTGTGTTCGGAAAGGAAGGGGTGGATCTTGCCAATGTTGAAGAGGAAGAAGCGGCAGGTCTTAGCTATGAGCTGGATGTGTGTGGAGAAGGAGAAAGAGGTGTCAAAGATGACCCCCAGATTGCGGGCAGAGGGAACAGGAAGGATCGTAGATCCATCCACTGAGATTGAGAAAGGGGAAAGAGGAGGGGCAGAGTTGGGGGGAAAGACAAGGAGTTCAGTCTTGGCCATGTTCAGTTTCAAGTGGCGATGGGACATCCAGGCAGCGATGTCGGAAAGGCAGGCTGAGATCTTGGTCTGGATTGCTGGGGAGATATTAGGTGTAGAGAGGTAGATTTGGGAGTTGTCAGCGTAGAGATGGTACTGAAAGCCATGGGAGGAGATAAGTGCACCAAGGGATTTGGTATAAAGGGAGAAAAGGAGGGGGCCTAAGACGGATCCCTGTGGAACACCAACATGGAGCGGGGTAGGGGAAGAGGAGGAGCCCCCAGAGCATACACTAAAGGAGCTATGGGAGAGGTAGGAGGAGAACCAGGATAGCACGGAGTCCCTGAAGCCGAGGGAGGAGTGGGTATTAAGGAGAAGATTGTGGTCAACAGTATCAAAGGCCACGAAGAGGTCGAGAAGTATGAGTAGAGTCCCTTAGATTTAGCCAGGAGCAAGTCGTTGGAGACTTTTGTAAGGGCAGTTTCAGTGGAGTGTAGGGGCCGGAAGCCTGATTGTAGTGGGTCCAAGAGGTCATGGGAGGTGAGGAAGTCGAGGCAGCGGTGGTGGACTGCTTGTTGTAGTAGTTTAGAAATGAAGGGAAGGAGGGATATGGGTCAATAGTTAGAAGGGTAGGTGGGATCGAGTGAGGGTTTCTTGAGGAGAGGTGTGACAGTAGCATGTTTGAAATCGACTGGGACAGTTGCAGTGGAGAGTGAAAGGTTGAGAATATGAGAGATGGATGGAACAATGGTGGGGGAGATGGGATGTAGGAGATGGGTGGCGATAGGGTCAGAGGAACAGGTGGTGAGTTTGGAGGAGGAGAGGAGGAGTGTAGTTTCCTCTTCGGAGATCGTAGGGAAAGAGGAGAGGGTAGCAGAGGAAGTATGGATGGGGGAGGAGAATTGGGAAGGGGGGAGGTAGATGAGGGATTGGGGAATTGGAGGGTGATCTTGTGGATTTTGTCGTGGAAGTAGTTAGCTAGGGTTTGGGCAGAGAGGGAGGGGGGACCAAGGGTGGGGGCACCTTGAGGAGAGAATTTATTTATTTATTTTATTTATTTATTTACATTCTCTTATATACCGCGCTATTCTGCATCAGTGCGGTTTACATTGAACAAACTGAAATTACATTGAATAGGGTATTATAACTTGGAGATAACTATTTTACAGGGAGCATGGGCAATGGAGGGTATTAATTGAGGGTATTAAAGAGGCGGCAAGGATCAGAGGCAAGGGAGTTAGTCAGATGGATGTAGTATTCTTGCTTGGCAAGTGCTATGGCTGACTGAAAGGAGCCGAGCATGAATTTGAAGTGAATGAGGTCTTCCGGGGAGCAGGATTTGGCCCAGGCGCGTTCAGCAGAACGGGCACATGTGCGTAAATAGCGGGTTGTGGGTGAAAGCCAGGGCCGGGGGGTAGAACATCTGACAGGACGAGGGGTGGATGGAGCAAGAGTATCAAGAGCAGAGGATACTGCAGCATTATAAGAAGATACTGCTTCATCGACGGACGTGGAGGACACAATAGAGGAGAGAGATGGAGAAATGGTAGAGGAGAGAGTCAAGGGATCAATATTATGAAGATTTCTAAAGAGGATGGAGGAGAAAGGATGAGGTTGTGATAGTGGAAGCTGAAAATTAAAGGTTAAGAGGTGATGATCAGATGAGGGAAGGATTGAGTTTTGGAAGTTTGAGGAAGAGGAGTTAGAGAAGAGTGCCAGGTACAGGCAGTGGCCATGTATGTGGGTGGGGGCAGTGGAGCAGAGTTGTAGGTCAAACGAGGAGGTGAGAGCAAGGAACTTTAAAGCGTGGGGATCAGAGGGGTTATCAACATGAATATTAAAGTCACCGAGAATAAGAGTGGGGGAAGAGGGATCGAGGAAGGTGGAGAGCCAGGAGTCGAAGTCGGTGAGGAAGGTCGATTTAGATTTGTCGGGATACCTGGAGGGGAAGTGGTCAGAAGAGGTGAATGGAGTGGACTTCGAAAGAGAGGGAGGAGAGTAACTGAGGCAGAGGGAGAGGTTGGAATTGGCAAGAGGGGGAAAGTAGAAGCCCAACACCTCCACCGTGACCAGTGGTTCAAGGTGTATGGGAGAACTGGTAGCCCCCGTGGCAGAGAGCAGCAACGGATGCAGTATCGTCTGGGAGGAGTCAGGTCTCAGTTAGGGCAAGCAGGTGTAGCGCTTTAGATATGAAGAGATCATGCATAAGAACAGGTTTCTTAGAGACTGAGCATACGTTCCATAGGGCACATGAGAACGGGAGAATGGAGAGAGAAAGGAAAGGGATATGGATAAGGTTAGACAAGTTACGGGAGGATTTCTTTCCAAAGTAAAACAGCGGTCTAGTGAGGCCATTACATGGGGAACTATTTCCAGAGTGATACTGAGATCTAGAGGGGTCGGAGTACAGGTGGGTGTGTCGATCAGGTAGGATTCATGAGCATTTATTTTTAGGGTGAGACAGACTCAGAGACAGAGCTCTGAAGGGGGCAGGGTTTGGGTTAACATCTATGGATGATCGGTGTGAGTGAGGGAGGGTGGGTGGGGAAAGGAGTGGGATATGGGTGAGATTACATAGGGTACATGAGGAACTCTTCTTAGGGTGAGAAAGAAATCGAGGGGGGTCGGGGTTAGGGTTGATATTACCTGATGAGAGGAAGAGGAGAAGAAGTAGGGAGCAGGGTAAAGCGGAGACAGTATGGCAGAAGCGAGGGTGGGGTTGCCTTAAAGAGAGAGGGGTTGGTTGAATGAGGGGGAGGGTGTGATGAAGCTCAAGGGCAGATGCAAGGTTAGAGGACAGGATGGAGGGGGAGGTGAGGAAGGAGGAGGGAGAGTAGGGGAGAGAGGAGTGAGTATGTTGGTAGGAGGGGAGGCAGTTGGGGAGTATGAGGACGAGAAGGACAATGTAGTGTGGGGCCATAGTAGTGAAGTAGTGGAGGCTATGAGCATATGTTATCTTCAACGCAGTGGGTAGCTAAGGATTCTAGACACTAAGCCACTAAGCAATAGAGAGAGAGAGAGAGAGAGAGAGAGAGAGAGAGAGTTACACATGAGGATTACATACTACGCAGTGTGAATTACAAGTCCTGGTAGTGGGGAGACAGTAGCCTGTGCAGCAAAGTTGAATGCAGGCAATGGGCAGCAGGTTTAGTGCAAACAGTGGGGAGCAGGTTCAGAGCAGACAGTGGGGAGCAAGTTCAATGCAAACAATGGAAAGCAAGTTCAATGCAAACAATGGAAAGCAAGTTCAATGCAGGCCATGGGAAGCAAGTTCTATGCAGGCCATGGGAAGCAAGTTCTATGCAGGCAATGGGGAACAGGTTCTATGCAGGTAATGGGAGGCAAGTACAATGCAGGCAAAGGGAGGCAAGACCTATGCAGGCAATGGGAGGCAAGTTCTATGCAGGTAATGGGAAGAAAGTTCTATGCAAACAACGAATAACGCATTCTAAGCTGACTGTGGGCAGCAAGATCTAGGCAATCGATGGGAAGCAGCAAGGTCTATGCAGGTGGGGGAAGCAAGAGCAATAGCAGGGTGCCAGGGGCTGGGTTTGACGATTTGCGCCAGGGTGCTCTTGGTCCTCGTCTAAGGGCCAAGCCAAAGGGCCCTTGGCAAGGCCCTCAGGCGCGGGCCCGCTGGGTGGGAGCGCGCCCGATGGCGCTCCAATAATGATGGGGCCGCTGGGAAGGCATGCGGCGTGGCCCGATGCGCCCGATGGCACTCCAATAATGATAGGGCCGCTGGGGAGGTGTGCGGCTTGGCACGATGCGTCTGATGACGCTCAAATAATGATGGGCCGCTGGGGAGGCGTGCGGCGTGGCCCGATGTGCCTGATGGCGCTCCAATAATGATGGGGCTGCAGGGGAGGCATGCGGCGTGGCCCGATGCGCCTGATGGCGCTCCAATAATGATGGGGCCGCTGGGGAGGCATGCAGCATGGCCCGATGCGCCTGATGGTGCTCCAATAATGATGGGGCTGCTGGGGATGCATGCGGCGTGGCCCAATGCGCCCGATGGCGCTCCAATAATGTTGGGGCCGCTGGGGAGGCATGCGGCATGGCCCGATGCACCTACAAGGCATATACAGCACTGTACATATACACATAAAAGACAGAGATGGAGCCTAATGTACTGAGTCGGATAGCCTGTACCATATGTCTGGAATAGTACATCAGGCTCCATCTCTGGTCCTATTCAAATGAAGGCTAAAAGCCCACCTCTTTCATGCTGTTTTGGTTCCTGACCCTCTTATTCCCCTGCTTTCTACCCATTTGTGTTATAACCATTTCTCCTTTGTTTTACCTTAGTCCCCTTTTTGTTGAGTTTGTCCATCTTTATTTCTTAAATAGACTGGAAGCTCTATTGAGAAGGAACTGTCTATTATGTGTCTATGTACAGAGCTGCATATGTCTTGTAGCGCTATAGAAGTGATAAGTAGTAGTAGTAGTAGTAATATTAATAGACCTGGGTTACTGCAACTGACTAGGCATGGTAAGTTACGTCTACTCTACAGTCAGCGTAAGAGGCCATATAAGTGACCGTGCCTAGGTTCCAGTGTGTCCATACGCCCCTATTCTATAACATAACGTGCATGTGCTTTATCTTATAAAATAGGCCCGAACTCCGTGCACATTTCTGTTCTCCTTGGAGAAAATGTGAGTTTCCAATGGAGGTAATTTCTTCAAGTGGTGATTTTAAAATGAGACTGGTTTATGATCTGAAATACAGCACAGCAACATCACCTCCTTGTGCCTGGTTTATTTTAATGTAATTAGGGAATAAAACCAACAGTACTGATCTTTGTCATTCCCCCCTTTGAAAGAAGTCACACAGCTCAAGAGCTATAACTTGTAGATAGATTTTCTCTCCAGATGTGACAGGATGCATTTCTAAAGTACTGAAATCAAGCTGGAATTTTACTCATTATAAGATTCTGTACAAACACAAATTATCCTTAACACTGTAATTAAGCCCTGTATAAAAAACTCCTGCCTATCAAAGTAACATGTTTAACAACTGAGCAGAAGGACTTAAAAGAGAAAGAAAAACAGCCTATTGGTATTTATAAAGCCTTTATGGCGATCTACATAAGAATCGGAGATCAATGGAACCAGATGGACTTGGAGATCTGGGCTGAAACTACTGTAATCAAGGGATGGTGGAACTGAAGGAAACCTTGGCACAGCAGCCCGATAAGACCAATAACCTGGAGAATTGGTCATGCTGGAACAACTTACGGTTCCTAGGAATTCTTGGTAAGTGTGACAGAGGCAGAGTTGCATATCTTTCTGGAAACCTGGAGGTCGCTCAGCAGGTAATTGGAGAGCTCTCCGGACCCACTTCTGATAGATTGAGTGCATTGGATGCTCCCTCAGTAGGAGGTTATGGCCCGCCCACATGCTGCTATTGCCTGATTCCTTAATTCAGAGAGCAGTGTGTAAAATGTGGTCTATGCAGCATGAGGCTGGGGGTGAAGGCGGTATAAAGGGGCCACTAGACTACAAACTGAGCTGTATTTTTATTTATTTATTTTCCACATGGGAATATGTGAAATTCCAGGCAGTGAAATATTTAGTAGTGGAGTAATGTAGCCTAGTGGATAGAGCAGTAGGTTAAGAATCAGAGAAGCCCAGGGCTTACATCCAACTGACAGCCTTGTGATCACAGGCAAGTCACTTAACTCTCTACCAATTCAGGTAACAGCTTAGATGATAAGCCCTTTGAGAACAGGAAATACCTAGTGTACCTGAATACAACTTGCCTTGAACTGCAAAGGGCAGCAATTTTCAACCACTGTGCCGCAATAGTTTAGTGTGCTGCAAATGGTTTACAGCTGTGCTGTGGGAATTTGGGGGAGGGTCATTAATTAGTAGGGCTATTGGGGGAGTTTGAGGGAGGCCGGAACCAGTGTCATTCTTCAGTCACCTGTTGCTTGGATCAGGTGTGTTATTCTGTGAAATTCCCATTACTTGATGCATCTCCCTTGGACTGGGTGAGAGATCAGTTTGTGTTAAGTGCGTGCGCATCAGCAGAATTAACTGTTGCAAAAGAAGATGAGCTGATGGAAATCAGAAGTAATAGAGGATTGAAACAAACACTCATGCACAAATACGGCCTCATTCTGGTTGTCTCATTATCACTAAAGTAGTGATCTCGTCCTTTCTCAACATCTTATCTGTGTGAAGCTGGTTTCTTTGCTATAAACACAATGAAGAGCAAAAACAGGTTGCAGCTTCAAACACTGGAGGAGGACTTAAGGATAGGCTCGTCAACCATCCACCCTCAAACAAGGGACATCATGAAACATCACCAAGCACAGATTTCCCACTGATTTATTTTTTTTATAAACTGATGATGTGCCTTGATAATTTTAGCACCTTGTCAATGTGCTGAGAGAAGAAAAGTGTTGAAAAACGCTGGCAAAGGGTGTGAGGTAAGTACATAATTAAATTGCACAAAAACAGCTTTTACCCCACACCTTTTTCCAGGTAAGTACATGAATCCCTTAGTTAACTGTTAAAATCAATATACCAAACCTACTTCAAAAACAAATATCTAAATTAGGGTAATAAGCTTTGATTCCAGTTCTTGGATAAAGTTACATGGTTTTTGCATATATAGTCTTTTTAAAAAATCTCAAAGTGCAGATAAAGCGTAGTTACTCGCCTGTTACAGGTGATCTCCGGGAACAGCAGGAATTTAGTCTTCACATATGGGTATTGTCGGTACCGACGGAGCCTGTGCGGGAACGCTCCCCAGCGTCCAATAGGAATGCTTTTGGGAGCATCCCTCAGCACATGCGTGCTGCCTTCCCGCCTTTCCAACTGTCCCTCTTCAGTTAAGTTTGTAGCTGAGTGAAAGGTTAGAGGGAGAGAGGAAAGAGACAAAGAGATAGAGAGACAACTCCTAGGGGAGGTGGGTGGGTTTTGAAGACTAAATTCCTGCTGTTCCCGGAGATCACCTGTTACAGGTGAGTAACTACGCTATCTCCAGGAACAAGCAGGAAAGTAGTCTTCACATATGGGGACTCCCTAGCTGAAGATGCAGGGAGATGGCCCCAGGAAGATGCCACCCTAGAAAGGTAGGCATCCTTCCTCCCATGGATCTCTGGCATTCCACCAGGGTTGGTGGGTAGGAGTTGAATTAGGTCTGAAAGAGATTTTGAAGAACAGCTTGGCCAAAGAAGGCATCCCGACGGGAGGCTTTATCCAGGCAGTAGTGGGCTGTGAAGGTGTGTACCGGAGCCCAGGTGGCTGCTCCACAAATGTCATTGATAGACACGGAGTGGAGATTAGCCATGGAAGCTGCCATGGCTCTCACGTTATGAGCTGTGACATGGCCTTGAAAAGGAAGACCCTTACTCTCATAAGCAAAGGATATGCATTGGACAATCCATTTAGATAAAGTTCTTTTGGAGACTGGAAGTCCCAAATGACTAGAGTCAAAAGCTATAAAAAGTTGTGAGGACTTTCTATGTTGCTGTGACTGTACTGGTAAAAGGCTAAGGCTCTTTTACAATCCAAAGTATGAAGGTTTCTTTCTGCATTAGAGGCGTGATGCCTCAGAAAAAATACAGGAAGATAAATTGATTGATTCAAATGAAAAGGTGAAACCACCTTTGGCATAAAGTGTGGATGAGTTCTAAGAACAACCTTATCATGATGAAACATAGTATAAGGAGGATCAGTCACTAAAGGTTGCAGTTCATTAATGCGACATGCAGAGGTGATTGCAATTAGGAAGATGACCTTCCAGGTCAAAAACCTAAGGGTTGTAGTGGCTAAAGGCTCAAAAAGCGGCTTCATGAGCTGCCCGAGAACTAGCTTTAGATCCCATGCCACCAGTGGTGGCTTAATGGGAGGTTTGGTCAACAGAAGACCTCTCATAAATCTGGATATGAGTGGATGAGAGGAAATTGGTTGTCCATTCAGAGGCTTATAAGAAGCTGCAATTGCACTAAGATGGACTCTTACCAAATTGGTCTTTAGACCAGAATTCAATAAGTGAAGGAGATACTCTAGTATCGATTCTAAAGGTATGACAAGGGGGTTTAATCCCTTCTTGGAGCACCATATAGTAAAACGTTTCCACTTGAAGGCATAAGATCTTCTTGTGGAAAGTTTTCTAGAAGCCTGAAGGATATCCTTTACCTGTTGGGAAAGGTTGAAATCCTGGAGGTCTAAGCCTTCAGCAACCAGGCCGTGAGATGCACAGACTTGGGACTCGGGTGCCATAGCATCCTGTCCTCTTGGGAAAGGAGATCTGAAGCATGCCCTAACTCCAGAGGTGCAGTTTGAGAGAGATGTAGAAGCAGGGAGAGAGGTGTAGAAGCAGGGGATACCACGCTTGGCGTGGCTATTGTGGCGCTATGAGAATCATGCGACCCCTGTCTCTCTGAAGCTTGAAGAGTGTTTTGGGGATGAGGGGAATGGGTGGGAAGGCATAAAGGAAGTCCTGACCCCAGTGAAGAAGGAAGGCATCCCTTGCCTGACAATTGTGAGCCGGAATCCTGGAACAGACCGGGGAAGTTTGGCATTCAGCGGACTTGCAAAGAGGTCTATGTCTGGAGTGCCCCAGAGATGAAAAATCTTTGCCACCTGGTCTAGGTGGAGAGACCACTCGTGAGGCAGCAGTACTCAACTGAGTTTGTCTGCCCAAAGGTTTTGAATAACTGGCAGATATACCACTAGAAGATGAATTTGATACTCTCTGGCGAGGGCCCACAGTCGTAAAGATTTGTTGCATAATGACAGAGAGCCTGTCCCTACCTGCTTGTTCACATAGAACATGGCTACTTGATTGTCCATCTGGACTAGGACTGTCTTGTAGCTGAGCTGGGCATGGAATACTCGAAGAGCTAAATAGATTGCACTTAATTCCGGGAGGTTTATGTGTAGACCAGCCTCCTGTGGAGTCCAGGTGCCCTGGGTAGAGAGATGATTCAGGTGTGCTCCCCAACCCACCTGTGCTGCATCTGTTGTTAGTGTGGCCTGAAAAAGGGGTTGATGGAAAGGAGACCCCACTGTCAGATTTTCTAGTGATTGCCACCATTGGAGGGACAAAATTAGTCGTTAAGAGTTTACTATTTTGTCTGATAAATGTCCTGTGGCCAGTGTCCACTGTGTGGATAGGGTCCACTGAGCTGCTTGCATGTGGAGGCGAGCATATGGAACTACATGAACTGTGGATGCCATATGTCCCAGCAACTGTAGTAGCTCCCGAGCAGTTAGGGAGGATTTCCCTGCTGCTTGAGAAGCTAGTTGCATTATGCGAAGACACCGGGCCTGTGAAAGGAAAGCCTTTGCCTGTCTGGTATCTAGACAGGTCCCTCTGAATTCCAGGCATTGGGAAGGAACAAGTTGGGATTTTGGAAAGTTTATTACCAAACCCAAGTATTGGAGGATTCGCATTGTGCGAGACAGTGCAGTGCTGGCCTCTGCAACTGTAGGGGCTCGAATGAGCCAGTCGTCTAAGTAAGGGAAGAAGAATATCCCCAGGGTTCAAAGAAATGCAGCTACTATTGCCATGCATTTCATGAATACTTTCGGTGCTGAAGCCAGACCAAAGGGAAGAACCCTGTACTGGAAATGTTTTCCCTTGAAAAGGAATCGTAAGAATTTCCTGTGATCTAGATGGATCAGAATGTGAGTGTATGCATCCTTTAAGTCTAGAGAGCAAAGCCAATCCTGGCTTTGAAGGTATGGCAGAAGAGTTCCTAGAGAAATCATTTAGAACTTCTCTCGGAACAGGTATTTGTTCAATTCTCTGAGATCTAGAATGGGTCTGTGTCCTCCTGTTTTCTTTGGAATAAGAAAATAGGGGGAGTAGAACCCTGCACCCCGTTGAAGAATGGGTATCTTTTCTATTGCCCCTTGGGCAAGAAGTATTGAGACCTCATGATCTAGCAGATTGTCTGCGGAGGTTTGAGAATTGAATGGCCTTAGAATTGTAGGAAGGGGCATGCTGTGAAAATGGAGCTTGTACCCTTCTCCTACAATGGACAGAATCCAATCTTCTGCTGTTATCTGATGCCATCTGTTGGTAAAGTGGCATAACCTGCCTGGGATATTGGGGGGGTTGGGGACCCCTCAGAGGCAGGAAGGCTAAGCTCTCTAGGAAGGAGTCAATGCCCTTGAGGGGGCTGAACCTGCAGAGCTGGTTGGGCTCTCGGGCCTTTTGGCTTCTTTTGCAGCCTAGTTTGTCCCTTTTGGGCAACCTGACCCTGAGTTTGACTCTGCTGGGTATAGGAAGGATAAAATTTCCTCTTTTTGCTGAAAGAGGGTTTTTTATAAGGCTTCTTTTTGGCTGGAGTGGCTGTAGATTTTGACAATCTATCTAGAGTGGTACTGTCAGCTTCTAACTCGTTAGCCTTTTCCTGACAGTTCTTGCCAAAGAGATTCTCTCCCGTGCAAGGAATGTTGCCTAACTTATCCTGTACCCAAGTCTCCAAGTCTGATGCCTGAAGCCAGGCAATCCATCGTGCAACAATGGCAATAGCAGAGGTTCTGCTGATGCATTCAAAGCAGTCAAAGGGTGCACGATTCACAAACTTGGAGACATCTTGAGCATGCTTAACTAGAGCAAGAAAGTCTTGTCTCTTGTCATCTGGTAGAAGTGGGCTCATAAGCTCCAAGTCTCCTGTAATTTCTTTGAGGAACATTCCCATATATAGTATATATGAACTGATCCTAGCTGAAAGCATGGAAGCCTGAAAATTTTGGCGCCCAAAAGCATCCAGAGTCCTGCATTCATGACCTGGGGGATTGGATGCATGCCTCTTTGCACTTTTCATCCTACTCATGGCTGACTCCACCACCATTGAATGGTGTGGCAGCTGAGTTTTTTTTTTTAAATCCAGGACATGGCGGGACTCAATACATAGTATCAAGCCTCCTAGAATGAAGAGATGTAGTCAGAGGTGTCTCCCACATTCTGAGCATCAAGTTATGCAGAATTTCATGGATGTGCAGAGTGGCTGCCTCCTTTGGAGCTTTAGGATATTGGAGAATTTCCAATATCTTTGCTCTGGGTTCCTGTTCAGGACCTTCCGTGATTGAAAGGCCCTTGGCCACATCACAAATAAAATCCTGAAAAGACATGTCCTCTGGAGGTGACATTCTGCATTGGGGAGAAGAGGGATCTTCCGGGAGAAACCCTCTGGTACCAGCAGAATTGTCAGAGTCTTTGGAATCAGAGGATTTGAAGTATTCCTGACCACGATGCTCATGCAAAGCACAGTCCCAGTATCAATCGAAGTCGGTACCCAGTTGATCCGGTACCAATCTGTCGATTCCAGCCAAAGATAGCGTGGGAAGAATTCCCACCGGGGCCAGTACCATCAGTACTGGTATCGTCGGTACTGGTGTCTATACCGGTGTAGGTACCGGCATCGGTATCGATATCAGTACCGGTGCCCGTTGAACCATAGGTGTCAACGGTACCGCAGCTGTGAGAAGAGCTGCAATGCTGCGTTCGATAGCGAGGAACCTCTGGTCTATCGACGCTGTCGATGCCTGGGTGTCTGTACCGGTGAAAATGCCCGGGACCCATGAGCATGGCACCAGTAGTTCTTGCGAGGTCGAGGCCTCGAGAACATCCTGGAGCCCCCTTGATGCTTTGGAAGCCGAAGCCTCCCGCCGGGGCTGTTTTGCCCGTGTGGTTCCCTCATGGGCAATGCCAATGGCCTCTCGATGCTTAGCAGGAGAGCTACCATTTGAGGACCGGCTTTTTTGTTTAGTTACCTGAGATCCATGGGAGGAAGAGGAGGCTCTTGAAGATGTTGATGCAATGGATCTGGCATCCGAAGAAAAGAGAGTACCGAGCTTTGCAGTCCGGTTCTGTCTTCCTCTCTTAGTCATCCCCATACAGGAGAGACATTCAGATGGAGAATGTTCAGGCCCTAAACATTTAAGACACCAATCATAGGTGTCAGTGACGGAAATGGTACCGCCACACTTAGTACATTTTTTAAAACCGCTAGTTGGTTTTTCCATGTTTCAGGAATATGAGGCCTAATGCCCAAAATGGCGCCTAGCACCGAAAAAGAAAAATTTCCAAAGAGAAACAGTTCAAAGTATAACATTTTTGAGAAAAGAAAAGAACCGGCGGTACCGTTAAGCGTCGTGTATAGGCAAACGCGACCACAAGAAAACAATTTTAAAGACGGAATTTTCTGCGGTGACAGGGTATGGGTCCTGTTGGCTCCGCGGAAAATTAAGAACTGAAGAGGGACAGTTGGAAAGGCGGGAAGGCAGCACGCATGTGCTGAGGGATGCTCCCAAAAGCGTTCCTATTGGACGCTGGGGAGCGTTCCCACACAGGCTCCGTCGGTACCGACGATACCCATATGTGAAGATTACATTCCTGCTTGTTCCTGGAGATAACAGAAACCTCTGGCTTCATTTTTATTTTTTGACAGGTTCTTCCAGCCCTGGTTTTACTCCACTGTATGCATCAACTTGTAGTTGTGATTTTTCTAAGTCTGGGTATACAACAGGGTAAAAGCAAGGACTGATCGGCCCTTCCTGAAATACAAAAAGAAAGAGCTAGCTGATATGCACTAAATATAAGACAGAAAATACTCCAGTAGGCTAGTTCATTAAAAGTGCCATTTCACATATGATCCCCAAGTGCAATCTGGGACATCCAAGCCAGAATGTCAGAAAAAAAAAAGCAGACACGTCCAAGCTCAGGCAGGATTTCACAAACGTGGAGGTGCCCGACATGGACGTCTGCAGAGGCATCTGCATAGACATCCCCAGTAGAGTATTCCAGACCATGGACATCTAGGAATAGCCTAATGGTGAGAGCAGTGAGCTAGGATTAGGGAAGCCGCAGTTTGAAATCCCACTACTATTGTACTTTTAAATTACAATTTTTTATATTGCTTGCTATGTTTTCCTTTACATACTTTGTGTAATATACTTTACAGCTTATTGTTTCCAGAGATGTATAAATCTCAACACTCATGCAGTCAATTTTGATGACTGAAGTGAGTATATAGCACTGATAAAGTTATCGTTTTCAAACAATTTATTGTCATTTTATTTTATGGTGCATGATGGCAAATGCTGCATGTTTGTGAGACGCGGCACACTATTTTGTTCACTGAGCCGTTTTAATATTTGCAACTCACGACGCAGCAGGTTTTCTTTTTCTTTTTCTTTCCCTCCCTTTTTCTGCCTCTTTTCAGTTATATTTGTATACCATAGTTTTTTCATGTTTTCTGCTGGGCTGCTCTATGCATCGTTCCTTTTTACCACATTTTTCTTATAGTTGGTCATTTGTAATTATACATGACTATTCATGTTTTTACTTATATATTTTCCTATAATTGTAGGAATAATATTGAGTTCATTATCATTTTAAATATTTCATACCTTAAAATGTACGATGGCACTTATAGCAAATTTTATGAATTATGGCACATGTTCCCTGTTAATGACATCAATATAACATTTATATAATATTTATGTAATCCATTTACCTTTGTTTAGTGTTAGCTACTTTTGATTATACTAAACAATGGGCACAATTATTGCAACTTTATTTATAATGTAATTGCACCAGTCATCTCATCAATAGAATCCTTCAGGAACCCCCCCCCCCCCCCTTTAGTGTTTTTTATTTTAAATCATATATAATTGGATTTTTACAGAAAACAGGATATGTCCCTGAGATCTAGTGAGTTTTCATATCACCTTATGGTTTTAAGTAATGTTTTTTTGTTCATTCACTCCTCTCCTCTTTTTGTGTTCCGTATTGAATTTAAATATTCTTAAAATTTTTATTGGTTCATGTTAGTCATCACTCTTTGCATTTCTCCATTTTTAGTATTTATGAATTGATTGTTTATACATAGTTCATTATAGTTGTTATAGGATTGATTTTATGATTTTTCTTATGTTATTTATATTCTACATGTTCCTTTTTCATATATACTATTTTATTATATGACGTTTATATATGTTATTTGGCGGCTTTCGCATACATTTATATTTTTATTATGATACATTCTTTACTATGCTATTCTTATTATTTTTTATTTATATATGTATCATTATGTACATTGGCATATTTTTATGTTGTGGTTCACGCGCAAGGTCTTTACATTCATTTTCTTGTTTATTGTTTATTTTTTAATCCTGTTCTTATTATGTTTTTAACTTTTTTTGAGGAGTCATAAAATGTTTTTTGATGTTATGTGTTTTTATAGTTTTATGGTGTGCCTCACCCCTGAAGAAGTATTTTACGAAACACGGCCTGTGTCGGGTTTGGCCCCCCACATTTCATAAGGATCAATAAAAAGTTGTGAGTTTTCATCTACTACCCACGTCTTTGTACTGTTTGCCACATTCAGACTTTGACATCTTCACGGCAGGAACATCCACAGCAAGAACATCCAGAGGGAGGGGTGGTCTAGTGGTTAGGACAAGGTACTTCAGGCTGTAGGGCCAGGGGTTCAAGTCCCACCTGGGGACAGCAATCTCAGGCTGGAAGGACTGGGATTTCTAGTCCTATAGGCACTCCTTGTGGTCTTGGGCAAGCCACTTAACCCTCCATTGCCTGTGTTCCCTGTAAGTATTAACATATGTGTGTCATATCCCCTCATGTTAAATATATCCCCCAATTGACTGCTTTGACCTGGTGAAAAACAAAATATAAATACAGCTAAATAAATAAATAAATCCACAAGCCCAGCTTCTAAAATGCCTCTGGTGATGTCTCCACATTTTGGGTTCTCTATGCTCATTTTCAGATGTCCAAAGCATAAATAGGGCTTCTAAAATAACACCCTAAATCTGCTACAAAGAACAAAACCAGAGGACAGGGAGAAGAAAAAACAGATCAAAAGTCACAAGAGACACAGAAAAACAAACTGAAAGCGAATATGTTTCAGTAATCATTTACTCATATTGAAGATGTTTTCTGAGCGGCTGAAGATCAACGTGTATTTTAAGGTTAAACATAAACATCTCAAGACGGGAGCTTGGTTTGCACTCACAGCAAATTGCTCTGTTCTGAAAGACTCAGAAAAATTGAGTTAATCCATTAGGTCATTATCAGAGTAATTTCTGCTCATGGCTAATCTAAGAAGAAACCACAGAACTTTAAATAGGAGTGGAGGAGTGGCCTAGTGGTTGGGGCAAGGTACTTCAGGCCAGAAGGTCAGGGGTTCAAATCCCACTAGAGGACAGCAACCTTGTGCCAGAAGGACTGGGGTTTCTAGTCCCACAGGTGCTCCTTGTGGTCTTGGGCAAGCCACTTAACCCTCCATAGCCCATGTTCCCTGTAAAATAGTTATCTCCAAGTTATAATGCCCTGTTCAATGTAATTTCAGTTTGTTCAATGTAAACCACACTGATGCCAAATAGCACAATATATAGGAGAATGTAAATAAATAAATAGAAAAAGGATGTCAGGGAGTGGACTAGTTTCATGGTAGTGACATAAGCACAAGGGGTACAGTTAAAGACAATGTTTTCCTTTAATTATCAAGTCAGGAAGGCATACGGATCATAGCTTATGGCAAGTCTTGACACATTTTCTTGGAATCTAGGAGCCAGCCTAATAATCTAGGAGCTAGCCACCGAAACCTAGATCACAATGCATGCCCCCCTCACTCCCAAAAAGATGTATCAGTTACTTTTTTAGGTTTTGGGGTCTGATTTACTAAGACTGTTTTCCCATTTTCCATGGGAAAAGCTTAATAAATCAGACTCTTAATGAGCCACTGTACAAAAGCCAGTGGCCCCACCCCTCCTCCCCTCTCTCCCAGAACTCTCACCCTCACTGGCCCATTAAGCTACATGTATGTGTGTGTGTGTGTGTGTGTCTGGTTCAAAGGTGGGGTTGACTGCACATGTGTGGTGGGAGAGGGGTGCACCTTTTACACATAAACATTGTGCCCATTACTTCCCATGCATTCATCACTTCCCTCCCCACCCCAATCCAACTTCTGCTGCCCCCCTTCAACTTCCCTCCCCATCCCAATCCCCCCTACTCTCCCCTTCAACTTCCTCCCTTGCACTCACCCTCTGCCCTACATTCCCCCCTCCCCCAACAATTAACACACGATCGCGGCTGGGAGAGTTGGTGTCTGCCTGTGGGGATCCCAAACCCCATGGGCAGAAGTGCTGAAATGGGTCCCTTTAAATTTATTCAGTCATCTGTGCAGAAAACTCACTAACTTTTTTTTTTTTTTTGCAGGCTTTGCAGACACAGGCTCTCCCAGCCGACACTGGACCCTTTTCAATTCTGCCCATGGGGGTTGGGATCCCTATAGGCAGTCACCAGCTCTCCTGGCCACAATCTGCATTTAAGCTCTTCTACCCATGTGCTCAGAGCCCTAGGTGCCATGTGGAGGAGTGGAGGAGTGGCCTAGTGGTTGGGGCAAGGTACTGAAGGCCAGGGGTTCAAATCCCACAAGAGGACAGCAACCTTGGTCCAGAAGGACTGGGGTGTCTAGTCCCACAGGTGCTCCTTGTGGTCTTGGGTAAGCCACTTAACCCTCCATTGCCCATGTTCCCTGTAAGTATTAGTGTATGTCTCTCATATCCCCTCATGTTAAATGTATCTCCCAATTGTGTTGTGACCACTTTGATTGAAGGATAAGGTGGTGTACAAAAACTGTCTAAATAAATGTCCAAGTTTTTGGATGCCATGGCAATCTGGCACCTGGGGAATCATTTTCAGCTCCTTTATATATTATGTGTGTGCGTGTGCGTTCCTCTGTGTGTGTATGTACATGCCTGCATGTGTTTCCCCTGTGTACACGCATGTGTATGTATCTATCTATGTGTGTTTCTGATCTGAAGGAGACAGGGTAGATGCCGTTTCTCCAAATGGGTGAGTTTTGCGCATACCATGACAGTCATGAACTTCACTTCTAAGCCAGGGTATGTGAAGTATGATCTCAGTCTCTCAAATTTACTGCTAATGCTCAGCGTAGTACTTGCATTGTGTCTAAGAGAGCAGTTAGAATACATTCCGTTGGTTTGGAAATAATAAAATGAAAGCAAGTGCGATATTTAACCATTAGGGAGCTAATTTCATAAAAAGCTGCTTAGATTTATCGCATGTGCAACACACATCAATCTATATGTGCTGAGCATAGATTGTATGGGACTCCCTATAATTGCCATCCTCACAGCTTTACATTCCCCCTCATCCTTACTTCATCTCTCCAGCTGGGCGGCATGAGACAGAAGAGTCACCTGCTGCTCCTGGACCTTATCAGAAATAGCAGCAACCACTCTAATAAAATTTAGCCTACCAGTGGAGGAGTAGCCTAGTGGTTAGAGCAACAACTTACTACCCAGGAGACCTGGGCTCAATTCCTTGTGGCCTTCGGCAAGTCTCTTTTCCCTCAATTGCCTCCAAAGAAAAAGCAATGAGCCAAAAAATACAAAGGGAGAGGAGATGTCAGTTCTTTCAAAGGAACCAGAGCAAAGCAACAAGGGAGACAAAGAGGAAGTGTCAGCACACAGGTTAAGAAAATGTTTTTTTCAGTTTTCATGTCATGGTTTGTTGCACAGTTTTGAGTCATTCATTACACAAATTCCTTCTTGTGTAGCAGTGACCACTATGCAGAATATTTGCCATATAAACTGACCCCTTATGCACGATCCTGGGTCTTCCACATTTGAAGTCTCTAGCCCCACTCACCAAGAATCAGATCCACTTGAACGAGCAACTCTCTAGAACAGCAAACAAGATGCATCCAAGCATCCCCGGTTCAAGCTGCAAGCAGCCAGCCAGAGGACACCACTGAGGAACAACATCTGCTTGCCAATGCTGCCAGCCCCAAGAAGTGGGCTCAAGTCTCCAGCTCAAGCCTCCTGCTCACCAACAGGAGCCAGTCTGTAGCAAACAAATGCTTTTAACACCAGATATGTGCAGCTTTAAATCATAATTAAATAAATATGATGAGCCGTTCCCCCCCCCCCCCGGGTCTTCTCGCCTAAGTGGTGAATGAGGTTGGAGGGAGAGGTATGATTTATGCGTTCTTGTCGGTATAATGTTGGTTTTTGGTGGTTCGAAAACGTAATAAACTTTTAAAAGGAAAAAAAGAATGTGCAGCTTCCTAGAGGACATAAAAAATGGAATCACATGTAAAGAGGCTGTTATTAAAAACAAAAAAAAAAAAGACTAGTAACACAGTACAGTAACAGCAAATAAAGACCAGACTGGTCAATAATCTCCTCAATAAGGTGGCTAGAGTTGTCCCTGCCTCTCCATGCAGGTCACACTCCTCTAAGCCTTTCTTAGAGTTGTACCCACCACTCCGTGCAGGTTACCCTCCTCTATTTTTTTAAGTGATGTTCATTCTAAAAGCAGTATATCAAATTTTAATAAATGAAATGAAATGAAAGTATAAAGGTTATTTAAGTTTGTTCTGATTCCATTCTCTTGCTATACAGGGATCCTCTGATTGTCCGGTGCCTTTTTCAATCCCATCATTGTTTTTGCCCCACCACCTCCATCAAGAGGGCAGTCCAAGCATCCACCACTCTTTCCAAGAAAAAGTATTTCCCAGCGTTGCTTTTAAGTTTACCTTCTTGCAGCTTCATTTTGCGTCTTCTAGCTCTATAGCTTCTCCATCTTTGAAAAAGTTTTGTTTGTTCATTAATATCTTTTAAGTATTTAAACATTTGTGACATATCTCCCTGCCACTCCTCTCCTCCAGGATATACAAATTTAGATATTCAGGTTTCTCCTCATACGTCTTCTGATGAGGCCCCATGTCATTTTAGTTGCCTTCTTCTGAACAGTTTCAAGTTTTTTAATACCCTTTGCTAGGTAGTCTCGAAAACCTATACAAGACACCAAATGAGTCCTCGCCATTGAATGTACAGGGCATTAAGACCTCCTCTCTTCTGCTGGTTATATCTCTCTGTATGCAGTCTAGCATCCTTCTAACTTTGGCCACCACTTTATCACATTGTTTCGCCACCTTGAGTCCCTCTCCCGGTCAGTGTAAGCCAACCTCTCACTCCCTATTGCGTACATTTGCTTTGGATTTCTGCATCCTACGTGTATCATTCTGCACCTCTTGGCTTTAAATCTTAATTATCAAATATTAGGCCATTCTTCTAATTTTTCTAGCTCTCTTCTTATGCTGTCAACTCCCTCCTAGGTGTTAACTGTTGAAAATCTACAAAAAAGGCAAACCCTAACGCACTCCACTTCTCACCTTATTTCTTCTGAGTGAATTCCATTTACAACCACTCGTCTCTCAGCCAACCAATTTCTGACCCAGACTAGGTGACACATAATTAAACTACAATGCAGCACATTTAAAATCAAATTGGATTGAACTTTGGAATTGTTGCTAGAAGATGTAGTAAAAGCTGTTATTGTAGCTGGGTTTACAAGAGATTTGGACAAGTTCCTGGAGGAAAAGTCCATAAACCATTATTAAAGAGGAACAGGGAAATCTTCTACTTACCTCTGGGATAAGCAGCATGGAATCTGTGTATTTGGGAACCCAACAGGCACTTGTGACCTGGATTTGCCACTGCTGGAAACAATATACTGGGATTGATGGACACTTGGTCTGACCCAGGCTGCTCAGTTTATTCATAAGCCTCTTATGAGGAACAGGATCAAAGGTTTTGCTGAAACCTAAATAGACTACATTTGTCGCATGCCCTGGATCTAGTTCTCTGGTTACCAGTCAAAGATATAATCAGATTTGTTTGGCATAATCTTCCTTTGGTAAAGCCATGTTTCCTCAGATCTTATGACCAAATTCTATAAAAAGCATTGTTCTTTCAAGCAGCACCTCCGTTACTTTTCTGACCACCGAGGTAAGGCTTACTGGGCTATAGCTTGCCACCTCTTTTCTGTTACCACTTTTATGAAGAGTGACCACATCGACCCCTCTCCAATCTTACAGAACCACCCCCTCCCCCCTGTTTCCACTAACCATTTTTGTAGCCACACTCTGCACCGACTCCAACCTGTTTATATCCTTTTGAAGGTGTGGTCTCCAGAACTGCACACAATACTCCAAATGAGGTCTTATACAAAGGCACTATCACCTCATTTTTGCTGCTGGCCATTCCTCTGCCTATGCACCCAAGAATCCTTCTGGCTTTCACCATCACTTTTTCTACCTGTTTAGCCACTTTAAGATCATGACACACAATTATGTCCAGGTCCTGCTCTTCTTTTGTGGACAAAGTACTTCACTCCCTACACTGTACCGCTCCCTTGGACTTTTGCAGCCCAAATGCTTGATCTTGCATTTTTCAGCATTAAATCTCAGCTACCAAATTCTGGACCATTCTTCAAGCTTAGCTAGATCCCTCCTTATGTTATCTACCCCTTCCTGGGTGTCTACTCTATTGAAGATTTTAGTATCATCCACAAACAGGCAAACCTTACCCGACAGCCCTTCCGCTATATCACTAACAAAGATGTTAAAAGAATCAGACCAAAGACAGATCCCTGCGGCACATCACTGGTAACCTCCTAACTCCTCAGAGTGAGCTCCATTTACCTGTACCCTTTGCCACCTCCCACTCAACCAATTTCTAACCCAGTCAGTAACTTTAGGGTCCATAACTAGGGTGCTCAGTTTGCTTATAAGTTGCCTGAGCGGAACATTGTCAAAGGCTTTACTGAAATCTAAATACACCACATCTAGGGCTCTCCCTCGGTCCAACTCCCTGGTCACCCAGTCAAAGAAATCAATCAGATCTGTCTGACAAGACCTGCCTCTGGTAAACCCATGCTGCCTCGGATCCTACAATCAATTGGGCTCCAGGAACCTCACTATTCTCTCTTTCAGCAGCGTTTCCAATAATTTACTCACAACAGAGGTTAGACTAATTGGCCTGTAGCTTTCAACTTCCCATCCTTATTTCCACTTTTGTGTAAAAGGACCACATGTGCCTTTCTCCAGTCCTCTGGGACCACTCCCAACTCCAAAGAAGCATTGAAAAGATCAGACAGTGGAGCCGCTAGAATGTCCCTAAGTTCCTTCAGTATTCTCGGTTGTATCCCATCCAGTCCCATCGCTTTATCTACATTTAGTTTAGTTCCTCATGAACACAGTCTTCTGAAAATCATTCAAGCTCCCCGTCACTTCTGCTCCTATGTGTGGGTGTTTTCTGAGGACCTGCTCCTGGTTCTTCATCTGTGAACAAAGAACAGAAATATTTATTAAGCAATTCCGCTTTATCCCCATCAGCTTTTACATATTCCTCTCCTTCACCCATGAATCTGACAATACCATCTTTGCCCTTCCTCCTCTCACTAACATATCTGAAAAATGTCTTATCCCCCCATTTTAGTGCTTGGCTATTTCTTCTTTTTTTGTATCTTTGCTTTCCTGACTACTTTCTGAGCTTCTCTAAATTGCCTGTTCCTCTCTTTGTGATCTCTTGTATTTCATGAAGACCTCCCTCTTTTTCTTCACTTTTTCAGCTACTTCTTTTGAGAACCATAGCGGCCTCCTTTTTCTTTTACATGTATTTACCTTTCTAACAAAAAGGTTTGTTGCCCTTAGAATATCCCCTTTCAGTTTTGCCCACTGTTTTTTCTACCTTCCCCAGCTGTTCCCATCCCATTAACGACTCCTTGAGGTATTGTTCCATCTTGGCAAAGTTAGTTTTCCTAAAGTCTAAGACCCTCACTTTTGAATGGATTTTATCAGTCCTAGTCCTAATACTGAACCAACATCTGGTGATCAATGGATGTGAGATGATCTCCCACTATTACATCAGAAACACTTTACAAATTGGTTAGCACCAAGTCCATTATGGCCCTTTCACGTGTGGGTTCTGTTACCAGTTGCCTGAATAGTTCTCACTGTAGAGAATCCAGGATCTCTTTACTTCTAGATGACTCCACAACAGGGATGTGCCAGTCAACATCCGGAATATTGAAATCAACTATCAGTAGCACTTCTCCTTTCATGGCAATGCTGCGTATGTCTTCTATTAAATTTCCATCTACTTCTCCCTGTGAGGGGGATCTGCACATCACTCCAATGCAAATTGATTTCCCTCTTTCTAGTTTAACCCACAATGCCTCCTCTCTCCCTTTTAAGCCGTGTAATTCCTATCCTGTCCTTTCTGAATAAAGTATTGCCTGGTATAATTATATCCCAGTCATGGTTGTCCGTGAACCATGTCTCCGTAACCGCTACTAAATCCAAGTCAGCCTCTTCCATTAAAGCCTCAGCATCTGGGATCATATTTCCCATGCTACAGGCATTTATACACACCGCTTTCCAGATGTTGACCCTTTTACCCATTTCTACAGAGGTATTTAAAGTTTCACTTGCCTAGGGGCTTTCACTTACTTGGGGGCTTTCTTCACCCATCTCCAATGAATCTAGTTTAAAGACCTCTTTAGTAGGTTAGCCAGTCTGCTGTTGAAGACACTTCAATCCTTCTTGGACAGAAGGACACCATCTCTGATCTGCAGCCATTAGAACATCATCCCATGGTCCAGGAAAACAAAAAGGCTCTCAATGGCACCATCCATGCATTCATCTCCATGATGTGAGCTTCTCTGCCTAGGCCTTCACCCTCAAAAGGGAGAATTGATGAGACCACCATCTGCACACCTATCTGCTTCACCCTCTGTCCTAGAGCCTTGAAGTCACTTTTGATATGCTCAGAGGGATACCAAGCAGTATAATTTGTGCCGACATGGATGAACAACTTCGGATAATAGTCAGTAGGCCTGATGAGTCTTGGCAAACTCTCCATAACATTGCAGATTTGGCACCTGAGAGAAAGCACACCTCTCCGGACATCAAGTCTGGTCGGCAGATGGATACCTCAGAATCCCTCAGAAGAGAGTCACCAACCACCACTACCCTTTGTGTAAAGGGCTCTTTAACTTGAAAGAGAAGGGAGATACGATAAAGGTCTATAAATTAATGAATGGAGTGGAATGGGTAAACTTAGATCAGTTGTTTATGCCATCAAAAATCAGAAAGACTAGGGGACACATAATGTAGCTACAATGTAACTGATAAGAGAAAATATTTTTTCACTTAACATGTAATCAAACACTGGAATTCCTTACCGGAGGATACAGTAAAAGATGTTAGTGTAGCTGGGTTTAAAAAATGCTTGGACAAGTTACTGGAGGAAAGGTCCATGTTTACCCCAGACAGCAGGAGAAGGAGGTCTTCCGCAGAGGTACAATAGGAGGAGGGAGAGGAAGACCCTATGAATAACGTTTTTTGGATATACCTAACTGTGTTTGGCCGTGGTTTTTGGCTTCCGCTCCCTCCTCCCATGTTTACCCCAGGACAAGCACTGTGGAACCTGTGTACATTTTTAGGAACCTGCCAGGTACTCGTAACCTGGATTGGCCACTGCTGAAAACAAGATACTGGGCTTGAAGGACCTTGGTCTAAACCAGTATGGCATTTCTTATGTTCTTATGTACAGTAATGCCAAGAGTATTTAAAATATAGGCAAATGAGCTGCACGTATTAAAATGGAATGCTAATATAGCATAGTTACTCACCTGTAACAGGTGATTTCCAGGAACAGCAGGAATTTAGTCTTCATATATGGGTATCGTCGGTACCGACGGAGCCTGCGCAGGAACGCTCCCCAGTGACCAATAGGAACGCTTTTGGGAGCATCCCTCAGCACATGCGCACTGCCTTCCCGCATTTCCAACTGTCCCTCTTCAGTTAAGTTTGTAGCTGAGTGAAAGGTTAGAGGGAGAGAGGAAAGAGACAAAGAGATAGAGAGACAACTCCTAGGGGAGGTGGGTGGGTTGTGAAGACTAAATTCCTGCTGTTCCCGGAGATCACCTGTTACAGGTGAGTAACTACACTATATCCAGGAAGAAGCAGGAATGTAGTCTTCACATATGGCGACTCCCTAGCTGAAGATGCCAGAGAGATGACCCCAGGAAGCTGCCACCTATGGTGAGGTGGGCCATGCTTCCTCCCATGGATCTCTGGCATCCTACCAGGGTTGGTGGGTAGGAGTTGTACTAAGTTTCAAAGAGATTTTGAAGAACAGCTTGGCCAAAGAAGGCATCCCAACATGAGGCTTTATCTAGGCAGTAGTGGGCTGTAAAGGTATGTACCGAATCACAGGTGGCTGCTCAACAAATGTCATCAATAGACACAGAGTGAAGGTTAGCCATAGAGGCTGCCATGGCTCTCACATTATGAGAGTGACATGGCCTTGAAGAGGAAGACTCTTACTCTCATAAGCAAAGGATATGCACTGTGCAATCCATTTGAATAAGGTCCTCTTGGAGACTGGAAGTCCCAAATGACTAGAATCAAAAGCAATAAAAAGTTTAGAAGACTTTCTATGTTGCTGTGTTATTTGCAGGTAAAAGGCTAAGGCTCTTTTACAGTCCAAAGTGTGAAGGTTCTTCTCTGCATTGGAGGCATGAGGCCTCGGAAAGAATACAGGAAGATAAATTGCTTGATTTAAATGAAAAGGCAAAACCACCTTTGGCATAAAGTGTGGATAAGTCCTGAGGACAACCTTATCATGGTGAAACCTAGTGTAAGGAGGATCAGCCACTAAGGCTTGCAATTCACTAATGCGGCATGCAGAGGTGATTGCAATTAGGAAGATGACCTTCCAGGACAAACGTTTTAGGGTAGTAGTGGCTAAAGGTTTAAAAGACGGTTTCATGAGCTGCCCAAGAACTAGATTTAAATCCCATGCCACCGGTGGTGGTTTGCTGGGAGGTTTTGTTAATAGAAGACCTCTCATAAATCTGGATATGAGAGGATGAGAGGAAATTAGTTGTCCATTTAACAGCTTATAGGAAGCTGTAATTGTGCTAAGATGGACTCTTACTGAATTGGTCTTTAGACCAGAATTTGATAAATTAAATAGATACCCTAGTATCGACTTCAAAGGTATCACCAGGGGGTTTAACCCCTTCTGAGAACACCATATAGTGAAACGTTTCCACTTGAAGGCGTAAGATCGTCTTGTGGAAGGTTTTCTAGAAGCCTGAAGGATATCCCTTACCTGTTGGGAAAGGTGAGATGCAGGGACTGGGGATTTGGGTGCCATAGTGTCCCGATCTCTTGGGAAAGGAGATCTGGAGCACACCCTAACTCCAGAGGTGCAGCTTGAGAGAGATGTAGAAGCAGGGGATACCACACTTGGCATGGCCACCATGGCACTATAAGGATCATACGACCTCTGTCTCTCGGAAGCTTGAAGAGTGTTTTGGGGATGAGGGGAATGGGTGGGAAGGCATAGAGGAAGTCCTGACCCCAGTGAAGGAGGAAGGCATCCCTTGCCTGACAATTGTGAGCTGGAATCCTGGAACAGAACCGGGGAAGTTTGGCATTCAGTAGACTTGCAAAGAGGTCTATGTCTGGAGTCCCCCAGATCTGAAATATCTTTGTCACCTGGTCTAGGTGAAGAGACCATTTGTGAGGCAGCAGTACTCGGCTGAGTTTGTCTGCCCAAAGGTTTTGAATGCCTGGAAGATATACCACGAGAAGATGGATTTGATGCTCTCTGGTGAGGGCCCAAAGTCGTAAAGCTTCATTGCATAACAAAGAGCCTGTTCCGCCCTGCTTGTTCACATAGAACATGGCTACTTGATTGTCCGTTTGGACTAGGACTGTCTTGTAGCTGAGTTGGGCATGGAATACTCGAAGAGCTAAACAGATTGCTCTTAATTCCAGGAGGTTTATGTGAAGACAAGCCTCCTGTGGAGTCCAGGTGCCCTGGGTATAGAGATGATGCAGGTGTGCTCCCCAACCCACCTGTGATGCGTCTTTTGTTAGGGTGGTCTGGAATAGGGGGACGTTGGGAAGGAGACCCCACTAAAAGATTATCCATTGATTGCCACCATTGGAGGGACAAGATCAGATGATTTGTTATCTTGTCTGACAAACGCCCTGTGTCCACTGTGTGGATAGGGTCAACTGGGCTGCTCGCATGTGGAGGCGAGAATAGGGAACTACATGAACTGTGGATGCCATGTGTCCCAGTAACTGTAGCAGTTCTTGAGCAGTTAGGGAGGATTTTCCCGCTGCTTGAGAAGCTAGTTGTACTATGCGAAGACACTGGGCCTGTGGAAGGAAAGCCCTTGACTGTCTGGTATCCAGACAGGCTCCTATGAACTACAGAGACTGGGAAGGAACAAGTTGGGATTTTGGGAAGTTTATTACCAATCCCAAGTATTGGAGGATTTGCATTGTGCGAGACAGTGCAGAGCTAGCTTCTGCAACCGTGGGGGCTCGAATGAGCCAGTCGTCCAAGTAAGGGAAGACGAAAATCCCTAGGGTTCGCAGGAATGCAGCTACTACTGCCATGCATTTTGTGAATACTCTTGGTGCGGAAGCCAGACCAAAGGGAAGAACCCTGTACTGGAAGTGTTCTCCCTTGAAAAGAAATCGTAAGAATTTCCTGTGATCTGGATGGATCAGAATGCGAGTATATGCATCCTTTTAAGTCTAGAGAGCAAAGCCAATCCTGACTTTGAAGGCATGGCTGAAGAGTTCCTAGAGAAATCATTTTGAACTTCTCTCGGAACAGGTATTTGTTCAATTCTCTGAGGTCTAGGATGGGTCTGTGTCCCCCTGTTTTCTTTGGAATAAGAAAATAAGGTGAGTAGAACCCGGTACCCTGCTGGAGAATGGGTACTTCCTCTATTGCCCCTTGGGCAAGAAGTGTTGAGACCTCATGATCTAACAGATTGTCTGCAGATGTCTGGGAATTGAACTGCCTTAAGATTGTAGGAGGAGGCATGCTGTGAAAATGAAGCTTGTACCCCTCTCCTACAATGGACAGAGTCCAATTTTCTGCTGTTATTTAGTGCCATCTGTTGGCAAAATGACACAGCCTGCCTGGAATATGTAGGGGTTCTGGACCCCTCAGAGGCAGGAAGGCTAAGCTCTCTAGGAAGGAGTCAAAACCCTTGAGGAGGCTGAACCTGCGGAGCTGGTTGAGCTCTCAAGCCCTTTGGCTTCTTCTGCTGTTTGAATTGCTGTTGTTGTCCCTTTTGGGCAACTTGACTGTGAGCTTGGCTTTGATGGGTATAGGATGGATAAAATTTCCTCTTTTTTCTGAAAGAGGGTTTCTTATAGGGTTTCTTTTTGGCTGGAGTGGCTGCAGATTTTGACAATCTATCTAAGGCGATATTGTCAGCATCTATCTCATTAGCCTTTTCCTGCCAATTCTTGCCAAAGAGATTTTCTCCTCTGCAAGGGATGTTGCCTAATTTATCCTGTACCCAAATCTCCAAGTCTGATGCCTGAAGCCAGGCAATCCGTCATGCACCAATGGCAACAGTAGAGGTTCTGCTGATGCATTCAAAGCAGTCAAAGGCTGCACGATTCACAAACTTGGAGACATCTTGAGCATGCCTGACAAGAGTAAGGAAGTCTTGTCGTCTGTCATCTGGGAGAAGTGGGCTCATAAGCTCCATATCTCCTGTAACCTCCTTGAGGAACATACCCATATATAAAATATATGAGCTGATCCTAGCTGAAAGCATGGAAGCTTGAAAAGTTTGACGCCCAAAAGCATCAAGAGTCCTGCATTCACGACCTGCAGGATTGGATGCATGTCTCTTTGCACTTTTCATCCTACGCATGGCTGACTCCACTACCATTGAATGGTGTGGCAGCTGAGTCTTTTGAAATCCAGGACATGGTGGAACTCGATACATGGTATCAAGTCTCCTAGAATGAGGAGATGTGGTCAAAGGTGTCTCCCACATTCTGAGCATCAAATCATGAAGAATTTCATGAATGGGCAGAGTGGCTGCCTCATTTGGAGCCTTAGGATATTGGAGAATTTCCAATTCCTTTGCTCTAGGTTCCTTTTCAGGAGCTACCGTGATTGAAAGGCCTTTGGCAGCATCACAAATAAAATCCTGAAAAGACATGTTTTATGGAGGCGACATTCTGTGTTGGGGAGAAGAGTAGTCTTCTGGGAGAAACACTCTGGTACCAGCAGAATTATCAGAGTCATCGGAATCATAAGATTCAAAGAATTTCTGATCACGATGTTCATGTACAGCATGATCCCAGTATCGATCGAAGTCGGTACTGAGTTGATCCACTACCGATTTTTCGATGCCAGCCAAAGATGGCATGGGAAAAATTCCCAACAGGGCCGGTACCGTCGGTGCCGGTACCGGTGTCTGTACCAGTGTTGGTATCGGCATTGGTACCGGTGCCGGTGCCCGTTGAACCATCAGTGTCAAAGGTACCGCAGCTGTAAGGAGAGCTGCAATACTACGCTCAATAGCGAGAAATCTCTGGTCTATCGAAGCTGCCGATGCCTGGGTATCGGTACCGGTGAAGGCAGCCGGGACCCCTGAGCATGGCACCAGTAGTTCTGTTGAGGCTGAGGCCTCGAGAACATCCTGGAACCCCGTTAATGCTTTGGAGGCCAAAGCCTCCCGCCGGGGCTGTTTTGCCGGTGTGGTTCCCTAAAGGGCAATGCCAATGGCCTCTCGATGTTTTGCAGGAGAGCTACCCTTTGAGGACCGGCCTTTATGTTTAGTTACCTGAGATCCATGGGAGGAAGAAGAGGCTCTTGAAGACGTTGATGCGATGGACCAGGCATCTGAAAAAAAGAGGGTACTGAGCTTTGCAGCCCGGTTCTGTCTTCCTCTTTTAGTCATTCCCATACAAGAGAGACACTCAGATGGAGAATGGTCAGGGCCTAAACATTTAAGACACCAGTCATGGGTGTCGGTGACGGAAATGGTACCGTCACACTTAGTGCATTTTTTAAAACCACTAGCTGGTTTTTCCATCTTTAAGGAAAAATGGGGCATAATACCCTAAATGGCGCCTAGCACCGAAAAAAGAAAAGTTTCTGAAGAGAAACAATTCAGAGGGTTTTTTTTTTAAAAGAAAAGAAAAGAACCGGCAGTACTGGTAGGCGTCGTGCAGAGGCAAACGCGACCACAAGAAAACAAGATTAAAGAAGAAATTTTCTGCGGTGAGAGGGTATGTGTCCTGTCAGCTCCGCGGAAAACGAAGAACTGAAGAGGGACAGTTGAAAAGGCGGGAAGGCAGCGCGCATGTGCTGAGTGATGCTCCCAAAAGCGTTCCTATTGGACGCTGGGGAGCATTCCCGCACAGGCTCCGTCGGTACCGACGATACCCATATGTGAAGACTACATTCCTGCTTGTTCCTGGAGATTGTCTGTGCCCCATGCAGTTAAACACGTAGAGGATTTTGCAACCAGCCGATTCACCAGTATCTCTACACTTAGTTCTTAAGTGGCTTAAATGTCTTGTGCATGCCCCGACAGTTTTTGATAGCACTGGGGGCTTTCCCCGATGCCTGGATCATCTGAGTTGAAGTGTTAAACTTCCCATCAGATGATCCAGGCATCAGAGAAAGCCCCCGATGCCATCAAAATATTGTCGGGGGCCAGAATCCCTAAAAGAAAGCAAATCCCTGGTGACCTAGTGGCCCCGATCCCCCCCACCCATCCAACTAAAAAAATCCTTGGTGGCGCAGCAACCCCTAACCCCCCATCTTCCTCCAGGTACCTTTACAAAGGAGCAGGAGCATTGCCCATTTGCTCCCACTTCTGCACCGCCATCTGGAAAAATGGCAAGCCCTGGCCCCACACAGTGCATCCTGGAATGCACTGGGTGGAGGTCAGACTGCCATATAAGGTAGCAGCCTTATATGGCAGTCTGACCCCCACCCAGTGCATCCCAGGATGCAGCACACATGGCCAGGCAGAGCCATTTTTCAAGATGCAGTGCAGGAGCAGGAGCGCATGGGTAACGCTCCTGCTCCTTTGCAAAGGTACTGGGGGGGGGGGGAGGAGAGATCAGGGCCATGGGGAAACCAGGGTTATTTTTAGTTGGGCAGGTGGGGGGGTGAGATGGGGCCACTAGGCCACCAGGGATTTGCTTTCCGTTGGGAGCACCAGCCCCCACCCCAACAGTATTTTGATGGCATTGGGGAGCCTTCCCCAATGCCTAGATCATCTGAGGCCCCTGATGCCATCAAAATACTGTTGGTGGGCATATACAAATTAGCCATGCGGTGCCCCTGTTTCTCTGGGAGAGCATGGCAAACTTGCACTGACTTCTGTGCGCTTGTGTTTGGCTTGCTCTCCCAGATTAACGCTATCATTTGCGCCACAGTTTAACGCGTGGCTAATTTGCATATGTGCCCTTCTGCATTCCAGCGCTGAAGTCATGCGCTATCGGTGCGATGCATAGAGGCAAACAGAGTTGATAGTGTGCGACTTCAGAGCTGGCTTTCGGCATCGGCCCGTTAGAGCGCCATATATTAATCTGAAAATAAAGTGACTGCAATAGAACTCATATGGCTCAGTAATTCCAGTCAAAGGCGGCTTGTTCTGACTTGTAAAATCACTGTGAGAGGATTTGCCGCTACATTCGTCATGCTGGCTGGTGCTATAATACTAGTAAAACAGTTTTAGCTATAATAACACCTCTACTGTATAGAACAGTAAAATAAAAGGCACCACAAGAAAAAAAGGCTAAAAAAAACCCAAGGAAGGGAATGAACAGAAGACAATCGTTCCAATAAGACATAGAAATCATCCAGAAGGCAGTGCTTCTCAACTTTATTTTGGGGCACACTTCTGAGTTTGTTCAGTCCTCAGGGCACAGGAACCAGATTTGCATGCAGGGCTGGTGCAGAGGTATTAGGGGCCCTCGGTAAACCTTCAGACTTGCTCCCCCTCGCAATTAGCTTTTAGACCTCTAACAATCCTCCTAAGATTTTCATTTTCAAATTCAATTGTAACCATCTCAACACCATCCTTCTCAGAACAATCCTAGAAAAAGCTATATCTAGACATCATGCTTTTTAATGTTAAACTTGTTTTGTAAATATCTGTAAAATGAAGGAGATTTCATTGCTTGGTCCCTCCCACCAGTAGAAAGAGAGCAGCATTTTCAATCTCACTTCTGAACATATGAGGGTAGCCACTTATGTAAGATGGCAGGGTTCCATGCACCCAGACACCAGACCAAAGCCAGCAAAGGAGGCCCACAGGGAAGACTCCTCCACATACCCTGGCTTAGGAGTGAGGTTCATTAACTGTCATGGTATGCACAAAACTAACCCATTTGGATAAATTGCCCCCCTAAGAAGTACTGTTGTCCTACCAATGGGAGAGGCGAGTGCTAGCAGTAAGCACAGGGGCAGCTCAAGGCAATCTGCTGCCTGAGGCGAGGGATGAGATGGTGCCCCCCCGTAGTACCCTTCCCCCTCATGCACGCCCCGCCCCCCCCGGGTGGGGATCTTTCTCAAAACTCCAGTCAGGGACTGAACCAATCAAAATGTCAATTAGATAATGTAGAGCAAATGCAAGATGTTCACACACCAAGGAACTAAAAGAAAGAGCGAGAACCACAGCAGTTTATAACTCCAAATTATAATTAATTTGTATTTTGTCATAAACTGCATTATGGTGCTTGCTTTTTCTTTTTGAACATACATTTTGTATTCATAGAACCCCCTCCTCAACAATGGGTGCAGAGCAGAGGTAGGACATTCACCCACAGAACTCAATATATATATAAAAAAATAAAAGCTGATTCTGGTCATCTCACCAACAAACAACATTCTCCAGTACCAGTCATATTGGGAACTAATATAAAACCCTACTAAAGTCACTAAGATCTTTAAGGCCAAATCTACCACACCATACCAGCATACACTTCCAAAACTCATACAATAAGGGGGCCTACCAAGAAAAAAGCAGCACTATTAACACTGCAATGGGCCCCAAAACATCCATACACCTATTTGAAAAGCTGAACAAGTCAAATTACTACAATACAGATCCCTACGTACAAACTCCATGTTAAGAGAACATCTGGCCTTGGTCGCACACTCAGAACACAGAACCTCACCAAGTACAGAATAAGTGACCACAACCTAAAGCAAAAATAAAAATATGTAGACAAAAATTAAAATGAAACCCGAAGAAGTTAGACTCCGCATGAAGTGCCACACCAGATAAGAGATGCAGTTCCCCATATTGTGTGAAATATAGATAGCACAAAGTCCAATCAGTAAATTGAAAATACAATTATTTTTTCTACCTTTGTTGTCTGATGATTTTTGATCATGCTGGTCCCAATCTGAGGTTTCCATTTTCCTCTGTCTTCTCTTAGCTCTTTTTCTATGGTCTATAGTCCATCTGCCATTTCTTGTCTCTTTTTGCTTTCTTCATTTTCTTCCATCAGCCTTTTTTCAGTCCCACAAACTCTCCCTAGTATCAATCCCCTTTACAGTCTCCCCTCCCAGTACCAACCCCCTTGCCTATCCAGTACCACCACTTGTGTCTATTCTCTTCCAGTCCCCTTCCTTCCCCATCGTCCAGCCCCTTCTAGTTAAAATACCATCCCAGGTATCAGCGAACTTCCAGTCCCAGTGCCCCCTCCCATGTCATCCCCCTTCCAGCGCCCCCTCTCCCCTGTCCATCTGCCTTCCAGTGCCATCCCCGGATGTCAGCTCCCTTCCAGCTCCCCCCCCCCCATGTCTACTTCCTTCCAGCCCCCACCCCCATATCTGCTCTGCTCCTTTCCAGCTCCCCCCATCTGCTCCCCTCCAGGCCCCCCTGTCTGCTTCCTACCAGCCCCCCCCCCCCTTGTCTGCTTCCTTCCCTCCTCCCCCCCTCACCTCACCTCAATGATTCATCCTTTAAAATCAAATGAAAGCAGCTGTGGGAACATTTCTCCGTTCCCGCGGCTCTGCTTTCAAACTGCTGGGTCGCGTCAATCTTTCTGGAGCAGGTGCGGTGGGGGGGGACCCGAGGTCATCGCTTTTGCCGCCCTTTCACTTCCGTTGCTGCTGCCTCCAAAACGAAAGCAGCTCTGTTCCCGTGGCTGCTTTCGTTTTGGAGGAAGTAGCCAGCAGAAGTGGAAGGGCGACGGAAGCAATGACCTCGGGGCCCCCCCAACTCCGCCGGCTCCAGGAAGACTGATGCGACCTAGTAGTTTGAAAGCAGAGCCACGGGAACGGAGAAATGTTCCCACGGCTGCTTTCATTTGATTTTAAATGATTAATCTGGCTTGACGGATCAGCGGTTCTATCATAGGCAGTTTCTAGGGCGTGGCAAATAGTGCCGCCCCCTAGAAGCTGCCACCTGAGGCCACCGCCTCAGTTCGCCTAATGATAGAACCGCCTCTGAGTAAGCAATCATTTCTGTTTGGTGGGGAGGATGAGGGGAATCCAATGAACTCTCTTCATGAAAAATTGTAGTAATCTACTCTCCAACCATACCTAAAAAGCACATTATTTCAGTTTTGCTACTACAAAATATTTTAGGTTCAATACAAAATCCTCAGAGCTGGTGCTTATGTCGTGTCTACAAGACAATTAGCTATACACCAAAGAAAAATCAGATTAGCTGACACAAAAGTATTGCCAACATGTAACCTTTGTGTAGGAGACAGGTTCCAGTTTGCTCCAGGATGCTTACAGCTACTAGATCACACATTACAATTGCTCCCCTGAAAATAAAAGTTGTTTCCCTACATCTAGGATAGGAAAGAAAGGGTCTGGAGCAGGAATCCAATAGCTATTTTCAGGGCCACTGTCCAACTGAGAAGGGGGAAGTAGTTCATAAGCCACTGCCTAGCCCCATCTCTGGCACACCAAGGACTTTCCCAAGACACACTGGTTGACAACCATTGACATAAGGGAGGGCAAACATGAGAGAAGAGAGTAGGAATTCATAGGAAAAGTAAAAATGCAGCAATAATAAATAGGATGTGTAAGAACATTGTAAAAGCCAACTTTGACCATTTTTTAAAAAAGTTTATATGATGTTTCTGATCAAATGTCTAAATGTAAGGCATTTCATAATACTAGGGCTTGATAAGCAAAAGCTGCTTACTGGTCCAAATAAGATGGAACCTACGAGAGGAAGGGATTAACAGCAGATGCATTGGGAAGACCTTCGGGGTTCTAGGTGGGGTGTGTGGAATAAACAACAGAAAAAGATAGTGTGGGTAGCATGCTTAAAATGAATTACAAACAATCATGAAAATTTTAAATTTAGTTTGGCTCAAGATGGACAACCAGTGTTCTTGGATAAGCAAAGCCATGACATGATCAGAGCATTTTGCGTTTTTGCCTTAGCGAGTATACTTAAAAAGTGATGAAAAATATTCTCTATTATTTTCTGTGTGACCACTAAAGTCCACCTGATAATACTTAGTTTTAACTCACATGAATATAAATGAACATGTAGAAACTAATTTCTTCAGAGACTTATGGAGCATGCTTTCTAAAACCTTACACATAGCATACTATTCCAGGTACATGTTAAAAGACCTCAGGACTAGGAAACACATCTACAATTATTGTCACCATTTTTGTTACCATTACTTTGATTTTCTACATTGTGACACTGCACATACATATTTTTTCTGTTTTCAGTAAATTCTTATACATGAAAAAACAAAAAAGTAATCGAAGGAGCTGTTAATGGATCCTGTGCATAAAACGTTACATGCACCTCAAAGAGAAGACAATACACTACAGTTCTAGTGTATACACAACCTGGGGTCAAAGGACATTAGCAAGTATGCTTTAGTGAGTGCATGGGAAATAACACAGTATGTTCTCTTTCACACTGTACTTACCATTAGAGGGGAGGCAAGCAAAGATACTTGTTTTAGTTTCCCATGTTATTTACAGGATTTTATTTTTATTTTATTTTATTTTTTCCATTTCAGAGGGCAATGATGTCAATAGTGCACATCAGGGTTTTCCTGTTTTGGCTTAAAAATGAAACTGGGGAAATACCATTGACGGTTCCCATGTTGTTTCAGACACATGAATATCTCTATTTACCATACACTTGATAAAAGCTAAAGTGTTATACCAGTCAAAAGTAGGTATTAAGCATCTATACTCATAAGGCTGGCACACTATCATTTCACGCTGAGAGAAAAGCCTGCCTTCAGAATCTCCCCAAGACACAGACCCTCTTGCACCAACCTTCCTGATCCCTACTCCAAAATCAAGGGTCTTCCATGCCCTGATCGCCCCCCCCCCCCAACCAAACTACATCAAGGGGCTTGGCAGCCACAACAGATCCCCTATTGACAAAATAGCAAGGGTCTTGATGGCCCAGGGATACATTACTTCCCCCTTACCTCCCAAAGCAAAGGACTCAGCAGCTACAATGATTCCTTCAACCTTATGTGTCTTTCATAAAATATCAATGGGCTGAGCAACCCTGAAGAAATCCCTTCTAAAAATGGACTTTAGAAGACTGGTGCAAGAGAGTATTGCTTCCTCCCACTCCTACTGACTTCTCGCTTTGCTATGTCTCATGCCCATGCTACTTGATATTTTGTACAGACATTGAGTAAAGCCTATCATTTGGAAGTTTATGTGGGTGAGCCTCGCTGACAGCTTTTCACCAACCTCTCCAGGTCCTCCCAAAAAGCAACCTGCCCTTGAAGGGAACCTTGCTGAGGCATAACTTGGAAGCAGCTTCTACAGCCCAAATTCAGAGCCACAGCTACCACCTGACCACTACTACTGCTGCCATGGACTTGGAGGGAAGCCTGATCATCAGCTAGGTACACAGCTCCAGAATCCAATTTCACCACCGCAGGGCTCTCCAGCAACTGCTAGATCCAGCATAGGAAGACTTTAGCCACCAAGTCTACACACAAAGCCACCTGAGTGCCCAAAGCCAAAGTTGGAAAGGCATTTTTGAGGAGGGCTTCCACCCTCCTACCATGAGAATCCCTCAGTGCAGTGCCTTCTTCCAATAGAATGGTCATGCACTTTGTCACCGGTAAGACCAGGGCACCCACTCAAGGAATCCCAAAATATGATCCAGGTCTCCCTGAGGCTGAAGGTACAGCCAGGTAAGGAGTTTAGGGCACTTAAGACCCATTTCTGACATCTCTCACTGGGAGACTACAAGCTGATGCACAGGCTCCAGAAACGGGAAATCCCAGACAGACACCTGAGGCTCACTAAAATAGGATCTACTTGGGAGACCTGTTTTAGAGTTGGGCCGAACAATGCTCAAGACTACTATAGCATCTTGAATGAGCCTGGCAAGGTCTTCCTTGTGAAAGAGGTGGATCAGAGATCTTTATCTTCTCATAGGGGAAGGTCCCCTTCCTTTGCTGAGAGGAAATCCTCTTCTCCATCCCAAACAGCTACGGAAGATATAAGGCAGGGCTCCCAGACAGAAAGGTGGACAGGTAGAAAAGGGCACTTAAGCAGCTTGCCACAAGCAGGAGAAGCATCAGAGGGCCCTGAGTCCCCTGTAGGGGAGATCAGGGCAATGCACCCATGGAGGGGGGCTGCCATGCAGTTAACAGAACTGAAAACAGCCCATTAGCTCTTTCAGCAACTGCTTCTCAAAGCCGGCTGAGAAAAAGCCCTTTGGCCTCCTCACTATGCCCCCCCCCCCGTCCTCCAATGGGACCATTCATCCAACAGGACCGCTTCTCCCACTGGTGAGAAAATCGTGAGAGAAACGGCAAAACAAGCAGATCAGTATTGAGTCCCAAGCAGCTAGTGTGGGATCCCAAAATGCATTAAAAAAACAGGCCCAAGGTGTCTCCTTTGTTCTTGAGAAAAAAAAAGCCAGCCATGGAACTGACGTGTTGGGAGCCGCGAAAGGCACAACAACGAGCACCCAGCATTACTGCACACAGCAAAAAGAAAAAAAAAGTGAAATAAACAAAGAATCACCAGCAAAAAAAAATAACCATGGTGAAAAGATTACTGTGAAAAGAAATCCCAGCACCTGTCAAGTCAGCCACAGAAACCCTAGAGGGGCTGCTCCAGCTGCCGCTGTAGGCATGAGAAGTCCGGCTGCCGGAGAACAAAGACTGCTTTTTTTACTCTTTTTTTTTTTTTTTAATATAGAGCTGCATTATTGCAAGCAGCAAAGAGCCAAATGGAGCCAAGTGAAAACAATGGAGAGAATAAAATAATTGCAGAAAATCACAAGTAGTTAGAGGATGGCAAGAGGGAAGAGGTCCTGGGCCCAACTTTCAACCTCCCTCAAGGACCCCGTGGGTCCTCCTGTCTGCTTTGTGGCCCACCAGCACTGGAACCATGGACAGCTGTTGGCTCGAGGAGACAGGGTATATCTGAGTTCTGAGTTCATGTTGGGCCTCCTAATCTCAGTCTCAAAGGCTACAATACTGTAGTCAGGGCCAGGTTAGATAGGCCTATCTGCACTGCTGCACCAGACTGCACCCTGCCATCTGCTGAAGGCAGACAATACTGGCTTCCTTCAGTGCTGCACCAGTAGATATACCAAGTGATGACATCACTGAAGGTTGCTCTGATCTGCCTCCACCTGCCAGCTGGGGAGCATAACCCACTCATCTGGACTGGTAGGATAAGGAAACTCGGTTTCTAAGATCTAAACTCTGAAATGGCTGCAGGCTTCCAGTCTGAGGTGGTAGAGTTTGAGCAACATTTTTATTTATTTATTTATTTATTACAGTTTCTTATATACCGCGCTATTTAGAATCAGCGCGGTTTACATCATAACAAAACGACCATAACGACAACTGTCAGGTTTTACATTGAACAGGAGTACAAACTTGGATAACTGGGTTAACTATATACATAAACTATCTACACTGCAGTGTGAGGGCATTTCTAGATTGGGTCATTTCTTGGAGGGGATATCTAGTTCAGTTGCTGTCTGGGAAATATTGGCAGAAAAGGTATGTTTTGAGAGCCTTTCTGAACTGATATAGATTGGTAATGGCTCTAATGTCAGGGGGTAGGGTGTTCCAGCATTTTGGTACATAAAAACTGAATGCCCTGTTTGTGGTGTTCGTGTTGGACTTTGTTGAAGCCTTTGGTATTGCTAGCAAGTTTACAGCTGATGTTCTTCTTGCTCTGTTGGGGGGGACCATGTGGATTAGATTCGTGAGTGAGAGGGATGAGGTGCCTTTGATTGCCTTAAATGCTAATACAAGGGATTTGAAGGTGATTCTCCCGTGAATTGGTAGCCAGTGTAGCTGTTTGAGAATAGGAGTCACGTGGTCGTTTCTGGATGCACCGTAGAGGACCCTAGCTGCGGCATTCATGGCCAACTGTAAGGGGGTTAGTGTGGATTGGGGGAGACCTTGTAGGATGGCAACATGGCAACATGTGGAGGCAACATGTGGATGGCAACATGTGGAGGAGCTGGAAGGCCGCATGGATGAGACGGGTGCTGCACTTGATGAACTGAATAAGGAGTTGGGCGAGCTAGAAGGGGAAAATGCTGACTTAGCCCTGAAACTCGAAGACCTTGAAAACAGGTCATATAGACAAAGCCTGCACATAAAAGGGATTCCAGAAACTAGGTAATTCCAGGATGGTGTGAACATAAGAACATAAGATATGCCATACTGGGTCAGACCAAGGTCCATCAAGCCCAGTATTCTGTTTCCAACAGTGGCCAATCTAGGTCATATGTACCTAGCAGTTTCCCCAAGGGACACAGGTTCCACAATGCTTGTATTGTACTGAACGTAGCACAACAGGTTTTTGGGCAGCTGCTGGCCAGAGAATCTGGAGATGCAGCTGACGAGAGCATAAAGGTGGACAAAACCCATCGGACATTGGACCCCGTGAAGCCACATGCTTGCATGATTATGTTGTTAAGGAACGTATAGCAGCACAGATGCGGAAGGCAGGCAAATTTGTGTGGAAAGATCATACAATAGCCGTGTATGCCAACTTGGCTTCAGCCACTATTGCTAGGTGGAGAGCACTGTGGGGTTTGACTGCAAAACTGAGACAAAGGAGCATTCATTATAAAATGATTGCACCCACAAGGAATTCCATTCACAGTGAATAGGGTGACTAAACGAGCATGGTCAGAGGAGGACCTGAAGGCATAATGTCTGAGATGAGATTGAAGGACTTGCCCACCCCAACGGGTGGTTCAAGCAGCCTACACGAATGGAAGGACTTAAATAACTAACTAAAATAATTAAATAACAGGGTTTTTTTTATATTGCTTTATCTTTTTAGTCAAAGCAGTTTACATTGTAACTTAAACTAGGTAATAAACAGGGACATTGATAACTTGGATTCTTCTGAGGCATTGGAGGGTTAAGTGACTCGGTGCAAGTGAGACACGGTGGAGCGTGCAAGGCAAAAGAAGATGGCACGAGTGGCTGACAGCTCCTGAAGGGCCCTAGGACTTTTCTAGGTGTGGATGATTCAGTCGGGGATTTGTACTAGAAGGAGACATTTGTGGTGGAATGGCCGGGAGGTGACTGAGGGATTGTAGAGTGAATAAAAGAGGGGAGTGTATGTAAGAGAAGATGGAAGTGGAGGGTTAGGGGTGGTGGTGGGGTACAGGGAGGTATTAACAGGAAGGCTGCAGAGATTTCTTCCCAGGCTGATAGGGGAAGATCAGATGAGTTTTATACCTGGAAGACATGCCTGGGACAATGTGAGGAAGTTGCTCAATGTCATCCAGCAGGTTCGGCAGTACCAGGCCCCCTCATTACTCGTAACTGTAGATGCCAAAAAGGAATTTGACAGGGTAGAGTGGGCCTTCATGTTTGAGGTGTTGCAGAAAATGGGAGTGGGAGACTGATTTATGGCATGGATTTGAGCTATGTATCAGTGGCATAAAGCGAGGATACAGATAATTACTGCACCTTCAAAAGGATATAAACAGGCTGGAGTCAGTACATAAGGTGGCTATTAAAATGGTTTGTGGTCTTCATTATAAAGCATATGAGGACAGACTTAAGGATCTTAATATGTACACCTTAAAGGAAAGGCGGGATAGAGGTGATATGATTAAGACATTTAAATACCTCTGTGGAATAAATGTACAGGGGGAGAGCCTCTTTCGATTGAAAGCAAGTTCTGCTATGAGGGGACATGGATGAAAGGGAGATAGATTCAGGAGTGATATGCGGAAATATTTCTTTATGGAAAGAGTGGTGGATCCACGGAATAGTCTCCCAGTGGAGGTGGTAGAGATGAGGACAGTAACTGAATTCAAAAAAGCATGGGACCAACACAGAGGAACTCTAAAGGAAAAAAGAGGACTGTTGTAATTGTTGATATGGAAGGACAGACTAGATAGGCCATGTGGTCTTTTTCTGTCGTCATGTTTCCATGTTTCTATGTTTCTTTAAATGACACTCAACAGGGGTGCCCCTTGTCATCACTGCTCTTTGCTATGGTGATAGAGCCACTAGCTGTGGCAGTGCATGCCTCAATGGACATACGGGGGGTGATAGTGGGCGACAGAGAATATAAACTGGCCCTGTATGTTGATGATATTATTTTTGTGGTTGGGAAGCCATGATCATGTTACCTAATCTAATGAAAGCCATAGAGGAGTAAAGCATGGTGTCTGGGTATAAGCTAAACTTAACGAAGATGGAGGTCCTGAAAACAGTCTTGGACATGCAGCTGGAGGAAAGGCTCATGATAGCTTTCCATTCCAGTGGGGTAAAGATTCTATCAGGTACTGGGGGTTCAGATAGGGAGGGATTTGGGAGGGCTGTTCCACATGAATGATCAGCCTCTGTGGAGAAAGATGTGTGGAGATTTGGACGAGTGGGACAGCCTTTTCTATCCTGAGGGGTGGGGGGAGGATTGCAGTCATCAAAATGAATATAGTCCCACGGCTGTTGTTTTTGTTTATGATGATACCAATTGAAGTCTCAGATCAGCAGAAAATCTTTGGCTTTATCTGGAAATGTAGGCCTCCTCGAGTCAATCAGCGTGTGATGTGCTGGAGGTGGAGGATGGCGGTATGGGGGATTCCAGATATGGTGGGATACTATCAAGCCGCACAGTTACAGGCGATAATGGATTGGGGGGGAAGGGAAGAGGGGTAAGCACTGGGTGAAACTGGAGTGGAAAACAGCACAGGGAGATCCCAGGGATTATGTATGGGAGGGTAATCTCTTATATATACGGTGCAAGAGTTGTGGAGAAAGTGCAGGTGAGATTGGTAAGTGGAGGGGGCCTTAGACTGCAGAGGATAAGAGGAACAGAGGGGTTTTCACCTGAGAGGAGGTTAAGGTATATGGGAGTTGGGAAGAAAAGGGACTTTGTTTGTAGACAATTCTTTTCAGAGGATGGTCAGGTTAGGAGTTTTGAAGAGGTTCAATGACAGTTTGGCATAGAACAGAGGGAGTTTTTCTTTTATTTGCAGGTGGCACATTTTCTTCATTGTCAGCAGAAGGCGGGAGGAGGGAGAGGGGTAGTGACGGGATTTGAAAGTTTGCTAAACAGATGGGGGCATAAGAGAACAGTTGGCAAGGATTTACCGGTTGCTCTGCTGACCCATTGATAAAAGGGGCTTTATGTTGACCTGGGAGAGAGATTTGGGGGGGGGGGGGAATGGAGTGAACAGAAGTGTCATAAGGTAATCTACATGGTGGAGAAAGGGGATGGATCAGTGGGGATGCAGGAAACTGTTGTACAGAGTGTATCTGGCATCTCAATGGATGAGTGGGTGAAAAGGGGGAGGTTGGAAAGGGTGTGAACATAATGGGGACTATTTGCATATGTGGTGAGGATGACCACAAGTGCATGACTGCTGGAATGGGGTGGAGGGCCTCTTCAAGGACATGATAAGGGGGGAATTGGATTGCAGACCAGAGACTATCCTCCTGTTTTTGTGGGAAAAGGAGGGGACAGGAAATTAGAGGCATTAGCAGTACAGGTGGCAGTGGCGACCAGGATGGAACAGGCCAGGGTGTGGCATAGTGGGCATATTCTTAGTAGGCAGGATATATTGAAGCGTCTCCATTATGTGTATCAGATGGTTTCAAGTTAACGGCCCTCCGACATAAGAGATGGGAGAGGGTCCAACCAATTTGGTCCCCATATGAGGAGTGGAGGAGGTGGGTGTCAGGAGGTGGGAAAGAAGGAAGAATAGGGGTGGGCAGTAGGGGTTTTAGGGGGGAGGGCAGGAGGGTGTTTCAAGGGGGGGAGGGGGAAGAGAGGTGGTGTGGGTGGAGTCTTGTTCTGGATAAGGGGACTGTAAGAATGAGGGGAGTGGGGACGGCTGTTTGGAAATGTTGATGCTCTTGATGTAAGTTATATGGCACAGGGTTTCTTGGTTATACCGTTAAACTGTGCTACCACCAGAAATGTTTTGAAATGCTTAGCCTGATCTGTGCAGAATTTTGAAGAATTTCAACAAATGTTGCAGTATGAGGCCTGAGGTTTGTCTATTTGAACATGTACTGGCAGAACTGGGAATATTTGGAACGATTTGGAACTATCCGGGTATGCTGGGTATTTGTGGGGAGGCAATAGGGGAAAGGGGAAAGGAGAAAGGAGTATTCTGCTGATGCCGGACTGTAGCAGACAGATTGGACATTGATGCTGGACAATGCACTTTGGCATTGAATCTTTTCATTTTCATCGACTTGTTCTGAAGCCTGATGTCTGGGGCATTCATGTGTTTGGGCTGGGGGGGAGGGGGGTTGACACTTTGTGGGAGGGTTTTCTTGTTGTGCATATTATAACCACTAATATGTCAATAAAACTTAAGTTCAAAAAAGTATAAAGAGGGACATTTGGAGAGCAAATTACCTTCCTACCGCATTTTCTCTGTTGAAATCACTGAGCTCTAGCGCAGTTCCTCAACCTCAGGATACTCAAGTATTTCTAGGCAAGTCCTATTACATTTTAGCCCATTAACATGTCTGCAGTTTCAGTGACAAAGAATTATGCTTTGCTCTCTTGAGCCATTGAAATGCACTTTCAACATGCCTAATGGAGCCACTGTGGCAGCTTCTATCTTCCCTGTAGGCTACAGATTAATATAGCACACGTCATCCTTGAATCACCAAATAGAAACATATTGATTTGTCTCCTCAGGCGAGAAGGGAATATCTGACTGCACAGGCACATCACCATGTGATCCCCGCCAATGGCTAAGGAATGCCACATTAAGTGTGTCTGTGGACGCAGGGCTATTCTAAATTGTGTCTTCACGCTGCTTAACGATCTCTATTGTTTTCCCTTCAGCCAGCGCATAAAATGCTCAGAAGTTAAACTTTCTTCACCTCCTACTGGAAGCTACCGCTGAGAGGATGGTTCTGTTTGTTATTTTTTCATCAGAGAACGCAAGGCGTGTAATCGGGATGAGGTCTAGCAGAGTGCGTCTCCCCCTCCACCAGCCACTGATCTGCATGCATCTCTTGCCGTTCCAGTGCAATGCTGTTGATAACAAGGACATCATTTCAATAGTGCAAGATCCAGCCTTAATGACACAAGAAGTTTGATTTACTTTTCAGAGTCTCTATCTGTGAGGATTGGGAGGGAAATAATAAACTGAGCCGAATCAAGGCAAATGATCTCATTTACCTAACTGGTTTGTTTTCTGTTAAATTTAAGAGATGGGGGATTTCAATATCAGCAATTAGTTGCAGGTGGGATCCTGCTTCCCAGTGTACTTTAAAAACTGCTGTTGCAGCTTAAAAGACAAGGATATGTAAACTCTTTTTCTTATTTTAGTTTAAAAAAAATTCAGAGTTCATTCTAAAGACATAACCAGCTTTAATGTTAGGAGTCTCTCCTCCCTGGTTTCTCTCTCATGTTGTCAATCTCATTCCTGGTTGGCAAGAAATCACAACCAATGTTTTATACAGATAAGCCCTCACTGGGTTTGCAGCTTGTCATGCTGCGAGGGCTTGTGTGCATCAGTGATGCTGAGAGCTAAACTATCGGTAGTTTACTACTGGCAGGGTCTCCCAAAATGGACAGGTCTCAGCTGAGGTGCCAGACCAAGACAAACCACCCATCTGGGCAGCAGCAGAATGGGATAGTGTTGACGGTGGAGGATCACATTTCTGTGACAACGGCAACACCACCAAACTTAAACTGCGCGGAGGAAAGGCCCGGCAATCTACTTCTGTATCTTGCCATGAAAACCCAATGGATAGTTACAACAAAACAAATTGCGCTATAGTGCTGGAAGATGAGACCCCCCAGGTCGGAAGGCACTCAACTAGCTACTGGGGAAGAGCTGAAGACTTCAGACTTCAGAGTAAAGCCAGCATTTATGATGTGGTTGGATCAAAGCCCTCGGGACGTCTGACTGCTGATGTAGCTGTGCATGAAATGAGAGTCAGAAGCTTGTCAGACGGCTGCCTGGGTGAGAATGTTCACAGTCTTGGCAAGTGCATATGTCAATATGATTGGCAAGGGATTGTGGGCAATGCAGTCCATTCACACCCGACACAGCTGCTCACAATAATTTAGTTGTGCTCAAGTGTAAAGCCAATAAGATATTTATTTATGGGGTTATTTCTCCCAACACAGATTATGCTTGGTAGCACATAAATCAGGTTACTTGCTTTCAGTGTTAAACTTGAAAAAACAAAATCAGGAAAACATTTGAACTTGTCAGACAATCAAAGCAAAAGAATAAGACCTGGTTGGTAACAAACTGGTCTTTTCTGTAGGCTTTAGCTAATATTCTCTTAGCAATGTATCAAACAACAAACAAAAAGCCACAAAGAAGAGAAAAACTGTTCTTTTCAGGTTAACTTCTTATATCTTCCCACATAGATTCAGAAGTGATTCTCTCAGAGCTCACAAGCAATTAGGTAAGGCTCAATTGCTAGCAGTTATCCAGCTGAAACCCCTTAGCTGGCTTGCTTTCTACTGCGTGGCTAAAAATCATACTCAGGAGCTTTTCTGAGTAGATTTAAAGAACAAGTTTGTATTTCTTTGTGATGGTTGCTGTACTTTATAACAGAAAATCACCAAAGGAGTTTAGACAGAGAGCAGTCCATGTAAACACATTCTTCATCTGCTATCATTCCCTCTTCTTCAACAAGCATGGGTTCAATATCAAGGATTGGCACAGATGAATCTCCCAATGACGCACTTTCAGGAGAATACTTGTTTCCCTGCTGTCTTTCAAGGTTATAGCTAGGGCATAGATCAGTGTTCATACCTGAGCTTCCATTGCTGTTAGAGTTCCTCTCTATATAGCCTGGCCAGTATGTAGTCCAGTTCTTATGTCCAGCCTTCCCATCCAGATCCCTGGACACTGGATCTCTCTTCACATACCTTCTGGCACGGGTCTTAGGGTCCCTTCCACGTGCAGCCGTCTCCCTCACAGGTACCGTCTGGAGATTCCTAGCTCTGCAGCACCATTCCTCTGGCTTTCCCCAGTCCAATGGTGTATGCTGGCCCTTGGAATGCCTCCCAGTATACGTACTGCTCCAGCCTCCTCTAGACCTCCAAAGGCTTTTCTCTTCTTTCTTCCAAAGGGTTTCTTGCCCTCTCTGTCCGTCCGGTTTGGCTTCTGCTTCTGATGATCCTCTAGATGATGAAGATGATCAAGCTCAAGTTGATTCTCTGTAGAATAAACTCTACCTTTATTCTGCCTAGATGAGTGCTCCCCCCTAATACAGCGCAGCTGTGCTGAATCAGGCCCTGCCCTTTGAGATGAGTGCTTAGGGATTACCTCATAGCCCTCCTGATTGAACACACGTTTCCCCACTTCAGCTCCTCTAATGGCTGTTTGAAACCTGGTGCATTCTGGGACTGGTAGTCTTTTATGGGAAAATTCTGTTTTCTTATTTCTACCAGAACTGACAGGTTGCTGGTTCAGAGTCACTTCACCTTTTCTATAGCTCCTTCCTGAGCTATGATAAGCTTCCTTATCACAAGCTGTAAAGATGTCTTAAACATTGGAACATGGAACGTACAAAGCATGAACCAAGGGAAGTTGGAGGTGGTCAAGAATGAAATGGAACGTGTACAACTTGATCTGTTGGGTGTCAGCGAACTGAAATGGACTGACATCGGGAACTTTGCATCAGATGATCACATGGTCTACTATGCTGGAAATGAAAGACAAAGAAGAAATGGTGTTGCATTTATAATAAAGAAGAAACTTGCAAGAACTGTAATGAAATACAATGCAGTCAGCAAACACTTAATCTCTATTTGTCTATGAGGAATGCCTATCAACACAACTATAATTCAAGTATATGCCCCAACAACAGCTGCAGAAGAGAATGAAATTGAAGAGTTCTATGAACAAGTACAAGCTGAAATTGACAGAACATGCAAACAGGATATCCTGAAAGTCATGGGTGACTGGAACGCAAAAGTTGGCAACAAAGAAGAGGGCAAGGTAGTTGGAAAATATGGACTTGGCAACAGAAATGAAGCTGGAGAAAGACTGATAGAATTCTGCAAGACTAACGATCTATTCATCTCAAACACAAGCAACACAAGCGGCGACTGTACACATGGACTTCACCCAATGGATTGTATAAAAATCAAATTGACTACATCTGTGGAAGTCAACGATGGAAAAGCTCTGTAACATCAACAAAGACAAAACCTGGAGCTGACTGTGGTACAGATCATCAACTACTAGTATGCAAACTCAAGCTAAAGTTGAAAAAGAGCAAACCACTCATGAATGCAGCAAAATATGACCTTGAGAATATATCACTGGAATTTAAAGACTGCCTGCAAAATCGATTTGCTGCTTTAGATACAAATGACAGATCTCCAGAAGAGCTATGGAATGACATCAAGAAGGTTGTGTTGGAAGAAAGCGAGAAATCTCTACAAAAGGTGAAAAAGCAAAAACGGCCAAAATGGATGATGGAAGAAACTCTGAAAATTGCCCAGAGACGCAGAGAAGCTAAAGCCAGAGGAGAAAGAAAGACAATCACAGAACTCAGAGATTTCCAACGTGCAGCAAGACAGGACAAGGAAAAGTACTACAATGACGCATGCAAGGAAATAGAAGCAGAAACTATTAGAGGAAGAACAAGATCGGCTTTCCTAAAGCTACGAGAGTTAAAGAAAAAGTTCCAGCTTCGAATTGGAATGTTACAAGATGCTCAAGGTTCTATGTTGAATGATGCTGAGAAAATCAATAAAAGGTGGAAGGAATATACAGAGTTTTTATATGACAAAGATCAAGTGGACTAACAGCCGTTTCAACCTGTACCTTATGATCTGGAACCATTAGTGATGAAAGAAGAAGTTGAAGCAGCATTGAAAGCCTTATCAAAGAACAAAGCACCAGGCATTGCTAGCATTCCCATAGAAGTATTACAGCAATCTGATGCAGCTGTTACCGTACTTACAAGGCTCTGCCAAGAAATATGGAAGACAACATGATGGCCAACTGACTGGAAAAGATCTGTGTTTATACCAATACTAAAGAAAGGTGATCCAACTGACTGTGGAAATTATCGCACAATCACTCTGATCCCACATGCCAGCAAGATTCTACTGAAGATTATTCAAAAGAGACTACAACCATACCTGGAACAAGAACTACCTGAAGTGCAAGCACGTTTCTGGAAAGGGCGAGGAACGAGAGACATCATTGCGGATGTGAGATGGATCCTTGAAAAGACTAAAGAATACCAAAAGGATATCTATTTGTGCTTTATCGACTATAGCAAGGCTTTTGACTGTGAAAACCATGAGAAACTCTGGGCCACATTAAGAAGCATGGGTATATCAGAACACCGATCGTTCTCTTGCACAATCTGTACATTGATCAAGAAGCAACAGTTCGAACGGAACAAGGAGAAAAAGAATGGTTTAAAATAAGCAAAGGTGTAAGACAAGGCTGCATTCTTTCCTCCTACCTGTTTAATTTATATGCAGAACAAATCATCAGAGAAGCAGGATTGTATGAAGACAACAGAGGTGTGAAGATTGGTGGAAGACTCATCAACAACCTTCACTATGCTGATGATACCACATTACTGGCTGAAAGTGAAGATGATCTGAAACATTTGCTTCTCACAAAGAACATAGTCTCAAAATGGGCCTGCACCTTAATGTAAAGAAGACAAAGATCATGACAACTGGTATAATCAACAGGTTCATCGTTAAAGGAGAAGAAATTGAAATTGTGAACAATCTACTTGAATCAACTATCAATAAAGAAGCAACAAGCAGTCAAGAAATCAGATGATGCATTGCTCTTGGCAGAATGGCTATGAAAGACCTAGATAAGATTCTCAAGAGCAGAGATGTCTCTCTCCATACAAAGATTTGACTTGTTCAAGCCATGGTATTTTCAATAACATCATATGGATGTGAAAGCTGGACAGGGGAAAGGATAGACAGGAAGAAAATTGATGCCTTTGAATTATGGTGCTGACGACGAATACTGTGTATACCATGGACTGCCTGAAGAACAAACCAGTCGGTACTAGAGGAGATCAAACCTAAGCCTTCTTTAGAAGCTCAGATGACAAGACTTTGACTTTCATACTTTGGACACATCATGCGAAGAGAGCGGTCATTAGAGAAAGACATCATGCCTGGCCAGATAGAAGGTCAACGCAAAAGAGGAAGGCCAGCAATGAGATGGATCGATACAATAACAGCAGCTATGGGTACCAGTCTGTCAACAATGAGCCGCCTGACAGAAGACCGAACACAATTTAGGACAACTATCCAGAGGGTCGCCATGAGTCGACTCCGACTCGACGGCACTTAACAACAAGCTAGTCGATATGAGTAAGAGGCCTCTTATAGAATTCCCTAATGAGGGAAAGTAAGCACAGTGCAATGTAGCAATACGTATTCGCTACTTTACAGCAGGCATATTCTGGGGAAGAATTTGGGTGGAGTCACAAGTTACATAAAGACCTCAAGACATTCCTATTTACAGACTACTACCAACATGAACAACCCCCAATTGGCCAGGTGAACACACAAGATCGAACACCTCACGGATGGCATCCCCCCCCCCCCACCATCTCCACATGCAGTCATTTCCAGATCGAAAATTCCGCAAATCCTTAACATAACAACCATCACCTCACATATAATCCATGTACATAACTCCCGTACACCATTGTATTTTTATTGGCACCTGATGTAACAATGTCATAATGCCACTCGATGTTGTATATAGTTCTAGTTAAAACCTTTCTTGAAACTTATATAATTGCAGTTAAATGTTTCTTGTAAATTTACAAATTGTTTACAGCAAACAGTTTATAAATTAACAGCAAACTGCCCAGAGCAGTATTTAAACCCATTCCCCGTAAACCGCCTTGATTGCCTGGATAAAGCGGCATATAAAAAGACAAAATAAATAAATATATTTTATAAAATAGGCCCATGCACGCATACCTTACGTACAAACATTTATGCCTGCTCCCATAGGACTGCGATTTCTTCAAGTTTTGTGCTGGTATTTTATAAAGATGCTTAGGCTCCTAGGTGTCTTTATCAAATAGGATGAAAGTGGGCACCTCCATGGCTTTCGCACATAGATGACTTGTTTTAAAATTATCTCCAGAATGTTTTCAATGTTGCCGCAAGTCATAAAATCAAGATTATCCAGTGTCTATGCCAGTGTCTATATCCCTAACTACAAAGCTGAAGGGGCATCTCTTTTTTATTGAGATTTCAGCACTTTACAAAGCAAAAAGAAGGACACATACAGAAAATATCCCATATATTCCCCGTTAAGGGGAGTGAAGGGGCATCTCTAAGAAAGATTTTTAAAAACTGGTCACCATAGTCAGGCTAATACGATAAATGAAGTAGCTATGGCCAAACACAAGGGACTAGAGAGCACTAAGATCAATCAATAGGAAAAGTAAGGCATAGAAATCTTGCGTTCAGCTGAAACAAACTACCTTTCTTACAGGAACTATTTTTTATTCACCTAAACCAAGATGATTTATTACACTGGCATCTCCACAAACAAAGATGATTTATTACATTGACATCTCCAAGGCAACAAATCCTGAAAAGGAGAAACTTGCAGATTTCATTGTATACTTGACTAACGTGCTTTCATGTTTTTGCGTTTTGAGAACAGTGAGGCTTTATACTTTTCATCTTGTTGAGAGCAGACTTCATTCAATGGTCATTCCTCCCACTTACTGTTGGCATTTTTATGAGTGTCCTTCTTTAGATTCCTTGACATTTTCCTTGAACCTCTACAGCTATCCTCTTGAAGATACCATCAGATAAGAACATAAGATATGTCATACTGTGTCAGACCAAGGGTCCATCAAACCCAATATCCAGTTTCTAACAGTGGCGAAGTCAGGTTGCAGGTACCTGTCAGGTTCCCAAAAGGTACACAGATTCCAAGCTGCTTGTCCAATGGGTTAGCAGTGGATTTCCCAGTCCTCTTAAATAATGGTTTATGGACTTTTCCTCCAGAAACTTATCCAAACTTCTTTCAAATCCAGCTGCACTAACAGCTTTTAGTATATCCTCTGGTAACGAATTCCAGAATTTGATTACACGTTGAGTGACAAAAATATTTTTTCCGATTAGCCTTAAATGTGCTACTTCCAGTTCATCCCTCCAGTCCAGTCCAGACATATGGGTTATGCTCATACACCAGCAGGTGGAGACTGAGAACAAACTCCAAACCTCTCTCTTAGGTAGCCTGTGCTTCCCTGCAGAATCAGTGTTTCTCCAGCAGGTGGATGAGCATAGCCTGGGCTACTTGTTGTTTGGGTGCTAGGCTGCAGTTTCAGGCTGCAGAACCCTGTGGCACTGGATTCCTCGCCGTCTCTCCCCTAGCCACTCCATGGGACCCTCTGGGTAGGTAGGAGGCGGATGCTCCCCCTTCTCCCCCTCACCAACTTCTGTGCAGGGGGCCAGGGGTTGAGCCTTCAGTGCTCCAGTGTTGCATTTAGGCAAAGATTTAAAAAAAGTAAAAAATAGAGAAAGGCAGGAAGCATCAGGGAAAGAGAGCAGCAGCACAGTGGGACCCCCAGGGTTGGTGAGTCTCTCTTTGAAGGGGCTCCTGCGTGGCACGCACATAGCTGAGGCAGAGAGGGGCAATTGTGCAGCATGTGGCAGTTGCCGGAGCCTGCTCTCCATAGTCGGGCTTTGTCACGTCTGCATTAAAGAAAGTGTGGCTGCCATGCAGAGCCTGGCCGCAGTTCAGAAACGTCTGAGGTAGTCGAAGGGGGGCTTTCCACCTCGATTGCCTTGTGGAGAAAGCCAAAGCACCTGCAGTTCTGACAGGAATGGCTGCCATTCTGAATGCTATCTCTGCTGCTGCTCTGGAGAGAAGGGAATCTCTGGGTTTGCAGTCTGTGTCCCCGGATCCCCACAGGACTGTTGGGGGGTCTTTGAGCAGTGGAAGCAAGTCCCCTTTCTCCACACAGTTCATGCTACTGTTGAATCAGGGGCTTGCTGAGAGGTTTCCTAGTTTGGGGTCCCCCTCCATGCTGGGGGCTAGAGGACCCGGTAGTGGGGAAGCATCAGCACCAAGAGAGGTCCCCCGAGTTTGAGAATGGGGCCTCAATAGGGTTTTTGGGCTCCTTTGGTGCTCTAGAAGGTCCGTCAGATTTTTGGAAGGATCCCAATCCTGAGGAGATGGAGGAGAGGGAGCTCCCGGCTGGGGAAGACTCCTCATCCATCCGGATGTTTCATAGGGACAAGCTCCCTTCCTTGATTGATAAAACCTTGGTGGCATTGCAGATTGCAGATGATATTCTGCTGGATCCCTTGGAGCAGGCGCAAGCTTTACCCTATCCTTCTGGAGGAGACGGGGTGCTTGCATCTTCCCCCGGTGAATGCACTAGTGACCACTGTTCCCTCTAAGCTGTGCGCGTGTGCGCGCGCACACACCTTGTCGAGCGAGCGCACATACTTTACAACAGAGCGCACAAAAATTACGGTTCTGATTCTAATAGAAAACACAGATGTCTTAAAATTACGGTTCTGATTCTGATAGAAAACACAGATGTCTTAAAATTTAAAAGTTGTGATTGTAATTACTAGAAATTTTCCGCTTCATTTAGTAATCTATTTTCATTTACTTTGATTAAAATCAATGTGATGTACATACTGTATTCTGAAATGTAGTCAAATTTTAAAGTATATAACTCTGAGTGTCGTTATGTGGCGCACAAAAATTTAATCTTCCTTCAAAAGCTGCACAGCAGATATTTTATGCGCACACAACCTACAGAAAATTAGAGGGAACATTGCTGGTGACTATGGTCATCAGGAAGACTACCATTCCGGCGGAAGGGGGTGCTGCCATGAAGGACCTGCAGAAACGGCAGATGGTGGTGCTGCTTAAGCAAGCTTTTGAGGTCTCCGCCTTGGCTTTACAGTGGGCCATCTTTGGTTCCTATGTTGCGAGGGCATGTTTGTGTTGGTCACAAACAATCCCAGATGCGGCGCTGGCGGGGGCTGCTGTCCATGAGGAGGCGGCCCAGTTGGAGTCTGGCACTGCCTTCCTGACTGATCTCTTTTACGATTTGCTTAGGGCGTTCGCTTTCTACCTTTTTGGGAACCTGACAAGTATTTCTGACCTGGATTGGCAACTGTTGGAAATAAGAAGATACTGGGCTTGATGGACTATGGAGGCAGGTTCCACAAAATCCCCAAAAATTGGAAATCAGGACAATTCCATGCCAATTCTGTATCTGCGGTTATAGATGCACCCACGTTTATGGAATCGGCACATAGACATATCTGGCATGGCACATCCACCATGCTGTCCAACCGGCCCATGCGCGTATCAAACATGAGGCACACACATGGGCCATAGCGTGAAGCGGAGAAACCCATCCCTGCTAATATTACAAGACACAGGTAAACGCTGCAATCGTTTTGGATGTTCACGCTCACTGTATTCTGGAAAGTTGCACTTTTCCAATCCTGCCAATCTCTACAATATATCGTTGGATGCCTCCAATGGCCACGCCTCCTTGGTCAAAATGTGCATCTCCTAGGTTGCTCTTCTCACTGAAAGTGTTATGCTGATGCAAACTAGACATAAATACCGATGATACATAAATGCTAATGCAAACTAGACTATACAGTATGTACTAGTCAGTTTCATGCCCAGAACACTGCAAAGTAATCTCAGTGCACTCTAAGATATAATAAGATCAAGTAGATATTAACATATTTGTCATGACATACTGTACCTTGCATCAAAACATACATGGCAGTACTACAACTCCTCAATTATTCTTGAATTGGTTTCTCTAAAAGCACTCTTTACAATGATAAGTATTGTGATGATGAAGGCAGTTCAGAGGCTATGGAATGCCAGGAGAATGAACTCTGTGCCTTTAAGAGTGAGAGCATTCAGGGTTTCCCCAGCAACCGAGAACCTTTGACTCATAGCACAGTCACCATTAAGCCCCGCCCACTTCAGCACGTCAGGGCTGGAGTGAAGCCTAGCAGCTCCCACGTGTGCTGGGAAAAAGGCGTGGTCCCTGAGAGGGAGCAGTTTAAAACTCCTGTGTTTGGAAAGTCAGGGAGAGGAGGACCGGAAAGTGAAGCTGGAAGACGAGGAGAGGAGAGAAGGAGTGGCAGTGAACCCATAGGTCCTGGAAGAGAATCCAGAGGAACTGGAGCTAGAGGAGAAGGGGCCCAAGGAGGCACGAGAAGTGCTGGGCTCAAGCTCAAAGACAAGCAGTGGGATCTGCTTGGAACCGGTCCAAGGCAGTCTCTGCAGAAAGGAAGTTTGCTACAACGGAGAGAAGTGTCTGCAGAGAGAAAGCAGCATGGCTCCGGCAAGGAAAGAGGAGAGCTACTAAACGGCCCTGAACTAAGGCAAGTGTGTCTTCCAGTATTCCTGCCTGAAAGAAAGTTAAGAGAATTAGTTCCTGATAGAAGGAATAATTATAATAACCAGCTAAGCTCTAGCAGTAGAAACAATAGCTTGTCTGCAGGTCAGCACTCCCAGCTCTCTGAAGAAATAGAGCAGAAAAAGGTTCTATTAGAGAGATTGAATGAAATGCTCCAGAAACAAACTAATCAGCTCTACAGCCAGGTACCCTCTGAAGAATGTTGTGAGGATGCCATAGAGGAAATGGATATAGGAAGCTGCTATGAAGACTATGAAGATAGCTCCGATGAGATGCAGTGTTCTTATTGTAAAGCTAATGAATTAGAAGTGTGTTAAGCTTAAAACCTGTTTGAATGAGTGAATGCCATAGTAAGGAACTTACCTGATTGAAGGACGCAGCACAGAGAACAGCTGAACGTTATTAATCAAGCTGTTGCTCTGTAAGGCCTGAAACTGAAGGGAAAGCTCAGTGGACATTTTAAAGCTGTTTCTGTTATAAAGGAGCTTTGAAGTAAACACTCCCATAAGAAGCTAATGTGCCCATGAGAAGCTTTATAATCTGAGCTTTGAAAGCAAGTTCCTAAGAAGCTATCTATTGCTGATACCAGTATTCCTGTGCATACTTTTGTAAAAGTTATACCTTTGCTTTGGAGAAGAATCCCATTATTGTTTATTCAGCCTGTTACTTGTGAATATGATGGAAACCCCAGAACACAACAAATAAATATTTCTGTGTTTCGCCTGACCACTTGTCTGCACAACTACTTTTGCCTAATATGGATAAGTGAAACTACATATCCCAGCAGCCCTCCTGGCAGCCATATTGGGAGGACTTATTCTAGGGCAGCAAGGCGACTCCATCCTGGTGCCCAGCTATACGCCCAGCCAGGTGGGGGCGACAGTATGAACCTTTACCAACCTCACAAAAATCTAAACTAATTTTGCAATTCCCCAAAGAATGTATTGTCTTGCTGAGCAACATAACTATGCTCTTCTAATGCCTATGGCTGTCTGGCTATGGCATCTGTTTCCCACATATCTGGGTACTGGCACTTCTCACAGCAGCTCCCTACATGTGGCTATACCTGTCCCATTACAATGTCCACTCTCTGTCCTGGTTTATGTTGGTCTGTATACATCTGCTATCTGTGAAGCAATCCTGCCTGCCTTCCTACAATCTGCTTCATGGCACTGCTCCCTTGATCACGCCTGTGTGGGCATGGGTGGGGGGATCTCTCTGCCATCATATCAAGTAACCAGCCTCCAGATATATCACTACTCTCACTGGATCCTGGACTGGGTAAGGATTTAGGTCGCATGGCGCAATCTGGGGAATACTGACACAACAGTTGTCAGGTCTCCCACTGCCTGGCACAGCTGCAGTATGGCTGTCCTATCACGGTGGCACTTGGTGTCACTGCGATCATTCATAAGGTCCAGGTACTGGCCAGGCATTCATGTCCCCACTGAATTGCAGATAAGTACACCAGATCGACCCGTGCAACCCTCAAACCACATGCACTTTCGCTTGCAGGGACGAATTGTAGAACACAGCAGACAATTTTCTAAGTACAGGCCTTATTCCATATCTCCAGCAGGAATAACAGGCACGTCTGCAGGAAAGCTGAAACGTACATTGGCCTTTCCTGAATACGTTTTACACTTTCTCCGCAGCAAACCACGCCCCTGTTCTGCCCCTCCTAACATGTTCTGCCATCCCCGTGCAAGTGAGATAAACGTGTAGGCGCCATGAACCGGAATACGTCCATAGACGTTTTCGGCACATAACGTCCCCAGCACATGTACAAGCCCTTATTCGGGTTCTGGAATGACCCCCTTGGTCTGACCCAGTATAGCATATCTCATGTTCTTATGTTATTATTCCAGTAGTGTTCCTTAATGCCCTCCCTTCAGTTATGTATCACTACTACTTCTAAGTGCCCCATCACCACTGCTTCGTGCACCAGATCCTGCATTCCAGTGGGGACTAGATCTAAATTAGTTCATGCTCCCTTTCATCAGTTCGAGGATAAGTTGCTTCAAGAAAGTCATTTACGGCATGTACAAACTTTACCTGATGAGATATTTACTCAGTCAATATTGGAGTAGCTAAAATCTGCCATTACTGTATTACTCATTCTATTTGCCTTTCTAGGTTAACATTTCACTATGTTTCTTCATGTTTTATGAGAAAGATCATTGGTCCCTAAAATAGTCAATGGCTTTTGTTATAAAGCATATGAAAAGAGATTTATAAATCTAAATGCATATACTTTAGAAAAACGTGAGACAGAGGGGATCTGATAGAGATATTTAAATACCTCCAAGGTATCAGTACACAAGAGGTGGGTCTCTTTCAAAGGAAAGGACGTTCTGGATGAGGGGGTCACTAGATGAGGGTGAAGGAGTTCGATTCAGCAATAATATAAGGAACTTTCTTTACAGAAAGTGTGGTAGATGCATGGAGTAGCCTCCCAGAGGAAGTGGTGAAGATAAGGACAGTAGCGCAGAAGGAGAAAGGAGGGGATTGCAAAGCTGAGTGGGTTGTGTGGATGTGCAGACTGGACAGGTCATATGGTCTTTATCTGCTGTTATTTTCTATGTTTCAGCCAGGTAGATGATAGAATAGCCCCACTGCTATATTCTTTGCCTTCACCCATGGAATTTATATCCATAAAGATTCCACAGTGCATTTTGTTTCTGGCAGAACTTGCCTGTTTAACTTTTAATATACAGTGTCACTCCTCCATTAATCTAATCTGCCCTATTGTTTTAATATAATTTGTATCCTAGTATAGTGGAGCCTGATCCCAGATAGGGCAAGTCTGGGCCATCTGGAAGCCCCGAAAGGACGGACCATTAACGCCAGATTCTGCACCACAGGAGCAAGACATTCCCGTGGGTGCAGGATCAGGTACTGAGAGACGGCCCGGCGGGCCCCTGAATCACTGCAGGGAAATCCTCCCCATGGCACATCTAGCCCGCTACTGTGATATCCCAGTTTCCCTGCCACCCGACCCTGGCGGGGGCAGCCACGGCCTGGATCGGGCGGTGGAGACTCACCTGGTTTGCTACTGTTGCTGCTGGGGGGCTAGTCGGCCGATCCAGAGGGGCAGCCAGCACTTATTTCACCTCCACCTCCGTCCCCCCGGTGCTCCCCAGACGTATAGGGCCATGAATCAGTTCTGTACATCCAGGGTCGGTCCTGCCCACACTCCGCCCCGAGCCCTGCAGCACACACAGCGGCTCTGTGCATGCAGGAGGGCCAGGAGGCAGCATACGGCACAGACAGCTAGCGGAGCTGGACGTCCCATCAGGACATTCAGCCCTGCTATCCGCCTTGCAGAATCAGGCCCATAGTGTTCCATTGATTATCCTCTCTCCACCAGATCTCCAAGGTACTTATTATATCTAACTTTATGCAGATAAGTGTTATTTTTTTCTTATCGAAACACAATATTGTGTCGGATGTTTGATGCAGTTCTTTTTGATTCACATTTTTTTATTTTTTTACGGGAATTAAGAATACTAATATAAATTTATGTGACTAAATGGTCCTGGGATGATCTTGAAGCATATCTAGTGGTGGCCCTAAGGGCTTTTCTACTAGAGGGCCTGTTGGCTCATTTTAAGCTCCTGCGGTTTGAGGTCCCTTTATGTCTTATGTATTTATGGGCTGGCATGACTCGTTGTATTTAACTTTATTTACTGGCATGCTTTCTTACTCTCCAATTGCATTGTTTTAGAGTTATGACATTAATATAATTTAAAATATGTTTCTCTTAGCAACCTGCTTAGCAGTTGACGGGGTAATGAGAATCAGCCATATATTTCTGTGCTCTTTATTTACATGCACCTCAGCTACATCAGCCACAAGCTCTCTATTGGTATATTCCAGCCTCTCCATTTGGCCAGCATCTTTTGAACATACCTCCACTAAACCACGTTCTCCTGACAGCTATCACATTTTCCCTAAAGCTGCTCTCCTTTTAAAAGTTAACACCAGCAGCTGAGTTCTAGCCTGGTTAAGATGCAGCCCAGCCTTTCAGAGAAGTCTCCCTCTTCCCCGACTTGTTGCCTAGGTCCTAATGACAATTCCAAAGCCCTGTTCGCCTCATCAACATCTCATCCAGGCATTGAGATTCCAGCATGCTGCCTGCCAATGAAGTCCTGTGCACAGAAAGCGAAACCCCTCTAAAATCCTAAATCTGGCTTCTAGAAACTCCCTTTCACACCTTTCTCTGTGGCCAGCTGAGATACGGCTAAGGTGGTGATGTGTGAACACTTCATGCTCCCTAGTCTCCTTCTTTGGTACAAAATATGCATATGGTTTTGACCAGGACTCCAAAAGTATCCGAGCTGTTTCAGTGGTTACTCGTGCTACAAGGAATGCTGCTAGGAGTGATGTAAGGATGGGCAATGTGTTCGGTGGCCTGCAGGTACTCCATGCTACCCATAGGATATAATTGCTCCCAACATGTATGAAACTATAAGAATATTTGAAATGGAAGATTGCCATGCTGATACAAAATTGCTTCTGGCCAACACATACCTCCCTAAAATAAATTTCTTAATATTAAAAAATTACCCTTAAGAGATCTGACCTATCAAAGTTGGTATTCATTCTTTTTACTGTGTACTTTTCTTATAACCACAACGTAATCCTATCAAGCTGAATAAAGCTTCCTTGCCTCTCATTCTGTTATTTGCTTTGACTAATGGGATTCAAGCCTGTGAAAGCACCGAGGACCTTTCCACCTTCAACATATTGCACTCCCTAGAACCAATCTCATATTTAATGAACTTCCAAATTAAAAAAGCTGTGGGATTAAGCTACAAAGCAGAAGCTGCACCTGTTTATTTATGAAAACACCTACAAATGGGAGAAGCAAACACACCACTTCACAGGTCACAGTACCTAAATTGGAGGGTGGGGGTGCATACAGTTAAACTCAGGGGCTCCTATCACTGGCCCATAGTATCTCAAACAGTTGAGTGGATATTACTGTGCAGTGGACAGACAATCAGGGGTTTGATTCTCATCTCTCAAGCATACTTTAGATGACTGAGGATGGGAGCAGGGGTGTACACAGAACTCAATATGAAGCCCGACATTTCACAGATTATATATTTTCATGCTATTTTATCAGCTCATGCTGCAGCACGTAGATGTATGCTAGCCACATCTACATAATGAATGCACACACATTAGATTAAAATGTCCAGATATGGGGAAATTAAGAAGTGCTAGTCAAAAAATGTACAATAAGCTACATATTTAAAGAGAAAGCATTTGTATGATGAATAGGAAGACAAAACTGTTCCAGAAGAGAAGATAAAGACAAAAGAATGAAGACGGCAGAACTCACACAGAAGAACAAAATTATTTTATTTTATTTAGCAATGGTTATATACCACTTTTTCACCGGGTCAAAGCAGTGTGCATTCAGGTACGGTATATATTTCCCTTGTCCTCCGAAGGGCTCACAATCTAATTGTTGTACCTGAGGCAACGGAGGGTTAAGTGGCTTGCCCAAAGCCACAAGGAGCACATGTGGGACTAGAAACTCCAGTTTCTCCGGCCCGAGATTGCTGTTCTCCAGCAGGATTCTGTTTTTTTTTTTTTAAGATTAAAAACTGCTAGACCAAGATCAAAGAAGCCTGAAGATAGGGGAGAACACTGATAAGCAGCAAACCTTAATATAAAGAATTAATCAAATATGAAAATGAACTGAAAGTTGAGGTAGAAGCAAACAGAGAGAAACATACAAACATAGAAACATAGAAATATGACAGAAAAAGACCACATGGCCTATCTAGTCTGTCCTTCCATATCAACAACTACAACAGTACCCTTTTACCTTTAGAGATCCTCTGTGTTTGTCCCATGCTTTTTTGAATTCAGTTACTGTCCTCATCTCTACCACCTCCACTGGGAGACTATTCCACGGATCCACTACTCTTTCCGTAAAGAAATATTTCCGCATATCACTCCTGAATCTATCTTCCTTCACCCTCATCCCATGTCCCCTCATAGCAGAACTTGCTTTCAATTGAAAGAGGCTCTCTGCCTGAACATTTATGCCACGGAGGTATTTAAACATCTCATCATATCACCTCTATCCCACCTTTCCTCTAAGGTGTACATATTAAGATCCTTAAGTCTGTCCTCATATGCTTTGTAACGAAGACCCCTAATCATTTCAGTAGCCACCCTCTGCACCAACTCCATCCTGTTCACATCCTTTTGAAGGTGCGGTCTCCAGAATTGCACACTATACTCCAAATGAGGTCGCACCAAAGACTTATACAGAGGCATTATCACCTCCTTTTTTCTGCTAGCCATTCCTCTCCGTATGCACCCAAGCATCCTTCTAGCTTTTACCGTCGCCTTTTCTACCTGTTTAGCTACTTTAAGATCAGACACAACCACACCTAGGTCCTTAGTGGACAAAAGTACTTCACCCCCTATACTATATTGCTCCCTTGGATTGCTGCAGCCCAAATGCATGACCTTACATTTTTTAACATTAAATCCCAGCTGCCAAATTCTAGACCATTCTTCAAGCTTAGCTAGATCCCTCCTTTAGTTATCTACACCTTCCTGGGTGTCTACTCTATTGCAGATTTTGGTATCATCCGCAAAGAGGCAAATCTTTCCCGACAGCCCTTCCGCTATATCACTAACAAAGATGTTAAAAAGAATCGGACCAAGGACAGATCCCTGGGGCACACCACTGGTAACATCCTTCTTCTCAGAGTGAGCTCCATTTACCTGTACAATTTGTCGCCTCCCACCCAACCAATTTCTAACCCAAGCAGTAACTTTAGGGTCCATCCCTAGGGTGCTCAGTTTGTTTATAAGTTGCCTGTGAGGAACAGTGTCAAAGGCTTTACTGAAATCTAAATACACCACATCTAGGGCTCTCCCTCGGTCCAACTCCCTGGTCACCCAGTCAAAGAAATCAATCAGATTTGTCTGACAAGACCTGCCTCTGGTGAATCCATGCTGCCTCGGATCCTGTAATCTGCTGGACTCCAGAAACCTCACTATTTTCTCTTTCAGCAGCGTTTCCAATAATTTACTCACCACCGAAGTTAAACTAACTGGCCTGTAGTTTTCAACCACATCCACCACATGAGCCTCTCTCCAGTCCTTTGGCACCACTCCCGACTCCAATGAGGCATTGAAAAGGTCAGTCAGTGGAGCTGCTAGAACGTCCCCAAGTTCCCTTAGTATTCTAGGGTGTATCTCATCCGGTCCGATCACTTCATCTACTTTAAGTTGAGCTAGTTTCTCACGAATACAGTCTTCTGAAAATTGTTCAAGATGTCCCTCGCTTCTGTTCCTGTTTGTGGATGTTTTCTGAGGTCCTGCTCCTGGTTCTTCATCTGTGAACACAGACAGAAATATTTGTTAAGCAATTCCGCGTTATCCTTATCAGCTTATACATATTTCTCCACTGCACCCTTGAGTCTGACAATACCACTTTTGCCATTCCTCTTCTCACTAACATATCTGAAAAATGTCTTATCCCCCCATTTTATTGCATTGGCTATTTCCTCCTCCTTTTGAATCTTTGCCTTCCTGACTACTTTGCTAGCTTCTCTAAGTTTTTCCAAATATAGATGCCTGTCTTCCTCTCTCTGTGAAGAAGATGAATGACAAGAAAAGGGCAGATTTTGGCATTCAAATGAAGGCCATCTAGGAGAAAGCTAGAGTAGTCAAGCTACGCAAAGAACACAAAAGAGATGAAAATTTGGAAGCTGAGGAGGTCCAAAAACAGATGTGATCAAAATTAAAAGTATGGAAGCAACAAGATAAATCCATAAAGGAGATAATCATTATCTCCTTTATGGATAAGATTATCACAGACAAGAATGCATAAAATGAAAGCCGCAAGATCATAAGACTATGTATTGTCGAATACCGTATTTCCAAGATTATAAGTCGCAGAGGCTCAGTTTGGCTTTTTTGCATGTAAATTTATAATTTAAGTAGTCCTTGTGTATAGTACAGTAATTAAAGCACAAGACAACATCATGCTCTCATCCATCCATCCTTTCTCATGCACATCAACAACGTTGGTAGAGTTTCATGTGACATTGTCATCCTTTTGAATATAATCATGGGTGACAGCTTCTTTCCACTTGCACAGCAGGCCAGCACCACTGTGAAGTATGTCTTTTTGTGTCCGGTGGTTCTAATATTTATTGTTCTAACCCCGTTTTGACTGACCATTCTCCCTAATGGGAGGGCAAAGGTTAAGGGAACTTCATCCATGTTGATTATGGAGTCTGGTATTGCTGTGTATGCGGTAATTTCTTTGTTTACAAATTCCTTGAAATTCCATACAAAATAAGCGGGGAACTGCTGACACATGGTTGTTCTTTGTCTTATGCTCAATTTGTTTATCATAAATTGGTAGCAACACGAATGACCAACCTTGATTCCCTCTATTCATTTCCCTGGTGATATGAACTGCTTTGAATTGCACCTGCACAGTAGGCAGCTCACAGCCCTGGGCCCTGCTCTACAATGAACTGAAGCAGATGGGCTTCCAATTCAGGCCACCATGCTTTGCGGCCATGATTTGCCTTCTTGCTGCGTTTCATCAAGGTTAGTTTTCCAAGCGTCTTCTTCCAATCTCATTTATCCCAAACGTTCGCTTGGCAGCTCTGTTACCACGATCTTCTGCATAATGAATAACTTTCATTTTGAATTCCGTGGTGTAAGAGTTCCGTGCCTTCGGTGTCACCATTTGGTTAAAGATAACATTTTTTTTTGGTAACTGAAATTCATCTGGTATGCTATTTTGTATGCTATTTGTAAATATAGTCTGCTGATCAGAGGGTCTGCTTGCATGCGTTGGGTGTAGAGTGGAGAGCCCAGGGAGAAACACCGTCCACTGCGCAGTTGCGAGTATTTATATCCATTTTGAGGGGGTGTGTTCCACTGCGTAAATTCCTTAGATAAGTCACTCCGGTGTATAGGTTGTGCCATCATTTCCAGAAGTAAAAAAAACATCACTTATAATCCAGGAAATACAGTAGAAACTTAAACAATGGCGAGTACTGGTAATGATTCATTCTTTCAAGTTTCTCAAATAAGAGTACATAATTGAAGAATTACAAGAGTGTTACTGTTGGGTACAAATTTGAAAAATATTGGTTGCTGGCAATATAAATAGAAAGTGAAAGTAAAATATGAACAATTGAGCACATTAAAGCATGAATTTATAGTAAAAACAAAAAACGTTCTCCTAGATCTAGGATGTATGAAGCTACAGCTGAGATAAAGTAATTGTAGCTGAGCAACTGACAAGAGCTGCAGGTGATATAAGATGACTAAAGCTAAGCATCTGAGATCCTTTTCGCCTTCTTTTCATACCCTTAGAGATAACTGTTTAAGCTAAAGAAATAGTTTAATTGAAATAGGAATACAGGGCCCAATATTCAGCGGCGGCGGCTAGCACAATTACCGCGGCTAACTATCGCCGCGGAACGCTAAACTCGGAAATTCAATGCCGCGGTCATTCACAGCCACCGACATTGAATATCCAGGTTGGCTGCTGAAGCAGGAAGCGAATCCAGCAGTGACGATATTCAGTCGCTACCCGGTTAGCTTCGGCAGCAAAAGGTAGGACAGCCTTTTCTGTGCCTAGCATTCGTCGCCAAGGGATAACCGGGCAGTGGCTGAATATCCCCAGGTGACACCCCCGGAATGCCCTGAGGCTAAGCGGTTAGCGCAGCGCCCACGGATCTTCAGCAGCACGAACCGTGTTAGTACCGCTGAACATCCTGCTTAGCGGCATCTACACACTCTGCAGGTCTGCGAACCGTGAAAATACTATCAGCAGTTAGTTGGGGTTTCATCTTTATAACTGCTGATTTTCCACATAGTGATATATTTGGTTATTATAATGGCATGAATTATACATTCCATCACTGACGTCTTTTGCTCGTACTGTCCTGACCTGAAGAAGGGGCTTCTAGTTCCCAAAGGCTAGTCAAAAATACATTTGTTTAGTCTTTAGTCCAATAAAATGGTATTCCCCTCTATTCACTTTTTTAATTTATTGGCCATAAGTTTGATATCTTTGAAATGCTTCCTATTATTACAGAATACTACAACTAAATTACTCTTTGGGGAACCCCCCCCCCCCACACACACACACAAGATCATAGAACTTCCTTATCGGCCAATGTTTTCCTATCTCACCTAGAGTGAAATTTGAGATCTTTATTTTCTGATTTGCATCTTTACAAATGCAAAACACCTCATCAGAAGCTACTTCCATCCTCACTGAGTTTACAGAATAACCAAGAATTAGCCTTACCATGTTCTGGCGTTTCTCTCACTGGCTACAGTGAAAACCTGAAACGGAGTCAGTGCAGCAAACCCTGTAAGCAGTTGCTGGCAAGGGCTGGAATGGATTCACTTAAACTGTGCAACAGGAGTAAAGAGGAAGCTGACTGACTACACAAGCCAGCAGTAACTAGGTGAACATCTACCTGCTGCTAGCAATTAAAGGGGGAACTAGAATCCTTCATCTCTTTCCCCGCTTTTCATTTACATGCACCTGGGCTACACCAGTCTCTCCATTTTGCCAGCATCCTTTGAATATACCCTCTCTGAACCATATACTCTATCTCCTTTTTAATAAATGTTAGCACCAGCAGCTGAAGTCTACCTGGTTAAGATGGAGCCCAGCCTTTCAGAAAAGTCTGCCAGCCTGCCAATGGAGTCCTGTGCACAGAACAGGAAACCTTCTGAGAATGAAATCTTGAGCCTCTCAGATAAATTCGTTCCCTCCCTAAAATCCTAGGGATCTAGTTAATAAGATGCATTAATGTTGTTGTTGTTAAGTATTGCCAAGTTGGTGCCAACTCATGGCGACCTTCTGGATATTTGTCCAAAACTGTGTTCGGTCTTCAGTCAGTTGGTGAATTGTTGATAGAGTGGTCTCCACAGCTGCTGTTATTGTATCCATCCATCACCATTAAAGCGCATTATTTTAACACTGGTCTCATGCTGTTTAATGGGACCAAGTTACTAATAATGCACATTAATGGTGAATCAATGCACATTAACCTTAGTCAACCTCTCATCTCAGCCAGATTTTAGGGGTCTAGCAAGTAAGGTGTGTAGTGAATAGCATCACACAATCAATATTGGGGTGCTGGTGAAACTGGGGCTACAGTGCAGTTAGGGCAGGACCTCGTTCTCTGGCACTAAAGCACCCCCTCCCCATGTTGATTGCAGAGGCTAGGAAAGAGGCAGGTACTCTGCAGAAAGACAAAGGAAAGATCTTTAGCTGCCAAGCAGAAGAGACAAAACTAGAACATTTTCAGCTACTCCTGTGCTGAAATACAGAGTGCCTAGGAGAAAGGTAAAAGCCAGGCCTTTCAGAGGAAGAAATCTCTCCCATCGGCCAATGTAAACTGCATAGATGATATACACTGACTGAGAAAGGATTCTTCTCTAAGATGGGCTGGGAGGTAACTGGAGCAGAGACGATGTGTTGGGGAAACACTTCTAACAGACTACTCAGACCTGGCACTGCCGTCAAAGAGGATTAGAGTCAAGCAGGACAACCAGTGGCCACCAATAAAATGGGGGACACTGTAGTTTTGTTTTGTTTTTTTTTAAAAGTTCCAGTCATTTTGGCTGCAACATGATCTTTCGTTTCCTCCGCTGAAGTACCTAGGACTGTGCTATAATTATGCCACGATAGCCTAGACAGGTTTCCATTATTTGAATGTATATTATTATTTTTTGTTTTAGTGCCGTCAAGTCAGTGCTGACTCCTAGCGACCCAGCTGCCTCTGGGTTTTCTTGGCAATGTATCACCGGAAGTAGATTGCCAGGCCTTTTCTCCCAAGGCAATTATATTAATTAGCTATGTCCTATTTTTTTAAGCCTGTTTTAGTATTATTTTCTTTGAACTGTTTGGCAGTATGGTTAGATTATAAATCTCACACCAAGAAATGCTTTAGAGTATAGAGCCCACTTTATCAATCTAGTTATATAGAGAATATAAAAAATATTTTGCGGACCATCAAAAATTCAATGGGGCCGCGACTCCAATATTGCATGGAAGCCACTACTGCTGCTTTATAAACATACCCCCTAGACTTAATTGGAAGGTAATAAGTAGTTGCTAAAGGTGGTAAAGCAGCATCTAAAATCTCTAAAGTGTCATTTGAATAGTTCCAAAACATATCTCTAGGAGAAATAGTCAAATATTTTCGAAAATTAAGCAAACGGATATTATATTTAGCTAAATTTTCCAAAGTCTCCATTTAAATTGCCATAATAGCTTCTGCCTTAATTACAGCAGCTAAATCCTCCTTAGTTACAGTCACAGAAGACGAAAAAGAGGATCTCTGACCAATAATCTCCTAAAAAGGCTTTTCACACTAAGCTAATCTATCCTCAAATTGAACTACCATATGATGTTGGAGCTCAATTTTAGTTAAAACTATAGACTAAAGTCAAAAAAACACTTGTAAACTAAGATTCAATGGATCCCCTTCAGGAATATCCATTGCAACAAGAATTCCCAGAGTCAGCACCGTTTTAGAATTTTGTTTATTACAGACTTGAAATCTTGAACTTGACTGTCCAAAAACTTAGGCAAATACCTTGTACCACAGAATCATGTTCAGCAATCTGAAAAGATTGAGAGAACAACGTTGGTGTATTTCCGGTGTCTTGTGCAGTCAAAACTGTAGGATCTAGTTGTTGAAAGAGAGAAGGAAGTGAGCCTGGGTTCTTCTCAGTCTCAGTGCTCAACATTCCAGCCTTAATCGCTGACAAGGTTAACTGGAAGGAGTCCTCCAACGAATGTGGCATCTGTTCCTTTACAAGGTCCCCAAAGAGCCCAGCTTCGGAAAGAGCAAGCACTATGTCGGACTCTAATTGCCGGACAGAAGGAGTAGAAGCCACCAAGGAGCCTCTGAAGACTAAGAATGAAAAGAGTGAATTCCTGGATCCAAATGTGAGTATTTGCTCAGCTGTTGAATTTCAGGACTGGAGGACAGGGTATGCCCGGGAGAGAACACCTCCGCAGCGGAAGCAATCCCCTGGGGACCTACTGAAATCCCCAGAAGTATCCCTATTAACTAAAAAGAGAATAGAGGTCTGGCGTGCTTCTGTAAGTGGTGAAAGAAATTTCTCTTTGCCATAATACATGATAACAACGATCAGCAGAAGAGACAATGCAAGAAAGGTGTTCACTCAGCTGTCATATTAGCCAAAGCCCTTCCTTCATTAGCCTTGTAATTAATGGGCACCTGATATCTAACATGCCACTTCATTCTTTCTGTAAATATTATTCCATGCTGGTCTGTATGTTGTCTCTAACCAGCAGATACTAGTAAAGTTCTTGTTATAATAGAGGAGACCAGGAGAGCAGATGGGGCACATTGCCTCTTCCCTGAGGCACATATCAGAGGATCAATTAGCTCATCTGGTCAAGAGCATCTCTGATCCATCTGGCCAAAGTCCTTGAATCCTGATCTCAGAACCTGGTTTGCTTATTTTAAGACCTCCCCGGCCCCAGCCCTGGAGGGGGGGGAGGAACCTCCCGAGCCCAGTCACCGGATCAGTGCTGCTTATTCCACCTTTGAGATAAAATAAGCAGGACGTCCCCTTTGACCCGGCAGGCCGTAGAAAGCCATGACCTGAATCGGCCCTGGATGTCCTGCCGGGCTGGCCATCCCCTCCCCCCCGCTCCACCCCGGCCCCACCTCCTCCTGCCCTCTGCCAGCTCTCCCCGTCCTGCACGCTCCACCCCGGCCCCACCTCCTCCTGCCCTCTGCCAGCTCTCCCCGTCCTGCACGCTCCACCCCGGCCCCACCTCCTCCTGCCCTCTGCCAGCTCTCCCCGTCCTGCCCGCTCCACCCCGGCCCCGCCTCCTCCTGCCCTCCGCCGGCTCTCCCCGTTCTGCTGCTCAGGACGTGCAGGGAGAGCCAGAGGAGGAATCAGGTCAGCCCTGCAACCTCTGACTCTGCATCAGGCCCTTATTCTGGAAAAATAAAATAAAATCTGGCTTTGTAGGCAAGCATTTGGTATTTAGAGCATCACCTGTGGTTTCTTTTTAATTAATCGTCATTTATTTTACATGTATTTTTTCTATATATGTGTATCCATTTCTACTTTAAACATATATTGATATGTTGCATTTATAAACTGCTTTGATGTCCCAAGCAAAAAGCAGTTAAACAAAAAAATGATTACAATTTTTTCCTGATATCATACAAAAAAGGCAGATTTTAGAAAAGATGTGAACACCAGAAGAGTGTCATTGAGGTTGTGATGTTCAGAAGTCCAGCAGTATTTCTGAAAGGCTCTGCTAACCCTGGAGCCTCTTCTAGACTAAGACGGAGCAGGGCTACCCGTGTAGGTGCCGATACATGGAGCCCGAGGAGCCCTTTTGCAAGTTCGCATGTAGGAAAAATAAACATGGCAAACATGGCTGCCATACATGTGTAAGTGCCGAATTTTACATCTTACATGTAAAACGCAGCTATTCTGCATGCCTACATGTATACATGCCAATCACCAGATGTCGCTATCTCTCTCTAATTTAACATGTAAAGGGGAAATAAACGATGGGGGACTAAGAAGGGCTAGTCGAGCCACGTACTTCTGTAAAATGTAAATGTGCCAGGGAACAGATATAAATCCTAAAGTGGAGAACTACAGTGATACAAATATATCCCCTCTATGATATGGAGTTTACAAGGGTAGATTTTTGATCTGACTAGAGCTAATCCCTAACAATTCTACCAACACACCCCCTTTGAATTTCTATATAACAAGGACATTCGCATGTAAATTGAGCCCTTAATAATCACCATGTCCACGTGCAAATGGCAGATTTTATTTTAAATTTAATTGGGTATTAAATCTTCCACTATATTCCAACAAGCTCACAGTGAATTACAGTACATATAAGAATATCCTTAACAAATCTAAAGCACAGTTACTTACCTGTAACAGGTGATTTCTGGGAACAGCAGGAATAAGTCTTCACATATGGGTATCGTCAGTACCGACGGAGCCTGTCCAGCGTCCAGTAAGAAAGCTTTTGGGAGCATCCCACAGCGCCTGCGCGCTGCCTTCCCGCCTTTCCCAACCGCCTCTCTCCGGTTCGAGTTTTAAAGCTGAGACAAAGAGAGAGAGAGAGGAAAGGAAAGATAGATAGAGAGATACAACTCCTAGGGGAGGTGGGTGGGTTGTGAAGACTTATTCCTGCTGTTCCCAGAGATCACCTGTTACAGGTAAGTAACTGTGCTATCTCCAGGAACAAGCAGGAATGAGTCTTCACATATGGGGACTCCCTAGCTGCAGATGCCAGGGAGAAACCCCAGGTTGTGTGTCCTTGAAAAGGACTCTACCCCCTCCCATGGATCTCTGGCATCTGCCCAGGGTAGGTGGGTAGGAGTTGATTAGGAATGGAACAGGTGTTTTAGAACAGCCTGACCAAATGAGGCATCCCGGCGGGAGTCCTTGTCCAAACAGTAATGGGCTGTGAAGGTATGAACCGAGGCCCAGGTGGCCGCTCGACAGATTTGGTCGATGGACACAGAGTTTAGATGAGCCATTGAGGCTGCCATGGCTCTCACATTATGAGCTGTGACATGACCCTCCAGAGAAAGGTTCCTACTCTGGTAGGCGAAAGAAATACACTGAGCAATCCAGTTGGACAGTGTTCTCTTAGAAACTGGAAGTCCTAAATGGGAAGGATCAAAAGCAACAGAGTTGAGAAGACTTTCTATGTTGCTGTGTTCTTTGTAAGTAAAAGGCGAGAGCTCTTTTACAATCCAAAGTATGCAGATTCCTCTCTGCACTTGATGCATGAGGTCCTGGAAAAAAGACAGGCAAGTATACCTCTTGGTTCAGATGAAAAGGCGAGACCACTTTGGGCATAAAGTGTGGATTGGTCCTGAGGACTACCTTATGATGGAACCTTGTATAAGGAGGATTAGCCACCAAGGCTTGCAACTCACTGATGCGACGTGCTGAGGTGACTGCAATGAGAAAGATAACCTTCCAAGAAAGAAATTTCAAGGAGGTGGTGGCTAAAGGTTCAAAGGGTGGCTTCATAAGCTGGCCAAGAACCAGGTTTAAGTCCCATGCCACTGGAGGTGGTCTAATGGGAGGTTTAGTTAGAAGAAGGCCTCTCATGAATCTTGCTATAAGAGGGTGAGAGGAAACAGGATGTCCATTGAGAGGCTTGAGGGACGCTGCAATAGCACTCAAATGGACTCTTACCGAATTCGTTTTCAGACCTGCATGGGATAGATGCAGGAGATACTCTAGTAAAGAATTCAAAGGTATTGCAAGAGGGTTAAGACCCTTCCCTGAACACCAAATGGTAAATCTTTTCCATTTGAAAGCATAGGAACGTCTAGTAGAAGGCTTTCTAGAGGCATGAATAACATCTCTGACTTGCTGAGAGAGATGAAAATCTTGAAGGTCTAGGCCCTCAGCAACCAAGCCCTGAGATGGAGAGACTGGGGGTTTGGGTGCTACAACGTTCCTTCTTCCTGGGATAGAACGTCTGGAGCAGAGCCCAACTCCAGGGATGGAGCTTGAGAAAGATGCAGAAGTAGAGGGTACCACACTTAGCGTGGCCAATGTGGTGCTATGAGGATCATAGAACGCCGGTCTCTCTGAAGCTTGAACAGTGTTTTGGGAATTAGGGGAATGGGTGGAAAGGCATAAAGGAAGTCTTGACCCCAGTGAAGGAGGAAGGCATCCTTGGCCTGAACTCCCTGACACAGAATCCTGGAACAGAACCGGGGAAGGTTGGCATTCCACGGACTTGCAAATAGGTCTATGTCCGGGGTTCCCCAAATTTGAAAAATCCTGGCTACCTGGTCCCTGTGGAGGGACCATTCGTGTGGAAGCAGAACTCGACTGAGTCTGTCTGCCGAAGAGTTTTGAACGCCTGGAAGATATACAGCCATAAGATGAATCTGATGCTCTCTGGCGAAGGCCCACAGTCGCAAAGCTTCGTTGCAAAGCGACAGAGAGCCAGTCCCTCCATGCTTGTTTACATAGAACATGGCTACTTGATTGTCCGTGTGGATAAGGACTGTCCTGTAGTTGAGCAGGGAGTGGAACACTCTGAGAGCTAAGAAAATTGCTCTGAGTTCCAAGAGATTTATGTGTAGTGAAGTCTCCTGTGGAGACCAGATGCCCTGGGTGGAGAGATCTTGCAGATGAGCTCCCCAGCCCCTTGGAGAGGCATCTGTTGTCAGAGTTGCTTGGGGAAGTGACTGTTGAAAAGGGGACCCCAGCAACAGGTTTTGAGAGGACTTCCACCACTGGAGAGACCAAAAGAGGCGACTGGAGTTTGCTATTTTGTCTGACAGGCAACCTGATGCCTGAGTCCATTGGATGGACAAAGTCCATTGAGCTGCCCTCATGTGAAGGCGAACATATGGAACCACATGCACGGTGGATGCCATGTGGCCTAATATTTGTAACATCTCTCGAGCAGTTAAATGGGACTTTAACTGTATCTGGGAGGCTAACTGCACCAAGCGTAGGCAACGGGCCTGAGGAAGATAGGCCCTTGCAGTTGTGGTATCTAGCAAGGCCCCTATAAACTCCAGAGACTGAGTCGGGGTGAGATTGGATTTTGGGATGTTTATTACCAGTCCCAAATACTGAAGGACACGCATTGTGCAGGTTAGACAAGTCTGGGCCTCTGACTGGGATGGAGCTCGAATGAGCCAGTCGTCCAGATATGGGAATACGAATATTCCTAGAGTGCGTAGAAATGCAGCTACTACTGCCATGCATTTCGTGAACACCCTTGGTGCAGAGACCAGACCGAAAGGAAGCACCCTGTACTGGTAGTGCTTTCCTTGAAAAAGGAACTGAAGGAACCTTCTGTGTGTTGGATGGATGAGAACATGGGTGTACTCATCCTTGAGATCTAGACAACAAAGCCAGTCCTGACTCTGAAGGTATGGATGCAGAGCACCGAGAGAAATCATCTTGAATTTCTCCTTGAATAGAAACTTGTTCAATTCTCTGAGATCTAATATGGGTCTGTAGCCCCCTGTTTTCTTTGGAATAAGAAAATAAGGGGAGTAGAACCCTGAGCCCTGTTGAAGAAGAGGTACTTCTTCTATCGCCCCTTGGGCAAGAAGAGTAGCAATCTCCTGACCCAGAAGGTTGAGGAGAGATGTAGGGGAATTGAAATGTCTCACCATGGTGTGAGGAGGAAGGCTTAAGAAATGGAGCTTGTACCCTTCCCTTATGATGGAGAGGGTCCATTGCTCTGCTGTGATTTGCTCCCATCTGGGAGCAAAGTAAGCCAACCTTCCTGGAATGGTGAGGGGCTCTGGTTCTTCCAGAGCTAGAAAGGCTAAGTTCTCTAGTTGCAAGTCAAAGGCCCTGAGGAGGCTGAGGCTGCTGGGCCGTGGGAGGCCTGGCAGCCTTTGACTTGGCCTGTTTAGGTGGTTGCTGACGTTTTGCAGCAAAACGACCTGCAGAAGATGCCTGCTGACCATAAGCAGGATAATATCTTACCTTTTTAGAAAAAGATGTATTTTTGAACAATCTTTTCTTGACAGGAGCAGAGGTAGACTTTGAAAGTCGATCCAAAGCAGAGTTCTCAGCATCCATCTGAGTGGCCTTTGCTTGCCAATCCTTGCCAAAAAGGTTTTCACCTGTACAAGGAAGATTTCCCAATTCATCTTGGACCCAGAGTTCCAAATCAGAAGCTTGTAACCAAGCAATTCTGCGTGCACCTATGGCAATAGCCGAGGCTCTGCTTACACACTCAAAAGAGTCAAAGGCTACACGGTTGGAAAATTTGGAAACATCCTGGGCATGTTTGAGCCAAGTGAGAAATTCCTGCCTTTTATCTTCTGAAATAAAAGGAGCTAAAGTCTGCAGATGACCTGTGACTTCTTTTAGAAACATCCCCATATAGAGACTATAGGAGTTGATTCTAGCAGCAAGCATAATAGTTTGGAAAACCCTTCGGCCAAAAGCATCTAGGGTCCTGCATTCACGTCCTGGAGGATTAGATGAGTGTCTCTTTGCACTCTTTATTTTCCTCATGGCAGACTCTACCACAATAGAGTGGTGAGGAAGCTGAGACTTATGAAAGCCAGGACAAGGAGGGACACAGTACATGGTGTCCAACCTACGAGAATGAGGAGAGGTGGTAAGAGGAGTCTCCCACATGCTCAACATGAGATCATAGAGAATCTCATGAATAGGTAAGGTAGCTGCCTCTTTAGGAGCCTTAGGATATTGCAAAATATCTAATTGCTTGGCTCTAGGCTCTGACTCAGGGGCCACTGTGATGGAGAGGCCCCTAGCCACTTCCCTAATGAAGTCTTGAAAAGACAAGTCTTCTGGAGGAAACATTCTTCGTTTTGGAGAAGCAGACTCCTGAGGAAGAAGTACCGATGCCTCGACAGAAGCCTCCGACTCAGAGTCTTCGGAGGAATCAAAGTATCGCCTGTCTGGATGCTCCTGTAAAGCCCGATATGCGTACCGAGTGGGATCGACATCGGGAGTAAGCGGTACTGGTTCGGTACCGACGGGCATCGTAGGACAGGGTACCGTTGCAGTCGACACCGAAGCCGATGTCGATGCAATCAGTACTGGCACCGGGAACGATGCCGGTGCCGGAGCCAGTACTGGCAATGGAGATTGTTGCGGTACCGGAGGCGTCGCAGCCTGCATAAACGCCATTAGGGTGCGCTGCATGGACATAATCTTCTGATCCATCGACGCCACCAGAGTCTGGATGTCGGTACCAGTGGAGGCCACTGGTACCCCAGAACATGGCAACAGGTGATCGGTCAAGGCCGAGCCATCAATGTCAACCTGTGACCCCATAGACAATGCTTTGGAAGCCGGAGCTTCCCGCCGGGGTAATTTTGCCGGTGTGGGATCCTCGAGGACAAGCCCGGAGGCATCTCGATGCTTAGAGGGAGATTTGCCCTTCGAGGCCTGGCTAGATTTATGTTTGGTTACCTGAGATCAATGGGAGGAAGAAGAAGCCCTGGAAGACGTCGATGCCACCGAGGCTGCATCAGAGGGAAACAGGGTACTGAGCTTGGCTGCTCGGTTCTGCCGACCTCTTTTAGACATCACGGTACAGGACACACAATCCGTGATGGAATGGTTAGGACCCAAACATTTTAGACACCAATCATGGGTGTCGGTGACAGAAATAGTACCGCCACATTTTGTGCACTTTTTGAACCCGGAGCGGGCTTCTCCATAAGGAGAAAAAAATTCAGGCCTAAGGCCCAAACTGAAAATGCACAGTTGAAGTAAAGAATAGTTTTGTTTTGTTTTGTTTTTTAAAGAAAGAAAAGAAAAGAAAAGACCGGCGGTACCGTTCTGACGTCGAAGGCGGCAGACGCGACACAGAAAAATAAAGAAAAAAATTAAGAATTTCTTCTGCGGTGACAGGAACACGACCTCCTGGCTCCACGGAAAAGAAGAACTAGAGAGAGGCGGTTGGGAAAGGCGGGAAGGCAGCGCGCAGGCGCTGTGGGATGCTCCCAAAAGCTTTCTTACTGGACGCTGGGGAGTGTTCCCGCGCAGGCTCCGTCGGTACCGACGATACCCATATGTGAAGACTCATTCCTGCTTGTTCCTGGAGATCTTTGGATTACAGTATCACATGGAAATCACAAATAAGACTTCTAAAATAACCCCCTTAATTTACTGCCTAACAGATCACTAGGTGGTTACAATATTAAAATTAGTACAAAAATTACATATGCAATAATAATAATAATATATTACATGAGTCAAAATACAAAACCCAGAAAAAATAAACTATGGGCCCAATATTCGGCAGCAGCTAGCTTTGCTAAAGGGGCTAGCCACTGCCGCTGAACTTTAGAGCCAGATATTCAATACTGGGGCCGTATCCGGGCCATGGCACTAAATATCCAGGTTGCCGAGACTGCGATTAAGCTAACTGGGCAGCCACGATATTCAGCTCCTGCCTAGCCGCTGCCTGCTTAGCTTCTGCAACAAAAGTTAGGCCAGTCTATAAAGTGCCTAACCTTTGCCATACTGCAAAACCCATTCATCGCTGCCCAGTTATCGCCAGGTGCTGCCTTCCCTCCCCACTGGAATACCCAGCTGCTAGCCGGCTGGTATTGGGGCATACAAGATGAACATCTTGGCCAAGGGGATTAATACAGTTAGCAGGTCTTCTAACCACGTTACTCCCTTTAAATATCAGGCCCTATATACCTACTGCTAAAACCAGATAATAGCAAAAAATGCCAGGGTACACATTCAAGTCTTAAGCCGTTTCTGAAACGCCTACAAATTCTGTTCCAGACGCAATGAAAGATGGAATTTCTTTCATCAGGCAAGTACTGCACAGCCTGGCCGAAGCAATGGAAGGAATTTCTAATTTATTTATTTTATTTATTTATTGAACGGTTTTATATACCGCTTTTCAGCAAAATCAAAGCTGTTTACATGGAACAAAACGTGAAATATTACATTGTAACATTCTGAACAGTTAGCATTACAGTGAACAAAGGAAGTGTTATAGAATTTTACATAATAGATTAAGTAGTTGGTTGTAATTGGTTGTACTATGAGAGTAATTGGTTGTACTATGAGAGTACAGAACACGACCAGGAATATAAGATAACAAAGTTCGATACCTAAGCTAGTGCCACTTCACAAGATATTTAAATGCCAAAATCAAAAATGTTCACTTAACCCTTTACTCCAAGAGTTCTCAACTCAGTCCTCGGGACACCTAGCTAGTCAGATTTTCCAGGATAACCATAATGAATATGCATGAGAGATATCTGCATGCCTTCTCTCATACATATTTGTTGTGGTTATTCTGAAAACCTAACTATGTAGGTGTGACCCAAGGACTCGATTGAGAACCCCTGCTCCAATCAATCATCCAGCAATGGTGCTAAACAAAAACTGGAGGAGCATGATCCATGGACTGGTTCCCACCTGTATTTTTGCAGCCGTATTTTGTAAAAGCTATAGCAAGTATTTTGGAAGACCTAATAAGAATGTCTTAAAATAATCAGCTCTATTAGTCTGAATATCAGCGGGTTCTAGATTAGGTCAGAACTGACTAACCTTAGGTAAATACAGAACAATTCTATGCATACTTTTCCACACTCAGAATATAAAAACACACCCAAATCACGCACCCACTGGTTGTGACTGCTGTGCAGCATCTCTCAACAAAAGGGTACTACCGAAGGGCTGAAGTAAAGCAGCTGAGCCAATAAACTCAAACTAAGGAGTGGCAACATTAGATTTTCAAAGGGTTCGATGGAGTCTGAAATCTTCAAACTGCATTTGGTCCAAAAGAAATTGGTCAGTGAAGGTGAACCTCACTTCATCGCATAGTAATCGCCAACAGTACTGTCGTGTACTGCTCAGAGCATGGGGACAGGTCCAGCAGGATTCCAAAAATAAATCCTTGACAGCTTCTCCTTCTGTCATGGGAAGTAGGGACGAGAAACACAAAGAGGGGAAAGGAAGAGAGCATTATCAGGCCCACTCACACACATTTTAACTGGGACAGAAGCTGCCAAATTTTTTCTGTGTGTAAAGTATGTTTTTCATGTGGAAAATGGCTCTTATAAAATACATATATAAGTCTGCGTGCCAATAAGATGGCACATACTTATACACACACAGGACAAAGTCAGACCCAGGGCATTCTCTAGATCAAGCCATGGCAAAGTTGTGATGTCCGCATGGTTTTTTATAAGATATATCGGTAGAAGCATACAGTTCATGCATGTTTATAACCTTTTTTTTGAGCAGGTAAACATTTGTATGAGAGAATTTGTACATTTCTAGGGGTAGTTCTGAGTGCCTAGTTTATAGACACATGAAGGCACATTTTAGATAATACAGAGAGATTGGAACTGAGACACTGCGGTCAGGGCCTACACAGTTCCACCTGTATTTTAGAAAAGGCCCTGCCAAATGTTAATCCTTTCGTAAAATATGTATAAGGACATGCAGGAGAGCATGCGTATTTGCCAACATGTAGAGTCAGAGGGGACATATCACAAATCTGCACACTAGAAAACATCAACAGACGAAACCTGGCAGCCTCCATGTGTATGGGCTGGCACTTGTATACGCGAGCCATTGTGACAACCTATACTTATAAATGAAACTAATTCATTACAGAAGTCACAAGATTTATTTTCAGTTTGGAGGGGGAATTAAACAACATGGGATTAAGAAGTATAACTGTATAGGGCTGGCCAAAATAAGCACTTTTTCAAAACTTATACCTACGAGGGAACAGCTGTAATTCCTGATGTGGAAATTCCATGCACTACATGTGCATTCCCGTTATGAAACAAAGAAGCATAAATAGAAAACCCATCTAGTCTGTCCGTCCATAAGAACTATTAAGCTCTACAATACCTTCCCCCTCTCCTCAGAGATCCTCTGTATTTTTCCCATGCGTTCTTGAATTCAGATACAGTTCTTGCCTCCACCACCTCCAGTGGGAAGCTGTAACACACATCTACCACCCTTTCCATAAAGAAATATTTCCTCAGATTACTCCTGAGTCTATCCCCTTTCACCTTCATCCTATGACCCCTCATTCCACAGCTTCCTTTTAACTGAAAGAGAGCCACCTCCTGTGCATTTATTTCACAGAGGTATTGAAATGTCTCTATCCCTCTCCTGCCTTTCCTCTGAAAGTATGCATATTGAGATCATTAAGTCTTTCTTCATACGCCTTATGATGAAGAGCGCTGACCACTTTAGTAGCTGCCCTCTGGACTGACTCCATCCTGCTTATAGTCTTTTGAAGGTGCAATCCCCAGAAATGTACAAAGTACTCAAATGAGGTCTCCCTAGAGAATATACAAAGGCATTTTTACCTCCTTTTTCCAGCTAGCCATTCCTCTCCTAATGCACTCTGGCATCCTTCTGGCTTTTGCCATCACCTCTTCTATGTGTTTGTTTCGTGCACTTAAGTACTTCACTCCCTAAACTCTATCATCCTCTTGGGTTTTTGCATCTAAATGCATAACCTTGCATTTTTTTAGAATTAACTCATAGCTGCCAAATTCTCAACAATTCTTCAAACTTCACTAGATCCTTGCAGGGTGCCTACCCCAGACCTTGACATATTTTCTTAGAATCTAGGAGCTATCTTAAACATTTAGGAGGCGGCAGCTGAGACCCATCACAATGCCCATCCCCCAAAAGATGAATCACAGTTCCTTTAAGGGCCTTAGTTACTGTTTTCCCATTTTCTATAGGAAAAAAAAGGTTAATAAATCAGGCCCTTAATATGCCATTACAGTAATAAGAGAAGACAGCGACCCTTCTGCGCCTCCCCCTCCCACCAACCCCAATGAGAACGTTGTCGGCAGCATTTTCATGACTCTTTAAGCTCTACTCAAGGCAACTTCTTTTTTTCTTCACATATCACCATGGCCTGGTAATATGTAAAGCAAAAAAATCTCTCATAGCCCCTGCACCCTGACTTCACACACTCTCTCTCTCATAGCCCCCCTCCCCCAGCCAACCAGTGTCTTTCAAAGCACCCCACCAGCCATCTCCCAGCCTCTCTCTCTCACAGCCCCCCATCACCATCACCATCACCCAGTGTGAGAGAGAGAGAGAGACCATCACCATCACCTGTATGCCTGTCTCTCTCTCTCTCCTTACCCCCTCCCCCAGCCATCACCCGATGCATTTCTTTCTCCCTACTTGCCCCCTCCCCCAGCCAGCCATCACATGATATATCTTACCATTCCTGCAATGCTGTTTGTTGCTCCACTGCGATCAGCTCGGCATGTAGCTGAGGCGCGGGGTTCAGGAAATTTGCTGATCTCACGAGATTTGAAACAGTGAGATCAGCAGACTTCCTCCACTGTGCCTCTCAAACTACATGCAGAGCCGACTGCGATAGTCCAGCAAACAGTGCGGTTGGAATTGTAAGGCATATCGGATGATGACTAGGGGAGGGGGAGAATTAAATCCTAGGTGCCAGGGTTCAATTTATAATCACTATGACAACCAGGCACCTGGGATGGTCGAGCCCCGGTCTGCTACCCTGTTGCAGATTTTGGTATCATCTCCAAAGAGGTATACAGGCTCATTCCATCCTGGACGTAGATCCCCTCTGTACATCTGGTCTGAGCTGGACGTACAGAGGGGATTGAGATTCTGATCCCGCGAGGCACGTCTAGCCTCGCGGGATCAGAATCGAGAACAGTCCTGTAGTTGATTCCGCATGGCCTGCACGCACAGGACCTTCCGGGCTAATTCAGTCAAGGCTCTTCAATAGAGCCCCTGCACCATGGCGTCATGTTGCCATGGCACCGTGACTCCATTGAAGATCTGCGATACCAGCCGCCAGACTCCAACACTGCATTCCCTGCAGCCTGACCCCCAATCTGGCCTCCTAAGGCCAGGGTCAGGCTGCAGGGAATGTCTTCAGGCCCCCCTGTCCCATCCGCACCCTGGGCCACCGATCCTGGATGTATGGGGAAGTTATTCCACCTCCGAGGTGGAATAACTTCCCTGTACAAGTCGCCAGCCCTGGACGAACAGGGCCAACATTAGAATCGGCCCTGTATGTCCAGAGCTGGCGACCACCTGCCTCTGCCCCCAAGCCAATCCTTCCCTGCCCCCGCCAGCGGGGAAGTTAGATGCCAGAAGGGAGCCCATGAATAGTGGGATGTCCATCCCCACTATTCGTGGGACAGAATAACCCCCATACCTTTTCTGACAGACCTTCTGCAATATCACTTACAAAAATGTTTAAAAAAGAAAAAACAGAACCACGGACCAATTCCTGAGGCATGCCACTGATATCTTCAGAATGAACTCCATTTACTACTACTACCCTCTGGTGCCTCCCTCTTAACCAGTTTCTAACTCAGTCAGTCACTTTAGGGTCCATCCCAAGGGCACTCAGTTTATTTATAATTGCCAATGTGGAATGGTATCAAAGGCCTTGCTAAAACCTAAGTATACCACATCTAGCACTCGCCCCCGATCCAATTCTCTGGTCATCCTGTCATAGAAATCAATCAGATTCATCTGATAAGACCTATCCTCTAGTAAAGCTATGCTGTCTCAGATCCTGTAATCCTCTGGATTCCAGAAACTGCACCATCTTCTGTCTTAGCACCGTTTCCATTAATTTACTCACCTCAGATAGACTAACCACTTGTAGTGCCAACTTCTTCCTTACTTCTACCTTTATAGACAGGAACTACATTCGCTCATCTCCAGTTCTCCACGATCACTCTCAACTGCAGGGTATAATTTGTAGATAGAAAGGAAGTGAAACTGTAGGAGAGGCTAGGGCTGGAGATGACCTGTGGGGGTGGGGAGAGGTAACCTGTGGGGGTAGGGCCAGCAATACCTCATTCCCTAATACTCACGATGCTTCATTTGTGGATAAAAAAGGAAGCTGGTATGCACATATATATATATGGAAAATTCTATCATCTGGGGCCTGTCTACAATTTGAAATTTATTTATTTATTTTTATTTATTTAACATTTTCTTCTATACCGCGCTATTAAAATCAGCGCGGTGTACATCGAACAAGAATACTGCAATGTATACAAATAACATTGAGTTTACAAATAACAGGGAATTGAACATGGGGGAGAAAACGGGGAAACTAAATACATATTAACTCAAACTATGTACAATGCTCTAATGTAACTGGGTGTTGCATTAGTTTTGTGAAGGTTGGTAGGGTTTGGGGGACTACCTATTATTTGTGGTGTTGACGTGCAGGGGCGACTGGTGTGTGGGGGAAGTTTGCAGGTTGTTAGTTGTGCTTCTATCGCTGGAGGTTTCTGAGTAGCATTTTGTGAACAGGTGGAGCTTTATGGCTTTTCTAAATAGGATGAGGCTTTTTATTCCACGGATTTCGTGGGGGAGTGCATTCCAGTTTGACGGGGCAAATAATGAGAAGGCTCTGTTGGAGGTAGCTTTTGTGCACTTAGTCATTAACTTAGGGACTGCTAATGTGTTCCGTGCAGTAGATCTTCTGTTTCTGTTTTCTGGGGTGCCATGAATTAGTTTGCTGATTGGTGTAGGGGGGTAGTTATTTAGGGCTTTGAAAGTGAGGACCAATGATTTGTATTGGAGCCTGGCATGTAGAGGTAGCCAATGCAATTCTTTCATGATGGGTGTTATGTGGTCGGATCTTGACGATCCGGAGAGGACTCTTGCAGCTGCATTCAAGGCTAAGCGGAGGGGGTTTAAAGTTGATTGTGGGAGGCCGTGCAGGATGATGTTTGCAAAATCGACATGTGGAAGGACTAGTGCCTAAATGTACCAGAAATCATGCCAGCTGGCTCCAGATTCACCCAAGAGATTGGATCGTGTCCTGGGTTTACCCCATTGCATGTGGGGGAACTGCAGTTCTGATTTCATAGACACATAGAAACATGATGGCAGAAAAAGACCACATGGCCTATCTAGTCTGCCCTTCCATATCAATTACAATAGTCCCCTTTTTACCTTTAGAGATCCTCTGTGTTTGTCCCACGCTTTTTTGAATTCAGATACCGTCCTCGTCTCTACCACCTCCACTGGGAGACTATTCCACAAATCTACCACAAGAAATATTTCCACATATTACTCCTGAGTCTATCCCCTTTCACCCTCGTTCTATGTCCCCTCGTAGCGGAGTTTGTTTTCAATTGAAAGAGGCTCTCCTCCTGTGCATTTATGCCTTGGAGGTATTCAAACATTTCTATCATATCTCCTGTAGCCCACCTATCCACTAAAGTATACGTATTAAGATCTTTAAGTCTGTCCTCATATGCTTTATAACAAAGACCACTAACCATTTTAATAGCTACCCTCTGCACCAACTCCAACCTGTTTATATGCTTTCGCTGTTACACTCCATAAGATAAGCAAGACTAGAAGTCCTTGTATGCAGTGGGGTAAGCCCAGGACTGGATCCGACCTGTACAGGTAAATCTGGTGCCAGTTGGCAACCCTAAACAACCACATGGCTCAAATCAACAGTCATGCCCTGGGCAGTAGAAGAGGGGGACATAGCTCGAAATGCAACTCCTCTCTTCCTCTGCCCCTTGAGTGTGAGCAGAATTACCGAAGTACACAATTTTCCTGCCACCTTCCCCCCCAGCACAGTTGATAATTTTTTCGTAGGTGTTGGAACGAGGTGGACGATAATTTTGTTTGCCAGCCGCAGTGAGCAGCTGTGATTGCACAGACTCCTTCGGTCTGCCTGTGGGAGGCTAGGGGCAGAGTCAAGATGGAGCTTGGTTCCCCCCCCCCCCCCACCAATCAAGGAGGTGTTCTGTGGCCCATGAATGTTTCCACAATTTTCCCTTCTCCCCGCCCCTCCTCCATGGCACAATCGTTCTATTTCCACTTTTCCCTCTCCCAGCGCTCCCCCAGGCACATCATTATCAGTCTTGCCCCCAGGGCCAGCCCAAGGGTTTCTGCTGCCCTAGGTAGAAACTCCAGCCTTGCCGCCCCCCCCCCCCCAGCTGCCACCAAGTTTGTCTCGGGAGATGAGCAGCGGCAGTATTTCAAAATGCAGCAGCTTTTGCCACCACTTTCTTGCCTTCGGCAAGCCGTGTCCGTCAGCACACATGGCCCACTGCTTCTGATGCAACTTACTGTCGGAGGGGGGTCAGAAGCGGCAGGCTATATGTGCTGAAGGACATGGCCTGCCGCGGGCAAGAAAGCGACGGCAAAACCAGCCGTTTTTGGAAAAACTGCTGCTGCCGCTGCCAGCCTTCCCCCAAACAGAATTGGTGGCAGCTGGGGGTGGGGGTTGGTGCGGCCGGTCACGTGTGCTCCCCAACCGGGCCGGTCACACTAGGTGGCTGCCTAGCAGATGGGCCGGCCCTGTTTGCCACACCTCTGTCCTACCACGATTGTTAGTTCTCAGTAGAAATAGCAGCCTCAATTTGTGTATGCAGGAGCCAGCGCAACTCCAAGCTGTGGTTAACGCAGAAATACAGCCAGTTCAGCTATACTCCGCTTATTTGGGGGAAGAATTTTAACTCATTTCCTTCTGGAGGCTCAAGAAGTGCTGACAGTTCCACCCCATTCTGGCACAAATTAAACCCTGTCCGACTCTGAAGAAGCTTTGAAAAAGTCAGCCAGAGGAGCAGCCAGACCTTCCCTAAGGTCTTTCGATACCCTCTAATGGATCCCGTCTGGTCCCATCGCTTTGTCCGCTTTTAGTTTTGCTAGCTCCTCACGAGCACAGAATGGATAATACACATGTAGATTTTTGACCTGTCCAGGCCACTCCCAAACTGTGCCCCCAACCAGAGATGGTCCAAAGGTTTCTGCCACCCCAGGCAGAAACCACAACCACCGGCATCCCCCCTCCTGCTGCCAACACTGCTCCCCAAATCCATAATCTCATTTTGTGGTGGCAGCAGCAGCCAAACTCCATTTTGAGCCACTGCTAGTTTCAAAACACAGCTGGGCTGCCACCACAAGATGAGAGATAAGGAGTCGGGGGGCTGGGGAGGCAGCAGCAGCCCATCTTTGCTTTGAAAGCAGCAGCTTTGTGCTGCCACTTGCAAACCGAATTTGGGCCGCCCACCAGGGTCTGCTGCCCTAGTCTGCTTAGTGAATGGGACGGCCCTGCCCCATCAGGTCCCCTTGCAATTTCTACATATTATGGGTATCCACATACAGTATAAATTAGCCCTTTCTAAAACTGCCAGTTACACATTTATTTATTTATTTATATTCATTTAAAAGGATTTATATACCGCTTTGTCCTGAAATCAAAGCAGTTTACACTTCAAACGATCAAAAATCATTGTCAGTAGGGATAGATATGCAGTGTTTACACGGGTGAGTATTTGTGTGAGTGAAGGCGATGATTTCTTGGTATGCTATTTACGGGATGAGCTATGTACAAGGGGTTATATACAGGGAGGATAGGGGGGTACATAGGGGGTGAGGCAGATTGGTAGGTAGCCATGAGGCTATAGGACATAGGACTATAGTGTTCAATGAAGAGCGTAGTTTTGGGCTGCTTCCTGAAGTCCTTGAGGTCCATAGTTGTTCGTCATGTATGTGTTTCCACATATAACTGCCAGAATTTCCATGTGGAACTTGCAGGTAAGGCTTCCAGAATAATCCCCATAGGCATCTATTTTGCCTTTATTAAAAAGGTACTTTTCTGGAACTTTGACAAAGATGCCATGTTATAAATTTACACCCAAAGTAAATTCCACAAGCAAATTCTGATTTCTAAAAAATTAACAATAGCCATCAGTTAAGTAGTTTTGCCAAGGAATTTGTCTGATCTCTTTGTAAAGACCAAGTCTAATTTTCTTATACTTAGAGAGTTGAAAAGACCATAGCCTTGATTTGAAGTTCTGTAATGAGCAAGAAAAAGGGGCCCCAGAACCTTCAAAAAAGGAGTACACTATTAATGTCTGCAAGGAATTTAAAATCAGGCAACACAGAGCGGCAGCTTTCAGGGTATTTACCTTTCACAGAGCTCCTTTAGTGCCACATAAGTATGGGGGGGGGGGGGGGTACTGCTGAGGATTGAGAAAGAAAAGGAAAAGCCAGTTCTGCTACCACAATGCTTCTGCTTACAGAGGGCAGTCCCATAGCCCTACATGCAGCTCAAACACCCATTCCAAAGTCACCTCTTGCTACTTGTTCATTGTCACATGGAATATTTAGAATTTGTGAATCTCATATCTAGTTGCATTCTGCTTTTCCCAAAAACTTAGCAATGCAATAGTTTACTCATCGATCTTCTGATACCTATAGAGCTCTGCCTCTGTGTTATGGAAGCAGCCGAGCAATTCTCCTGCATAGTCTATGATGACAGCTTGAATCCCAGAGGTGGCTGCATGCATGCTGCAAGGATCAGAGCCCTGTGCCACACGCAGGTATCCAAAAGTTTAAAAATAACTGAAGAATGAGAAATGGCAGAAAGCTTGCCAAGCAGGGTCCACACAGCACCGCCCAATAAAATCTGCCTGCTTTTGATAGGAAAATCATTCACATAAGCATCTGCAGTTCAAAGAGAAGGTTCTGGAATAACGCCAAGGAGGCAGGAAAGGATAAAAAAAATAGGGGGGGGGGGTGAAAAATCTTTCCAAAATTGCAGCAAGTACAGCCGTGCCCTGGCTGCTAGGAAACTAGAAGCGTATCCCTCGGAGTAAGCACTGTAAAAGATTTGGTCCAGCACACTCAATCTGTTCTATAGATTTTCTACAGAAGTTGTGGCATTTTTCTAAAATTGTCACCTAGCCAGCTTGTCTTCCCACACATCTCCTCCACATTTACTAGCATTAACTAGTAAATGTGGGAACTGATTCCCCACTACTGAGTGTTCAAAACACAGCTCTAACTGGCAGACAGGATTCAGTAGGGCTACGCACAACTGAGAAAACTGAAAACCGCCATGTAATTGACTTATTATTTATTATGGTTTATTTATTCCTTAAAAATAACAGAAATGAAAAAGGAATGCCATTGCCCGTAGGAAGGGACAGAGAGAGTGGACAGTAAGGATAAGGGGGTAATCAGAGGGGGTTAGGGAGGGTTTCAGGAAGCAGCCAGTCCTCTCCACCATACACCGCCAAAGAGGTCCAAAGGCTTCCTCAGAGAGATATCCTTTGAGGGAGGCCCGAAACTGGTGTTTATCTCACACCTTTCCAGTAGTAGTTCAAGGTGAGTTACAATCAGGTATATTAGTATTTACCTGAAGGGCTTAAAATCTAAGTCTGTACTAAGCTACTATTCCTGTTTTGGTTTTATCTTTGCACGTGCTCATTTGTTCCTCAGCAACACCCCCCCCCCCACCCCCCCCCACCCCCACCTCTGCAGGTGCCAGGAGTAGCTGAGTGGTTTCAGCACTGGCTTGATAACCAAGACACCCAGGGTTCAATTCCTACTAACATTCCTTGTGGCCTTGGGCATGTCACTTAACCCTCTATTGCCTCAGAAGAAAGACCTGGCAATCTACCTCCAGTCCCACTGCCAAAAAACCCAGGAGTCAGCACTGACACTTTTGTGCCTTGCAGAATTCAGCTGATAGTGATGGGCCCAAGGAGAGCCAGGTTCCACATAAGTTTGTTACAATGAGGCCCCCTATGGAAGAGGAAGTGCTAGAGAAATAAGCCAGAACTGCAGCTCTTGAGGTAGGCTGCCTGGAAGATCTACAGAAGTTGGCACTACACACCCTATTTTCATCTAGCTTGCAACAGCATATCTGCAAAAGGCTGGAATCAAACTAAATATGCTTCAAGAAATGATAGGGAAACTATTTGTGGAGGAAAAAGAGGCTTTAGAAGTTTTGGTGCTTTCTACCACAGCACTGCTCCAATAAAGGACAATAATCACAGGTTCACAATATGATAAAACATGACAATTTTGATACTTCTTCACATAATTAGAAAGATATGGTCAAAGTGAATATTTTTTTACAGGGCAGGGATGAGATGCACGCAATATGAATTCTTGCTGCCTGCTCCCCCTAATATATAATAAGCACAGTTCTTGGCTATCAAGTGTACAAACCACACCAGGCCCCTCTTCAACCCTTCCTCCTGTCTCCTCCCCACTCCCAACCCTCTTCCTTCCATCAGTTCTTGTTCCTCTATTCCGCGCCCTCCCCGTGGCTGCAGCTCTCTGGTTCACGCTACAGCCTCAAACAGAGCTGAAAATGCAGTCTCCTCCTCCCACCGTAACTTGTAGGCCTTTCTCCCTGCTCCTGTGGGGCCCCGATCCGTCTTCTCCTTTCCCTGCTAGAAAGTGATCAGGCAAACCAGACAACTGCCTGGGGTGGCAAGTTTTAGTAGGGGGGGGGGGGAGGGCCAGCCCATCCACTAGGCAAACTAGGCAGTCACCTAGGGTAGCTGACACTGGTGGGCAGCAGCATCGAAAGGGCGGCAGGCCGTGAGCACACACGTGTGCGGGCACTTTAAGGTCCGACACAGCGCTGAAGTGGCTGTACAGTCATCACCATTTCAGCACAAGGTATGGCAGGCTGGTTGGCAGCAGCATGGAGGGTCTGCCTAAGGCAGCAGAAGCCCTCGTGCCACCACTGGGGGGGGGGGGGAAAGAGCAGGGTATTCAAAGCTAAACAATAGATTCTGACAGCTCAAGGGGGCATAAGGGTTAAATGGTGCCTAGGTTGCCAACACCTTGAGCCAACTCTAGAAGGTGTTGTGGAAGTCCCATGAGTTTAAAACAGACAGGATAAAATCCAGGACCCCGGCATAATCGTTTTAGAGGATATCTTTGTATAGGTTGTCTAGTCCAGAGAAAGGATGTTTAGGTCCATGTGTGCAAAAAATATCCTACTACTTTAGAAAAGATTTGGCCATTGTGGGGTGTGTCTACAAGACAGCTAGTGCCACAAAAGAAGCCCATACATTTGGAGACTCACACAAATGGAAGAGATTGTTTTTAGGTAAAATTTCACAAAAAAAGCTGCATCATTAGGGGCTTTGCTATTTACACTTGAATGAATGTTGGATTTATTGCTGCTTACAAGAAATTTTATAACAGGTCATCTATATGTGGGGGGCAAGTAGGTGCCTATTTTAGGGCTATTTTATAAAGACAACACAGGTACCTAGTGGGGTCACTTTAGAAGCATTTGCATGTGTCGATGACCTGGATGCTGAGATTAGAAGGGGTAGGTCATAGGAGTGGTTTGGGCGGGCTGAACACATGCTATATCTAGTTCCATCCTACCGTGGGAACACATGTATAAGCGAAAAGATTTCCTGTCTGCTTTGGCACCTCCTCTGAACCCAGCACAACGTTTCAGAAAAGTGCGTGTTTTGGCCAAGGATTAACAGGGTTAATACCCTTAATCCCTCATGTTTCATTTTTTACTTTTAAGGAAAAAAAACAACAACTTGAGTGGCTTTGCTGCTTAATTGCCACTTCAAAACAGGATACTGGGCTTGATGTATCATCGCCCTGCCCCAGTATGGCTTCTGCTGGTCCTTAACTAGAACCATTTATATGTAAATATTTCTAAAACTGGATTATTATACATATAAATGGTAGAAATGACACTAGCTGGAACCTATACATGGAAGCTGCTGAGTGATGCTGGTTTTTTCACACATGTAGGTTTGTGAGATCGCCGCTACTGCTGACCATGATGACAAAAGCAGGAGTATTTGTTGGTATTCTTTTCTGGGTTTTACAAGAAAAGACTGATTTGCAATGCCCTTGGTAAAATATAAGGGAATTATAAGCATCCCGACCTTACTGTATGTCCCAATTCCCCTCCCCCAATCCCATCAACATACTGGTGATGTAGTGGTCCCTGTACCCCCCATTAAATACAAAGAAATAACCTGGTGGTCTAGCGGCCCCTGTACCCCCCCCCCCCCCCCATTAAATACAAAAAAAATAACCTTGTGGTCTAGCGGCTCTTAAAATTCAGACCCTCTCACTTGGTACCTTAAAATAAGGGAGCGCTGCCTATGAACTCCCGCTCTGCGTCCACCATCTTGAAAAATGGAGGCATCTGGTCCTGCGCAGTGCATCCTGGGATGCACCGGGTGAGGTTAGACTGCCATTTAATGACGATTATATGTGCATACTGATTTAGTATGTAAATATGCTTTTTTCACATGCAAAACAGCAACTGCCCCTTTAGCAGTCTCTTGCACATTTCTTTGAAAGAGAAAATAGGGCAACAAATTCTCTCTCTGTAAGTTTCCAAGCAAGCTGCATGTACGCTAAACAAGATACAAACATGGCAACAGGTTGCTCCAGCTTTTTCACAATGATATGGTATTAGTATGATGCTTCTACTAAAGCCTGCAAAGGATTTGCAATTAACGCGCCCAAAGCACTATAACAGAAAAACCTCCATGCTAGCTGTCAGGGGCGTGACCAGTATGTTTCTGGCAGCTAACATGTGATGGGCCACTCTAACATGTGCTCTGCTAAGGCAAGTTCACTTAACGATTCCCACAGAGAAGTCATTAGCTGAAGCCATGCTAAGAGCCACGTTGCTGCTGAACACACGTCAACTGCCTGATGCTAGCGGTGGTGCTCTCCACGCTCTCTCCGCTTATCCCCACCCCATCCTGCAATGCATTTTAGCATGTAGTGGCAAACAAGCTCGTGTCTTGGTGTTCCTGACTGTGAGTTGCCGTGCGTTATAAGGCACATTAACAGGCTAACAGGCTTTAGCAAAAGGGGCCCTAAGTCAGAATAAAAATGGTTATACGAAATCTACTCTTTGGTCTGGTTACAAAATGGCTCATTGAAAAGACTGTGAAATCTGTCCCGCAGCAAGGGCTGGAACTCATTCTTCACGCATTACTAAAAAGACACTGTTCATTTCCTCAAGTTAAACTTCCAACAAGCCCACCACAAATCCCTGTGTACAGTAAGCAACATCTTGCCATGTCTAAAATTTCACAGTATAAAACTAAGCCAAAACTATTTTACTATACAGCAAGGCACAGATTGACTGTTACAACCTAGCAGCAGAGAACTACAAGTTTGTCAGCTGAAATTCTGAATTTAGTTCTCAATGGACAAAACAGCATTTCATTTCAGTTGCCATATCCTCTTGTCAGACATTCTGTAGCCATGCGTGAAATTCATTCAGTGCTCAATGGCATCATAAGGTACCATTCAATGGGAGAACTTTAACAATGCTCAACGACATAGGATGCTCTGCTTTCTCGGAGATTCCAGTTCGGAACCGGACAAACACCAAGGCCAATTTTCCCACTTGTAAATGTGAAATATCTTTTCCTATCCCATGACATTTTATACATAATTTCACATTGCAGAGCAGGGTCCTGAAGCATTTTGAAGCACTTTCCACGTTTCCAGACACTATAGTCTTGGACTCATCTCAGCCTTATAATCCTTTAACCCAGGATGGAGTCTCCTACTGCTTATACACGAACTTCTCCAACGTCTCAGACCAAACAATTGCTGCTTCACTTTGCATTTTGTTTTTAGTATGTTAATTGTATATACTTTCCTCATTAATGGTATCTGCAATAGACACCTTACATATACAATTGTTTACATATATGAAAAGTGTTGATATATAAAAAACACCCCCAAAAATCAATTATATGGTTATTCGCCTATGTACTCTCCAGCGCCATAATTTATATTTAGCCATTTCCTGCTCTTTTTTCTTAAGATTCATTTCTACGATGGTCTCCACTGGATTCTGAGAGCTAATTGTTTCTCTTAAGAACAACAGTGGCACATTTTGTCTACTAATTGAAAACAATGTTGACTTCCATCGACACCAACTGCTTAATAAAAATGGGATTGGAGCTACTTCCTGGGGCTTATGTGGTATCTGGGGTCCTGCAAGACAGCATGAAATATCAGAACACAGTGAGATTGTTTGCCCTGTCAATCACTTGTCAACCTACACAGCTCTCTACACAAACAATCTCTTGTATTTGAGAACCCGCTCCACCAATTGCAGTAATTAAAAAATTTTAAGCGCAATGATAGCCACGTTTTCTCCAAGGCTGCAAAATTAAAGCTACCAGTATGCACACAAGGCAGAACACTGTCATGGTTACTTTTGTGCAATAGGGGAAATCACATTTTTAGAAATAACATCCATCCTGTTGAATAGAAATCCCCATGCGCATTTATAATTAGGGTCTCTGCTTTTAGTTTTAACTCAAACAGTGATAAAACACCCACAAAACACAATTTAAATAGGCATGCATTAGATACACGCTGGAAGAACATATCCCTTCGTATTCTCTCCAATCCTGAAACCTCCTTTGCCACCCTTAAATCCTCCATTCTTTTTATGCTCCTTTGCATTGGTGATGTCTCAGCTGCACACGTTTTTTGGAGCCAATGGGTCTCTATGTTTCTCCTCTTCTCCCGGCTCCACTGCACAGCTTTCCTCAATGACAATCATCAGAGCTGACAGCAAGGACAGGGAGGGAAAGGAGTATGATGGGGTCCAGGGGAAGAGGGACAGAGCCAGTGCAGTAAATTCTAATGAAGGGCCCCCAAGCTAAATTTTGCCGAGGGAGCCCCCCTCCCCCACAGCAAACTTCCTTTAAGAACATAAGAAATGCAATCTGAATCAGACCATAGATCCATCAAGCCCAGTATCCTGTTTCCAAAAGTGGACAATCCAGGTCACAAGTGTCTGTCAGGTTCCCAAAACATAAACAAAATATTGTTCTTTTATTAGCGGCCTTTAAGCGGTGCACCTTGCACTGGTCTTCCAGAAGGAGCTACTATGTCTCTTACAATCTATGCCGCACTGCCTCCCACTTCTCTTTTCTCTTCATGTTTCATGTTTTTAAAGGCCCGGCAACCTTCACCTCCTGTCGCTGGGCCGAAGTCTTGCAAACTGCAGCTCTTAACACAAAGAAGTTGACTGGCAACCTTAACACTTACTTCCAGTCATACATAACTCTTGGTTAAGTTCTCATTTGGATCTAGGGTTTGGAAGCGTTCTTTAAGGGGGGAACTGTGCTTTCCTAGTAGGTTCCAGCTCATCTCAAACTGCAAAGGGTTTGAGTTTTGGTGGATGGCTTGTTAATCGCCTCCCTATGAATGCTCAGCTTTACAAAATCTACCACCTATAAGACAAAGTGGTGACACTTATAAGAGGCAAAATCACATCTTCTGCATGCAACACTGGGTATAGGTGCCAACCCCCTGGTGGTCCCTCGGTTTTTTTAAGCATGTTCTTATAAAATAGTTTTTCACGTTATGAATGCTGCCAAATATATAGTGGCGCTATATGTATTTTTGAGCACACAGACCTAAATGTCTGCTTTCCAATCTAAATGACTTACAAAGATATCCTCCAAATTTTTTGCATCAGCATTGCATAAACAGACCTTCAGTAAAATAAAAATACAAACATTTCAACCTGATGTTTACAAGGTGAGGTTGTGCACCCATGAAGGACTGACTGCAAGTAAGCAGTGAGGCTACCAGAGAACCAAAATGACCCATAGACATGTGACATCTCTAATGTTTCTGGCAAAGTAAGTCGAAGACATTGAGCCATGGCTGAAATGTTAAAAACACCAATTTCCTTTAGATCCCCCCCCCCAACAACACACACCACATGCCATATTGTAATTTTTAGGAATATTCGGATCTCTAAGAGGATTAGTGGTACAATAGATACTACAGAGAAGATTTTAGGAAAATGGTACAAGCAGAAAGAGACCATTAGCCCTCTGACCACAGCATACAGGTTCGTCACCACAGGAAACTGAATTGCACTCTATGAAGACATTAAGACCTAAAACTGAAATTATGGTTACAACAATATACATTTTATTTATGCTATATTTGTTAGTGCTATAATATTAAAAGTACAAAATCATACCAGCTAAGCAGGCTCTCCCAGGCTAGACGCCATTTCCAACAATAGCCATCACAAGGGTGGTGCAAGGATGCAGGAACGAAATCTACACCGGGTTCCGTTCTAATGAACAATAACATTTCCCTTCCTGCACTTATCTTGTTTGTTTAGTGCTTCTAGCGTTCATTTCTAATCACATCTGGAACTAGCTAATATTTGTTACTGTTTCCATTAAAGAAGTGTTTATCTTCACACCCAAAGAAATATAGCCATAAAAAGCATTTTGGCTGCTAGCTTCCTACCCTCTGACAGGGCGCTCGTGATTGCATCTGAAGCAGTGAACGGGCATCATCAAGGCATTATCACTTTTTCCTCCCTACTGCTGGAGCTTTGCAAAATCTCCCCCCCCCCCCCTTCCTCAGTGTTTCAACACTTTACTGTGTTTTGTTGCAGGTATCAATAATGCATAAAAGCATTAGTGTAAATGGATATGTAGAGTCTCTTATCTTTCGCAGTTCACACATCCTTCAAGGCCGTTTCCTATTTCCCACAATATTATATACCACATTCCTGGTTTTGCTCCACACTTCTGCAGTGAGTTTTGAGGAAATCAGTCCTGGAACATAACAATAAATACTAAAGGAAGGCTAACTGACTGATCAAATTCAGCTAAAGATCTGAAGTGGCATATACATAAGAACATAAGATATGCCATACTGGGTCAGACCAAGGTCCATCAAGCCCAGTATCCTGTTTCCAACAGTGGCCAATCTAGGTCATATGTACCTAGCAGTTTCCCCAAAAGACACAGGTTCCGCAATGCTTGTACTGGGTCAAGCATTGATATCCTGTGTCCCTTCTTATTAATGGTTTATGGACCTTTCCTCCAGGAACTTGTCCAAACCTTTTTTAAACCCAGCTACACTAACAGCCTTTACTACATCCTCCGGTATCAAATTCCAGAGCTTGATTACACGTTGAGTGAAAAAATATTTTCTTTTATTAGTCTTAAATAGTTTACCCTGTAGCTTCATTGCATGTCCCCTAGTCTTTCTATATTCTGATAACGTAAACAATCGATCTACGTTTACCCGTTCCACTCCGTTCATTAATTTATAGACTTCTATCATATCTCCCCTCAGCCGTCTCTTTTCCAGGTTAAAGAGCCCTAACCTTTTTAGCCTTTCCTCATAGGAGTATCCTTCCATCCCCTTTACCATTTTGGTGGCTCTTCTCTGAACCTTTTCTAATAACGCTATATCCTTTTTAATATACGGCAACCAGAATTGCACACAATATTCAAGGTGCGGTCTCACCATGGAACGGTATAGAGGCATTATAATATCTTTTGATTTATTTTCCATTCCTTTCCTTATGATACCTAGCATTCTATTAGGAAATTAGGAAACTTACTGAGACCAAGGGACATGTTTACCAAAGCGTGCTACTCGGCCAGTGCAGGGTTAGCGCAGGTTTATGGCACTGCACTGGGGCCTGGGCTAAAAGAAAATGCGCTACCCAGGTAGCCTGTGTCTGGCGGTGCAGGACGGTATGTGGACATTCCTGTTGTGGCAGCACTAGCGTGTGCCTTCAAAGTCCACACAATGCCAGCGCAATGGGTAGTTGCTCCCCATGATGGTGGTAATATGGAAAGCTGCGCTAAATTCAGGAAGATGACTTTCCCTGCTCCCTGCATCTAGCGCAGTGCCCAGCTCATGTAAAGCGGTCCATACTCGTTACTATCAAAGGGCTTAGTAAATATGCCTCTAAGTTTCTTGACTTCTGCAAACACAGGAAAGTTGAGACTTGATCCAGATATCAACTGCTATACGTGTAGGAATTGCAAAGGCAGCCAATCATCCTGACTTAAATGTCTGCAGTGGGTCATCTAACAAATTGTCCTCATCCAAACAAAAAACCTTTGTGCATTGGGACAAATCTGGATGGCAGCAATCTGCATAAGAAAATAGCGTCTGCTAGAGAAATTTCTCCCTTTCCATTGCCATCTCTATTACTTCTATCAACTGAATACTAGGGACAATCATGACCGCTACATGGTCAGAACCATCTGGATTAGTGCTAGGCTTTCTGCCCACTTCCTGCTAGTATTATTTTATGAATTGTGCTGGTAACTAATGATAAAGGATTAACAATAATTCCTTCTGCATATTATTTCTAGCATATCTGTCACAAGCTGCACCATAAATTCCAGAGTCAGGGTTTGGAAATGTTCTCCAGGACTTAATATACCCATAACAGGGGAGGTGGACAAAATATACCCATAACAGGGGAGGTGGACAGAGGTTAGCTGTGAGTTCACTACCCCTCGGCCATCCCTCAAAAGCATTAACAGTCTTTGATTTTCCCTACTGCAGCCCTCTGCTCTCAGTCTATGAAGATGTGACCTCTTCTTGTCAGGCCACAACTAGGACCAGAGCTGTGCCTGCCTTGCCCGGAAAAAAATCTGTTTGCCCTAGGCGAGCGGATTGTTCAAAACCTGATAGCTACAGTATGTTGCCTCCTATCAAGTCACACGACAAACCAAGACGACCTATGTACTAAAGATTTTTCCTGTTGATATGCAGCTATTTTAGGCCCACTTTATAAAGGCAAGTATCCAACCTCAACCAATTAAATTGACTCTTTTTACAACCAAATATCATAAACTGAAAATGCCGACTGCGTGCGGGATTGTATTATTTCCATTGCTTTGATAACTGGTCCATGTATTATATATATTTTTTCAATTAAAAAAAAACATAATTCAATCTATTTTCTGTGTTCTCTTTAATTTAAGTGAAGCTTCACACTGAAATTATTTTGAACGTCCATTTCATATCAACATATTCCATCAACTTCCTAAACGGTTCCTTTAGAAGATTCCTTTAGAAAAGTTTTCTTCTCCAAAAATTCATCTTCTTTATGCAGGGATTCATACACATATGCAACCCAGCACATCAAGCACATTTGACATAGCACTATGCTTCAACTACATCTGCATGAAGGACTTCATACTAATTCACTTCGCTCCATCTTGAAGACGGCATTGCTATTCTCTCCCCGGCCCCCCAAACAAGCTGCATTCTTTTCTCAGACTGTTCCAATTGCGGTTTGTGCCAGAAAAGAGACCAGGAGAAATTTAAAAAAAAAATGACCAGGTATGGTAGCTCTGTTATGATGCTCAAGGAAGAGAATTATTTCTCTCCTTTTCCTCCGCAAATATATGTAAGCACCTTGCTTTCTTGCCATAAAGTATTTAAAATCAGATCACTAAAGTTCTCAAGGTAAAACATAGCTCACAAGAACTTAAAAACAGTATTTCACAACAAGAACTCAACTCTGCAGTTTTTAGAGGACAGTGCTGATCTTCACAAAAGCAAACAAAGAAATATGGTGAAAGGAACAAGATGAGAGGAGGAGGTGGCAAAATCCACTTTCTGGAGCATTTGGGTTCACTTGTATGGCATTCTTCAATATACATAAATAAAGGCTGTAAACTTATTATAACAAATTGTAAACCACTTTGACGTTGCCCTAAAAGTAGCCCATACAGCAATGTTATTAAACTGAGATCTGGACTGGCTTTCAGGAGTTGCGCTCACTTCATTTGCCTGAAAGGAGCTCAACTTCTGAAAGTCATTCACAAAACGTATTTAGCTAGTCCCCAAAAAATTGCGTTGCCTTATATTACAAAGAGACTGCTGGCAGATGACACATTATGTACATGCAGCTGTAATATTTTTGCACACAACTGTCAGTCGGTTTTAGCATTTATGTGCTAATCACTAAGGGGCATATTGACTAAAGTGTGCAAATGACTTAAGGGACTCTTTACTGCAGGACCACGGTAATTGCTACCCCACGCTAAAAAAGCCAGCGCATTAAAAATCCCACACTAACTGCTTAGTTACCCATAGAACCCCTCTTCTCAAGTCACTTCACTGGCTCCCCTTCCGTTTCCGCATCCAAGTCAAACTTCTCCTTCTGACATGTAAATGCATTCATTCTTCTGCTCCTCACTACTTTTCCTCTCTCCTCTTTCTCTGCTCTTCTGGTGGATTGCTTCTCTCTTTGCCCTTTTCTTCCACTGCCAGCTTCAGACTTTGATCCTTTCATCTTGCTGCTCCTTATGCCTGGAAGAAACTCCCTGAGTCTGTACGTCAGGCTGCACACCTCCCCCTTTTCAAATTCATGCTAAAGGCTCACCTCTTTGAGGCTGCCTTTGGATCCTGATCCCTTGTTTTCCTTGTGTCTCCTTACCTTTTCCTTATTTGTACCCCTGATCTCAACTATTGTACTCTCTGCCTTGATTAGCTTGTAGGCTCTGACGAGCAGGGACCGTCTTTCATGTGCATCTGTGCAGCACTGTGCGCACCTTGTACCGTTATATAAATGATTACTAGTAGTAGTAGTTGCGGCAGAAAGCGGGTGTTCCCTGCACACAGTGCTTAGTGCACAGGCTATTAATGCATACTAATTGTTGGTGTTGCAGCTAGCGCAGATGCACTGAACACTACCTCAATGGGTGATGCAATGTGTACCCGCATCAACTGCAAATGCCGCTGCCGCACGTTAGGGAACTACTCAGTGTAGTAACAGCTGGGAAACAAGCTCGGCATATTCCCAATAACATGGGGCCACCTCACTTATTGTGCATTAGTCTTTGATCCAAACACGCGTTAACTGCAAACCCTTAGCACACTATAGTAAACATACCCCTAAGTATTAGTGCCAACTTTATTTAAATAATTGCTTTAAGGTTTAGTAACGTGTTAGGTCATATAAAACCAATTTGCCTTCCCTCTTTATTTTAGCTATATTCTTTATTTGTCAATCTCTATTCCCATGTACTCAAGGGGGATCAACATGGCAACCGCACTGCTTTAGCCATTGAATCTTTAAAGTGACCCCATGTTATGCTCTTTAACCCACAATTATACTTAAAAAATAATGACTATCCACTTCTTCATTCTGCGTTTGCACAGTGGCTACATCCTAAGCATCTGCCGTGTCAGGTAGACCTATCGGCTGAAAACAAAATACAATAAGGCTTACTGCCGAGAGTCTTTGCTGGAGCTGTAACCTTGTTTAACGTAGCAAAAGCAGATCTTCAAAATGCCATTTACAGAGCAGCTGCCCTACTTTTCCGCACTGTGTTTCATCGGGCTTTATTTCTGTGATACAAAGCTTTTTGGACAGCAGCCTACAAGACAACATCACGGCAGACGTTATTAAAGGGCGAGGGAGGATTAAACCTTTTGGATGGTCTTGAAACATCTCATACAAAAGGGGGCACATGAATGGTGAGCCAGTTTCCCTTTGGGCATGTTCCTAAAAAGAGCCAATTCAAACAGCTGCATCTTCTTTAGTGAATGGCACTCTTCCATTGCCCAGAGTTCTGAGGGTCTGCCTTATCGTGTTATTATCAGAGCCAAGCCATTTCTCATATTTCTGGTCACAGTGCTTGCCAAATTGGTTATACTTTGAAAAGAAAAAAGTAATGAATTTTGGATTCTGCTACTTTCCCTTCCAAACCCGAGCTCAAGACAAGTTACAGAATCAGGCAGAGTAGGTACAGTCCAGCTCCAAAGGGTTTACAAACTAAGGGTTAACCTACATTGACACATTTAGTGCCTATTATTGCAATTAATGTAAGTTATTAGGAACCAGGCCCCAATGAATGGGTCTTGCATTGAATAACGTATGTTGAGCTGTGTTTACTTGTGTTTATGTGCAAGATTGCAATACATGTTAGTCCATCTAGCTCTAAGTTCACGCCTAAGGCAATCCCTCGATCCCCAGAAAGGACCTCTGTTTCCTTGACTGTAGAGAAATAAGAAATAGCAATTTGAGATGTCACTGCCCACAAAAAGAAATCTTTCTACCAGCATGATTCTTCATCTTCACTCTTAAAGTGTAAATCTGTGAAAAAGGCATACAATAAGATATCAGTTGCATCAATTTTCAAAAGAGTATATGGCCTATATTATAGTTTTTCAAATTCTTTTTCTTAATCTCTTTTGAGTCCTTCCTGAGTGAAGAGAAATGCCATTTATTAAAGGGCTCTTCAAGTAAAAAAACCATGTAACTGTGTTACAGACAAAGAAGTCATTAAATTAGTCGAACACATACGGAAGACGTAGAACACTATGAATATTAATACGGTTAGACAGATCAACAAGGTTAAGCTATGTCTCAGGAAAAGTTCATAACTGCTCCCCCTTTTGCTTTGTACTTGAAAAGAAATTTCAATACAATAGGGATATTAAGTTTCCCAGGAAACTGAGAATAAAAGCTGCTAAGAATTTCACAAGGGTTTTTTTTAGGTGTTAATTAAATGATCATTTAACACTAATGTAAACACAACTATTTCATCTTCTGACAGTGCAGCCTATTATAAATCCAGGGTAATAAAAGTTCTAGTGGTAATACTCTGAACTAAATTCCCACACCACTCTAAGATGCCTTGTTGTGTCTAAGGTTAAGCATAGACACAAAACAAAGATTGTACCTACTCAACTTCCAGTTCAATTTTCCCATCGCCCAGTGACCTAGGTAACACTTGGAGCAATAAAGAATAAATTTAATTTCTTCAGCATTTTGTGAGGATTAGGAACAATTGTTGGTCTGCAATGACTTCTTACCCTTTCCTTGTTCCCCCCTCCCCCTTTTCCATAGCATTCCTCCAGCACTAAAAGAAAATTCTGATGGTTTAAGACATAGAACAAACAGGACTTTAAATTGGAGAGTTTTTCAATTACTTAGAGCCTCTGGAAGGGAAGAAATCAACCTCTCTTTTTCAGTCTTTTCTCAGCTATTCATCTACTCCAGACTTTAATCTTTCAACAGTCCTAAGAACCTACAACCAAGAGCTGAAGTGCCACATTTGGTTTCCTGCTCTTTCTATCCTTCTGTTTATTCCTCTTTGCTTCAAGTCTTCTTGCTAATTAAGGCATGGACTTTGTTTTAGTGTCCGTGCTGTGAAGGTTTGGCGAGACCCAGATGTTCTCTTCACCGTGCTTCATGTTGCTTTTTTTTTGCCTTGTAAGGTGACAGTATTGCCTCTGACAGGCCTTTTACTTTTCAGTGCTCCCTTCACTGTGATTCAATGTCATACTTAACTGCTGCCCAAAATGTTTCCTGTGACACAATTTACTGAAAACCCTCAGTTTCCCCTCATGGAGGAACCTCCTTGACTAAATCAGACTGGTAGTGAACTAGGATACATACATCTAAATACCAGCTAGGGCAACAAACACTGTGTTAGTGTATCTACCTCTAACATGTCACTAATTAGTAAACCCTTGGGAAGAGAGATCCCTACAAAGTTATTATCATGCCACTTGAGCAATAATAGGCCACGAGTAATTTTACGATGCGGAACACAAACCATTTCAAAGATGAACCATCCAGCCAAATTCAAAGTTTACAACTTTTAAGGGAGTCTCAGACCCACTACCAATCTTCTTTTGCTCCAAAAAGACACAAATCACTCAAGGGCCTATTTACTAAACTGTGTTAGCTGTTGAAGTGGGCTTGTGGAGGGAACATTATAAACTGGCACCCAGTGAATGCACATTTTAATGTGAATACCCAATGCTTATTTTATAAAGTCAAGTATGTGTGCTCTTGAATTTATAGAGTATAAGTGTGAAAATGTGCTAAGGCACAGGTTACAGCAGCCTTAGAGCTTGCATAAATCACTGCATATGCTTTTTGCAATTACATTTATAAATTAACACATTTTATGATCTATGCACATAAATACTTGCCCACCCAAACTCCGCTCCACCCAAACTCTGTCCTTGTGTCTGTCTACAGTGGAAAATTATGCATGTACTATCATGTTAGTCAACACTTACAGTACACACATAAATGACTAAAATACTGGAATTTACGCAAGTTGTTCGTGTATAACTCTAGGCAGTTCCTTATAAAATGACCTCCTTAATATGTGCTATGCAGCTTGGCACCATGGGAGTAAGAAAGACTAGGGGACACACAATGAAGCTACAATGTGGCACATTTAAGACCGATCAGAGAAAATATTTTTCCGCTCAATGCGTAATCAAACTCTGGAATTAGTTGCCAGAGGATGTAGTAAAAGCTGTTAGTTTAACTGGTTTTAAAAGAGGTTTGGACAAGTTCCTGGAGGAAAGATCCATAAACCATTATTGAAAATGACCAGGGAAATCCACTGCTTGCACCTGGAACAAGCAGCATGGAATCTGTGTATCTTTTGGGAACCTGACAGGTACTTGTGACCTGGACTGGCCACTGTTGTAAACAGGATACTGGGCTTGATGGATCTTCGGTCTGACCCAGTTTAACATATCTTATTATACTTATGTTCTGAATTCCTTTTAGGGAGGCATGGGTATAAACACAGAAAGGATGAGAACAGAGCCTTACAATTAACGCTAAGTTCACTGTGCATTACGTGCTAACACAAGAGATAATGCATGCAGTTAGCACACCTCCAGAGGTGCTCTTTGCCACCCCCCTCCCCAGAGGTTGCCACTCTAGGTGCTCGCCTAGTTTGCCTGATGGTTGGTCAGCCCTGTGGTGCAGTGTGCGAACCAAAGAACTGCTGAAAAAAAGCACGGCACAGCCATGGCGAAAAGGAAGACTCGTAAAAGCAATCCCAGCGCCTGAAAAGCCAGTCGGAGAAATCCGAGAATGGCTCTCCCAAGCGCCTATATAGGCCTAGGAGGGCCCAGTGCCTAAGAAAGGCTAACAGTCTTTTTTGAAACTGCATTATCAAGCACTTCAGAGAGCCAAACAAAGCCCCACAGAAATGAATGGGCTGAAAAATTAAATTGTTAAAAAACTATTTTAAAAACTAGCTAGACCAGATATTAAACAGCAAAAGGAAAAGGGGGCCTGGGCTCAACTTATCAACTTCCTCCCCCCCCCTTAGGGGCCCCATGGATCCTCCTGCCCCTCCCCAGCCCACCATTGATGGCACTGCATGTAGGGCCTGCTGCCAGTTCAAGATCCAAGCAATATTGAGCCTACCAGAAACAGTCACAGAGGCCACAGCATAATGGTGCAGGCCAGAGGAGACAGGCCTATCTGCACTGCTGCCTTGCCACCTACTGGAGTCTGACAAATGCTGACTTCTTTCAGGGCCCCGTTTACTAAATGTCTTCTCTCATTTTGTGTCTCTGGGAAAAATACTTAGTAAACAGGGCCCTCGGAGTCCCTCAAGAATATATTTATTTATTTAACATTTTTTATATACCGTTTTTCTGCAATTCAAAACGTTTTACAGGGAACAATATGTAACAGTGTATTTACAGCTGTTTTACATGGAACAAAAACAATTTGAACAATAGTTGAACATTTACAACAGAACTATTTACATCTATTAGTTGGGGGAAAAGGAAAGGGATGTGTAGGTGAAGAGAGGTGAGGGGGAAGAGTGTGGAGGTTTTTGGTTCGTTTGAATGAGAATTAATTTGAGTTAGGGTAGGGGTTCTGGGGTTTAGGGGGCAGGGAGACATATTCAGAAAAGAGGAAGGTTTTTAGCATTTTACGGAATTCTGAGTGATCATTACAGCTTCTTAGGCCGGGGGGGGGGGGGGCTTTCCATATAGAGGGGGCATAGAGGGAGAAGGCTCGATTGCATGTGGATTGAGTGCACTTTTTCTTTTTTGCTGGAATGCTTAGGATATTTGAAGTTTGTTCTACGTGGTCTGGTGGAGTTTCGTTTTGAAAGGAGCGAGAGTAAGCATGGGGCGGATTCATTGTGTAGAACTTTGTGAGTTAAGATAATGATTTTAAATTTTATCCTAGCTTGTATGGGGAGCCAGTAGAGGTCCTTAAGAATGGGGGTGATGTGTGCTTGTGGTGAGCTTGTTATTAGACACGCAAGAGTGTTTTGCGCCATCTGGAGGGGATGAAGGGTGTGTTTTGGGAGACCATGGTATATAAGATTACAGTAGTTCAAGGTCGAGGTTGTTAAGGCCTGGCAGACAGTTCGGAAGGAGTCTTGGTTTAGTAATGGATGGAGGTTCCTTAGTGTTTGTATTTTGAAGTAAATGGAATTAGTTGTTCTTTTTATTTGTTCATGAAAAATGAGGTTTTGGTCTATTATCAAGCCCAGGTATTTGACTTGAGACTTTACTGTGATTGTGTAGTGTCCCAGGAGAATAGAGGATGGGGGAACAAAGGATGGGTTGGAGGAGATGTGGATGGCTTCTGTTTTGGCTTGGTTGATTATAAGGTTGTGTTGGTAGAGCCACTGTTTTATCTTGGAAAAGCAATTGCTGATGTTGGTGAGGTTTGGTTTGGATATGTTGAAGGGGGTAAAGAACATTATATCATCTGCATATATACCTAGTGATGACATCACTGAAAGTTGCTGAAATCTGCCTCCACCTGCTGGCAAGGGAGCATAACCCACTCCTCTGGACTGGTCTAGAAAGATTATAAGGAAGATAGAAACTAATCTCATGTCTGCGCCCTATAGAAATGTTGATAATTATTGCTCATCAATGCCATGTCAAGGCACATCATATCTATTATTATAGGTCTAGATAAAGCCACACCAAAATAACCAGCCACCAAAGCAACATCGTGTGGTGATCTAACTGAACAAACAGATTACTACCAGCAGATGGGCTGCAACGTTTGTGTAATCAAAGGGGGATGTTTTTTAAACGGCGGTAGCGGACTCTGTGCAATATCGGAGCCACGGCCCCATTGAAATCAATAGGGCCGCGGCTCCGATATCGCATGGAATCCGCTACCGCCGTTTAGTAAATATCCCCCAGTCTTACACCGAGTGAAAAAATGTATTGCAGGAAAAATGTGTGTGAACATGCAGCAGTGAAAAATAAAATCCATTATGGATTGCTTTAAGTTAGTAAGTTCCTCACAGGGACATACCCCGATAACACTGTATTATCTTTTTTTTTGTTTAATAATCACTTGGGACTGAGATACTGTTTATACAAAAAAACAAATACATTTCCAGCAGCAATGAGCATTACCAGCTTCGCATAAAAATCACAGACCAATCTGTTTTCCCTGAAAATTCTTTCATTCCATGGAAATTGCTATTTATCCTCCAGCAAGCATCTTCTAATGTGAGCAAAGAACTGTGTGACTTATTCAGGGGTATGTTTACTTAAGTGTGTTAGGCTATTGCAGCTAACACCAGGTGATAGTGCAGAAAGCGTTAACTGCTGGGAATGTGCAAAGCATTTCCCCAGCAGATAACGCCACAAAATTAGCTTCACTTGAGATGTTTGCCAAACGTCAACGCTCATGGTAATCACACGTTACTGGCACTCCCACGCTCCACCCTGGCAGACAGCTACTGTGTAATCTGCAGACCCGTGTTAGCTGCTACCGGGGCACACCTTTCCCATGCTGTTGTCGCACTAGCAGTTAACACACTTTAGTAACCACGCCCCTTAGTGGTGATTTTATTTATTTATTTACATTCTCTTATATACCGCGCTATTCTGCATCAGTGCGGTTTACATTGAACAAGCTGAAATTACATTGAACAGGGCATTATAACTTGGAGATAACTATTTTACAGGGAACATGGGCTATGGAGGGTTAAGTGGCTTGCCCAAGACCACAAGAAGCACCTGTGGGACTAGAAACCCCAGTCCTTCCGGCCCAAGGTTGCTGTCCTCTAGTGGGATTTGAACTCCCGACCTTCCGGCCTGAAGTACCTTGCCTTGTGATAACCCTCAACCACTCATTATATTATGTTAGCAAACTGTCCGACCCATATTTTTATAATTTGAAAGAATTTCCCAGGAATAGCTGCTTCCAATGCTTAGTCTTGGAAACCCCAATCCTGCAGATTGTCTGCCTCTATATAGAGAAAACAGGACGAAGGTGACTGCTAACCTAATTTCCAATACAAGTTCTTTACAATCAAACTAGCAATTACCCAGTGCAAGACAATATTCTTCCTTTTCCTACCTAGTTACATTAATAAAATCACCTGCACAAGCAGTTCTGCTCTAATGGTAACTGCAAGATGCAACGCAATGTGTGCCTTTGAGTCAATGCTGATTCCTGGCAACCCAGATGCTCCTGGGTTTTCTTGGTAGTGTGACCAGAAAGGACAATGAAACATAGAAACATAGAAACATGACGACAGAAAAAGACCACAAGGCCCATCTAGTCTGTCCTTCCATAACAACAACTACAAAAGTCCACTTTTTACCTTTAGAGATCCTCTGTGTTGGTCCCATGCTTTTTTGAATTCAGTTACTGTCCTCATCTCTACCACCTCCACTGGGAGACTATTCCACGGATCCACTACTCTTTCCGTAAAGAAATATTTCCGCATATCACTCCTGAATCTATCTCCCTTCACCCTCATCCCATGTCCCCTCGTCGCAGAACTTGCTTTCAATTGAAAGAGGCTCTCTCCCTGAACATTTATGCCACGGAGGTATTTAAACATCTCAATCATATCACCTCTATCCCGCCTTTCCTCTAAGGTGTACATATTAAGATCCTTAAGTCTGTCCTCATATGCTTTATAATGAAGACTACTAATCATCTTAGTAGCAACCCTCTGCACCGACTCCATCCTGTTCACATCCTTTTGAAGGTGCGGTCTCCAGAATTGCACACCATACTCCAAATGAGGTCGCACCAAAGACTTATACAGAGGCATTATCACCTCCTTTTTTCTGCTAGCCATTCCTCTCCGTATGCACCCAAGCATCCTTCTAGCTTTTGCCGTCGCCTTTTCTACCTGTTTAGCTACTTTAAGATCATCGGACACAACTACGCCTAGGTCCCGCTCTTCTTTAGTGGACAAAAGTTCTTCACCTCCTATGCTGTATTGCTCCCTTGGATTGCTGCAGCCCAAATGCATGACCTTACATTTTTTAACATTAAATCCCAGCTGCCAAATTCTAGACCATTCTTCAAGCTTAGCTAGATCCCTCCTCATGTTATCTACACCTTCCTGGGTGTCTACTTTATTGCAGATTTTGGTATCATCCGCAAAGAGGCAAACCTTACCCGACAGCCCTTCCGCTATATCACTAACAAAGATGTTAAAAAGAATCGGACCAAGGACAGATCCCTGGGGCACACCACTGGTAACATCCTTCTCCTCAGAGTGAGCTCCATTTACTTGTACTCTTTGTCGCCTCCCACCCAACCAATTTCTAACCCAAGCAGTAACTTTAGGGTCCATCCCTAGGGTGCTCAGTTTGTTTATAAGTCGCCTGTGAGGAACAGTGTCAAAGGCTTTACTGAAATCTAAATACACCACATCTAGAGCTCTCCCTCGGTCCAACTCCCTGGTCACCCAGTCAAAGAAATCAATCAGATTTGTCTGACAAGACCTGCCTCTGGTGAATCCATGCTGCCTCGGATCCTGTAATCCGCTGGACTCCAGAAACCTCACTATTTTCTCTTTCAACAGCGTTTCCATTAATTTACTCACCACTGAAGTTAAACTAACCGGCCTGTAGTTTTCAACCACATCCTTACTTCCGCTTTTGTGTAAAGGCACCACATGAGCCTCTCTCCAGTCCTTTGGCACCACTCCCGACTCCAACGAGGCATTGAAAAGGTCAGTCAGTGGAGTTGCTAGAACGTCCCCAAGTTCCCTCAGTATTCTAGGGTGTATCCCATCCGGTCCCATTGCTTTGTCTACTTTAAGTTGAGCTAGTTTCTCACGAACACAGTCTTCTGAAAATTGTTCAAGATGTCCCTCGCTTCTGTTCTTATTTGTGGGTGTTTTCTGAGGTCCTGCTCCTGGTTCTTCATCTGTGAACACAGAACAAAAATATTTGTTAAGCAATTCCGCTTTATCCTTATCAGCTTCTACATATTCCCCCCCTGTACCCTTGAGTCTGACAATACCACTTTTGCCCTTCCTCTTCTCACTAATATATCTGAAAAATGTCTTATCTCCCCATTTTATTGCATTGGCTATTTCCTCCTCCTTTTGAATCTTTGCCTTCTTGACTACTTTGCTAGCTTCTCTAAGTTTTTCCAAATACAGATGCCTGTCTTCCTCTCTCTGTGATCTCTTGTATTTCATGAAGGCCTCCCTCTTTTTCTTCACTTTTTCAGCTACTTCCTTCGAAAACCATAGCGGACTCCTGTTCCTTTTGCCTTTATTTACCATTTTAACAAAAAGGTTGGTTGCCTTTAAAATACCCCCTTTCAGTTTTGCCCACTGTTGTTCTACATCCCCCAGCTGTTCCCATCCCACTAATGACTCCCTGAGGTATTGGCCCATCTTCGCAAAGTTAGTCTTCCTAAAGTCTAAGATCTTCACCTTGGAATGGATTCTAACAGCCCTAGTCCTAATACTGAACCACACCATCTGGTGATCACTGGATGCAAAATGATCTCCCACTACAACATCAGAAACACTTTCACCATTGGTAAGCACCAAGTGCAGTATGGCCCCTTCACGTGTGGGGTCTGTTACCAATTGCCTGAATAGTTCACCCTGTAGAGAATCCAGGATCTCCTTACTCCTAGATGATACTGCAGCAGGAATGTGCCAATCAACATCTGGCATATTGAAATCTCCTAGCAGTAGCACTTCCCCTTTCCTAGCAATGCTGCATATGTCTTCAATTAATTCTCTGTCCACCTCTTCCTCTTGTGAGGGAGGTCTGTATATCACACCAATGCAAATAGATTTCTCTTTCCCTCTTTCTAGTTTAACCCACAATGCCTCCTCTCTCCCTTTTAAGCTCTGTAATTCCAAAGCTTTAATAGTAGTTTTTACATATAGTGCCACTCCTCCTCCCCTTCTTCCTACCCTGTCCTTTCTGAATAAAGTATAGCCAGGTATAGTTACATCCCAGTCATGGTTTTCTGTGAACCATGTTTCTGTAACTGCCACTAAATCTAAGTCAGCCACTCCCACCAAAGCTTCAACTTCAGAGATCTTATTTCCCATGCTACGGGCATTAATACACACTGCTTTCCATATGTTACCCCTGTTACCCATTTCCATAAAGGTATTTAATGTATTACTTACCTGGGGGCTTTCTTCACCCATCCCCAACGAATCTAGGGGGCTAAGTGACTTGTCCTAGGGCAGGGATCAAACCCTGGTTGCTTGGTTATCAAGCCAGTGCTCTAACCATTGGGCTACTCTTCCATGCAATTGCATGTCACTGTAAAATCACATGGTCCCTGCAGCCAGTCCCTGACTACTCCCTGCTGGTGATCACTGGTTTGCCACAACTGACTGAATCTAGAAGGGCCAAAACTGAGAAAAAAGGGAAACAGGCTGAGTAATTAGAAGGGCGTGTGCATGCATCCGACAAGCTGTATATTACTACAGAAATAGCCACAAGCTACAGTCAGGGAGATCTTGTTAATTCATATGATCCACCAATTTTACTTATTTACTTACCCCGACTTTAACTTTTCCTCTTCTCAGCACAGATCAGTGAAACCTTTGGAGCACCTCCCAATATTTCCTGTTCTTCCAACATAAGCACTGAGGTTTTCAAAAATCAACATGCAGATTTCATGTGTTTTCAATAAGAAAAATAAGTATTTTGAAAAACTGCATCGTTATCTTTTTCTAGCGATATAGTTCTTTGCTCTGCTAAGAATTTGTTTTGCACCATAAACTTTTTATATAAAAATACAAAAGCATGGGGCCAATTTAATGATGTCACAGCAGCAGCGTGTGCCACTGTGTGGAAGACTGAGAAACACTTCCCAAACAAGCTCCACTTCTCAGGCCAACAGAGCGGGATGCTGCAGAGGCAGTGATCACATTGCCTGGAAGGGAAGCCAACCTCTTAATCAACAGGCATTGATAAGGCAGGCAAAGAGAGAATTTGAGAAGAAGCTTGCTGCGGAAGCAAAAACGTGAAATAAAGAACTTTTCAAGTACATTCGTAGCAAAAAACCTGTGAGAGAGTCAGTTGGTCCATTAGATGATAAAGGGGTTAAAGAAGCACTAAGAGGCGACAAGGCGATAGCGGAGAGACTGAATGAATTCTTTGCTTCGGTCTTTACTAAGGAAGATGTAGGGATGTTACCCATGACTGAAGTGGTATTTAAAGGTGCGGAAGAATTGAAGGAAATATTGATACATCGGGAAGATGTCTTACAACTATTAGATAAACTGAAGAGTAGCAAATCACCTGGGCCGGATGGTATACATCCAAGGGTGTTGAAAGAACTGAAATATGAGATTGCAGACCTGCTATCAGTAATCTGTGAACTATCATTAAAATCATCTCTAATACCTGAAGATTGGAGGATCGCCAATGTAACACCAATTTTTAAAAAGGGTTCCAGGGGTGATCCGGGAAACTACAGACCGGTGAGCCTGACGTTAGTACCAGGAAAAATGGTAGAAACCATCATAAAGAATAAAATTATTCAGCATGTAGATAGTCACAACCTAATGGGAGACAGCCAACATGGCTTTAGACAAGGAAGATCTTGTCTTACTAATCTGTTATGTTTTTTTTGAAGGAGTGAATAAACAGGTGGACAAAGGTGGGTCGGTTGATATTTTGTATCTGGACTTTCAGAAAGCCTTTGACAAGGTCCCTCATCAGAGACTTTTGGCAAAACTAAAGAGTCATGGGTTAGGAGGCAGTGTACTATTGTGGATCAAGAACTGGTTAAAAGATAGAAAGCAGAGGGTAGGGCTAAATGGCCAATTTTCCCAATGGAGAAAGGTGAATAGTGGTGTACCCCAGGGATCTGTGCTGGGTCCGCTGCTTTTTGACATATTCATAAATGACCTGGAAAGTGGAATAACGAGTGAGGTGATCAAATTTGCAGATGACACAAAACTATTAAAGTTGTTAAAACCCAAGAGGATTGTGAAAAATTGCAAGAGGATCTTGATAAATTGGAAGACTGGGCATCAAAATGGCAGATGAAGTTTAATGTGGACAAGTGCAATGTTATGCACCTAGGGAAGAACAACCCAAACTATGGTTACACGATGCAAGGTTCCACATTAGGAACCACCACCCAGGAAAAAGATTTAGGCGTCATTGTGGATACCATGTTAAAACCCTCGGCCCAGTGTGCAGAGCAAATAGAATGCTAGGTATGATAAGGAAAGGAATGGCAAATAAAACAAAAGATATTATAATGCCTCTATATCGTTCCATGGTGAGACCGCACCTTGAATATTGCGTGCAATTCTGGTCGCCGTATCTTAAAAAGGATATAGCGATTTTAGAAAAGGTTCAGAGAAGAGCCACCAAAATGGTAAAGGGGATGGAAGGAGACTCCTATGAAGAAAGGCTAAAAAGGTTAGGGCTCTTTAACCTGGAAAAGAGACGGCTGAGGGGAGATATGATAGAAGTCTATAAATTAATGAACGGAGTGGAACGGGTAAACGTAGATCGATTGTTTACGTTATCAGAATATAGAAAGACTAGGGGACATTCAATGAAGCTACAGGGTAAACTATTTAAGACTAATAAAAGAAAATATTTTTTCACTCAACGTTTAATCAAACTCTGGAATTTGTTACCGGAGTATGTAGTAAAGGCTGTTAGTGTAGCTGGGTTTAAAAAAGGTTTGGACAGGTTCCTGGAGGAAAGGTCCATAAACCGTTATTAAGAAGTGACCGAAGATATCAATGCTTGACCCAGTACAAGCATTGTGGAACTTGTGTCTCTTGGGGAAACTGCTAGGTACATATGACCTAGATTGGCCACTGTTGGAAACAGAATACTGGGCTTGATGGACCTTGGTCTGACCCAGTATGGCATATCTTATGTTCTTATGTTCTTAACAGTGACACCTACTGTCCCACAAGAGTGCATTTGTACTGAATTTCAGCGAGAACTCTGGTCCATGCTTCTTGGCCAGAGGATTTTCAGTGCAATTGCTGGCTAGTTAGGAAGGGGGAAATTCAAACACCAAAGAATGAAAGCCCCAAACACTGGAGCTTCCAATAGGACTAGCATCCCATGAACAGGAGAAGTTACTGGGAATAAAAAGATGCGAAATGAAAACCAGTAACAACTGTAATTCATCCCTACTTCTAACTCTCAGAAATTACTAAAAATCCCCAAGATAACCTAGAGAAAGAAAAGTTTTCATGACGTTACTTCTCCTTCTTAGATGGGAAACTTGAATATATAGTTTTAAAAAAACACGAAAAACCTCTCCCAGAAGCCCAGCTCTAATGCTCAGCTGGAACTTGGTGATAACTTCCTTCAGTCCAGCAGCAACATTTACTGATGCATCGGGAAAGGTCTTGCCTAGTCTTCTGGAAGAAAGACATGACGGCTTTCACAAGTCCTTCAATTCCCGGCTGCATGCTCATGTCAGCAGACTAGGACGAGAAATCTTCTCAATGCTGGAAGCATTTATGACACTAGAATTGCAGCCTTTATTAAAAGTGTGTGTGTGGGGGGGGGGGCAGAGAATATTCAGCATCAGCAGCTAGCGTTTCAGTGCTGAACTTAAAACACGGATATTCAATGCTGGGGCCATATCCAGCCTCCAAAATGGAATATCCGGGTCAGCCGGAGAGCAGAGAAGCTAATTCGGAAGCAGTGATATTCAGCTGCTGCCCAGTTGGCTTCTGCGGGGAAAGCTAGGCCAGCCTTTAAGGTGCCTAATGTCCGCCGCTTAGTGATAACTAGGCAGCGGCTCAATATTGCCACTGCCCGGTTATCCCAGATTGCCACCTCTGCTCCACCCCGGAACATCCTGATGCTAGCATTAGTGTCACTGAATATCTCAGTTGCAGTCACTGACGCAGTTAGACATTGGCCCCACGATACTTTTGTAAGACATCTGCATAGGAAGGTTCCCTAAGCAGTAGAGAACAGAGGATGAAGACTGGGAGGAATCTCATCACTGCCCAGTACCATATTAGTGATGCAAGTTTCATTATTATGTATTCTTTGGATGTCTCCCCTCCATCACTACCCCGATGTTTTGGGTTTTGTTTTTTTCATTTTTTTTTTTTTACAAAAGTTTACTTATATATTTTTGTTGTTGTACACAAAGTCCATATTTCGCAAAGGCTGTCGCATAGCTCATCAACAAGCCAAAAGTCATGTACAAGAGCTTTGTCTCTGACAGATCAAAAAATGCCCCAGTGTCTGCAATTTCCAGAAAAACTCTCCAATATGAATAAATTCTTGACTGCTACAATCTGATATTTTTAGCCCTAAGTAAAATACTGAATGTGTTCATCTGTAATCCAATTTATGAAACCTCTCTAGTATAAATTTATAGTTATTTATTTTATTTTATTGTTTTTCTACACCGCTTTTCACTGGGGCAAATCAGTGTTTATTTATTTAGCTGTATTTATATCCTGCTTTTCACCAGGTCAAAGCGGTCAATTGGGAGATACATTTTAACATGAGGGGATATGACACACATACTTACAGGGAACATGGGCAATGGAGGGTTAAGTGGCTTGCCCAAGACCACAAGGAGTGCCTTATAGGACTAGAAATCCCAGTCCCTCTGGCCTGAGATTGCTGTCCCCAGGTGGGACTTGAACCCCCGGCCTTCTGGCCTGAAGTACCTTGTCCTAACCACCAGGCCACTCCTCCCATCATTTAACCAACAGTTTGTTACAGCAAATAGTGGAACTTATATAAATAAAAGTCAAGAGTGGTGGATATCTACATAAGTAGCTAACTAATATAACTTATGTACATGAACAACTTTTATATACATTATCCAAAGAGAGGAAGGGGAGGGGGAGGGGGAGCAGAGGCTTCAGAAAGAGGAGGGGGATCATGTGATGGAGCCAGTGTTCATTAAATAGGTACGTTTTGAGATGTTTCCTAAATGTGGACAGGTCATTGATGGTTCGGAGGTTTCTGGGTAGAGAGTTCCAGTGGATTGGTGCATATAGTTCAAATGCTCTTGTACAGGCATAGTGGGTACTTTAAATGTTCTCATGAGGTATGTTCAGCATGGTTTTTGTGTTTTCTCTTCTTGTCCTGATTGGATTGGTGGTACTTAGTAGAGTTTGTAGATAGTATGAGGATTGGTTGTTGATGATTTTGAAGGTTAGGAGTAGCGTTTTGTAGTGTATGTGGCTAAATAGAGGCAGCCAGTGCAGCTGTCTTAGGATGAGGTTACATGGTCATACCTAGAGGCTCCTTGAATTATGCGTGTGGCTGCGTGCAGGGCGGTGTGTAGAGGAAGCAGTGTGGATTTTGGCAAGCCTTGGTAGATAGCTACAGTAGGCAAAGTGCAGTGAAATGATTGCTTGGAATGCTGAGCGAAAGTCAGATGGTTCCAATAGGGGAAAGAGGTGATAAAGTGCTCAGATTTTGTGATAGATGATCTTAATATACTTTTAATATACTATTCAAGCAATACACATTTCTAATTAGTTTGTAATTATTGTTGGTAAATTAAAAAAACTCAAGACAGCAAACCCTTGCTATTGTTAGCATGGCTTACCCTGCGAGTTCACTGCTCTAGCCCCATCGTTTGTAATAGGACCAACTTACTAAGCCACGATTAATAGCACATACCATGCTTTCACAAAGCAGCCCCTAAGTGTCAGCAGCTCAAGTTGCACAACGTTTTAAAATGTTCCTAGTTAATACATGCTTTAATCAAGAAAAAAATTACAAGCCTACATTTAAGTTCCAAATAAAAAAGGACACTAGCATAAAACAACAAACTAAAGAGGTGGACTCCATTCCAGTAACTCCAAACTAAACATGACAGCAGTCTGAGGAACTTTTTTCTAGTCCTGCATCTTCGGTTTCCAGCATTCCCGGCAGTAAAAATCAGTCACAACTTTTATGGCAGCTCACTGGATGTGTAATGATATCAATCCGAATGGACAACAGTAACCGTGGCAACTGGAACCTGCAATCCCTGGGTACCTATTGTTTAATCTATTGTGACAGGGATCCAAAGGGGCCGAGACAAGAGCTACAGGGAATCATAACTAGCAAATCCTAATTCTAGAGGATTTTATTTTTTGATAAGCTCCCCATGTAGTTTTCTGCTTTTTAGTTCAGTCAAAGGCTTTAAAGCCACTAAATTTTTAAAAAAAACCAATGTAAGTTAACTGCAAGCTGGTGCCTCTTTCTATGCATTAAGACATGCTATTTTCAAGAACAGTGTATGCGCTGAGTCATGAACCATGACAGAATGCATAGCAAGTTTAACCCACATAAACAGTTCCCAGAATGCAGAACCTAGCACTTCAAAAGCTTACTTTTGAAAGAGCTAAAGAGCCCTCTTCAGCAAATGAAAACAAAACATACTGTACGAACATAGCAGGCAGTAAACTGTGCTAATTTTTTCCTGTGTTAGTATGAACTGGTTTGTAAGGCATTCTGTTAGCCTTTAAATGGAATTTAGTGCCCTGCACCCCATATACGGAATTCTATTTGCTATATCTCAAGTTCACCTTCAAAAGGCATTTGATGCTGAAAAATTCTCAAAGGCTTTCACTCCAGTAACAAAGCCAAAATGGCAATCAATGACCTGTAATCTAACCAGCAAAATTAACCAGCCACATTCTATTAACTTCAGATAAGCATTCAGCAGGCCACAATAATTGGCCATATAGTATGTGTTGTTGCTGACCAGTACAAAGCCAGTCAAAGCACAACATGCATTATACAATAGTATTGTTTTCTGCAGAGACAAAAATAAGAATCCATATTCAGTCGCTTGAACTAGCTGCACTTAGATAATGACATATTTACTCTTTAGCCCTTCATTGACTATCAAAAACACACTTTGCAAATGTTACATTTTCCCTTTCTTTGCAACAGTGTAAGAATCGAGTGTAGCAAAGACATGAAAGGGCACTACAGGGCTAGTTACTAAGGCACGCTAGCATTAACACACATTAATTCAATATTAGCACATGGTAATTTAGCAGAAGTCTCATGTTAGTCAATAGGACCTACTGTAGTTACTAATATGATAACTGATTTGATACATGTTAATGATAGCGCGCCTTAGTAACTAGTCCCCTACATGCTGGTAAGATAAAGACAAATCTGCTTTATTGATTATACTTACTGATTAAGCAGAACAAGTAAGTATATCAGAAAATAGGAATGTGGCTTTGTGTGCATTCAGTTTGTCTGCGTGCCTCAAAAAAAAGTACATGCAAAACTGACTGTACACACATAAACCCACAAATATACACATGTACAATTGATTTTATGTGTGTGTGTAGAAATTCTAACATGCATACATTAGTTGTTTTTTTTTACTTGAAATGAATGTGCGAAACAAAAAGAACCTGACAACAGGCAAAAATTAGGTAAAATCTGAAAAAAACTCTAAAATTTCTTGGCCATGCACATCTCTGGTAGAGGAGGGTTAATTTGGAATAAAATGGCCGTCTCTTTATTTTCTGGCCTCTAGATTTTGATATGCACTAAACTCTGAAAGAAAAACAGACAAGCAACATTTTTACTGTATGTACCAATTCACCTTGATAAAAAACACAAGTCTTAGAGGCTCATTTACTAAAGTGTGGTAATTTTTTGCACCTAACGCATGTTTTGACTCAAAATCAATGTGCTAGATGCAGCTACGCTGCAGTAATTGTCAGGGGTTTGGCCAGCATGTGCCCGACAGTTGCCGTACAGGCAAGCCCCTTAGCTTGGGTTCTAGCCATTGGCAATTACTGCGGGTGCACGCTATTGCCACCTCCTGAAATATCGATAGATGCACTCACACCAACTGCAGCACTGTCAGTTGGCACACGCTACTGATGCCCACAGTGACCACAATGTTCAGTCAATGCCCACTCTCTGCCCCAACCCAATCCTATCCCACTGCATGTTAATTGCCCTGCCTACATGGAAACAATTACTGAGGGCCCATGGAAGCAGTTAGCACCCCCTGAAATGCGTTTTAACTGCATAACTCATTTCAGTAAAAGGGCTCCTTAGGCATGTACCGTTTCCCACCTCTCTCTACACCATTTCCTCTTTTACAGCCCATATCGCTACCTTTTTCCATTCTCTTTGGGGTTTATTTTAATTACTAGCCATGACTGAACTCTGTTGACAAATATCCGAAGTCATCTTCCAGAAAAGCTATTCAACACTTTTATGTAAGACTCAAAAACTACTCCTTGCCTTGTATTAATGTCCGTTTAAAGCTACTTCAACCTTTCTGCACCTCGTTCAGCTGTAGCTGAAAGATCTCTGCAGCATACACTTAAAAATAAACCATCAACAATTTAAAAGACAAAATAATTTGTAAGCCTTTATAATTTACATAGCATCTGAGGGAAAATACCAGTTGAGCGCCTGAAGAATGCTGTCGTGTATCATGCTAGAACAAACTGTTGTTGACTGGAGAACTCCTGCACAGTTTTTCTATCCACTACTGACACACTGAAACAACTCAGTTAACTTGCTAATGCTCAAAGTTAAATTGCAACCTCTCTGGGCAGTGACATTAGTCATGTGACTCCTGAGTTACATTGCTCAGCACTGTGTTACAAGAACAACCAAATAATTATCGCTAGTTCCAACTCAGTTTATCTGATCTGGAAACTGAGCTGAAGCCCATATTTAGCTGTAAACACTGTATTAAAACATTCTGGAGAAACTTAAAGATCAATGGACAGGATTCAAGGTGAATAAGTGTAGTGATGCACCCATGCAAGGTCCTTGAATCAGGACCCAGCAGCCTCAAGTAGAAGTCCCAGGTCTGTGGGTCCCTATAAATGGGAATCCCGTCAGATCTTTGGTGACTGAATGTAACTTCTGACTTCCCACTAAAGTTAACTGGACCTTAAGAGGAGTAGTTATTAAGTTGCCATAAAATATCACATTTTATTGGCACAGTACCACAAATATTTCACTCCATTTAAAAATTCAACTTGTTCAAGCCACGGTGTTTTCAATAACATGGTTGCAAAAGCTGGACAGTGAAAAAGACAGACAGGAAGAAAACCGATGCCTTTCAATTATGACGCTGGTGACGAATGCTGTGTCAGGGCCGGCCCGTCCATTGAGCAAGAATGTTGTTTGCACAGGGCCCCGCGTTTCTGGGGGCCCTGCACAAACAACATTCTGCATTAACAACATTCTGCATTAAAACTAAAAAAAAAAAAAACCTGGCTGCTGCTGCTACTGCCGCTGCTGCAGTGGTAGCGGCAGAATCAAGTGTCCCGTGGCCCCACGGCCCCCCCCCCACCTGCCCGGCAGAGCCCTCCTGGCATCAGCTCCATCAGCGCCGGCCTTCAAAGCCGCGAAAGTCCACCAGCGCTGATGGGAAACAGGCATTTCCTGTTTCCCATCAGCCCCAGCGGGCTTAACAGAGCCGCGAGAGGGAAACACTCCCTTCGCAGCTCGAAAAGCCCGCGCTGATGGAGCTGATGCTGGGAAGGCTCTGCCAGGCAGGCGGGGGGCACTTGATTCTGCCAGAATCCCCATACTGTATTATGGAAACTATGAAAGTAGTAGGATATCAATTGTGAACATGCCTGGTTGCCTGGTTGGTAATCACAGATCAGTCAAGATCTCAAAAACCTAACAATTGTGAGTTCTGTCAGATGAATAAAGTGATTCAGCATAAGAAACCACTGATAGTTATTATCAGAACAATGCTGGAAAAGACTCCGAGCTGCTATTTGTGAACTGCAAGGAAGCAAGTAACTGATTACTAAAGACTACATTTCCTGATAGCTAGCATACTTAGCACATCTCATAAGGAACACTGTCATCAACAGCTTAAAGACCATTTTTACTAGATGTGAATGGCCAGATGAACTTATAACGAACAATGGACCACAACGTATATCGAAAGAGTTTGAATTACGTTTTCCACATCACATCCAGTCCCCAGCAGCCACAGGCAAACAAGATGGAGAGAGTAGTCCAAACTACAAAAATAATCTTAAAGCAAGAAGATCCATGTCTAGGTTAAGTTACCTATAAGTGTAACTACTGTATAGCCCTGAACAAGCTGATCATGAGAAGACATCTTAAAACCCAATGCCTACTCTAGAAAAGCATTTGCATCCTCAATGGCCTGATATGAGAGAAGTTCATGCCACAAATGACAAAACAAAGAAGGCCTATATACAGACTGATAAACACCATGGAGTGAAGACATTGCCTGAATTACATCCTGGTTCTCAAGTGAGGATAAAATCTGATGGCCCATAGGGATGTGGGGAAAAAGGAATTCTATAAAAACAATATCAAAATGACGACGGAAATCTTAGGAGGAAGAGAAAACATCTACAACTTCTATCAGCATCATATACTGCAGTATATCCGAGACCAAATCTGGAAATGGACCCTGAGCCATCAAGTGAAGAAAGCAAAAGCACAGCAGAAAAACCTGAAAAAGAAACCATTTTACAAGAGAAATCAATCATAACTCAAGAAGTAACTCAGCTGGCAGGAACAACTCCTCCGCCCCTTTCAAGTCCAACAGGAATGATCTCCAGAGAATGAGTAGCAGAGAAAATAGTAATTAGATCTTACCTGCTAATTAGTGTTCCTGAAGGAACGACAGTCCAGTCCCTTTACTTCTGGGTTACGCAACCCTTCCAGCAGCTTGGAGGCTGAGCCCAACCTTTTTGAGGGTGGAGCGGTATAAATACCACTGGTACCACCTCCCCAATCCAGTATCCGAATGAAAAAGCAGACATATCGAACTTCTAACCAAACCTAAGTAATGAAGTAAAACGTAACATCTCCAAAAATCTATCAAACAGATACCTTTTTTTTTTTGGAAGGAATAGAGGGAAGGAGAGGAGGAGTGTTCACAGCCGGGGGAGATGGCTGCTTCTGCCCGAGCCTGCTTCCTCCTGTGCTCCTTCTTGCCTCACCGGCCGTACGCTCGGTCCGAAGTTCTTCAATGTACTCGATGTCTTCAAGATCGCCGGAGCCGGGTGGGATCAGGGACTGGACTGTCGTTCCTTCAGGAACACTAATTAGCAGGTAAGATCTAATAACTATTTCCTTATCGTCACTCCAGTCCAGTCCCTTTACTTCTGGGATGTACCAGAGCAGTTCAAACCTGGGTGGGATCCGGCATCCCGGACTGAAGAACCGCTGAACCGAACCGAGCGTCCGCCGCACTCTGCACGTCCAGTCTGTAGTGCTTGGAGAAGGTATGAAGAGAAGACCATGTCGCCGCTCTGCAAATATCTAGCGGGGGAACCAGGCTGAATTCCGCCCAAGATGTAGCCTGAGCCCGAGTGGAGTGAGCCTGCAGACCCACTGGCACCTGCCTCCCCTTCAGGATGTAGGCGGAGGCAATCGCCTCTCTGATCCACCTGGAGATCGAGGCCTTAGCCACCGCCTCGCCCTTGTGCGGACCCCCGAACTGAATGAACAGTCTGTCTGACTTTCGGAAGGGCGCTGTGCGCAAGAGGTATCGCTTCAAGATTCTCTGGACGTCTAGAAGACGCAGCTTGTTATCCTTCCGAGTATCTCCCTTGGCCGAGAAGGCCGGCAGGGTAACTGTCTGGTTCAGGTGAAAGGGAGAGATAACTTTGGGCAAAAAGGAAGGAACTGTGCGCAGAACCACTTTGTCTTTGAGGAAGGTCAAGAAGGGAGGCTGAGAGGACAGCGCCTGTAACTCCGAAACCCTCCTGGCAGAGCAGATGGCGACCAGGAAGACTGTTTTTAGGGTTAAATCCTTTAGGGAGGCTCTCTTTACCGGCTCAAAGGGTTCCCCGATCAAGGCATTTAGTACTAGGTTAAGGTCCCAAGGGGGGACGACAGACCTCCTTTGAGGGCGTAGCCGTCTAACTGCTCTTAAGAACCTGGTGACGTCCGGGTGTGCCCCTAAGGGTTTGCCACGGGTCTTGCCTCTATAGCAAGAGATGGCCGCCAGTTGAACCCGTAAGGAGCTGTGCGCCAGTCCCTTATCCAAACCTGCCTGCAAGAATTCCAGAACTTCCGGGACGGAGGCCGAAAGGGGCTTCCGATGGTGCTCTGCACACCAGGCTTCGAAGATGCGCCAAACCCTCACATAAGCTAGACAGGTCGAGCGCTTCTTAGCTTTTAGCAGCGTCGAGATTACCGCTCCTGAGTAGCCTCGTTTTAGGAGGCGCGCCCTTTCAATAGCCAGGCCGTAAGCGAGAATCGATCCACGTGAGGCATCCGCACCGGACCCTGCCTCAGCAGGTCCCTTTTGTAAGGGAGCCGCCAAGGCCGGTCGGCGATCAACCTCACCAGATCGGCGTACCAGGGGCGGCGAGGCCAATCCGGGGCTATGAGGATTACCAGTCCTTGGTGGAACTCCACCCGCTGCAGAACCTTTCCGATCAGAACCCACGGAGGGAATACACAGAGAAGACCCTCCGAAGGCCACTTTTGTGACAGGGCGTCTAAGCCCTCGGACATCCTTTCCTTCCTTCGGCTGAAGAATCTGTCTACCTTGGCTGTAGAGAACCGCGCCATGAGATCCATGACTGGGAGACCCCACCGGGTCACTATCTGGTTGAAGGTCTCCTGATCTAGCTCCCACTCTCCGTGGTCTATCTTGCACCTGCTGAGGAAGTCGGCCGTGACGTTGTCCTCGCCCGCCACGTGTTGAGCTGAAATTGCCAGTAGCCAGATCTCCGCCCACTGGAAAAGAACGTCCGCCTCCTTCTCCAAGGCGGGGCTGCTGGTGCCTCCCTGGTGGTTGATGTAGGCCACCGTGGTGACATTGTCGGAGAGAACGCGAATTGCTTTTCCTTGCACTAAGGTCTTGAACGCCTTGAGTGCCAGGGTGACCGTCCTCAATTCCAGCCTGTTGATGGGCCATTGAGATTCCAACAGTGTCCAGCTGCCCTGGACGAACTGGTCCTCGCAGTGCGCTCCCCAGCCTGTCAGGCTGGCATCCGTCATCAAGAGTAACCACTGATGAGGTTCGAGGGGCATCCCGCGGTCCAGATTCCTTAGGCAACGCCACCAGTGAAGGGACTGCTTGGTCCGCGGAGCGCAAGGTAACTGCATCCGGAGGGGCTGATGCTGAGGAGACCATCGATGTAATAGCGCCCGCTGCAGCGGTCGCATGTGGGCCCTGGCCCATGGCACTACCTCTATCGTCGCCGCCATAGTACCCAGAACTTGCAGATAATGCCACACCGAGGGGTTTCGTCTGCCTAAGAACTGCGAGACGAGAAGTCTTAGCTCCCTTGATCTTGACTGAGACAGGAATACTCTGCCCCTGTGGGTGTCGAATCTCGCTCCGAGGTACTCGAGTTCTTGTGAGGGCATCATCCTGCTCTTTGCTCGATTGATGACCCACCCCAATTCTTCTAGGACCTGGATCACTCTGGTCGTCGCTGAACGACTTTCCCCTTCCGACTTTGCTCGGATCAACCAATCGTCCAAGTAGGGGTGCACTAAAATTCCCTCCTTCCGGAGGAAGGCCGCCACTACCACCATTACCTTGGTGAACGTCCTGGGGGCCGTCGCTAGGCCGAATGGCAGGGCCTGGAACTAAAAGTGGCCTCTTGGTACTGCGAATCTCAGGAACTGCTGGTGGGACTTCCTGACTGGGATATGCAAGTAGGCTTCCGTCAGATCGAGGGACGTTAGGAACTCTCCTCCTCTCACGGCCGCTATGACTGAACGTAGGATCTCCATCCGGAAATGTGGTACCCTGAGGCAGCGGTTGACCTGTTTTAGGTCCAGGATCGGTCGAAAGGACCCTTCCTTTTTTGGTAATACGAAGTAGATTGAGTATCGACCCGAGCCGTACTGGTCCAGTGGTACTGGGACCACCGCCCCTAAGGTTATTAGACGGGCAAGAGTTGCCTCTATTGCCGCCTTCTTTGCGGAAGAAGCGCAGGGAGACTGAACAAAGGCTGGAGGTATTTGTTTCGCAAACTCGAGAGCATAACCTTCTCTGATCACCTCTAGGACCCATTGGTCGGACGTGACTCGGGACCAGGCGGGAAGGAACCGCCCCAGGCGCCCGCCTAACGGCCGCCCTTCCCCCTGGACCCCCGTCATCTCATTGTTGTTTTCTAGGTCCCGAGAAGGAGGAGGAGAAGGCAGCTCCAAAACCTCGACCTGCTCCTCGGAAACCTCTGAAACCTTGTCCCTTCGAGGGAAAACGACCCCTGGAAAAGGAGTTTGACCTGGCTGGGCGAAATCTCCGCGAGTCTCTAGGCTGGGTACGCACTGGGGCTAGGGGACGTCCTTGCCTTGGCCTATCTTCCGGCAGTCTGCCTCCCTTAGACTCACCTAGGTCCTTAACTAGCTTCTCTAAGTCCTCCCCGAATAAGAGTTTCCCCTTAAAGGGGAGCCGACTCAGGCGTGACTTTGAGGAAGCATCAGCAGCCCAATTTCGTAGCCACAGGTAATGTCTAGCCGCCACCACCGAGGCCATGTTCTTGGCTAGGCTTCTGATGAGGTCATACTGACTGTCCGCCAAGTAGGCTGCTCCGGATTCCACCCTGGCCGAGTTGGCCTGTATTTCGCCCGTTGAGCTCTCTGCCTGGAGCTGTTGGCCCACCTTAAACAGGCCCGCGCCACCCAGGCGCCTGACACGGAGGCCTGCAAGGCGAGGGCGCTTACATCAAAGGCTTGTTTCAGGAGCGTATCCAACTTCCTGTCTTGCACGTCTTTTAAGGCCGAACTGCCCTCCACCGGGATAGTCGTCTTCTTAGTAACTGCTGATACCGCCGCATCCACCCTGGGAGATTTCAGCAGATCTTTATCTGCCTCTGGGAGGGGGTATAGGCGGGACATGGTTCTGACCCCCCTTAAGCTTGATTCTGGTTGGTCCCATTCTTCCTGGATCATCTGTCGCACGACCCTGTGGACAGGGAAAACCTTCTGTGATCTCCTAATGGCTTGGATTAGGGGATCCTCCAATGCCTCTTCCTGTGATGGCGAGTCGGAGGCCACATTGAGAACCTTCAGGGACTCATTAATTAATGCCGGGAGCTCCTCTCGACGAAAAACTCTAACAATCCGTGATTGATCTTCTTCCAGGATCTCTCCTTCTTCCAGCTCCTCTTCATCCTCGTCCAAGTCCTTAACCGAGCCATCCTCCTCCGGGGTACCCTGAGAGAGGGACGCTAGGAGCTCCCCCCCCCCCCCAGGCGTGGGCGCTTCGAGGGAATACCGGATTCCGGAATTGTAGCCTCAAGAGATCTAGCTGATTTGACCTCCACTGGTGGGGCAGGCCCTGCTTACGGAGAAGCAGGAGGATGAAGTCAGGAGAGAAAAAATCTCCGGCCCCCCCCCCCCGCACTAGAGGGGGGATATGGGAGAGGCAGGGGAGGCGTGGGCAGATCTGAAGGAGTAGAGATAGGGAGCTGAGGCCCCCCTTCCCCTTCTAGAGAATCTCCTGATCCCTGGGAGGGCTGTAACATGGCCAAGCTAATCTCCTGTTCTACTGAGATGGCCACTGCGGCACAGCTCCTGCAGACTCCTGTATCTGCGGAGGTGCCCCTGCGAATTCCACAGGATGGGCAGCGCGGCTTGGATGCCATGGGTTAGGACTGGTGATCCCAGTGAAAGCACCCGATCCGAGAGAATAATTTGCCCAGAGGAAACTAAGAGACCCTTAGTTTGGTAGCAGAGGGTTAACCAGGAAAAGGGCCTAGTTGAATAGCAATAAGCTTGGCAAACACACCGAATTTAAAACGAAAATTAAATTGGAAAATAAAATAAAATTAAATTAAATTAAATTTAAATATCTTAAAACTCCTCTATCGTGGTACTTGCGGTTTTCCTGGGCTGACTGAGAGGATCTTGGGCCCGACTCCGCGGTCTCCACCCATCGGCTCTACACGTGGCAGGCCCAACACGTGGAGCCTGAACGGGGGACCGCGGGCCTATTCGTTCGAACTGTGCTCTGATCTGAGTCCTGCTGCTCTCTTGTGCGACCGGCGCTCAGGGTCTGAGTCCCGCTGCTCTCCGATATCGCAACTGCAGAGACCCAGCACCGCGTGGATCACCTCGCCGTCCTTTCGAGCTGTGGCGGACCGGGCGGCCAACGCCGACTAGCGTTGCAGCCTCTAGCGCTCAGCCACCCGAAGGGCTTCGGCGCGAGGCTGTCTCCCCCAAAGAGCACAGGATCAGAAGACCCGGCAGTCGGGCAGAGCAGCGCACCTCCCCGCAGCTGCAATCAATGAAGCCGCTTCAAGGTCTGTGCCGGGAACGAGGGGGGGGGGGGAGGAGGAGGATGAAGGAGAGAGCCGGCAGCCCTTAAAGGAGCAGAGCCCCAGAACGGGAGACCAAGAGAAAAGGTAAAATAAATTTACAGTAAACAGTAACTAAAACAAAAGTTAATATAAATTAAAAGTTTTAAAGGTAGGACTCCAGTAAGCCCCAGGCTTACGGAACCCTCCAGCTGCTTGGAGGCTGAGAATACTGGATTGGGGAGGTGGTACCAGTGGTATTTATACCGCTCCACCCCCAAAAAGGTTGGGCTCAGCCTCCAAGCTGCTGGAAGGGTTGCGTAACCCAGAAGTAAAGGGACTGGACTGGAGTGACGATAAGGAACTTGGATATTATAAAGACTAGAAACAAATAGAAACAGCATCTAATATCAGGGCAGAATAATCCTAAGGTGCTATTACCCTCAAATTAAAAGGACTAATGCTGTTCCTGTGTGGTAAACTTCCTTGCAGCTCAAAGGAGGGAAAGAAACGCCTTATTCTAAAAGATAAATGTAATATAAGGTATATCCCCTAGGTAGCCTGAGTGTGTTTCCATTAGTGTTAACACAAAGGGACAACAGAGAGGGTAACATAGGTTCCGGTACAGTGCTACATAGAGAAAACAACTAAGCAGGATGCAGTAAGGACAGGCCCTTATGGAAGCACAGGCTGCAACTGTAACCCATCTATCTTCTGTTCAAATTAGAAATCACTGTTACCCACCAAATTGCAAGGTAGTAGGGAGTGGAATATTTATCACTGAAGGCATGTTAGACAAATGTCTGCCTGTGGTGGCTGGGGAACTAAAGAGAATCCTAACTTTTAACAAGAGAATGAAGATGACTTTTGGAAAATCCTTCAGTCCTAAATATCTAGATTCTAAAGGTCTGTAAGGGGCCACTAAAAAGTAACAGGTGGGTGAGACTTTCCAGCAACGCCAGTGGGAAGGCTTTCCAGGGGGCCTACAACTCAATATTCTACATAGATATGTTTAACGCAAAATGAACTCAGTGGAGGAAAGAAAGGAAAGGGGGATATAATAGAAACATTCACATATTCAACAGCTTTTGTAAAATACAAGAATTTGCCATTCATATAAAAAGATGTCATGTTTCACAAAAAATGGAAATTACACTTACCTGGTAATTGTGGCTCCTTGAGTAACTCCAGTTTAGTCCTGCACCTCTGGGTAGTGCACCTCCTCCTGCACCATGGAGACAGGACAAGTCAAAACTCATGACATCACTGGATATATATTGCTGGTCTTCTCCCATCATCCCCCAGTGACCTATTGAGAAAGTAAACTCAAAGGAGCAATAAATAAGTAGCTTAAGTATTAATTTTCACTGTTATCTTTTAACTTGTAATATTAATGTCCCTGAAGATACAGGAAAAGAAAAAACAACCACCTACTTCTTGCGTCTGTACTCTTCCCCCCAGATCAGAGCAAGACCACCAGACAGAAGAAAGAAATACTCAAAGAGGTCCAAGAAAGAAAGCATACCACTGCGATCTCTGGCATATCTACGTAGAACACTGTTAGCAACCGAGAACCCTCTCCAAACTGAAGAACTACCTCTGAAAATATCTCCGGGCGGGATTGAGGACTAAACTGGAGTTACTCAAGGAACCACAATTACCAGGTAAGTGTAATTTCCATTTCCTTATCGTTCCTCCAGTTTAGTCCTCCACCTCTGGGATGTAACAGAGCAGTAATCCTTGGGAGGGACCCTTTCAGCCATAGCGCCACACCGCTGACCCGAAATAGACAACACTCGTCACCTGAAACACCAGCCAATAGCGCTAACTGAAGGAATGGCAAGACGACCATGTCGCCATTCTGCAACTCTCTACAGCCAGAACCAATCTAAGTTCTATCCAGGAAGTTGTCTGCCCTCCAGAAGAAGGAAATCGCAACCCCACGGATGCCTGACTCCCAGGTAAGGACCTAGCATCAACTAAGGAGTGGAGGAGTGGCCTAGTGGTTGGGGCAAGGTACTTCATGCCGGAAGGTTGGGGGTTCAAATCCTACTAGAGGACAGCAACCTTGGGCCGGAAGGACTGGGGTTTCTAGTCCCACAGGTGCTCCTTGTGGTCTTGGGCAAGCCACTTAACCCTCCATAGCCCATGTTCCCTGTAAATAGTTATCTCCCAAGTTATAATGCCCTGTTCAATGTAAACTGCACTGATGCAGAATAGCACAGTATATAAGAGAATGTAAATAATGCCTCCTGGATACCACTGAATATTGAAATTTAACTGCCGGTATGTTTTTGGCAGACCCCTAAAATAACCAACTACCGATCCGATTTTCAGAAGACCTCCAGTACTTAACAGTGTGGCCACAGAACTCTGTTTACGGCTAAGAGATGCAGACTGCCAATGAAAGCATTCTCTTCCAAGAACCCCAAAAATGGGAATGAGACTGACTGATTCAAGAGAAGGCAGAACTACCTTGGTCAAGAAGTAGAGAACTTTCCGTAGAACCAACTTTTCCCTAACTAAGAACAAGAATGGTTCTACCCAATACCAGGCTTGCAAACCAAATACCAGCAAGCCAAGCAGATAGCTACTAGAACATTGCTTCTAAAACCCTAGACAGAAGCCTGACACAAGGGCTCGAAGATTCACTAGTGACCGCCCCCCCCCCCCCCAGGATGCAACTGAACTTCCACGAAGAAGTCACCATCCTGCGGACGGGCCGCAGCCTGCAACACCTAGAACCATAGGAACTGGAACCGCTTAAGCCTGGACCTGCCACCAAACATACCAGACCTTGAATACACGCCATACCCGCTCCTGCAATAGGGAATGGTATGGCTTTCTGCCTTGACGTAGGTTTGTCACCCGCGACCCAGAATAGGCTTACTTTCTTAATCCTGTCCTTCCGATTGCTAGGCCGTAAGAGAGAATCTAACCACCTGTGATACATCAACAGAACCCCAGGTCAACAGATTTGCCGCCGCGGACCACCGCCGAGGTTTCCTGTGTATTTGCCAGGCCAGGCCGGCTCCCCATGGACACCTAGGCCAAGTAACGTCATCCACAGTACTCTCTCTTGATACGGCTCAACGCGCTGCCTCACTTGCCCTATGAGCACCACAGAAGGGTAAAAGCATCGAGAAGGCGGTCGACGATCAAAATTGCAATGGAGCATTGATGCCCTTCGATATCCTTTCTCACCTACTATGGTAACCAAAGTATTCGCTTTGGTCAAAAGAAAGATCGTCCTGGGGTCCAGGAATGGAGGACCCCTATGATGACTATTTGAACGAACACTTCCCGGATGAAGCTGTCACTCTCCAGCATTCCTCCATACTCCACTTGAGAAGATCCTGCATCACATTGTGTGTTCCTGCAAGGCGTGCCATCAAAACGCCTGCAGACGAGACTCCCTCTACGCAAATGGAGCCCTTGATTCTTCTACCATGACCGCCCTGCTTGTGTCCTCATGCCGATTTAGGAAAACCACTGCTACATATCTGTCGGACAGTCCTGATCCCGCCGCATCCTTTACTCCGGATTCGAATGTTTGAAACGCCAGAGCTAGCCCACTCAGCTCCCAACGTCTGCTTGATCCATGGTCTCCCTGCTCTTTCCAACTTCCTGTGCAAACAGAACCCTGTATTGAACCACACAGCCTGTGCGCTTCATCTCCATCAACATTCCTTGGGGATGGGTGAAGAAAGCCCCCAGGTAAGTGAAAGCCCCCAGGTAGGTGATACATTAAATACCTTTATGGAAATGGGTAACAGGGGTAACATATGGAAAGCAGTGTGTATTAATGCCCGTAGCATGGGAAATAAGATCCCTGAGGTTGAAGCTTTGGTGGGAGTGGCTGACTTGGATTTAGTGGCAGTTACAGAAACATGGTTCACAGAAAACAATGACTGGGATGTAACTATACCTGGCTATACTTTATTCAGGAAGGACAGGGTAGGAAGAAGAGGAGGAGGAGTGGCACTATATGTCAAAACTACTATTAAAGCTTTGGAATTACAGAGCTTAAAAGGGAGAGAGGAGGCATTGTGGGTTAAACTAGAAAGAGGGAAAGAGAAATCTATTTGCATTGGAGTGATATACAGACCTCCCTCACAAGAGGAAGAGGTGGACAGAGAGTTAATTGAAGACATACGCAGCATTGCTAGGAAAGGGGAAGTGCTACTGATAGGAGATTTCAATATGCCAGATGTTGATTGGCACATTCCTGCTGCAGTATCATCTAGAAGTAAGGAGATCCTGGATTCTCTACAGGGAGAACTATTCAGGCAATTGGTAACAGACCCCACACGTGAAGGGGCCATACTGGACTTGGTGCTTACCAATGGTGAAAGTGTTTCTGATGTTGTAGTGGGAGATCATTTTGCATCCAGTGACCACCAGATGGTGTGGTTCAGTATTAGGACTAGGGCTGTTAGAATCCATTCCAAGGTGAGGATCTTAGACTTTAGGAAGACTAACTTTGCGAAGATGGGCCAATACCTCAGGGAGTCATTAGTGGGATGGGAACAGCTGGGGGATGTAGAAAAACAGTGGGCAAAACTGAAAGGGGGTATTTTAAGGGCAACCAACCTTTTTGTTAAAATGGTAAATAAAGGCAAAAGGAACAGGAGACCGCTATGGTTTTCGAAGGAAGTAGCTGAAAAAGTGAAGAAAAAGAGGGAGGCCTTCATGAAATACAAGAGATCACAGAGAGAGGAAGACAGGCATCTGTATTTGGAAAAACTTAGAGAAGCTAGCAAAGTAGTCAAGAAGGCAAAGATTCAAAAGGAGGAGGAAATAGCCAATGCAATAAAATGGGGAGATAAGACATTTTTCAGATATATTAGTGAGAAGAGGAAGGGCAAAAGTGGTATTGTCAGACTCAAGGGTGCAGGGGGGGAATATGTAGAAGCTGATAAGGATAAAGCGGAATTGCTTAACAAATATTTTTGTTCTGTGTTCACAGATGAAGAACCAGGAGCAGGACCTCAGAAAACACCCACAAATAAGAACAGAAGCGAGGGACATCTTGAACTATTTTCAGAAGACTGTGTTCGTGAGAAACTAGCTCAACTTAAAGTAGACAAAGCGATGGGACTGGATGGGATACACCCTAGAATACTGAGGGAACTTGGGGACGTTCTAGCAGCTCCACTGACTGACCTTTTCAATGCCTCGTTGGAGTCGGGAGTGGTGCCAAAGGACTGGAGAGAGGCTCATGTGGTGCCTTTACACAAAAGCGGAAGTAAGGATGTGGTTGAAAACTACAGGCCGGTTAGTTTAACTTCGGTGGTGAGTAAATTATTGGAAACGCTGCTGAAAGAGAAAATAGTGAGGTTTCTGGAGTCCAGCGGATTACAGGATCCGAGGCAGCATGGATTCACCAGAGGCAGGTCTTGTCAGACAAATCTGATTGATTTTTTTGACTGGGTGACCAGGGAGTTGGACCGAGGGAGAGCTCTAGATGTGGTGTATTTGGATTTCCGTAAAGCCTTTGACACTGTTCCTCACAGGCGACTTATAAACAAACTGAGCACCCTAGGGATGGACCCTAAAGTTACTGCTTGGGTTAGAAATTGGTTGGGTGGGAGGCGACAAAGAGTACAAGTAAATGGAGCTCACTCTGAGGAGAAGGATGTTACCAGTGGTGTGCCCCAGGGATCTGTCCTTGGTCCGATTCTTTTTAACATCTTTGTTAGTGATATAGCGGAAGGGCTGTCGGGTAAGGTTTGCCTCTTTGCGGATGATACCAAAATCTGCAATAGAGTAGACACCCAGGAAGGGGTAGATAACATGAGGAGGGATCTAGCTAAGCTTGAAGAATGGTCTAGAATTTGGCAGCTGGGATTTAATGTTAAAAAATGTAAGGTCATGCATTTGGGCTGCAGCAATCCAAGGGAGCAATACAGTATAGGAGGTGAAGTACTTTTGTCCACTAAAGAAGAGCGGGACCTAGGCGTGGTTGTGTCTGATGATCTTAAAGTAGCTAAACAGGTGGAAAAGGCGACAGAAAAAGCTAGAAGGATGCTTGGGTGCATACGGAGAGGAATGGCTAGCAGAAAAAAGGAGGTGATAATGCCTCTGTATAAGTCTTTGGTGCGACCTCATTTGGAGTATGGTGTGCAATTCTGGAGACCGCACCTTCAAAAGGATGTGAACAGGATGGAGTCGGTGCAGAGGGTTGCTACCAAAATGATTAATGGGCTTCATTATAAAGCATATGAGGACAGACTTAAGGATCTTAATATGTACACCTTAGAGGAAAGGCGGGATAGAGGTGATATGATTGAGATGTTTAAATACCTCCGTGGCATAAATGTTCAGGGAGAGAGCCTCTTTCAATTGAAAGCAAGTTCTGCTACGAGGGGACATGGGATGAGGGTGAAGGGAGATAGATTCAGGAGTGATATGCGGAAATATTTCTTTACGGAAAGAGTAGTGGATCCGTGGAATAGTCTCCCAGTGGAGGTGGTAGAGATGAGGACAGTAACTGAATTCAAGAAAGCATGGGACCAACACAGAGGATCTCTAAAGGCAAAAAGTGGACTGTTGTAGTTGTTATGGAAGGACAGACTAGATAGGCCATGTGGTCTTTTTCTGTCGTCATATTTCTATGTTTCTATGTAACATCGGGACCCACTGTGAATGTTCCAGTTGCGTGCCTGCCTGCCTGATCTCTCTGAGCCATTCCCACCGTCAAGGAATCCCCTGACCTGCGCGAGACATGGAAGACATTTGTTTAGAGGACCGTTCTGGCTCGACCATTGCTCTAGAAGTACCTTTGTAAGGGACGCCTGGGCACTCCGGCTCACGGAGCCACCTCCCGTTCGCCGCCATTGTCCTGAGTAGCCGAGGACAGTTCCACACCGATGACACCCGCTCCACTTACAACCTGCAAGCTAGCTGCTGAAGAACCTCATCTCCCCGCTCCAGCAGAAACACTGTTCTCCCTTGAAAGTCAAACCGTACTATTAAGCCCCCTAGGCCTTGAGACAGACTAAGCTACTTTTGCTGCTTTGAGCACTCAGTGCGTCTGAAGAAATGTTACTGTTCTGGGTGTAATTCGTACCCCTTCAGCTCTAGACTTAGGTCGAAACACCCAAATGCTGAGGCAAGGAAACTAAGATACCTCCTTTCCGCCGAGTCGACGCAACCTCCAACACAAACTTGGTGAAGTTGCGCGGAATCGCTGCTTAACCGAAGGGCTAGTTGACACTCAGGAAGGGCTTTGATGTGCTGCCCTATCAAAATGTGTAAGTAAGCTTCTGTAAGTTTGAATAACGAGACAAAGTCCCCTCATGGAACCGTGCCCACTGCTAACCGCCAAAGCTCTACTCAAGTTAGATGCATGAATACAGCCATGTACTCTCCTGAGCTCCAGCAAGAACAGAGAGATCCTTCCATGCTCTCAAGGCATGAAACTAGTAGAACGGTGCCCGGCTCCGAAAATTTCTACGGATCTGGCCCAACCGCTCCTAAGTGCAAGATATGAGCTGAAGTTCGTCAAATTGCAGCTGCACGTAGTATGGCTATAAGTGAATACAGCTGCCCTTACGAGCAACCTTACCACCTTAATATATACCTAATCTGGGCTAAGAGACAGAAGACAATCATATCCGACTACTCACTGACCATAGACAGATGGAAGGATGACATTCCTATACACTATTTATCAAATTACATACATGTGTGGTATGTAAATCCTTCCTGCTTTCCGCAGAACTGCAGATGCTACAAACTTAAATGCAGCATCCTATTAAATCACTCATTTTAAAAGACACCTTTATTCCTGTCTCCGGTTTCATACAGGACTAAAGTTCACCGAATTGTAGATGAACGTAGCATTGCTATAAGAGAGAACAGCCTCCCTTACAATCAACATTAATGCTTTAATAGATACATACTCTGGGCCGCCAAGGAGGGAGGACCCTATCAGGTTACTCACTGACCATAGACAGATGGGAGGATCTCCTTTACCTCCTATGCACTATCTGTCAAATTACATGCATTTCTTGTATGCCAACCCTGCCTGTTCTCCTCAGAACTGCAGCGCTACAAGCTTTGTGCCTCATTCTTATCTACTAACTTCACCCACTGCAAGTTACCCAGCAACCAAAAGAGCCTATCAGAAAAGCCCCTTTCTCACCTGTCTGCATCAAGTCCTCGCAAACTGAATAAAACTTGCAATTTAAAGACATGGACGGACCTTGTCCTGATCCAATCCAAGAAACGCTTCTCCGATTAGGTTACGTTTTATACTCAACTACTAGTAAAGCATTAACCTGACCAGGCCCAGAGCATATGTGAAGAACCACTTCCCAGATGACCTCATGAAGGCCTTGTGCGCTGAACTAGTCTTGAGCTGTAATACCCCCAGAATACTTAAGCATTAGATGGTAGTCACCCTTTGATACCCTACTAAAGCAGACACTGCGACCTGACCTTCATGGTGGGCAGTACTGGGAACTCTCCTGAAGAGCTCCTTTAACTGGACCCAGTAAGTACCAGGCTCTCCAGCCCTGTAGATCTGCATAGACTCAGGTACCGGATGTAGAGGAAACAAAATAAAATCAATTTCATCAACTACAGCGCAAAAGGCCCCCTAGGAAGAAGGCTCTCTCCTACTGCCTCCTAACGGCGTTTGACTCACCCTGGCACGCAAAACACCCTCGTGAAGTAGTTACCTGTGAGCCTGAAAAAGAACCCCCTTCTAAATGTCGCTGGTTGCCCTAATCCAGAGGTCTCTGGGTCCTCGATGGCGAGATCCCAAAGAAACCAGCCTTGTAAGGGAATTTCCTTACCTCCCTTGATACAGCTGAAGCAACCCGCATCCAGCTTTGCCTGCTCGCCAGTAGAATAGGGGAATGACAATGAACCCCTGGAGTCAAAGCGGACCGAGGACTTGGGACACAGAACATACAGGCCAAGTGAAGAGCAAAAGTATTAGTTGCCAGTATACAAGGATAAATCTTCTGAAGAACGCCTCTCTAAAAGAAAGCCTTATTCTTTTTTTTTTTTTTAACTCCTTTTACTGTTATTTCAACTGTACCACTCTTCACCTGAAGTAATAATTGATGGCAAGCAGCCTCTTAATGCCGAAATGTCTTCATACAGGGGACCAAGATCCAAAAGTATCACTTGACTGGGGCTTTGTGCTTTCAGGTTAATATAATTAGCAATTTAACCCCTGCAGAGAACTCAGCTGCACTGGTTTTCCACATTCTGGTTTGCAAGCACGCAACGGGTGCACATGTGCTTGTCCTAAATAACCTTATCTTAGGCCATGCCTATGTAATTGCAAATGTGTACCATCTTTTTTTTTTTTTCCAAACTATAGTCATGTGTCAGCCCATGGCTCCCAAACCTATACTAACAAGGTTGGACTAATTAATAAAACCCAATAAAGGAACAAATAAAATCAACCTTAACTGTGCCTGCTGGCGAGAGCTAAGCTACAGCAAGCCCCGATGTGAGCCGAACCGCAGTGGGCTGCACGCGGCAATGCCTGTGGGTACAAAAATGGCCATCGCTGTTAGAAGCCCTGAATTGGCGCCAAATACCGTTACTTCACCACAAAATGAACAGTCATCCGGCTCGCTGACCGCTGACGGCACAGACTCCCTGTATTAAATCCCCGCTCAATGAACCCAAAAAGAATTCTTACCGTGCCTCGCACCGCTCCAGCTCGTGCGGCACTGCTCCACACAGGAGCGAGCTGCCAGCCGCAGAGTGAGCTCATCTTTCTCCTGCCACTCACCCCGACGCAGCGTGGCAGCTTGGGACCGGCAAAGAAGTACATTGTGTGTGTTGCAGGGCTCCCCTCCGTACAGTCAAGGAGGGGAGAGCTGCCCGGGGAATCTGGACCACTGCTCAAATAACTAAAGAAAGAAAGAGCAGACAGACAGCGGTCAGATCAAACTCTGCTACCAGTTTCCTTTTTTTTTTTTTAAGCATAGGCACTAGAAAAATAAACTAAATTAGATTAAATTAAAATAAATTAAATCAGAGAGATGAAACCAAATTTAAACCTTAAACCAAAAAGCTACCCTAACTGCTCCTTATCTTTCCTATTAGTGAGCCCAGCACCTAGGATCACTACATCCTCCTGCTGCATGGAGACTGGACACACTGGGGGATGATGGGAGAAGACAAGCAATGTATATCCAGTGATGTCACAAGTTTTGACTTGTCCAGCTCCATGCTGCAGGAGGGGGTGCACTACCCAGAGGTGGAGGACTAAACTGGAGGAACGATAAGGAAATGTAAAAGCACTTGATATGAATGTGGTGGGAAGAAGGATCAGAAGAAACACTTATTCACCATGAGAGTACCAACAGAAGTAGAAGTAACTAAATCTATTACAGAATTTAAGTATACTCTAAACAGACTGCAAAGATCAACAAAAACATACTTTGAAATGCTGTAGACAAATGCTAGAAGCCTAAAAATTTAGACTGAAGCATTAGGGGCATGTTTTGTAATGGTTAATGCACGTTAATGAAGTTAACGTGTGTTAAGTGCTGCTGCACCAATAGAAAGAAAACGGTTGTGGACACTTAATGTGTGTAAATGAAGTTAAAGCACATTAAAACCTTTAGTAAATATGACCCGAATATAGAGCACCTAATAAAGAAGTAGATACAATACCGCTACCGCGGCTTTGTAAACAAGCCCCTTAGTTGCAATTTGCATATCCAAAAACATTCATGTGGACATTCAATTCATGGAAATGTGCCCGGAACCATTTTACAAATGGCTTTTAAAGACATCTCTGGTGTGGGGGTGGCCAAGTAGACAGAAGGCATAGTAGGGGTATGCAATGGACTTAGTTATTCTCCACTCAATTTCAGAAAAGCTGGGGATGTCTGCACTGATAGGCATTGAGAAAGTGCTGTATAGCCGGAGGGTGTACAGAAGAGCACATTCCATGTACTCTCCACCCTCACAATGATAGCAGCAGTGAGATTTGAACTCTGGTTTCCCTGGTCCTAGCCTACAACTCTAGCTATGAGGCTATTCCTTGACATCCAGGGTCCTGCATAGTATTCTGGGGATGTCTATATAGACACCCCACAGATGTCCCTATCAGGCAAATCCACGTTTGTGAAATCATGCCTGAACTTAGACTGCCTGGGTTTTTTTTTTCCAGATATTTTGGTTTGGACATCTCAAACTGCACTTGCGTGCCATTTGTAAAATGTGCCTTTTTATCGTAATGATAGGATAGACCAAATTGGTGGAGGGATGTTAAACAGGGTATTGAGTCAAACAGAATAAAGTTCTGCAAGAAAGAAAAAGCATTGTGGAATCTTCATGGATAGATCTGATATGCGTGATGGGAAAGAACAGTGGTGTGGTTATAGTATCATCCAGCTGGTTTGAATAAATAGACAGATGATGAAATGTTAACAGAAATCAGGGAAACAAACAAATTGGGCAACAGAGTAATGATGGGTGATTCCAACTGCCCTAATACTGACTAGATAAATTCATGTCGGAACATGCGAATAAGGTAAAGTTCCTAGATTATTGCTTCATGAAGCAGCTGGTTCAAAAGCGACAAGAGAGGGGCGATTTTAAACCCAGTCTTTGGTGGAACGTAGAATTTGGCTGCCAGTTTCTTTTCATGTAAAGTTTAGAATCTTAATCCTGACACACCGTGCTTACTACGAGCCCGGGTCGCCCCACATACTTACACTCTTCTCATCCCTTACTGCCCTTCTCGCGTCCTTCGCTCGCCAAATACAAATTTGTTGTTATCCCTACTAAGTGTATATTACGTCTTGAAACCTACCATTCCATGGCCTTCAGTTTTCTAGCTCCTCAGTTACAGAACACTATGCCAATTGAACTTCATATAGAATCGTGGATAACATGTTGAAACCCTCCCCCCAGTGTGCTGCGGCGGCCAAGAAAGCAAATAGAATGCTAGGAATCATAAAGAAAGGAATGGAAAATAAAACAAAGAATATTATAATGCCTCTGTATCGTTCCATGGTGAGACCACACCTTGAATATTGTGTGCAATTCTGGTCGCTGTATCTTAAAAAGGATGTAGCATTATTAGAAAAGGTATTTATTTATTTATTACAGGCTCTTATAAACCGCGCTATTCAGCATCAGCGCGGTTCACAATATAACAACAGACCAGAACAACAAACTGTTTGGTTTTACAGAGAACAGGTCAGAGAACTTAGATAAAACACGGGGACAAGGTACAGAGAAGAACCACCAAAATGGTTAAAGGGATGGAAGGATACCCCTATGAGAAGAGGGGTATCCTTCAACCTGGAAAAGAGACATCTGAGGGGAGATATGAAAGAGGTCTATAAATTAATGAATGGAGTGAAACGGGTAAACGTAGATTGATTGTTTATGCCATCAAAATATAGAAAGACTAGGGGACACACAATGAAGCTACAGTGTAACCTATTTAAGACTAATAAGAGAAAATATTTTTTCACTCAACGTGTAATCATACTCTGGAATTCATTAATGGGTTTAAGAGAGGTTTGGATGAGTTCCTAGAGGAAAAGTTTATTATTAACGTGGACCAGGGAAATCCGCTGCTCACCCCTGGGACAAGTAGCATGGAATGTGTGTTCCTTTTGGGAAACTGACAGGTACTTGTGACCTGGACTGGCTACTGTTGGAAACAGGATACTGGGCTTCATGGACCCTTAGTCTAATCCAGTATGGCATATGTTATGTCATATTACAGCCAAAAGAACATTTTCAAAAATGAAAAAAAGATCCAAATCAATCAGTTGATCAAATTTATTTATAGCTTGCTCATCTACAAGTTTCTGGGTGAGCAACAATGTAATATTCATAACATATAAAAATAATATACAAATATATAAAATAGAAACTAAAAAGAAAAAAAAGATTTAAACTAATTCAACTCACTTAAAAGCTTGAATACAAAGAACTGATTTAAATTTCTTATGAAAACAAGAACAGCATAACCACTGGCAAGTCAGACAGAGACAACAAATTTGAAAAGAAGCTTGCAATACAGGCAAAAATTCATAATAAAGCAAGCAGCCTGTGAGTGAATCAGTTAGACCATCAGACAACCATGGGGTAAAAGGGGCGCTCAGGGAGGATAAAGCCATAGTGGAGACTACTAAACAAATTCTTTAATTCGGTCTTTACTAGGGAAGATATAAGAAAAGTACTCATGCCAGAAATGGTATTTAGTGGTGATGATCTGGAGGAACTGAAACAAATCTCAGTGAACACAGAAGATTTAGTTAGTATAACTGGGTTTTAAAAAAATTGGACAACCTCCTGGAAAAAAGTCAAGATGCTAATATTAAGGGAGGCCTGAGTCAGGACTGACTCGAAGGCACACATTGCATTTTTGAGGAAAGCTATTGCTTATCCCTGGAATTTAGCCAGTACTTGTGACCTGGATTGGCCACTGTTGGAAACAGGATACTGGGTTTGACAGACCTTGGGTCTGACCCATTATGGCAGTTCTTATGTTAGATTATGTATGTCAATGTATATGCTGATCTACATGGGATGACAGAAAAAGATGAGCTGGTAAAACAAACTGTAGAGCAGTGGCATAGATGCAGCAAGCTTGCAAGAAGACTCGGTCACTAATATGCAGTAGCGGCTTATTCACAAATATCACGGAAGGGCAGGAACTTAGTAGTTTGGGCAGCAGGCTGAGATAGCTACCTTTCTCCAACTAGGGAAAAAAGAAGACACTCAGTATTACAGAGATAACTTTACCTAGAGCAGTGAGGTAGACCAGGTGAGGCAGCCTATCCTCAGCTCTCAACAGAGGTTATTTAAAAGCACCTTTGTGTGTGTCATTGAGTCAGGAGTAGACTAGTGGTTAGAGCACTGGCTTGGTAACCAAGCAACCAGGGTTCAATTCCCACTAGCACTCCTTGTGGCCTTGGGCAAGTCACTTAACCCTCCATTGCCTCAGAAGAAAGGCCTGGCAATCTATTTCTGGTGACACTGCCAAGAAAACCCAGGAGCTTCTGGGTCACCAGGAGTCAGGGCTGACTCAAAGGCACACATGTCATTGAGTCAATGTTGATTCCTGGCATTCAGTCTCAACTGGAAGAAGACTGGCAGGCCTTTCTTCTGTGCAGTGAGTCTATAGCATTTGGTATTCCAAGGTGGTCTCCCATAACTATTACTAACCAAGCCTGACCCTGCTTAGCTGCCAAGATCAGGCTCATTCAGGATGGAGAAGCCACAGCTGCTTTGTGTGTAAGCAGCATTTTCATGTGTAGACTGCACACACAAACAAACATTGCAGGCATTTATACATGCGAAGGAACATTTTAGAAAGTATGTGGAGATCAGAACTGAGATTGGGGTGTACTCAGTTCTGATGGTATTTTGCTCAAGGTGGAGCCCTAGCCCCAAGCACACTGAAAGTCTACAAAAGGGGATAGGGCAGTTTGCGCAAGATAAAGGTATCAACAGAGCAAGAATAAATGGTATAATCTAGCACACAGAGCATACAGAATGTCCAGGGCACAGGCCAAGGCACACTTGGCCAGAATTGCATTCTTTAAAAAAAAAAAAAAAAAAAAAGAGGCTCCAGACATCACCAAAGCATTTCACATAGAGAAGATGATGGAAGGGTGGGGCAGCATGAGCTAGCGTCACCAGATGTGAGACCCCCTGCCACATTACCTGCCATTCAGGTAGTAATAAAGGCGTGGGGTGCAAAGCTGAGAGACACACATGAACTCACACTATTCAGGGCAATGTCTCTGACCATGCTCTATGCGGCAATCTGCATTAGCGAGATAATTGCCCCAGCAAAAGGGACTGTTGTTCAGTGGGATTTGGATGGGGTAGCATTCAAAATCAGGCATTCAGAGACAGATCAGGTAGGAAAAGGTCAGCTGGTCAGTTACGTTCTCAAATGCTGCATTTTTTCCTAAGCTTGAATTAATTTAACAAATACAGAATAATTTTGCAGAATAAGCAGACTTCATCCACGCTACGAAAAAGGCAATGAATTGCCGTTCTGGAATTCCTAACCTCTCATTTCTCCTTTACTTACACCTCCAATCTGTCAACAAGTGCTTGTAATTTTATTACACTGTCCTGTAGTTTACGAAGAGTTGGTATTATTTTACAGAGTCCCCTTAATGGACTGGATAAATGGTAATGCTATTTAAACTAGTCTCCAGTTCCAATCACAGCTGCAAATGGACTACTATTTCAGAGCAAGCATCTTGACCTGTGCTCTCAACCCATCCAGAGTGAAACTGGAACAGACAGCAAAGGGGCTCGTGTACACCAACACCAAATCCTCACCTCAAGTTTGGTTTGCAAAAGTTAGTAACCTCCCCAGGCCCGGGTCAATGTCCAGCAGGTTGTGTATTTATTAAAATCAATTTACACGCTCTTATTCCTATGTGTGCCATTTTTTAAATCAAACATTCATCCACTAAAAAAAATTGTGCACTATCAAAGAAAAGAAGGTTGAAAAAAGGAAGAAATCAATGACTTTGTTTCCATTTGCTCCTTCAGAGCTTGTTTCTGTTATTTTTTAACAAACGTTCTTTGCCATAAAAAGAGAAACACTTCTAGCGACCTGGAGATGGGAGTTTATTGATTGCAACGGTTTTCCCACTGTTTGAGCAGTGTCTAAGTCAGGACAGCAACATAGCCGCCCCTCGGAGTCTGCTGGATTCTCACCCCATCTCCGACTGCTCTCTAACCCAGCCCACTCGGAGTCTGAACGCATAGACCTTGGCAGGGTGGTAAACTCAGATAAAACCTTAGCCTCATATCTTTTTTTTCCAGAATTAAATATAAATATTGTCCAAACATTTCTGGCACCAAAATCAAGTGGCAGAAAATTTTTTTATTTTCCAAAGGTGGCCCAACTGTTTTGGCTGCTTTAATACATGGATCCTGGTTTGATTTCATTGTTTCTTTGGTGGAAGGATTGGGGAGGGGGCGCTACATGTTTGCTAAACACTTCTTCAAAGAATTTGACAAATCAATTCTAATGAATCATCTGAAGCTTGCAAGGGATGAAAGGGAATGGAAAGCATTACTAGAGATGAGGATGGAATTAGTAATTTTATTTCCTTGGAAATGCCAATACAAAGGATATGGTTTTAGCAAGATCTAAAAAATAAACAGCGTGAACAAAGCAAATAAGAAAGAGGAAACGAGTTTGTGGACAGCGACAAGGTATTAGAATGAGGCAGGACCCTAAGAGCATCAAGGGAGAAATCAATGAGAGAGAGGGCTATGTGGAGTGTATCTACAAACAGATTCTCCACATCTGCAGAAACAGGAATAGCAGATAGTACCCATCAAACAAAAAGAAAAATCAGACTCTGGCATCATCTCAATGACACAAACTCCCTTTCATTACCAGATATTCTGAAGTAACAAAACACCTTGAAAACAGCAAGACACTATTTATAGGGAGCAAACCTTCCACATCAAATCATCATCAATAACCAGAACTGAAACAGCTACCACCTGGCAGTACTACAAGGACTGAAACATGCTTCTCAGAACACCGATCCATCTCCTACTGGAAGGAGCAAACAGCACAAGATGGACCACTACAGATCCCTACACCAAAACTAGTAATGGATTATGGGGGCAGCACAGTAAAGTTATCTATAGCTGATTTAAAGAACAAGCCTTGGTCTCGGTGGCCATGATGAGAAATCTTAAATTATGAATGATGGAAGAAGATGCTTAGCAAAGGCTATGCTTACTTCCCACTAACCAATTAAAATTCCTTAAATGGAGGTAAAAGCTAGTGAGGGAGCATGACCTGAACACAGAGCCCAATATTCAAAAGAACTAGTAGCCTAAATTTAAGTCAGATGCTTAGAAATAGCTTTTTAAAAATTTCCAAGCTCAGCATCTAAATTTTGTTACCTCAATAATGAGCATGACCAGGGCAGGCATAGAATAACAGGAGTTGGTTAGATACCTGGTGCTGATCTTTAGCAGTAGCTGCACTACTTGGGCAACCAAATCTAGGTACTGCTGCAAAGTAGGCCTAAATCTGACCTCTTCCTCAAGCCCCTCAAATCAACTCCCTGCTTCCTCTGTTAGAAAGTGTTATGTACTTGGGGAAGAACTGCTAGTCTCTCCCACATCTTCAATCTCTCTCCCAAAGAGTAAGTGCTGAGGAGAAATCTTCCAGCCATCCCCCTCCCCCCCCCCCAACGCTTTTTGAACTTGGAAAATGTAAGCAGGGTTGCTGCCAGCCATAAGATACGAACCGTCCGCCACCTACAACCCTTCCTGGAACCAGATGACTTTCGGATGATCTTCCAAGCATTGGTAACCCCGCACTTTTATTATACCAATGCTATTCTACAAGGACTCCCCAAGAACCCCCTGCTACTGGCAATGAACGCAGCCGCCCGAGTCCTGCATGGAGCATCCAGAAGGAACCATATAACTCCTATCCTAAAACACCTCCATTGGTTACCAAACCACTGCAGACTCATCTTCACACATCCCCCTCCCAGAACCCTCACCAGCTGAGCCAGGAGGAGAGGGGCTTACTTTTCGCTGGCTTGGCTGAGTGCTAACTGTGGTAATTTTGACAGCACCAGACAGTAAACATTCATTTATTCAAGACACATAGAGGCCTATTCCATTCAGGCCGTCCAGCCCCTGTACGTCTGGGCAGAATCATGCCATGCAAAGTTAGACCCGATTCTGATCCAGGGGCCCCCATGGGATTAGAATCGGGTCTAGTGCCTGGATGTTCAGGCCAGGACCCAATTCTGACCGGCCACATCCCAGCCACAACCTGACTAGCTCAATCAGGTTTCTGAATGGAGCCGCAGAGCCATGGCATCGCAGCTCCATTCAGGAGGCGCAAATGCCGGCTGCCACCAAAATCTTCCTTTCCCCGCAGCTGGACCCTCGATCTAGCCTCCCATGGCCAGAGGCGGCTGCAGGGAACTTTCTGCCCCTCCTACCTCAACTGTCTCTGCCGGCCGCCACCAAAATGCCACGTCCAGGAAGACTTATTCCACTTTTGAGGTGGAATATGTCCCCTGTCTAGGTCCGAGGCCCTGAACGTACAGGGCCGCCGCCCTCTGAAACGGCCCTGTACATCCGGGGTCACAGCCCACCCATGCCCCACCCTCGCTCCACCTCTGTAATGCCCCCTCCTGCCCCCATCTAGGCCTCCAAACCTGCTGTTCATATGGAGAGGCTTTTGCCAGAGTTGGCAGGGGGGCGAATAGCAGGGATGGACGTCCTACGGGACATCCATCCCCACTATTTGTGGGACAGAATGACCCACTCAATGAATAAACAAATCTTTCAGTTCAGCCTAGGTTTTATGTGCCTAAAACTGGCAGAAAAGGCTCCTAAATTAGGCAGCTAAAGTGCCATGCCTTTTTTGAATATCAGTCCTATCCTGTGTGCATACTACCAACCTATTTTGCTGCTAAATGTGGATAATAAAATCTTAGCACAAATTTTGGTGGTTAGATTTACTGTGATACTCTCTAATATACTTTACATAGACCAGGCGTTTTTTATTTAAAAAATAGGCTAATGGAAGACAATATGTGGAAAATAGTCTACTTAATTTGAATAACTAGGAGGGAGGTGGGGGAGGATCTCCCATCCTTGGTTCTCTCGGCAGATGCCAAGAAGGCATTTGATAGCATGCATTGGCTCTTCATAATAGTGGTGTTTCAGAAAGCTGGACCAAAGAAAATAGGAAATGGATTTCCTAATTATACTTCATGCCAAATTCATTCATAATAATAAACAGAGCGTACTCTGATAGTTTCCATTGGGTAGGGGTACAAGACAGTGGTGTCTACTATGATAGCGACATATCAGAGATCAAAGTGGGCAGGCACAATTATAAGATATAGTGCCTTGCAAAAGTATTCATCCCTTGGTTTTTGTCCTGTTTTGTCGCATGATGTACAATTTGGGATGAAAATGGAGGTTCATTTAGATGGTAGGTAATGGACCTAACAATATAGTTCAAACTGGTGAAGTGGAATGACAATAAAATATCTTGTATGTATAAAAAACAAGTAAAAACTGAAAACTTGTGAGTGCATATGTATTCATCCCTTTTACTATGAAAAGGCAAAACAAAAAGAATATGGCACCACTACAAACCTGACAAGAGAAGGCTACCCACGAAAACTCACAGACCTGGCAAGGAGGGCATTAATCAGAGATGCTACAAAGACACCAAGGATAACACTGAAGGAGCTGCAATGATCCACAGCAGAGATGGGAGTATCTGTCCATAGGACCACTTCAAGCCATACACTCCACAGAGTGGGGATTTATGAAGAGTGTCCAGAAAAAAAAAACATTGCTTAAAGAAAGAAATAAGAAAACACATTTGGAGTTTGCACAACAGCATGTGGTGGACCCCCAAACACATGGAAGAAGATTCTCTGGTCAGATGAAATGAAAATTGAACTTTTTGGCCATCATGGGCAACGCCATGTGTGGCGCAAACACAACACTTCCCATCACCCCGAGAACACCATTCTCACAGTGGTGGAGGCATCATGCTGTGGGGATGTTTTTCTTTGGCAGGGGCAGGAAAACTGGTCAGGATTGGAGGAATAATGGATGGCACTAAATACAGGGCAATTCTTGAGGAAAACCTGTTTGTCTGCCAGAGATTTGAGACTGGGATGAAGGTTCACTTTCCAGCAGGACAATGACCCTAAACATACTGCTAAAGCTAGTTTAAAGGGAAACATTTAAATGTCTTGGAATGGCCTAGTCCAGGGGTCGGCAACCCGCGGCTCCGGAGCCGCATGCGGCTCTTTCTCACCTTTGCCGCGGCTCCGGAGCACACTGCCCGCCCGGTATTTATGGCGTTATGGGCTCCCTCCCTTCTTCTGCAGCCGCGGTTCCCTGCCTCTTAGGGAACCGCGGCTGTGCTTTTAAAATCATCTCGGAGCCCTTCCTGTCTTGACGGGCTCCGTGCAGCATTGTCCCGCCTCTACAGGAAGTTGTTTACCACTTCCTTTGGAGGCGGGACAATGCTGCACGGAGCCCGTCAAGACAGGAAGGGCTCCGAGATGATTTTAATAGCACAGCCGCGGTTCCCTAAGAGGCAGAGAGCCGCGGCTGCAGAAGAAGGGAGGGGGCTGACATGGAGGGAGGGAGCTGATATGGATGGATGGAGGGAGGGAGGGGGGCTGACATGGAGGGAGGGAGCTGATATGGATGGAGGGAGGAGGGCTGACATGGAGGGAGGGAGCAGATATGGATGGAGGGAGGGGGCAGACATGGTGGGAGGGAGCAGATATGGAGGATGGAGGGAGGGGGGCTGACATGGAGGGAGGGAGCAGCAGATATGGATGAATGGAGGGATGGGGGCTGACATGGAGGGATGGAGGGGGCTGACATGGAGGGAGGGAGCTGATATGGAGGGAGGGGGGCTGAAATGGAGGGAGGGAGCAGATATGGATGTAGGGAGGGGGGCTGACATGGAGGTAGGGAGCAGATATGGATGGATGGAGGGAGGGGGGCTGACATGGAGGGAGGGAGCAGATATGGATGGATGGAGGGAGGGGGGCTGACATGGAGGGATGGAGGGGGCTGACATGGAGGGATGGAGGGGGCTGACATGGAGGGAGGGAGCTGATATGGATGGATGGAGGGAGGGGGGCTGACATGGAGGGAGGGGCTGACATGGATGGAGGGAGGGGGGCTGACATGGAGGGAGGGAGCTGATATGGATGGATGGAGGGAGGGGGGCTGACATGGAGGGAGGGAGCAGATATGGATGGATGGAGGGAGGGGGGCTGACATGGAGGGAGGGGGCTGACATGGAGGGAGGGAGCAGATATGGATGGATGGAGGGAGGGGGCTGACATGGAGGGAGGGAGCAGATATGGATGGATGGAGGGAGGGGCTGACATGGAGGGAGGGAGCAGATATGGATGGTGGGGGGGTGGGGGGCTGACATGGAGGGAGGGAGCAGATATGGAGGGAGGGAGCTGATATGGATGGATGGAGGGAGGGGGGCTGACATGGAGGGAGGGAGGGGGGCTGACATGGAGGGAGGGAGCTGACATGGAGGGATGGAGGGGGCTGACATGGAGGGAGGGAGCTGATATGGATGGAGGGAGGGGGGCTGACATGGAGGGATGGAGGGGGCTGACATGGAGGGAGGGAGCTGATATGGATGGAGGGAGGGAGGGGGCTGACATGGAGGGATGGAGCACTGGTAATGGGGTTGAGGGGACGAGCACTGGAAATGAGCTGATTAGGGGAGGCTAGGACTGGTAATGAGCTGATGGGGGGTAGGACTGGTATTGGGCTGATTAGGGGAGGCTAGCACTGGTAATGGGGTTGAGGGGGGATTAGCACTGGAAGGTACTGGGAGTGAGGACTGGAAAGGGGCTGATATTGGGGAGGGTTACTGGGACTGGAAATAGGCTGATGGAAAGAAGTGAAGAAAACGAAAGAAGAGATAAGAAATGGCAGATGGACCATAGACCACAGAAAGAGAGCTAAGAGAAGACAGGAAAGCAGAAGCCTCAGATCGGGACCAGCATGATCAAAGAATAAATTGGTCAGACAACAAAGGTAGAAAAAATAATTTTATTTCATATTAGTGATTTGACTACAAAATCATCATAATTTTGAAATCAAATATTGTTACTTGTTGTTGTGATATTTTCTGGCGTTTTTTTTTTTGGTGTGTGAAGGAAGAGGGGTAGTCTTATACGGCGAGTATAGGCCAAACACCTATATTTTAACAGGAAAAGTAGGGGGTCGTATATAGCATTAAGGTAAGAAACAATATATGCAGTGTTAGATTTGTTTTAAATGTCGCAATGGTTTTGCGGCTCCCAGTTTTTTTTTTCCCTTCGGAAACGGGTCCAAGTGGCTCTTTACGTCTTAAAGGTTGCAGACCCCTGGCCTAGTCAAAACCCAGACCTCAATCCAATTGAGAATCTGTGGCATTACTTGAATATTGCTGTACACCAACCCAACCCATCTAACTTGAAGGAGTTGGAGCAGTTTTGCCTTAAGGAATGGGTGAAAATCCCAGTGGCTAGATGTGCTAAGCTAATAGAGACATATCCCAAGAGACTTGCAGCTGTAATTGCAGCAAAAGGTGGCTCTACAACATATTGACTTTCGGGGGGGGGGGGGGAGGGAGAATACATATGCACACTCCTGCTTTCAGGGGGGGGGGGGTTGTCTTAATTATTGTTTGTGTCAAAATAGAGGATATTTTGCACCTTCAAAGTCGTAGGCATGTTGTGTATATCACATGGTGCTAACCCTCAAAACTCCATTTTAATTCCAGGTTGTAATGTGACAAAACAGGGCAAACAAAGGGAATGAATAGTTTTGCAATACACTGTATTTTATTCATGAATGATTGCCGCTCACGGTCTGTAGACCCTTTCAATGCTCCCAGTTCTTCTTTGGAAGAGTTCAGGGAAGTGTCAAGAAATTAGCATAATATAAACAAATCAGATGCAATGAATGTCAACAGACCCCTTGAAGCAGTCTAAAGATTAACAGAACTATTTCCCTTTCAGATAAGGGGATGAAATATCTAGGGATCAAAACAACGAGGAATGTAAAAAACCTTTAGCTACAATCAAAAAGGACGTGCCTTGTTGGAACTAGTGTGATATTTCATGGTTGGGCAAGATTAAGAGCGCGAGGATGAATATCCTTTTGTAGATATCGCTCTCAGAAGATGCCCATCCCCATTCTTATTAAGTGTCAGATACTTACTAGCCAAGGTGCCATTTCATTTGGATAAAGGAGTATGGTTGATAAATAAAATGAAAACAAACTGTCCCCCACCTTTTCCCCTTGAGACCGTCACTGGAATGACTGGAAAATAGGACCACAATAAGGAAGCACTTGCCCCCTCTACCTCTGACATTTTTATAAAATCACCCTCTACATAATAGAGTAACTGGGAAATACTGCTGTCGCCACCTTTGCAGCACACTGTGAATTTCTCACTTGGATTAAATGTCTTGCCTCTGTGATTAGGAAAAGAAAGGTATGGATGATTTTTTTTGAGCTAAAGGAAAAATCTGGATTTAAAGATATAAGAGATCATTTTAGAGCAGCAATTCCATGTGTAAATCTCTGCACTTGCATGTGTAGAGAGTGGAAGAGGAGCCTAGTGATTACAGCAGCCTGGTGACTGAGAGTCTAGCACTTGATTCCCACTGACATGCCTGTGGCCTTGGCAAGTCACTTTACCCTCCATTGCCTTGGAAGGCCTGGCAAAATACTTCTGGTTAGCAAGAAAACCCCAAGGACTACTGAGTTACCAAGAGTCAGCATCGACTCGACAACAGACATTGCATTTTCTGCATGTGTAGAATGCTTATCTATGTAAATGTTGATTTCAGAACGTGGAAATTTACACAATGAAATGCCTCAGGATGCACAAATTCAAAGGAGGTATGTTGATTTATTTATTTTAAAGTATTTCAAGGTCTCCTGCCTCGCTTACGTCTTCTCTCCATTCTCAATTAACCAACCCGACTTCTCGACCCTGATAAAGTACTTCGAGACTGTCACAGATTGGCTCCGCACACAGAGCCTCAAAATTAATTTCAAGAAAAACGATGTCTTTCTTCATCACCAAGAATCTCTCCTTCACCCCTGCAACATCAATAAGAGTGAGAGACGCAGAGATCTTGAGCAAGCCCTCCATCTGCTATTTAGGGATCACCCTTGACCAGCATCTCGACATGAAGGCACACAAACAATACAGTCAGGTCAATCTATCATAAGATACGAACCGTCCGCCACCTACGACCCTTACTGGAACCTTCGGATGATCTTCCAAGCATTGGTAACCCCGCACTTCGATTATACCAATGCTATTCTACAAGAACTCCCCAAGAACACCCTGAACCCCCTGCAACTGGCAATGAACGCAGCTGCCCGAGTCCTGCATGGAGCCTTCAGAAGGAACCACATAACCCCTATCCTAAAACAATTCCATTGGTTACCAATCCACTGCAGACTCACTTTCAAAGTCTTACTAATGACTTTCAAGGCCATCAACAACCTATCCTCCAATTCCCTAACAGACCTTATCCTCCCCACACCAGCAAACAGGACCAGAAGGTCATTCACTGTAAACACCCTCGTAATCCCCAGTGCAATAACAAAGTGCTCCCAGTCAGCAAGGAACAGAGCATTTGTATATTACGCACCTACGCTCTGGAATGCCCTCCCAACCCCCATCCGGGCAATAATTTAATCCCTGTTCTATGTAAACGACGGCCAAATTTAACTGGCCAAGTGTTATATTGTTTCAATGTAAACCGCACCAATGACAAAGAGCGCGGTATATAAGAAATGTTAGATAAAATAAATAAATAATTGACCTCGCCCAATTTCTAAAGGCACTGAAGCACCATTTATTCCTCCAATATTACTCACTAACCTGCAAAACAACACAGCCAAGCCTAACCCCCACCCACCTCAATGACACCACCGTTATACCCAGGGCATGACACATACCCACAGTCTGAAAACAACTGCCCAAACGTGTATCTACTTAATATGTAATTAGGCCGAGAGTGCTATGTATTCCATGGCAACATCTGTGGCATACCAGCCGATGAATAGCGATGATGTATATAGTTGTATATAGTTACCCATGTTAACCCATGGATGATGTACATAGTTGTATATAGTTACCCATGCTAAACCAAAGTTGTAAAAACCTGTTATCTGTAATGTACACCGCACTGTTCTGTGGCTCTGTACAAGTTATTGTTATCTGTAAACCGCACTGATTTTAAAGAGCGCGGTATAGAAATAATATAAATAAATAAAATAAATAAATTTATATCCTGCACTACATCTGAAGCTGATAACATAAAACATACATAAAAATATAACAAAAAACAAAAACATATACTGAGATACCTCTGAGCCTGCTATCTTCCTAATACTCAAGGAAGATCCGAAGAAAGTAACAGATGAAATAATTCATACAAAAAGCCGCAAAGTCCTATCATTCAAGGCAATCAAGGGTATCTCATCCTCCTCACTCACAGATCTGATTCACACTGTACCCCCCAACAGATCCAGAAGAACATCAGCCGTAAACCTACTGACAACCTCGAAGGCGTTGACAAAGTGCAACATGACAACCTCAAACAGAGCCTTCAGTTTCTATGTACCCAAATGCTGGAACGCTCTACCCTCCGACATAAGGGCCATTACTGACCTACTCCAGTTCAGGAAGGCACTCAAATACCACCTCTTCCTTCAATACTACCCTACCAGCAATTGAACCAGAGGAAGTGACCCACTCATGAACACACCATGCCGTTCTTGATATTATTAAGACTCTATTCTGTTCTATGTAATTATCTCTTGTATATAGTTTACCCCGGTTCTCCAAGTTTGTACTCCTGTTCGATGTAAACCAAACAGCTTGTTGTTATGGTCTTTATGTTATAATGTGAACCGCGCTGATGCCGAATAGTGCGGTATATAAGAACTTGTAATAAATAAATAAATAATAAATAAATAAATGTGCCTTCAGTTTTTTTCGAAACACCAAAATATCTGAAATATTTATCTAAAATATATATATATATATATATATATATATATATATATTTCCCATTTTATAGTGGAAATACACATATTTTTGATCAGTTCCTTGTCACATTTAGGGGTATATTTACTAATCAGCGGTAGCGGCTTTCGTGCGATATTGGAGCCATAGCCGATATCGCATGGAAGCCGCTACTGCTGATTAGTAAACATACCCCTTACACTCAGAGGCAGACCTACTATAAATGTCAGCTACCTGCTCATTTTGTACCTGAGGTAGCCATCAACAATGGAGGGGCAACTGTGTTTTCCTCTGTGGTGTCTACCACCACTTTAAAAACGTAACAAAAGGAGTTATTTCATTTGGCTCCTTAATTAGCAGCTCCTATGCATCTAGTTTTGTGAAATATGTTAAAACGTGGCATACATGTGTACATTGCAAGATCGGCACACCCGTGTAGTCTTGAGTGATGTTGCTCGTTTTGAAAATGCCAGCAAATATGCATGGATTGACAGGTGTCCTTATATGTCTCTTATAAAAGCCTGCAGAGTCTTTTGTAAAATATTTGCAGAACTGTTGAATATCCTGACCTGAATGTCTCATGCAAAGTAACAAAAGTTATAATAGTTTATAAAGCCTAGGTTAGGCATTGGGGTGAAGGGCGGAAGGCTCTTTTAGAAGGGAACCCCACAGTGTTGGAAGACATACCAGAGAATGCACTCCAAGGAGGGTTTAATTTCATAAGAGGAGAGGGAGGACAAATGGTAGGATGGCTAAGATCTCCGTATCAGGGCTGATTGTGGAAAATGGATATAAGTTCCTATATATATATATATATATATTACTTGATCATATGTACACCGAGTAAGATAGTCCCTGGAGCTAGGCAGGAATGTTGGAAGGAATGTAGTGACTATGGCACAATGATATATATCTAGTTGGGGGGGAGGAGCAAGAATTCAGAAGTACTGGATGCAGGCTCAAACTAAAATTAAAGGACATAATGGTAGCTAAGATAGGGGTTTTGTTTGTTTGTTTTTTTAATAGATATATCATACAGGGTCAGACCAAAGGTCCATCATGTCTAGTATCCTGTTTAACACAGTGGTCAATCCAGGTCACAAATACCTGCCAGGTTTCCAAAAGATTCCACACTGCTTATCCTGGGGTAAGCAGCGGATTCTTGAAGTCCACTTTAATAATGGTTTATGGACATTTCCTTCATGAACTCATCCAAACTTCTTTTAAACCCAGCTACATTAATTCTTTTACTACATCCTCTGGTAACAAATTCCAGAGGTTGACTGCGTGCTGAGTGAAAAAATATTTCCTCCAATTTGTCTTAAATGTGCTACACTGTAGCTTCATTGCATGTCCCCTAGTCTTTCTACTCTTTGAAGGTATAAACAATCAATCTATGTTTACCCATTCCACTCCATTCATTATTTTATAGACCTCTATCATATCTCCCCCTCAGCCACCTCTTTTCCAAGTTTTCCTAACCTTTTAAGCCTTTCCTCATAGGGATATCCTTCCATCCCCTTTACGATTTTGGTCACTCTTCTCTGTAACTATTCCATTTCTGCTATATCTTTTTTAAGATATAGCAACCAGAATTGCACACAATATTCAAGATATGGTCACACCCTGGAGCAATACAGAGGCATTATAACATCCTTGGTATTATTCTCCATTCCTTTCCTTATGATTCCTAGCATTCTATTCAGGTTGGGAGCCCAAAAAAATATGACTTCTAAGTTTAAGGGAAAATAATCAAACTAAGGTTGTGGGAAAATTACTAGATCAAACTACAGCATTCAGATGTGAGACTGCAGGCAAATGCAGAAGGACACTACTTCCCCTCATAGAAGAGTCTGAAGAAAAAAAAGACTGTGGTCGGTCTGCATGAGTGACAAATCGAGGACCTTTACAAAAGGTAGTTTAAAATTTGGAAGCCCTTCTTAGATAATATGAAATAAATATGGAACAGTGTAATGTGGAGGTGTCTGCTCTGGAGGAATTTGGGGATGAGGAGGAAGACAGGCAATATGGTAGAAAATGCTTGTTTAAGGATGTGGTGTCTTTAGAGGAATGGAAGGATTGGGAGTAATGGGTATACATGCTGAAAATGTTTGGAGATATATGGAGGAGCCAGGATGGTGGCAGGGTTGTAGGACACGATGTGCCAATAGCAGACTCTGGACTCGCACTTACTTCCATACTCGGGGGAAAAGGCCACATGTGAGTCTCCCGTTGACCGGACTTCGATTGGGGAGGTCTCTGGTCTTGATAGCATAGCGCCTCTGAATCCAAGGCAGCTTCCTTTCCTCCTAAGTGAGATCCTGGCAATCCTCCAGCATTTGGCCCCATGGTGAGTTCCTTGGTGGAAAGCAGAGCCCTGGGTGAGGTCCCAGTGGGAGGTTTCTCCCATGCTTGGAACTCCAGACGCAATTTCACCTCAATGTAGACCACCACAGAATGGGGACATTGAGATCTCATCAGATGTGCAGATATCCATGCAAACAATACTTCTAAGAATGGATCGTGCTGTGAAGTGATATTCAGACATTAATTTCAACGGTATTAGTTTCAACGGTTGCAGTCTTAGCCCAGAAGCAAGATAACCTTTTCTTGCATTTCTTTAATAGAGTTAACAATATAGAATCCTGGGCTAAGGAATCTAAAGAGGCTATATCAGCCTTAATTCAAGATAAAATGATTATTCATCAGAAGATCAAGGCTTTTGAGTATCAATCGTAACATTTAAATCTGAGGATTTTGAACTTTCTAAAATTTGCTGGGCTTCCTCCCCTTGATGCCCTTAAGAAGCATCAAGTGAATATTTTGCAGATTCCTGAGTCTAATTTGCCTCTATTAAATAAATTCTACTATTTGCCGGGCATCTGGGGCAGTAGCATCTCCTAGTGTTTTGGATGTATCTGTTTTGCTGGAAACGTCTGAGTTGGTAGTTCAAGAGTGACTGACTTGCTGGCTTCTTCTGTGTTTGAACAAGATTTGAATATGATCCTTTGCTTATTTTGTAAGCGAAGTAAAGACTGTTTCTTTGGTCAGAGAATTTGGATTTATCCTGATGTGGCACGTGCAACTCAAGAGCGGTGCAAGCTGTTTCTGGCTATGAGGCAAGAGTGTGTTGAGTTAGGGGCTACCTTTTTGTTACGTTACCCCTGTAAATGCATTATTAGATATCTAAATATTTTTTATGTATTTTTCAAGTCTGATCAGCTCCATTCTTTCTTGAATTTAAAGAAATATGCTCTATCTACATCTTCTCCATGTCCTGAAGAAGTATCGGAACAAGTATGAGTACCTGTGGATTTCTGCTTGGTCTGTTTTTTTCTTACTTGCTCTTTTTCTTTATTAAAGTACCCAATCTAATTTGCTCTTCCCTCTTAAATTGTGGACTAAGTAGATGGTCTGAATGTATTTGGATTTCATGTTTTTCATGCTTCAGGATTGTCCATGTTATGATTTATTCCTTTATCTTGTCATATTCAATCCATGTTTCCTGTACAAGAGTTGCTCTTGTTGTAACTTTCAAATTTTGATAAAGAAAAAATGTAAAAAAAGAAAATGTTTGAAATGTTTGGATATCGTTAATTGTTGAGAAATAGAATTATCTTTGAGATCTAAAGATGGCATTGTTTGGACTTGATTTGCAATTTCTATTGGTCACGATATAAACAAAAAAAGAAATGCCTTCAGATAACTGCCAAAACAAATTAGCAGGGTAGGAAAGGGGGAGTCTCAGTCACTTCTAAAAATCTGAAAAGAAAAATTCTAAGAATGTTTGTATTATTTACAAAGACCATTATGGTGGCACGGTCCAAGGCTTCACCTGCAGGGGTAATAGCTGTTTGCCTGACAGCAAGGCCTGCTGAAACCTGCAATACTCTTATCCATATTGGGTAAGGGAAGGAGAAAGGTCAGGATTAGGTCAAGGGAGGTGAAGGTCAGGATTAGGTCAAGGGAGATGTAATTTGAGTAACATGGGAGGCAGTTGTCTCTTTTCCCCTCCCCCCAAAAAATTGCCCACATGAACTTCCTAACTTTTGCCCCCCAAACTAAGCAGGCACCTACACTTATGGCAGGACATGAGTTTAACTTATCAGTGCGCCTGCAGGCACCACCTGCTATTTCAAATTTACCCTTCATGTTTCTTAAACTTATAATATGGCATCATAACAGAGATAAATATCTAATTATCTGATGTGCTCCCCTCTCAGATTCCTCTCCAACCCATGATCTCTTAAAATCCAGAGCTGCCGCATCCAGAGTTTTAGGAAGCAGCAAACCATCGCTTCTGAAAGCAGCAGAGTCCGATCCAGGGGCGTCTGCTGTTACACATATCTTTTGTCTTGCTGATGCAAGTTCTGTGCTGATCCTGCCCCATCTTTCTCTAGGCTCTTGCACCAGTGGGTGTAGTACTGCAAAAGAAAGGGAGGTGGGGGGAAGAAAAGAAGGAGAATAATTGCTCCCTACTCTAAACAGGGGCAGTGGAACATCTTTTTGGTTGGAGAGGCCAAACAAACCAATCTCCAGCCCCACTCCCAAGTTCTCCAGTTACTGAGGCTGTGTTATGCAAACTATTGGTGGGCCCAAGGCCCCTGTGACCAAACCCATTCCACTGCCTATGTCTCTAAATAACATTGGGGCTAACATTCACCTCTTAGCCATAAAAGTGCCACTGATCCTAATAATCAGAGGAACTGTCTGGATATATTCTCTGACTGCCTCGCCAGTATATGGATTTGGCCAGAGTGGGCTGGGGCAGGCAGGGGCAAAGCTGGCATTTATCCCGGCAGTGGTAGTTCTCAACACTTCTATCCAGAAACAACCCACGTATCTTAGAACTGCAAAACGACGGTCCTAAATGCTGTGCGGATTGGCTATTTGGAGAGCAACTGAATAGTGCCACTATCCGGACACTTCCAGTGCTGATCCGGATATTCAGCAACAGCTGCTAACTAGATACTGCTGCCGAATATCTGGATTTGTTTTACCCATGGCATCTGACATTTCAGAAAAAGCTGACCATTGTGGGCTGAATAGTTACCCAAACGTTTTTCCCCATCGCTCTGGGTTCTTGATGGGAAGTGTGAAGAGAGGATTGATACTCCAAGGGCCCAGCTTTGCACCTGCTGCATACTAAAAGCCCTCTGCAACTCCCTTATGGGAAGAGGCCCAGTCCGGCAGCAACAGAATAGGTGAAACTGGCAAGCACTTCCCACAGCCTTCATTCCCTTGTAGGAAGAGTCTAGATGTAAGCTGCCTTCTGATTGGTAGCCTTGAAAATCTGCTGACTGGCCATTGATTTGTTGCTCTAAAACCTTGCTGCCTCATTGGTTAATATGACATTTCCCTACCCAACAGATCGCACAGTGCAAAGTCTGGCAGTGTGGAAGTAGCTGTGCACTTGACTTAATTCCCTAGTTCCTGCTCATGGCACCAATTGAGTTTGTGACTCCACTTGGGGCCATAAGCCACAGTTTGGGAACCAGTGCTCTAACCCAGCGCTTCTCAGCCCTCTCCTGGAGGCACACCTAGCCAGTCAGTTCTCATGATTACTGCTATGAATATACACAAGATAAATCTAATACCTCGTATATGCAAATATTTCACATGTATAATCCTGAAAACCTAACTAGCTAGGTGCACCTCCAAGAGAGGTTTGATAAGCGCTGCAAACCATTTTACTTCAACTCTTCTAATTAGAAACGACTTCATAAGCATTAGTAGGGGGCATGTTTACTAAATTGCACTGGCAGCACGCATTAGGGATGAAAAATTAGCACGGGATGGAGGACAGGCCCACAGTAGCTGCCGGGAAGGGCGCGCCCGGCAGATTCCCCAGCAGTTTGCACAGTGAGAAGTATCCCAGCATGCTAAACCAGGTGCGGGTGCACTCACCGCCATCCACTGAGGTGGTGATAAACGTATCCACACTAACGGCAGCACTGATGCTCAGCCCACGCTAACTGCACTGTGTACTCACCACCCCCTCTCTGCCCCAACCCTCCCATTATCTGCCCCGCTGCGTACTAAAACATAGCATAGGATTTTTACTGCGCTGGCATTTTTAACAGTTTCCAAGGCATTCTTTGCACGCATAAACCCCACACTAGCCATTAGCTCACTTTAGTAAACATGCACCTATATTAATGACCGAGTGTTGTGATTTTAAATATCATTCAATCGATGTAATCAAGCAACAAGAAATCAGAGCTCCAACAACCACATGAACCAGTGTATGCATCGTGCTCTGACATAACTTTCAGGTTACAAATGCACAGCCAGCTAAACCAGTACAGCCAGTGGAATCCTTACACCATGCACCACTATAACCAGACAGTTCCTGGGTCTGATCAGCCAAAAGCCTTGGGCAGAAGAAACAATACTGCAGCTCCAGCCTTTCCTCGTACACACCGTTTCCTATCTCATACTCCAACAGAAAATAATATGACATACAAGATAATTTGCTGCCATGTCATTCAAATGGGAGTCTGCTTGAAAATTCCCTGTTTCCCTCACTCCACATGCAGTATCTTCACTTTTACAGACAGACAAAGAAGCAGAGTGGTATCCAATGAAGCACTGGCTATAAAGAGGACGTGAGTATGCATTAGCCTGAGGGTACAGTCCAATTAAGACAACAATCCTCTTGACATCACTCTAAAAGAACTGTATTAGATCAAAACTTCACCTTCCACTTGTTTTCTTTTCTTTTTTTTTTATTAGGACCGCAATTGCTAAAATGAAGAACTTAATTATGAAATTATTGCTGTGCTCTTAGAAATATTCTGACATTATGCCAAGCTATCTGCTAGAGTAATTATTGGTGACCTTAACATCTGTCCTACATCTTAAGATGTCAAACCAATCACAAGCAGAGCAGACTTAGAAAGACTTGCACTGACAAGGCCAAAAATCCTATATGATCAAAGGGCAGCTACAGAAATTGGCAACAAACTGCTTCGATCACTCATTGACTGTGCGGCAGTATTGCCTTGTGCACTTTTTCCCAACCTAGTCTTGGGGTCTCAGCTGACAGGATACATCCATAGTGAATATGCACAAGATGTCTGCATTTACCAGCACTGTAATCCCTTGTTGAAGGCTTTGCTTCCTATTACAGAAGTACGAAGAGACATGAGTGACAGTGGACACAAATAGGCCTGTGAGGTATATTCTGAAGAGAGCAGGAGAAGATAAGCTGGGAATAACTATAAAGAGCCAAGCAGGCTGGCATCTAATAAACAGGTGGAACAAGGATCATCCTACCACTGGTTAACACATTTGTCGGACCACATTTGGATCACAAAGTTCAGTTTTGTGCACCCAGCCTCAAAAAGGATACCTAAGGGGTATGTTTACTAAGCCGAGCTAAGGGTTAACCTGGGCTATCTGCAACTAGGTCCCACTGAATAACATGGACCTAGTTGCAGATAGCCCGGCTCAGTAAACATACACCTAAGTATTACAAAAGGTACAAAGAAGAGTCACAAAGATATGAGAACACAGGGACTTACCTATGCTAAAAGACTGCCCAACTGGGGAGATTTGCATTAGAGAAAAAATACATTTATATATTTATTCATTTTAGACTTAATATAGTCCTCCTTATATTGACATAAAGCAATATACTGTAATAGGGATGTATGCTGCAAAAACAAATTGGTTCATTTTCATTTTGTGTCCACATTTTTCCCACTTTTCAGCTTCATTCACACATTTGTTTTAATACTATTTTAACGCAGGCTGTTGCATTTTAAGACACTGTAATCAACTTGACGAGTGCTAATTCACTGTTTAGTGCATGTTAAATCAACTTAGCGTGCCATAAAATATTTAAGCCGCATTAACAAAATGAGAGGCATGTTAACTAAAGTGCACTAATCACACTGCACTAACTTAGCACAGAGCAGTGACTCTGAGGGTTAAGGGCAGACTGTGGGCACTGCTGGTAAATTTTTATTTATTTAGCTGTATTTATATCCCACTTTTCACCAGGTCAAAGCGGTCAATTGGGGGATACATTTAACATGAGGGGATATGAGACACATACATTAATACTTACAGGGAACATGGGCAGTGGAGGGTTAAGTGGCTTGCCCAAGACCACAAGGAGTGCCTATGAGACTAGAAATCCCAGTCCCTCTGGCCTGAGATTGCTGTCCCCAGGTGGGACTTGAACCCCCGGCCCTCCGGCCTGAAGTACCTTGTCCTAACCACTAGACCACTCCTCCCTATATCACTGGCACGCATTAACCAAGTGTTGCCATTAGCACAGGTGCAGGTATCCCCTCCTCAAGGGGTTGGAGTAAGTGTGCCGATGGAAGGTGTGCTTGCCGGTTAGCACCTTGAGGTGTGTCCCCTCGTTGTAATTACAGGGGGACGTGCTGGGCATGCCGCCAAGAGTCAGCATGGCTCTATGCCATCTCCTGCACTAACATTTGGGGCTTAACGTGCTGTAAACTACCTCAGTTTAGTAAGTGTGTCCTTGAATGCAAATCCCTACAATATAATAAGTAGATCTAACCGCATTAAAGAGATATATCAAAGGAACCGAAAGGAGTATTATGGACAAACCCTTTTCCAAGGCAGCGACAAACAAAACAAGGGAGCATTCTTAAGAATACAGGATAGTAGATTTTGGCACATTCAAAGGAAGGGCTTCTTTTTGTTTACTTTGTGGTAAATTGATGATATATTTTGACGGCAACAATAGTTATGGCTACAATACTAAGTCAACGCAAAAGGAAATTATGATTTTACAGAAAAATGATTAGCAAACATGAGAGCTATATATTAAAAATCAGATCTAGTCCAGTAGTTTTGAGCCTGGGAAGGTACCGATTTCACTGCTGCAGAACTGGATATAGGTACGCTTCTTTCTAGGCCAGTGCTGCTTAGTCTGTTGGGTTTCGAGGAGATCCCTAATGAGTATGCATGAAATATAACCTCCAGTGTGGCATGCAAGGTATGCACGTACTGAGTGGAGGAATGGGCTGCAGTGGTTAAGGAAGTGGGCTGCATTCAGAAAAGCTGGGATTCAAATTCCAATGATGCTGCTCATGGAGTTGGGTACAAAATTTAACAGGGTTTTTTTTGTTAATACCGCTTTATCATTTCAGTCAAAGCAGTTTACATTGTAACTTAAATTTGGAAATATACATTAAATTGGGACATTAATAACTTAGATTTTTCTGAGGCAATGGAGGGTTAAGTGACTTGCCCAAGGCCACAAAGAGTGTTAATAGGAATTGAACCCTGGTTTCTTGGTTCCCAAACCAGAACTCTAACCATTAGGCTACTCATCCAAAGCTACATTACAAGCTCTCTGGGGATAGGGAAATACTTACTGTACTTAAATACAACTTGCTTTGAAATACTACTGGAAAGGCATGAGCTATATATAAATGCAAATATATCTCATGAATATTCATTAGGGATATCTACCTGGCTGCGGGTTAGATATGATGAGTTGTTTGGGTGCCATTGCTCTAAGTACTATATAGAGAGCTGCTATGTAGCCAAAAGTTGGATTGTAAGAACTTCAAGCTTGCAAACTACAGTATTCAAATGTAAACTTATATACACTAGAAAACGAAAAAGATTCTGGTGGCCATGAGATACAGCAGGCATTATTTCCTAGCCCTAGAAATACACTGGAACTCAGAACAGGTTGAATTATAATTGTTCAAAAGGAAAAAAATAAGACATTTAAAAAAATAATCATTACGAATTCCAGATGAAACCAGGATGTGTTTTATACAGATACAGAAATGCACATTTATAAATTTGGCTTCATCTGAAATTCCCTGGTCAACAAAAATGAGGGTTCTTTTAAATTCCAGTTATGAGTAATTCTCTGGTGCAGATGTCCACACCACTGTGGGAAATAATAAGTCAAAGATATAAATCTGAGCAGCAATGAAAAAGGACACTTAAAAAAAATGTAAAACAATTCTCAACCGCTTCTTTCAAAGCTCGACACAAATTATCAAGTCAACAACTTTTCTAGCCAAACAATCATGTGAACACAATTGAGAAATGTATGTTAAACAGACATTATCATGCAACATGAAGCAAACGTTTTAAAAATGCCCCTTCATGGCCTGTGGTTTTGTCTCAGAAGGAGGAAACCACTGGCAGGATGGGGGCATCATCTCATAATCAAATATCACATTTCCTGCAAATATCTAAAGAAACGTGTATAGCATTCAAAAAGCCACAAACATATTAATCTAAAACAGTAATGTTGCTCACAGCTTTTTGTCTGACCTTCTACATACAGTATACGTGATTATAAAACCACAAATCAGTTACTGAAAACATCCCGTGTCTATATCAGGTGTAAGCCCAGGGTTAGAGCACACCGCAAAAACCACCAGCGCCAGGAGGGTGAGCTCAGGTAGGCTGTGCAACCTATTTACTGTCTAAAGCAGAAGTCAGGTGTGCTAAGAGAAGAATTCACGCAGCACAATCAAGCTTTAAAAAGCCGCAAATAAACTGTCTGGGATCACTTACAGCCTGTACAGCTTCGGGTTCCCCAAAAACAGCAGCTCTGGAAATACTTGAAGGTTATTTCTGTTCAAACGTCTGCAGAGAAACAATAAGAACAGGGGTCAGTCATCAAAAAAACAAATACTGAGCAACATTAACAACAAATGCATGACAGTCTTTTGGCATTTGTATAGCATGAAACCGAACACATTTGTCATCATGCCTGACGCCTTGATCCCATTGGAGAAGGAATTGGCTGGCCAGCATGCAATATCCCTGAAGTCCCTTCACTCAACCAAGAAAACCCGCTGCCTGAGGCAAAAACATAGGGGTCTATATTCAGCAGCACTTATCAGAACAGTAGCGCCTTCTATTCGGATAAGTGCCGCTGACCACTACTAGCCGGTGGCTTTCAAAGGCACTATCTGCATCCTGCTGCTGAAAATCCTCTTCATCCCCTTGGCACTATCCTGATTGTGCCAGAGCCGTCTGTGGGTGGAGCAAAGATGCAGCTGGTGGTAACGAGCACAATTAGCAGCGAGATTGATTCCGCTTTCTGGATAGCACACTGAATACCACTGCTATCTAGATGCAGTCAGCGTGTGCCGCTCAATCTGGATATTCAGTGCTAGTTGCAATCCGGATACCAGCGCTGGATATCTAAAACTTTTTAGACCGCTGCAGCTAGCAGTAAAATAAAATGAATGAGGCAGCCTGTTAAAATGTAAGCTATCTAAGGACAGGAAAATAGCTACTGAGCCTGAATACAACTTGCCCTGAGCTATCAATGACAGGGCATGAGCTAGATATTGATATGTAAAATAATTTTCCTGCTCTTTCTACCTTCTTAACCCACCTTCTCATCAGCGCGCTCCTTCCCGCACTCCCGTCCCTAATCAGTTGTGTCTTTAGAGGGTCTTTTTTAAACAGGGGGCCTAATAGAAGCATGTTCTAATGTTCCTAAATTAAGCCTCATTTATAAAGACAAGTAGCAATCTAATTGTCTTTATAAAATCCTAGCGTGACTGGCAGGGAATGCACCTTAAATCCAGACGCAATCACATCCACCAGCCTAGAGCTTCTGCAAACGATGGCACCGGTTTCTACAACACACGCAAATCATAGTACTCTATAATCTACATGCGTGAGCTTGCCCTACCCAAGGTCCATCCATATGCACACCCACGGTGAAAGGCAGAGTCATGCAAACAACACATGTACTTTTACGCTAGCTGGGATTTTATAAGAGATCATTCAGTGGCAGCTTATATGTGTAAATGACTAAACAAGCTGACATTTATGCGTGTTGATGGCACCTAAAAAAAAATAGGTGGCTCCTTAGAGGGTAATTTTATAAGGAGGTGCCTACTTTTCTTTCTGGGTGACCAGAGTTAGAGCGAGGGAGAGCCCTAGATGTGGTGGACTTGGATTTCAGTAAAGCCTTTGACGCTGTTGCGCACAGATGACTTATAAACAAACTGAGCACCCTAGAGATGGGCCCTAAAATTACTGACTGGGTTAGAAATTGGTTGAGTGGGAGGCAAAAAGGTACAGGTAAATGGAGCTCACTCTGAGGAGAAGGAGGTTACCAATGGTGTGCCGCAGGGATCTGTCCTTGGTCCAATTCTTTTTAAGATCTATGTTAGTGATATTGTGGAAGGGCTATCGGGCCAAGTTTGCCTCTTTGCGGATGATACCAAAATCTGCAATAGAATAGACAGCCAGGAAGGTGTAGATAACATGAGGAGGGATCTAGCTAAGCTTAAGAATAGTCAAAAATCTGGCAGCTGAGATTTAATGCTAACTAATGCAGAGTCATGCATTTGGGTGCAAAAATCCAAGGGAGCGGTACAGTGTAGGGGATGAAGTATTTCTGTCCACGAAAGAAGAATGGGACTTAGGCATGATTGTTTTCGATGATCTTAAAGTGGCTAAACAGGTAGAAAAGGCAATGGAGAAAGCCAGAAGAATGCTTGGGTGCATAGGGAGAGGAACGGCCAGCAGGAAAAAGGAGGTGATAATGCCTCTGTATAAGTCTCTGGTGCAACCATATTTGGAGTATTGTGTGCAATTCTGGAGACCGCACCTTCAAAAAGATATAAACAGATTGCAGTCGCTGCAGAGGGTGGCTACTAAAATCGTCAGTGGTCTTTGCTATAAACCATATGGGACAGACTTAAAGGTCCCGATATTTGAAAGGCATTTACAAGGTTTACAGTCCAGTAAACTGTGTAAATGCCTTAAATTGGGCATTCCAGAGCAAAGCGGAGGCGGAGACTGTCACTAACCGGGTAGCGGCGATTTTGCATGCTGCTCGGTTAGCGACCTGCACCTAAAAGATAGGCGAGGAAAACACTTGCCTATATTTAAGACACAAGAGCTAACCGGGCAGCATGCAATATCGACGCTGCCTGATTAGCTACTGCCAATTATGTTCTACCACTCTGATAGTATACACGAAAGTAACGCATATCTTATGTTATGACTATCATTCTCCTGTTAAATCATTGAACCGCGACTAAAGGTCTCAGACGTTTTGGGCGTCCAAAGGCAAACTTCAGTATAACTTCTGAATATCGCCCCCATTGCATCAATGACCTTTTTTTTTATCGCTTATGAATCAATTATTTCAAATAAATTATTTAGAATTTAGGTATACTGAAGCAGTGCTTAGCTTTCGATGTTGTCCCCTTTGCCTTTGGACGCCCAAAAGGTCTGAGACCTTTAGTCGCGGTTCAATGATTTAACAGGAGAATGATAAAGTCATAACATAAGATATGCGTTACTTTCGTGTATACTATCAGAGTGGTAGAACATAATTGATGAAGTGATTGCTCTGAGATAAAGACCATTTTTAGATCTGATTAGCTACTGCGGCTTCTGGCATACGTGGCAATCCCTGGATATTCAATGCAAGGGCCGCATATGACTCTGGCATTGAATATGCAGGGTTAAGAGTCAGCAGGCAGGGCTATGCACCCTAGCAGCACGTAGCCCTGGGATACAAAACTGTCAAAAATGTCTAAATAGCCTGCCTAACTGAATATCGGCCCAAAGATCTTAATATGTATACATTAGAGGAAAGGCGGGATAGAGGAGATAGGCTAGAAGATTAAATACCTCTGTGGCATAAATGCACAGGAGGAAAGCCTCTTTCAAATGAAAATAAGCTCTGTAACGAGGGGACATAGGATGAGGGTGAAAGGGGATAGACTCAGGAGTAATATGTGGAAATATTTATTTACAGAAATAGTGGTAGATTTGTGGAACAGTATTCCAGTGGAGGTAGTACAGACGAAGACAGTATCTGAATTCAAGAAAGCATGGGACAAACACAGAAGATTTCTAAAGGGAAAAAAGGGATTATAGCATTTGACACGGAAGGGCAGATTAAATAGGCCATATGGTCTTTTTCTGATGACATGTTTCTGTGTTTCTATGTTTATAAAATACTAGTGTTAAGTGGTCAAAAATATATGTTAATTTACGGTGTAATCACTTATACCAGAGAATTAGAGCATTTTATAATTTACACGTGTACCTTTGTGTCCCATCTATGTTCCACCGAAATTCTACCCCTGTGCACGCTCACAGGGAAGGTGCACGCCATTGCATTAATGTACATACTTACAAATGGGGTCCAGCGTGAGCGTGCTCACCTATGCACATGAGCACTTATCCATATACAGTAGCAGCAGCCGCCACACAGTACTATGCAGCACTATCGGGATAGTGCAACTGAAAATGATAGACCATCTCGGCAACATCCAGACAAAGCAGGAACAGAGTGAGGGTACAGTGTGGACATTCCACCTTGCTATAAGGAGAGCGGTGATATTCAGTCCACTATCTATGCGGCTAGGTAGATAGATAAAGAGCATCAAAAAGGCTTTCCTAAACGTATTCAGAAAGCAATAGGGATAGCAGACTATCACCACTGTTCATATAGTGGCCGCGCTTGCTCCTCTGTATGCTTGCTATCCTGATAGTAGGGCTGAATATACAGGGTGGCCCAAAAAAAAAAGAGAACATCTCATAAATTAAAAGCTTAGTCTACTTATTTACCTTTTTTAGCTATATAACGTCTTTATTTTGACAATTTCTGGTCGCCATCTTTGTTTTTTTTATTTGTCAATCATTTACATCTGTCTTTTTGAATTTTTAAATAACTTATATGCTATGAGATGTTCTCACTTTTTTTGGGCCACCCTGTATGTATTATGTTTGAATGCCATGGTCGGTATTTAAAAAAAAAAAAAAAAAAAACGTTGACCGCAGCATTTCAATATTAGTCCAAGAACAGGCTGCCACACATAATAACCAAATTTACTGCATCGCTGTCAGTTAACAGGTCAGTTAAAAAATGTCAAAGAGCCATAAAGTTTTACACTGTGATAAAACGAGGCTTCTCCGGTATATTAAATATCTAGTGCCAGGCCACCATAAAAAGGAGGGGGCTACTTCTTCAATGCAAAGAGGAAATTTCTTTACAGTCCACCTTCTACTTCTCTGACTCATCAGTGTCCCCTCGCACACAGGAGGAACAGGCCCAAAGGCTCTGCCACCTGACTAGAAACAGCGACCAAAGATGTTTTTAGGGAAATTTTAGCCCACTTTTCCACATGATGTTCAAGACACAGTACCCGACTTCTGATAATTCTGTAAACTAAGACCCTGCCCCAAAGCGCTTATAAGTGAATTACCCAACCACTGTTGGGGGAGAAGGTGAAGAGTTTGAACCCTTTATCAGCACACTAACCAGTGGGCCAATTTCCTCCATCTCTCTAAGGTTGATCAGCATGGACAAGGTTTTAATAATCTATTAAATAATAACTTCTAAAATATACACAGTCAGGGAGCATTCTATGGTCCCAACATCACACCTACAAAAGCAATACATACATGACAAAGCACACGTAACATTCTTAGCAGAAACATTATCATACCTCTGAAGAATTACTTACAGCAGTACCAGTTTCAATGTTTAGAAAAACAAGATGAAATGAGCATCAATAGTTTATGTTTTCAACTACAGAAAGGAATTTTGCCCCTAAGGAGGTGAGATTTAGTGGTGAGTGTGAAGAGAAAAGAAGGCTCTTACATTGTAATCCTCTGCCAGCACTGTGTGTATGTGTATCTGACCTTTTCAAAACTGTGTGCTTCAGCGTTTCGGCAATAAAAATACTGTTCCTCTGCTTCTTTCTTAGAGATTCATAAGCAGCGTTCCAACAGCAACATATATGCCAAGGTAGGCAGTGGCCCAAATCCAAAGAGATATGAATCTAAAATGTGCCAGCATACTGGGCTGACATAGGGGTGATGCAAAATGAAGGCGTCCCTTATTTACGGAACAGCATAGTACTCTCTCTGCTTCATTCTCTCAGTGGTTCTTGCACCTGTCCTGGGGGACCATCAGCCTGTCGGGTTTTCAGGATTTCCACAAGGAATAGGCCTGAGAGAGATTTGCAAACCTACCACTTCCATTATATGGAAATCTCTTTCATGCCTATTCCTTGTGGCTGGTGGTACCCCAGGGCAGATTTGAGAACCTTGCTGTAATTTCCCCTCACCAAGCAAAATTTTGAAGATTGCTCTTCTACCTGCTCTGTGTCTTAGCTATTTCAGCGTTCTGACAAAATTATTAGCAGCCCTTACTGGAATTTTCAGTGAATTTAAAAATAAAACACAGAAATAAAATACTGAAAGCAGCACTGTTGGCAAGTAGTTTGGTACTGAAAGAGTTAAGCCTGCTAATTTTAAACTTCTTTCATATCTTCTAAGTGTGTCTTCACAATTGTTCTATAATTGACCGAGCCACACAAAAATATGGTCCATGGGAAAGCTTGTTATCTAATGTTACAATGGTAAAAGAGAAGAGGCTGCAAAAAAAAAAATCTGAGAATAAAAAAATAAACTCCAATTTTTTTTTTTTGGTAGGCCGAGACTGAATGTTTCATAAGGGGCAAAGCCAAAGCAAGCAGTCACTTAGCTGAAAGGAAAAGGACAGCAACTAGCAAACACTGTCACAAAGGATGAGCAGAAAACAGATGTGGGAAAAATAAACAGCCTTCCAGGCTTTGGAATTCGTCAAAAGGTCTGTAAAGAGCAAACAGGCCTTCTAACCACAATTTAACTTGGAGAGTCATAAAAATAAATAAATAAAACATCTGGTGAGAAGCCGGCCTACTGCCTGAATAAAACATGCGGCTAAAAGTTACACTGGGCCTTGGCATCGTCAACCGGAGCTTCAAAAGATTTTACGTTTCAGACCTCTCCATCACAAAGCTTTTATGTCTCAAGCTCCTGCAACTCTGAAAACCAATATTAAGTCGGGGAACCAAAAAACAACTTCTTACCCTTTGTTAGAGGGGATATCCACAGTAATTTAATGGATTTCTCAATTTAGTTTTCTCTTGATGCAAAGTAAACTGCTAATTACTTATATACTTACCAGCACTTCAAGCAGAGTTGTAATTTTTTAAATTTTGGGGCTCATTTATTAAAGTGCAATAAGTTTTTGCACGTACCACATCTTCTGAGTAAAACTTAATGGTAAATGCAAAAGTCCTGCAGAAACTGTCGAGGGTCAAACCTAGCATGTTCCTTGCAGTTACTGCACTGAAAAGTGCTTTGATGCGCTAAGATCATTCACAATTACTGTGGGTACACAAAGCCGCCTACTGAGGTGATGTTAAGCGCACCCACGCTAACTGCAACACTGACTGCACACAGTATTGTGCACTAAGTGCAATGCGCAAGCCACACCCACTCTCTGCCTGTAACCCACCCATTCCTTGCCCCATCATGCAATGTGCAATTAATGCGGGAATCAGCACGCAGGAACTGTTATGCCAGCATGGCAACAGTTACCGCAGCTCCGCATTTACAGTTAAAAGGGTTCCTTCATTTCTCTTTCCCTCCCCCATATCCTACTGGTCTCCAACACTCTCCCGCCCCCCAAAAAAAAATGGAAAGACCAAGTGGCACAAAGAGCCCTCATCGACCCTCATCAATCCTCCATAGTGCAGCCTTAAATGCAATTCACTATTGGCAGAACCAGTGTGTGTGTGTGTGAGTGTGCGTGCTTCCTTCCATCTCGCTTACCTTTTTTTTGTTGTCCCGCCTATAGCAAATTTTCTGGAGACATAAAGATTGATGGGACTCATTCCCATCCCCCACCCCCAACCCACATATATATATGCAAACTACACGCATCCCCGAAAGTAGGCTCTTTTAGCTCCAGGAGCCACATATCATCGTTTGACCTGTGTTTTATTTTTCTTTTAAAGCCATTTCACATCTTGAGAAGTTGAACAAGTTGAAGTGCCCATAAGGATATGCAATATAGCATTTTCAATTACTCAGGAAGAAATAAACCTTAAAAATGAAAGCTATTTTCTCTATGATTAAGGTCTTTGTACAATGAGACCCCCCCCCCCCCCCCACAAAAACAGTGTTCTAATCCCCTGAAGAGTCACTTCTGCACCTGCTCCTTGAAAGACTTGGCTGTTGGTTTTGGGGTGGTCAGGGTTATGGCACCTGGAAGTAATCCTCTAATCAGAGAAGCCTTCGTTCTGACAGATTACTGAGCCATGTAACTTTTTTTCCCTCTTACTGAAAAGAAAAAAAAAAGAAGTTTGGGCCAGCTCATATGATATTGGCCCTAGACCCACAAACTTTGCTCAAGCAGAAGATTTTCTTTCCATCTTCAAATTTTACTGAGGTGAGATCAAATTACTTTAAAAAAACGTTATTTTCCAGGTTCTTCTATCATGCTATATTTAAGAAAATACTCCGAAAGAATCTTTGAGTCAATTAAATTGAAAAGTATAAAGAGTACTCGTAAACGTTTCATAAACTATAGTTCTATTATCACTTCCTCAAACGTAAAAGATCTTTCTCTCTCTCTGTGCATAGGTAGAAAGATACACACACATTCACTCACAAGCCCAAAAAGGTAGGTTTGATTCACCCTAATTCAAGACTTAGAAAATTTCTAGACAGTAGACATTTATCAATTTCAACAAATAAAAATGATGTATTTTAACAAAAGCTTGATTCTGAAATCTTGCAGAAAAATACAAAAAGAGCCCTACAGTGCTTTCGAGTGTTCTTTCTGAAAAAGAAACACCAAATTCCTCATGCCTTGGTCCTATCCAGACATTTGTCTGACCCTCTAGCTACAGCTATTCAGGACCTACAGTAGTAGGATTCAGCCGGTTCATGTGAACCAGTTCCTAGCGTTTCCCACATTCGCCGAACCAGTCCCTACAGGCTGTTTCACTGCCGGATCGGCACTGTCGAGTTTAAAAAAAAACAACATTTAGATGGAGTCGGGGGGATCGCGGCATCAGAAGCCCCCAATGCCGTCCAAATAATGTCAGGTGTTTTGCAGATCTGGTGGAAAAAAGCCTGTAGGGATCGGTTCAGAGAACACGGGAAATGCTAGTTTGCGCAAACCGCTGCAATCCATGGAACAAACCAGTTCCTATGAGGATCTGAATCACTGCACTGCCTTAGCCCCTGGGGGGAGACACTGTGCTGAAAGCAGAGACAAGCTGAACCCACAGGAGGTGTTGGGTATGTTGGCTTCATGTAGCCCCCAGATTCAGTACAGAGGGCACTCCACCAACACAGAAAAAAGAAGGCAAGGCCGGGAACCAACTTACAAGCAGCCGGCGAACCCAAGAGGGTATGCCAATGTCACTGAGCTGCAAAAAGCAAGTAAATGCTTCACCAGGGCAATGTCTCTGATGTTTGAGATGCACAATGGGAAGGTTGGTAGAACAGGGTGCAAGAAGCAAGACAGCAGTGACACTGCTGTGGACTGGAGAATGAGCTGGCTCAGAAAACACCAGGGCCTCTCCATGCAGTCCTTCTCAGAAAGGATCCTGGTCATCGAATTAGCTTTTTAAGCTCAATGCCAATTTAGGCAGTTTTAAACAATGTAAAGCAAAGATACATTGGGGGTAATTTTATAAACATTTCCTGCATGAAAAACCTTGTTTAAGGGCATAAAAAGGTTTTTATAAAATTACCCCATGTACATTCAGCCCTGTTCCCATGCAGGTGTAAAATGTGCAGGTCCATTCTAGCCACAATTTCCGCAGGATCTGTGCTGGTATTTTATAAAGATGCCTACCTGTCCTCTCAACCTAGGTGGCCTGTTAACAAAATACCACCATCGCGAGGAGATAGCGTCCATTGTAAAAACTATCACACAGAATGACTATTTCAACGTTTACGCATACTTAGGAGACTTCCATATTATGACTGAAAGGTTTGTTGGATATGTTCTTGGCCTCTTTTTTGTATATCTTGATCACAACTGTGAGCAATAACAGTGCTTTAGTGAAGTGAGTTAGTGTATGGGTTGTACTTTAAGTTAGCTGTAAGAGGCTGCACAAAAGAAAGCCACTCCCACACGTTTACTCATAATGGAAGAACACTTTTTTCTACTGTTATTCAGCTCCATCTGGTGCATCTTTTTTGTTGTGGATCACCTACAGCATTATCATACAAACAGCACAGGCCACTGTGTGGAATGACAGATCATCTGGGGAACATCCAGTTCGTTAACATGCTTTAAAAAAACTAGCAAGCACTAATTCAGTTTTAATGTACTTTAACCTACAATTGAACATGCATTAAGTAAGATGACAAAGGGTGGTGATAAATGGAATTCACCTGGAAGAAAAAAAAAGGTGAGTAGTGGAATTCTTTAGGGATCATTCCTAGAGCTGATTCTGTTCAATATCTTTATTAGCGATACTGCCGAAGGGTTACGTTTGCCTGTTTGCAGATGATAGAAAGACTTGCAACAGAGTGGACATCCTGGTGGAGTAGACAACATGAGAAATAATCTACAAAAACTAGAAGCATGGGCTAAGTTAAGCTTTAATGTGAAGTGCAGAGTGATGCATGTGGAGTACAGAAATTCAAAGGAGCTGTATGCGATAGAAGGCAAGAGGTTGATGTACATAGACCAGAAGAGGGATCTTGGTGTTCTAGTGTCTGAGGATCTCAAGGTAGCAAAACAGTATAACAAGGTGACGATTAAAGGCAGCAGGATGCTAGGCTACATACAAAGAGGCATAACCAGCAGAAGAGAGTTGGTGATAATGCTCCTTTATAGGTTATTGGTGAGGGCTCACTTGGAAAACTGTATTCAGTTTTGGAGGCTATATCTCGCTAAGGGCATAAAGAAACTGATAATTTGTATAGCACTACAAGGTGTATGCAGAGCTGTACAGAGACATGGCCCCTCTCATCAGAGCTTACAATCTAGTCAAGACAGACAACACAAAAGCTGGGGAATAGGATATGTCTAGGGGAATGGTAAGGGAACACATAATTGGAGAGCAAGAGACTATGCGGATCAGGATCCAAAAGCAGTCTTGGAGAGATGAGTTTCTAGCCTGGATTTGAAAGGGCCAGAAATGAAGTTTGACATACCGACTCAGGTAGTTTGTTCCAGGCATAAGGAGCAGCGAGGTGGCAAGATCGAAGCCTGAAGTTGGCAGTAGAAGAGAAGAGCACAGATAGAAGTGATTTGCCAGAAGAGAAGAGATCCCGAGGATGGGTGTAGGGAGAGATAAGAGGAAAGGTAGTGAGGAGCAGCAGAATAATTGCACTTATAGGTCAGCAGAAGAAGTCTGAACTGGATATGGAAACTGATAGGGAGTCGATGAAGCGACTTGAGAAGAGGGATTATATACGCTGCCATGGCCTGAACGCTGTGCACCATGACACGGTGCTCCAGCAAAAGATGCCTGCTCATAGGAGAAGGCAATGCAGTCCACCAACCAAATGGACAGGGAACGCTTGGAGATGCTTCCCCCAGTCAATTTGGTTTGTATGCGATGAAGAGCTGCAAGAGGCAATGCTCCAGATAGCAGGCAAGGGCCCAATTACAGTCCAGAGTGTGGAGGGCGGCCTTTGCTCTGTTAGCATGAGACCGTGGAAAGAAGGTGGGGAGTACCTTGAGGTGGAATGGGAACACCACCTTAGGCAGAAACCTGTGACCCTGTTCTTGTGGAACCTTGTATAAGGCGGGTTGGCCACGAGAGCCTGGAGTTTGCTTACCCTGCTAACAGAGGTGAGTGCCACGAGAAAAATCACCTGCCAGGAGAGATACTTGAAGTGGCAAGAGCTGAGAGGCTCAAAAGGTGTCGTGGTAAGTTTGAGAAAACTACACTGAGATCCCACACTGCTGCCGGAGGGTGAACAGGTGGCCGTGAGAGTAGGAGGCACCTCAGGAAGCGAGTCACAAGGGGCTGAGCAGAGATGGGCTTACCCTCTACAAAGTGGTAGTGCACCGAGAGCATGCTGAGGTGTACCCTAATGGAGCAGGACTTTAGTCCTGCCTGGGACAGGTGAAGCAGGTACTGCAGCACCGGCTGGATCAGACAGGAGAAGGGATTAATCCCCTTCTCCACACACCACACAGAATCTCGCACTTGAAAGTGTAGGCCCGATGGGTGGAAGCCTTGCGGGAGGCCCTCCTCCACCTCGTTCGACAGGTTGAACTCAGCCAACACTACCCTTTCAGCAGCCATGTCATCAGAGTCAGGGACCCCAGATTGGAGTGCAGAAGAGAACCGTACTCTTGCGAGAGCAGGTCCGGGGTGCACCCCAGGGAAACCGGGGGTGTCTGTGACAAGCAGAGGAGTATGACTGCCAGAGCCACCAGAGGGCCACCAGGATTAGGGTGGCCCAGTCAAGCTGGACATTGAACAGGGTTTTTGCAATCAAAGGCATGGGCGGGAAGGCATAGAGGAGGCTTCCCATCAATGAGATGAGAACGCATCCACCACCACCAGAGAGGGATGTGGCTCCCTGAAGCAAAAGTGGGGCAGCTGTGTATTGTTGGGGCTGGCGAAAAGGTCCATCTGTGGGAGCCACCAAAGACAAAAGAGCCAGCTGGCCACCCAGCCACCACTTGTGCGGTTGAAAGACCCGGCTGAGCTGGTCCGCTAGGGGTAAGTTCAGCATACCCACCATTGATCAGATCACACACACAATAGCTGGACTTAACACTAGTACCTCACCAATGGACCCCTGCCGGTCCTATGGATAAAAACCACAAAGGTCGTGCTCTCCAAATATATCCACAAAATAATTCAATCCTCTCTATTGCAGTGCTACATGCCCCTATCTCTTAAACAAGCAACCATCCGCCCAATCCCCAAGACTGCAACCCACACCAAAGAGGACCCTTCAGCTTACCGTCCAATCTCAAGCCTTATACTTCTCATCAAGATTCTTGAGAAAACAGTCTACCACCAACTCCAGGACCATGTTGACACTCACACCCCACTGGATCCTCACCAACATGGATTCCACTGCTATAGTATCCCTGCTAACGGTACTCCTTCACAACCTAATAAGAGGGATAAATAGCCTGAAAATGGGCTTCCTCCTCATCTCTATAGATATCTCTGCAGCCTTGGACACCGTGTCCCATAACATCCTCTTGCAAAGACTTAATGACATTGGCCTAAGAAGCACTACCCTCAAGTGGTTCAACTCATACTCTCGGACAGGCAACAACAAGTCAGAGCTGGCACAGCTTCCTCATTCGCATTCCCATTAACACAAGGAGTACCGCAAGGGTTGTCGCTGTCAGCTCTACTCTTCAACCTCTACTTGCGCCCCATCTGTGAGATCATCAAAAAACATATCCTATATGCCATCTATGCTGATGACATAATGATTTATACACCGATTAACATGGAAATGCCAGACTATACCACAATAACTACCGGCCTACAAGAAATGACAAGCTGACTCTAACAAAACAACCTTCGCATCAACTATAACAAGACGGAAGCCCTCATTATTACATGCAATGCTATCTTTACCCCCCCCCCCCCCAAACAATCAGCCTCCCTAATCAATCCATACCCATAAAGAAAGAGATACACTACCTTGGAATCACCTTGGACTGCAACGTTAACTTCCAACCACACATCAATTGGACCACCAGATACGCTTACTACAAAATGGCTATATTAAGAAGACTTAAACCTCTCCTCAGCCACAATCACTTCTGGACAGTCTTCCAAGCCATCATAACACCCATACTGGACTACTGTAACTCCATCTATCTCGGCCTTCCCAAGTAATCCATCCGACCCCTGCGGATGGTGCAAAACACCACTGCACGCATAATTCTGGGCTCCACTAGATATGACCATGTCACCCCTCTTCTTGATCAACTTCACTGGCTCCCAATCACAGCTTGCATCCGCTACAAAGCCATGCTAAACATATTCAAAATCAAGCATAACCTATCCGCTTACAGCCTTCAGAACCTCATCATGGACAACACCAGTATGAGACCTAAGAGACGCAGCATGATTGCCACTTTACAAACTCCCTCTTCATTCCCCAAGAACATCCAAGCTACATCGACTAGGGCATTCTCCCTAGCAGCACCTACCCTTTGGAACAGTCTATCAGATGATCTAAGAACCATTTTAGACATAAGACTTTTGGAAGCAACTAAAGACCATATTCTACAGGGAAAACCTTGAGAAAATCACCTAAGGCACCTCCAACAATCTCATACTCAACACTACCTGCTGTACTAATTGTATATAGCCAAACTGTAAACCATCTTTACTGAAGATCCTAGCATGCCTCTCCTACCTCACCTAGACTCTCCCATCTCAAGAACAATTCCCTTCTCTCCACCACCACTCCATTCCAGGTAAATCAAACAAGATTAATTAAACCATATGTCATTATATATGCCTGTAAATAGTTTCATGTAATTAGTTATGAAGTTAATAAATTACATTATAATGTTCAATGTAAATAGTTGACATGTTTAAAACCGTTCTTTGTAAAAATAATTCTTTTTATTATTATCTTTCTGTTCGCTGTAAACTGCCCCTGATCGCTGGAAGGGGCGGTATAGAAAAATGCACAAATAAAATAAAATAAAGAAATTAAAGAAATAATGCACAATTCTGGCCCCTAACCATGCATTAAAGGGCAAAAGCCTGCATTATTTTACTATAATACACAAATTTGTACCACACCACACGTTAAATACTAATGAGATGCAAAGCATGCAAATTCATGCAGAACATCTCATTAGTATTCAAACAGAATAACACAGCTTGCAGTTGACCCCTAGTGGTAGTAGCGCACGACTACCACTAGGGGTTTTTGGTGTCAATTTGAACCTGCCGCCAGCCTGGATGGGAATAAATACGGATCATTCCTATCTGAATTTGTTAGGAACTGGGCAATATTTACCCCAGTATCGACTGGGTCAGGGTCACAGCAGGGCATGCTAGGGAGATAAAGTTTGTAGATGAAATAAATGACTGCTTCTTGGAGCAGTTGGTTCATGAATTGAAAAAGAGAGGAAGCCATTTTGGACCTAGTCCTTAATGGAACACAAGATCTGGTGCAAAAGATAAGGGTGTTGGAGCCACTTGGCAATAGTGATCATAGCATGATCGTGTTTGATTTAATAACTGGAGGATGGATGGCAAGTACTATCTTTTAGCTTTCAAAAAGGGAGACTATGATAAAATGAGGAAAATTAAGAAAAAACTAAAAGGAGCAGTTGCAAAGGTTAAAGATTTACATCAAGTATGGGTGTTTAAAAATACTATCCTGGAAGCCCAGACCAGCTGTATTCCACACTTTAAGAAAAGTGGAAGGAAGTCCAAAAACCTGCCAGCATGGTTTAAAGGTGAGGTCAGAGAAGCTGTTGCCTAAAAAGCATCTTTCAGGAAATGGAAAAAGGAACCAAATGACAAAAACTGGAAACATAAGCACTGGCAAATTAGATGCAAGGCATTAATAAGGCAGGCAAAGAAAGAATTTGAGAAAAAGCTTACTGTGGAAAAAAAAACACATAAAGGCTTTTTCAAGTATATTCATAGCAAAAAACTTGTGAGAGAGTGAGTTGGACCATTAGATATAATAGAGAGGTAAAATGGGCACTAAGAGGGAGCCATAGCGGAGAGACAGAATGAATTCTTTGCTTCAGTCTTTACTGAGGAAGATGTAGGGATGTTACCCATGACTGAAATGGTATTTAAAGGTGATGCCACAGAAGAATTGAAAGAAATACACCGGGAAGATGTATTACAATTATTTGATAAACTGAATAGTAGCAACTCACCTGGACCGGATGGTATACATCCAAGGGTGTTAAAAGAACTGAAATAGGAGACTGCAGGCCTACTATTAGTAATCTGTGAACTATCATTAAAATTTTAATACCTACTACTACTACTACTATTCAGCACTTCTAAAGCGCCACGCACGCAGCGTTGCACAGCTAATCTACAAGAGGTAGCCAACATACAAGAGACAGTCCCTGCCCGTCAGAGTCATGCTCATCAGAGCTTACAATCTAGTTAATACCTGAAGATTGGAGGATGGCCAATGTAACGCCAATTTTTAAAAAGGGTTCCAGGAGTGATCTGTGAAACTACAGACTGTTGGGCCTGATGTCAGTACTGGGAAAAATGGTAGAAGCTATTACAAAGAACAAAATTACTGAACATGTAGCTGGTCATAGCTTAATGGGAGACAGCCAACCTGGCTTTAGCCAAGGAAGATTTTGTCTTACTAATCTGTTATGTTTTATTGAAGGAGTGACGTAGACAAAGGTGGTACAGTGTATCTAGATTTTCAGAAAGCATTTGACAAGGTCCCTCATGAGAGATGAAAAAGTCATGGGATAGGAGGCAGTGTAGTATTGTGGATCAGGAAATGGTTAAAAGATAGAAATCAGAGGGTAGGGCTAAATGGCCAATTTTCCCAATGGAGAAAGGAGAATAGTGGAGTACCCCAGGGCTCTGTGCTGGTTCTGCTGCTTTTTAACATATTCGTAAATGACTTGAAACTGGGAATAACAAGTGAGGTAATCAAATCTGCAGATGACCCAAAATTATTCAAAGTTGTTAAAACCCAAGAGGATTGTAAAAAATTGCAAGAAGATCTTGATAAATTGAAGACTATGCATCCAAATGGCAGATGAAATGTAATGTGGACAAGTGCAAAGTTATGCACCTGGGAAAGAACAACCCAAACTATGATTACACGATGCAAGGCTCCTTATTAGGAACCACCACCCAGGAAAAAGATTTAGGCATCATTCTGGATAGCATGTTGAAACCCTCCGCCTAGTGTGCAGCAGCGGCCAAGAAAGCAAATAGAATATAAGGAATCATAAGAAAAGGAATAGAGAATAAAACAAAGGATATTATAATGCCTCTGTATCGTTCCACGATGCAACCGCACCTTGAATATTATGTGCAATTCTTTTTGCCATATCTTAAATATGGACATAGCATTATTAGAAAAGGTACAGAGAAGAACCACCAAAATGGTAAAGAGGATGGAAGGATATCCCTATGAGGAGAGGCTAAAAAGGTTAGGGCTCTAAAACCTGGAAAAGAGATGGCTGAGGGGAGATATGAGGGGAGGTCTATAAATTAATGAATGGAGTGAAATGGGTAAACGTAGATTGATTGCTTACGCCATCAAAATATAGAAAGACTAGGGACATACAATGAAGTTACAGTGTAACCTATTTAAGACTAATAAGAAAAATATGTCACTTAACATGTAATCAAACTCTAGAATTCATTACTGGAAGATGTAGTAAAAGCTGTTAGTGTAGCTGGGTTTAAAAAAGGTTTGGACAAGTTTCTGGAGGAAAGGTCCATAAACCATTATTCAAGGGGACCCGGGAAATTCTCTGCTTGCCACAATACAAGCATTGTGGAACCTGTGTCCTCTGGGGAAACTGCTAGGTACTTGTGACCTAGATTGGCCACTGTTGGAAACAGGATACTGGGCTTGATGGACCTTGGTCTGACCCAGTATGGCATATCTTGTGTTCTTATGTTCTTAAGGGACCTATTAGACCACCAGGATTCAATCAAGATAGGCACATGGAGGCCTTACACGAGTAGGGGGAAATGATTTGGGGTCCACGGGGGTAAGGGTTTATCTTTAGAGAGGGCCTTGATTGCTAGTGCCAGAGGTAGGGGACCACCAGACTGTTAATTGTTTTTCACCACCTCTGGCCCTTTAAGAATGCGCCCTGGAGCACTGGGCCATGTGTTAGGAGCTTGATGCTCTTGAGCAGGAAAAATAAGATCGGCTTTGAGCTGGTATATTTTCCTCTCAGAATAGCATATTAAATTAAGCTGCAGCAAAATGAGAAATGTTACTGCAGCTTAGTAAGTAGCCTCATGGGTTGGAGGAGAGAGGAGGCAGCCTTGCTTGGAAGCAAGGGATAGAAACACATCAAGCTCATCACAAGCATTCAGGGCTTTGCCTTTCACATCCAATAAAAATTTCATTCCGTATATAGAGAGATCTTTCAGAGAACTAAATGCCTGCAGAGCAGCAAAATTTTCGATTTTTTCTCTCTGTCTTAACTTTCTTTAGAATTCACACATATAAGCTATGAAAATTTCTGCCAAGTTCTGGCAAAGAATGCCTGTCAGCAGGGGTATTTTTTTTTTAAATCTCTCTTGTTTCCAAACTTGAACGCTTATCCACTTTCTAGCAGCCAAATCTTTCCTCAGCTCTGAAATTCAATAAAGAAATTAAAAAATGCGAGGAAGAGATATATTCTTATTTGCATCTCTTCTTTCAGAATTTCGTTAGAAGCAAAAAGGAAAGGCAACAAATATAGTGCAGGCGATCTATTCTTACTGGCCCCTCACAGTTTTGTTTTTCCAGAGATGTGGGGGTTGGACGGAAGGAAGTAGATAGTTATTTCCTTCTGCTCCTACTCCAATGAGATCCTGGTGCCCTGAGCTCTCATTTGCCGCTACCTGGGGATTTTTCCTCCATTCTGTAACACCTTCCACTAATCCTTTCGAACACTTCATCTGACTACTGGGGATCACCCTCAAGTCATTGGACCACAACTCACGCCCCTTGGGGGCTGTGATTATGATCTGTACAGTATCCCTTGCCCCAGCTATGGCCCAACCAATCTGACTCATGGATCATACCAGGTCATTTTCTTCCATTTGTTTAACAAAAAAAAGAAAAAGCACAACACACTTCAAAGCAGGACTGAAGGAACCCCTGTCTACCCAAAATGCAGCCGTCCCTCTAATTCACAGTGTCTTGATTTTGTAATTTTGCTAAAATAAAAATTAGCCATATTTCTTTAGGTATCAGATTTGTTACTTTCCTTTTTCCCTCTCTCCAGTTACATCACAAATAAAAACAGTAAAGAAAAGGTTTGAGGTGCATTTTGACAAAGGGCTTTTTTTTTTTTAAAGAAAAGTTATTATATTCTGATACTGTATATCTACAGATGCACAAAATGTGCTGGCACTGCAAGCAGACCTCAAATTCAGAAACCTTGGTATGGAGTGTAGAGTTTACCTAATAAAAAGCAAGATTGGCGTGCAGCCTGAATGAAGAATTGACAAATGACAGGGATGTCCAAAGTGCGACCCACCTGACTTTGGGATGTGGTCCACCTAAGATTCCTAGCAAGAGAATTTACCTAATTAGCTAGCACACTTGATTCTGAAACCCTGCAGTGCTATAGTGAATACGAAGTCACAATTTCCCAAGAGCTTCACAGATTGAGGAGTATGAATCGTGTTAAATATTCATGTGGCCCGCATATGTATGGATTTCTAATCCTGTGGCCCACTATAAATAATTCATGCAGCTTGCACACACATGGATTTCTACTCTTAAACTTGGATGCCCCTGACCTACAGGGCCTCCAAAGCTCACATACCCCAACACCATTTGATTACTCTTATGCTGACTCAGTAAAAAATATATCTACCAAGATTCAAAGGGAATAAAGCCTGCCCTTCTAGTCCACTAATGATTAGCATGTACAATAAGGCCAAACTCAAGGGAATGATACTGTTGAACTAACATGCAATGAAAATCTTAATAGGTTACAGATTTCATTTTTCACGGCAGACCTGTCAGTGAGACACAGCAGACTCCAGGCTCGAGACACATACAAGGGAAATGGTCTGCAGAATGTGAAACTATTCTTTAAGTAGCTGGCAGAAAAAGGAGAACAGGCTCATCAAAACATCGCTTGGCCTTCATGTTCAAAGAGAAAGGTGTTTTGGGCCCTATTGCAAAACTACTGGACGCGCACATCATAAGTCAATGTGTTTCTTGTCTCCACTTATATTTGAGGAAAGGGGGGAAGAGTAAGGAGATAATATAAGTCATACTGTAATCAACTGTCTGCACTTTGAAATCGCAATGGTAAAAAGTCATACTGAAACAATTGCCTGTACTCTGAAAATCCTTAACAAAGAGGCACAATCACATTTTTAGTATGCAAGGCACCTTCTTCAATAGCCAGAGAGGTCAAAACACGAGCTTCTTCCCTAGGGATCTGCAGACCAAAATATATTTTTTTTGGTTGGTTCCAGGACGATGGGGTCATTTTTTTGTCTTTGTATCTTTTTTTTCATCAGTGCACCCTATGGGGCAATATAGAATCCTTGCCGCTTTGGTTTCAAAATGAAAGCACACCTCTATTCTGCACGCAAGCGGGATTCTTCTATGTGCTTTCCTGGCATGTGCTTATAGGGAACCACACATATGCACATGCGTGCACATAGGATCCCTACATTCTGGACCAAGGGCCGTGTGGGACACACACAGTCACACAGTTCTGGTCTGCCGCTCCTGCCCGACCTCCAAGAAAATTGCATCAAGGGGCCACAGGAGCAGCAGGCCATGAGAATACATGTGTGTGGGGAATTTAAGGTCCGATGCAGCGCTGAAGCAGCAGTTCAGCTGCCGCTGTTTCAGCACAAGGTGGGGGCAGCATGGTTGTGCAATCTTTGGGGGTGGGGTGACGGCATGGAGGGTCTCCCTAGGGCAGCAGAAACCCTCGTGTCGCCACTGCACAAAGAGCAAGATCCCTATCTGGCTTTGGGATCACAGTTATGACCATTTGCATCATTGAAGGCGCCAGAGCTCCCCCCACAGGACCACATTAAAGACTCTTTGTAAGAGAGGGATGACTTTGGGAGCCAATTTCTTATAAAAAAATATGCATAAGCCCATCTAATCCCGGTGATTTGATCCCAGCTAAACCCTGGATGACCCCCCATGAGCTCTCCTCCTAGTTCTCCTTCTAAACCCTCACACTCCTCTTCCCAAATCCTTCCTATTTCTACTCCTCCCCCCAGGTAGTCCTCGATCTCGTCCTGGATGATCCCTCTCTCTCCACTATATAGAGTTTTATAGTACTGCACAAACTGTTCTTGCTTTCTCCAACTGACTCTGCACTTCTCGTTTCCCCATTTACTTGTGGGATCTCCCCAAATCCTCTACCTGTTGCTACAAGCCCCACTTTCTCTTGTCCAGCCCTCTTCTGTTCTGTCCATTGTAGCAATGTCCCCCATAACACGGCCTTGAGATCATCCCAAAGAATCGCCATGCTCACCATCCCATTGTCATTATGCATCAAATACTCATCTATAGTCTCCTCTAGCCCTTTAATCACTGTGGCATCTTGCAGCAGGTTCTCATTAAGCCTCCTAAAGGTCCAACTGCATGAGCCACTGCCCTTGCCAAATTCTCTCCAAAAAGGAGTGTGGTCTGCCCATGTAATAGACCCAAATGTAGCCTCCTCAAATCTCTGCACCGAGGCCAATGCCACAATAAAAAGTCTATCCTGCTATAACTGCTATGAACTGACGAATAACAGGTATAGTCCTGGTGCAGTGGTGGACTGTTCACTACAGATCTGTCAATCCAAAGCGCCTCAACCATTTGCTGAGTACCGGTGTCCTCTGTCCTCGTGCACACCCTGCACCCCCCCTCCACTCCCTGAGAGCGATCTTTCCAATTATCCAGAACCATGTTAAAAGTTCCCCCTACTAATAGGGACCCCCTCATCCACCCCTCTAGACATTGAGCTAGTCTGTCCCAAAATTCCTTCATTCAAAAAGGTCACTTCTTCCCTTTGTAACTCCACCCATACCAATAATGTTCTCCCATTCCTGCCCCTTTCTACTCCCCCGAAATGAAAGAGCACACACACCCAGATCAATGTCGCTACCCCAGCCCTTTGCTTTACCATCTCCAAACACAAAACAATACCTTTGCATATATGCCTTGGGATTCAATAATTATCTGTCGTCCTTATGGAGCAAGTGGGTCTTGGAGAAAGATAACCTGTCACCAAAAGCGCTGAAGATCTCTATATAAGAGCTCTCTCTTCTGCAGAGTATTCACTCAGAGCCCCCAAGCGATGTCGAAAAACTGCTCCTGCATGCTCCATGTGCCTTCTGCCTTCTACCCTTCCCCTCACCATGAGAACTAACCCAGTGGATGCTGCATAACCTATCTGCCCCTATTCAATCCACCTCAATGCCTTCAAAACTGTCCTCCCTGCTACATGCCAACTCTCTCTCTAAACTGCCCCTGACATTCTCACCCTCATTCATGCTTTATACCCCATTTGCCAAATCCCCCGAAGTGCCCGCAAACACCATCCCTACATTGCAACACCAGTAAAGAAAACTACAAACATACATGGATACGTGCTCCCTCCCTTCAAAATCAACAACCATGTACCAATAGTCTAGCAATAACACCAGCTCCCCTTAGAGTCCTTTGAGGACCTAATGTCCTGCTCTCCATTCACTTCCTTCCAGAGCTACTGGAGATGCTGGCCCCTTCTGGACATGCACCGTCAATGCAGATGTTCACATTCTGATCTCCCAGTCTCACCCGATGGTGGCGATCGGCAGGGAAGAATGGGGGCCCCCTCTTGTAACAGTTGAGCTCAGGCTTCCTTCTCCGTTCGCACACGTTGTTGCGCGTCCATTAATTTCAAAGAGGAGCCCAAATGAAAATAGCCACTTGTAGTGGATATTCTCCTTTCCAGATAGGCTGTGAACCCCACAAGGCCCTGCAGGGTTGTATTGTGCCGGGGTCGAAGTCCTGTTAGAATTCCAAGTCATGATTGTCCCACTTAAATCTGCCCCTCTTAGAGGCGGTCTGCATATGTTCTTTCTGCCCATAGTGGGACAAGTAAGCCACTATGTCCCACGGCTTGGAGTCCAGGGGAGTACCTAGCACTTGGTGAGCTTGCTCAAGGCTAATGCAGTGGGGAATCTCTTGGAGGCAATTCTCAGTAGCAGTATCAGAGCCACTACACAGCTCCTTTCCTCTCCTCATATGGGCGAAGCATCTCTTCATGATGTCACTTGTGTGGGCTGGAGGAAGATACATCATGCATCTTGGATGGAAGCAGGCACAAAGAGGATGGTCTCTGGCACTTCAGGAGCTGCAGGTAATTGAGAATTAGAAAGGAGATGGCTAGAGAGTTAAGAGAAGTGAGAAGAATCAGGAGGAGGCTTGAGATTCTGAAGATGTCAAATTCCAGAAAAACGAAAGGGAATGTGATAGCAAAAAAGGAAAAGAGTAATGTGAAATGAGGGAGATTGAAAAAAATTAAATTATTCAGAAACCCAAAACAAGTTAATGCAGCAGAACTAAAACAAAGCTAATACCATGGAAACTAAAAAATATACATGCCATGAGTTGCGCACTGCTCTGTGCACAGGGCTATATGTAGAGCTTCGGATTCTAGGTGTTTATCGTTTGGAAATTTATGAGTTTATTTTGAGGCAATTAGGCACTTTCCCAAGGTCATAAAATAAGAGTTTATTGGTGCATTCACAGTGTGAAAAAAATTGTGGCTTTTTAAGTGGATTCCAGGTGGAGTCCATTTAATAACAAAAAAACACAATTTTCCAATGACAGCCCTTTCTCCCAGATCCAGCATTGCCTCAGCCCCCGCCTTCTCAAGCCCCAGCAACAGCATCAGCATCCTCCTTCTTCAAGCTCCACCAATAGCATTAATACCCCCTCCCTTGCCCAAGCTCCAGCCCCAGCCCAGACCCCTGCCTGCACACAGCTGCGTGCGTTTGTGCTTTTTTCTCCCGCTCCTCTCTGCAGCTTCTCTTTACAACCGACACGTTGGAAAGAGTTTGACACCCGAGAACAGGAAGTGCCTGTTTTCACCTTTCAAACTTTTTCCAACACAGGGCGAGGCAAGAGCTCCCACCACCACCACCACAAAGGGTCTCTGCCTGCGGCTTTGGGCTCTGATGAGGTCACCAGGCTGTAACAGCTGCTCCCAGTTGTCATTGGAGCACTAAAGAAGAGGCCTTTTTTCTGGGTTTTTCGTTTATAATCAAAAAATCCAATGTCCTCTTTGGTGATGTTTTATCAAGGTTTTTCGGTTATACCAGAAAATTGGAAGCTTAGCTATATCTTAAAGATCTAAACACAGTGCCAAAAATTTAGAGAAAACATAACTATAGCAATAAATATATATTTGGCTCTTTGGAAAATTGGAGGTGAAGTAAGATGGGGTGGCTTCTGTAATACATACGCTAATATTGTTATTTCAAATTTGTGTTTTATTGTACTGTAATTTCATGTGATTATATTGTCTGATAATGATATAATCAGCCTTGTGCAATCGGTCAATTTGAAAATGTAGAAGATGTTTAATGTTATGGGGAAAGCTATTTTCAAAATCTTACGTGAGTAAAATGTTTACTTGTAGATAAACACCTAATGAGAATTGCACATCAATATGGCTAGAAGTAGTCGCAGTGGGACAAGAGGGGGGGAGGTGTGTCAATGTCAGGAAACGAAGAGTATCACACGGGGCTCTAATTTTGAAAGACCCGTACATACTTTCAGTGGATATAATTGCACCTGCTTCAAAGAGGACAGGATTTAAAAGTTGGTTGCAGGCACTGTCACACACCGCCCAGCATGTCACTTTTCGACAATGGCTTTTGTGATGAGGTCATAGAAAAGATTTCCTCTATCAATTATCTCATGTGCATCATTGTTGTCTAAGCAATACTCTCCTGTGAACATACAAACAAGTATCATCTAAACCAGGGGTCTCAAACACGCGGCCCGCAAGAGCATTTTGTGCGGCCCGCGACACCACGACTGTTTTCTTGGTTTTTGCTAGCTTTTTTTCTCTCACCTTATGATTGCCGGCGGGGCTGCGTGGTGTTGGTCTGCTCTCTCCACATGACCCGAGTCACGAGCCTGCCCTCCACCAATTAGAGACAGGAAGGAGGAGGGGGAGGAGGGGGGGCCCAGAAGCAGTCTGAGCAGCCACCCGAACTCCACGAGGCACCACGCGCCCTGGAGGATCCATTTTGGAGTTAGGCGGCCTGTGCTTCTAGCAGGGTGCACAGCTCTCCGCGGGCAGGTAAGGAGGCAGTCTGCCCAGCACCCGGAATTCTCCTATGTTAGCCAGCCCTGCCTCCCTCAGTCCCTCTCCTCTTCGGCTTTCAGAGCTGCGAAGGGAGAGCTTCTCCCTCGCGACTCTGTTAAGCTCGACGGGGCAGAGGGGAAATTTCCCATAAGCCTCAGCCGGCTTAACAGAGTCGCGAGGGAGGAACTCTCCTTTCGCGGTTCTAAGCCGAAGAGGAGAGGGACTGAGGCAGGCAGGGAGGGAGGGAGGGCTGGCTCTGCCGGGCAGGGGGGGCCCTGCGGGACATGCGATTTTCCCGCGGCTGATGGGGGGGGGAGGGTGTTAGGACTGGTAATGTGCAGTGGGCTGGGGGGGGGTGGTTAGGACTGGTAATGTGCAGTGGGCTGGGGGGGGGGTTAGGACTGGTAATGTGCCTTGGGCTGATGGGGGGGGGTTAGGACTGGTAATGCCACTGGAGGGGGTTAGGATTGGTAATGTGCAGTGGGCTGATGGGGGGGTTTAGGACTGTTAATGCCAATGGGGGGGGTTAGGACTGATAATGTGCTGTGGGCTGGGGGGGGTTTAGGACTGGTAATGTGCTGTGGGCTGATGGGGGGATTAGGACTGGTAATGCCACTGGAGGGGGTTAGGACTGGTAATGTGCCGTGGGCTGGGGGGATAGGACTGGTAATGTGCTGTGGGCTGATGGGGGGGTTAGGACTGGTAATGGCCTATGAGGGGAGGTAAGACTGAAAATGGGGTGATGGGGGGTAAGACTGCAAGTGGGCTATGGGGAGACTAGGACTGGTAATGGGCTCGGGGGGGGGGTAAGACTGAAAATGGGGTGATGGGGGGGTAAGACTGGAAGTGCGCTATGGGGGGGTTAGGACTGGTAATGGGCTATGGGGGTCTAGGACTGGTAATGGGCTGGGGGGGTTGCTAGGACTGGAAATGGGCTGAGTGGAAGGGGGGCTTGAACTGCAAATGGCTGATGGGGAGGGGGGCTTGGAATGGAAATGGGCTGTGAGGGGAGGGAGCTAGCACTGGAAATGGGCTGAGTGGGGGGGAGCTAGGATTGGAAATGGGCTGATAGGGGGCTAGGATTGGAAATGGGCTGATGGTGAGGCTAGGATAGGACTGGAAATGGACTGATGCAGGGACTAGAAAGGAGCAGATGCTGGGTGGGGCTGGAACTAGAAGGGAGCTGATGTTGGGGGAGGATTAGAATGGGATGGAACTGGGAAAGTGAAATGGAGAGGGGAAAAATATTTTGTCTGGGAGAGAAGACAAATCTACAATTGGCCAGGTATTGGGAGAGTAAGTGGGGATTGAGGATGGAGGGGTAAAATTTGAGTGGATGAAATAGGAATGAGGAAAGAGCAAAAGGAGAAAGATTAGTATGTTAAAGCAGATGTAGAGAGAGAATGGAAAAAACATTAGGAGAGAGAAGAAAGGACAAATGGACAGCAGACGATGGAGAGTTAGCAGAAGACAAGAAGAAACCAGAAGAAAGTGGCTGGAACAATTGCAACTGAAAAAAAATGCACAAAAGGTAGAAAAATATTTTGAATTTATTAACTGGAATATGTCAGCTCTGGGAAATGTGCATCATTAACGTTTGCGCTTTGTTTAGTACAAGAGGAAATTAATTTATAGTTTTATTTCTACAGTGTTGTTGTACATTCCAAGTTTGGCTTTTGGGGTTCCCAGTTTAATTATTGTCTTCCTGTTTCTAAATCTTTTAGTCTTTCTTTATCCATACTCATTAAAAGGCATGTTTACTAAAAGTTAGTGTATGGTAACATTATGCAAATATTTATGCAAATGAGACCCCTTATGCAAATGAGGCCCCGCGTCTTATGCGGCCCCCGGGTTACTTTACAAGTCCTCATTTGGCCCTCAAAGCAATTTGAGTTTGAGACCCCTGATCTAAACCTTTCAGCAGAACATCCACGATTTTTGCACATTTGATCAGTTTTCAAGCATTTCTATCAGATTCTTTTTAATCTTGCAGATCTTGACTTGACTTCAGAAGTTCCATGTAACTTCCATTTCTTAATATTTCTGACAGTTGAAACTGCTAGCTGGATGTTTTTAGAGATTTTATTTTTTACAGCCTGTTTTGTAAGACTTAATTTTCAAATGTTCAGACAGCTCCATCGAGAAAGTAGAAAAAAAATACAACAAACAGAAACATTAGAAGGGTCAGAACATTTGTCAACTGTGGAGATGTTTTTACCTGACCACCTGAAGGCCTAACAAGTCACAAACGTTTTTGGGCCTTATTAAAACCTTTTTTTAAAAAGTAATGAGTTAACTAGAGGACTGTCCAAACTTGCATTTGCTATATTCACTTTTTTATTTTCAATCTGTTAAAATCATAAAATAGTAATTATGCATTAAAAATTCCAGAAAGCTGTCATATTTAACTTTGTACCATGTAGGGGGTCATGTCGTCTTCTAGTCACTTAGGGATTTACTGAAACACACAATTAGATCAGGTATTCCTAAACCTTTTCAGTCATACACCCGCTACTCAAAAAATGTTAAGGGCCCAGTATTCAGATGGGTTTATATTCCAAAGGTTAGCAGCACCTGTCAACCGGATAAATTCTGTTGGACCTAATATTCAGCAGCCTTATCCAGACAGAGCCACAGAATATTCCTTCTAACTACTGCAGCACTATATGGATAGTTCCAGGGTGGTCCATTCACAATATTGCTATGAAAGAGGAAGTACTATTGGTAGGAAATTTCATCTTGCCATGTGCTGACTGCAATATCCCTGCTGCAGTGTCATCTAGAAGTAAGGAAAACCTGGATTCTGAACAGCGAGAACTGTTCTGGCAACTGGTAATGGAACCCATGTGGAAGAGGGCAATTCTGGACTTGGTGCCTACAAATGGGGAGAGTGTTTCTAATGTTGTAATGGGTGATCAGATGGTGAGCTTCAATATTAGGACACAAATGGAGATCGTTCATTTAAAAGCAAGAGTCCTAGGATTCAGAAAAACTAACTTTGCAAAGATGGGGGAATACCACACTTTGTTAGCGGGATGGGAACGTCTGAGAGAAGCAGAACAACAGTGGGCAAAACTGAAAGGAGGTATTTTGCGGGGCAACAAACCTTTTGATTAGGAAAGTAAATAAAAGTAAGAGGAAAAGGAGACCTTTATGGTTTTCAAAAGAAATAGCTAAAAAGATAAGGAAAAAGAGGTTAGCCTTCATAAACTACAAGAGATGGCAGAAAGAGAAAGACAAACAGCAAATTCTGGAGAAGCTAAGAGAAGTTGGTAGTCAGGAAAGCAAAAATGCTAGTGAAAGAACACATAGCCACAGAGTAAAATATGGGAAGAAGACTTTTTTTTCAGATATGTTAGGGGGATGTTTACCAACCTGCGCTGTTAGCAAGGCAGATAACGCATGCTATCTGGTTGTGTTAACAGATAATGCATTCAAAATGCAGATAACGTAGTGATTTTCTGTGCGATCCACAGAAAGCACGTTATCTGCATAAGTGTATGAGATTTGGGTGCAGCGGGTATGTCTGCAACACAACAGCCTCAACAGCACGGGGTAACTGTCGGATTTACAGACAGCATGGGTGCAACGAAGGTGGCTTTAGATGCATCCAGGCTGTTGTCCGACCCGCTCTCTACATTTTCGGTGTGTTATTTACTCGGGAGATGCTGAGCAAGCCTCCAACAGATAACACATGGCTTTAGTAAGTAACCTCACACTATCTACATGTTTTTGTCATGTTAGCTGCAAAAACGTCACACACTTTAGTAAACAGACCCCTTAATGACAGGATGAAGTGAAAGGGAGGCATTGTGAGACTCAAAGGTGAAGGATAAGAATATGTAGAGGCTGAGAAGGATAAAACAGAATTGTTTAACAAATATTTCTGCTTTGTTCACAGATGAAGACTGGGAATGGGACCTCAGGAAACAAACACAAGTAGGAATGAAAGTGAGGCCGAACTCAAAAGATTTTCAGAAGACTGTATTCATGAGGAACTGGCAAAACTAAAAGTGTACAAAGTGATGGAACCAGATGGGTTTCATTTGAGGGTCTTGAAAGTACTTTCAGTTCCGCAGGCTGACCTTTTCAATGCTGCTTTAGAGTCACGAGAGATACTGGAGGACTGGAGATAGATGAATGTGGTTCCTGAGCCAAAAGCAGAAGTAAGGAAGAGACTGGTAACTACAGACCAGTTAGACTGATCTCTGTGGTAATTTAATGGAAACCCTGCTAAAGCAAGAATGGGGTGGTTTCTAGAATCCAAGGGATCACAGCATCCAAGACAGCATGGCTTTACTAGAGGTATGTCCTGTCAGACGAATCTGATTGATTTCTTCTGATTGGGTGGCCAGAGAATTGGATCGGGTGCTAGATGTAATATACTAAGATTTCACCAAGGCCTTTGACACCGTTCCACATTGGTTACTTATAAATAAACTGAGTGCCCTTGGGAAGGATCGTAAAGTGACTGACAGGGTAAGAGGCTGGTTGAATGGGAGGTGCCAGGGGGTACTAGTAAATGGAGTTCACTCAGAAGATAGGGGCGTTATCAGTGGCATGCCTCAGGGATCAGTCATTGGTCCTCTTCTTTTTAACATCTTCGTAAGTGATATCACAAAAGGGCAGTCAGAAAAGGCATGCCTAGAAAGTATGGATAACATTAGGAGGGCTACAGTGAACTTTGAAGAAAGGTTAAGAATTTGGCACCTAGGATTTTATGCTAGAAAATGGAAGGTCGTTCATTTAGGCTTCAAAAACTCAAGGATATGGCACAATATAGGGAGTGAAGTACTACAATGCATGAAAGAAGAGCAGGACCTGAGGGGATTCATATCGTTTCATCTTAAAATGGCCAAAACAGATAAAGAAGGAGACGGCAAAAGCCAGAAGGCTTATTGGGGGGCATAGGGAAAGAAATAGCCAGCAGGAAAAAGGAGATGATAGTTCCTTTGTATTCAGTAAGGGAACGATTCAAAACAGTGATTAGCAGGATACATGTTCGGTTTGTCCTTGTGGCCTTGGGCAAGTCACTTAACCCTCCATTGCCTCGGAAGAAAGGCCTGGCAATCTACTTCCGGTGACACTGCCAAGGAAACCTAGGAGTTTCTGGGTCGCCAGGAGTCAGGACTGACTCAAAGGCACACATTGCATTGTTGCCCTTGCTAATTGCTGAAAACCGATTCTGCCCCCTAAGCTCCCTGCACATATAGCGCTGATGTGCGGGGAGCTCTGGACAGGGGCAGGAGGGGGCCATGACAGGGCAGAAAAAGGGCAGTGGGGAGTTGGGCCTGTGACCCCGGATGTATAGGGCCTATCCAGGTCACAGCCCTGTACGTCCAGCTTGGGGGAGATGGTCGGGAAACTTATTCTACCTCAGAGGTGAAATAAGAACCCCCAATGTTGGCAGCCAGCGCTGGAGGAACCCTCCTTGAGCTAGTTAGCCCGGTCAGGAGGATCCCCGCTGCCCGATCCAAGCCATGGCAGGCCCCTATGGGGGTTGGGCAGCAGGGAAAAGCAATTTCATTGTGTTGCGGGGGATCGGAGCTCCTGCATGGTGTCCCGGTGACATGCCAACAGGACACCGTGGCACCAGGGCTCCAGCAGGAGCATGGGGAGGGTTAGCCGGAGTAAGCATCCAAGTGCCCTGATTCTGCTCCTGAAGGAACGTCTAGCTCCCATTGGTGCAGAATCAGGGCCAAATCCGGCCCGTCCAGATTTTGCATGTCTGGACTGGCTGGACATGCCCTGATCAGAATGGGCCTCTCTTTAGTGAGACCTCATTTAAAGTACTGTGTGCAATTCTGGAGACTACACCTTCAGAAGAATATAAACAGGATGGAGTTGGTCCAGAGCAGCTACTAAAATGGCCAGAGATCTTCGTCATAAGGCATTACGGGCCAAAAAAGTGGCTTTTAAAATACTGTTGCTGCCACTGTCACCCACCTCTCCCACCCCAAGGCTGAATCGGCGGCAGTGGGGGTAGCAGCACAGCATGGCTTGGAGTGGGGAGGGGGGGGCAGCACAACCAGGATTTCTGCCTGGGGTAGCAGAAACTACTGAGCCAGCCCTAGGCTTAATGGTCTCAATATGAAAACTTTGAGGAAAGGGGGGGAGAGAGGTGATATGATAAAGATATTTAAATACCTCTGTGGAATGAATGCACAGGGTGGCCCTCTTCAAGCTGAAAGGAAAGTCTGGAATGAGAGGTCATAAGATGAAGGTGAAAAGGTATAGACTCAGGAGTAATCTGAGGAAATATTTCATTACAGTAAGGGTGGTGGATGCGCCTCCCAGTGGAGGTGATGGACACAAGAACTGTATCTGAATTCATAAAAACATTTATTTATTTATTTATTACAGGTTCTTATATACCGCGCTATTTAGCATCAGCACGGTTTACAATATAACAAAAGACCATGGGACTAACAAAACATGGGACTAATACAGAGGATTTGTAAGGGAGAGGAAGGGATTGTAGGATTTAATAGTGCTTATGGATGGGCAGACTGTATGGGCTTTATCTGCCATCCTTTTCTATGTTGGTGTTTCTATGAGGGTAGTGCAAGCATTTATCCAGGATGTGGTGATTTTCAGTCCGCTAACCGTTTATGTAGCTGCATAAGTTAGGTCAAAAATAAGCAGGCCTAACTTTATGTGTTCTGGCTAGCCAGATTTGCAGCTGCTACTGTATCTGGATAGCCAGAACACAAAGTTAGGCTTGCTTCTTTTTGACCTTACATTTATGCAATCACACAAATGGTTAGCGGACAGCTGAATATCACCACCATCTGGATAGCCTGCCATAGCCACCACTGAAACATGTATTCGGCAAAAGTCACTATGCAGGCACTTCCGCTGAATTTTCAGCTACTCTTCTGCTCATAGCAGTCAGCATTTTTAAAAAACGGGCTATCGCAGGCCCATAAACTCCTAAATATATGCACCTAGGTTAGATTTCTAAATTTGTCCCCTATTTAGAGCCAGCAGCGAGGAACCCTTGGAGGGGACAAATTGTACTGAAAGGGTCAGCCCAATAAAATTTGTCCCCTCCAAGGGTTCCTCGCTGCTTGCTCTTTTTTTTTCTGTTCTGCTTTCCTGCAGGTGGGGTGCTTTTCTTGTCCCTATTTAGAGCCATACATCTGCCCATATTTAGAAGGCTAATTTAGATGCCTAGTGCTAAAAATCAGTGCTAAGGCCCCCCTTTAAAACTAACGCCTGTTGCTACCCACTTTTTGGACTCCAAAATTTCTGGGCGGTTAGCATCGGGACGTGTAGGAGAGAAGATCAGGGATATCCTGCTGATATAGTTCAATATTCCACTGAGAAGCATTTACACAGTTTACAGGGCTATAAACTATGTAAATGCCTTTCTAATATTGCGTCCTTAATTCTTAAAGTGAGGAGCATATATACAATCTCCCAAACAGAGAAAATAAAGTTTTCATGTTATATGGCTTACTACCATTATATGCATTTAATATTACATTTAGTCCAGACCTTGACAAAGTTTTTGGAATCTAGGAGCCAGCCTAAAATTCTAGGAGCCAGCCACTGAAACCTAAGTCACAGTGCACACCCCCGCCCCTTAAAAAGGTATATTGCAGTTACTTTGCCTGATTTACTAAGGGGTATGTTTACAAAGCAGCGGTGATGGCCTCCATGCAATATCTGAGCTGCGGCCCACTTAAATTCAATGGGGCCGCAGCTCCAATATTGTAAGGAGGCTGCTACTGCTGCTTTGTAAACATACCCCTAAGACTGATTTTCCCATTTTCTATGGCAAAAAGCTTTATAAATCAGGCACTTAATGGGCCACTGCACAGTGCCAAGAGAAGGCAGTGGCCCACTCCTCTATCTCCCACCATTCTCACTGACCCTTTAAGCTACACCTATGTTTGTATGTGTCTGTGTGTGCTGCTGTGGGTCGGGGGCCCGCATGTGTGTATGGAGCGGAGGTGGAGAGAGTCCCTGTGCCTGCCTGTGTGTGTGTGTGTTTGGGTGTGTGATGCTTGGGTGCTTCACCTTCCAACCGCTGGCACTCTTCCCTCCCCCCTCACTCCAACCCCTTATCTGCTGACCTCCTCCATCCCCAACTCTCTGCTTCCATTCCCAAACTCTATCCCTTTCTCCTTGCACTCACCTCCTGCCCTCCATTCCCCCCTACTACTCTTTATTAAATCAAGCCTGTTGCCCCTTTACATTCTTTCAGCCCCACTCCTATTCCCATGCCAGCATTGCAGCCCATCTCTGACACTGTCTTCCCACGGGATCCCATCAACTGTGGGCAGAAGTACTGCAAAGGCTGAAACCAACAATGGAATCCCTGCGGGGAGACAATGCCCGTCTAGGTTGCAACTGTGGCCTTTTGCAGCACTTCTGCCCACAAGGAGCTCATCTCCCATGGGCAGACACTGCCGGTCTCAATCATAAACACAGCCTTTTGCAGCCCTTCTGCCCACATATGCTCTGAGCCCCAGGTGCTAGGTCTGATTTTTCAGTCACCATAGCAACCTGGCACCTGGACTTTGTCAAACCCTGATTTAGTCATGTGGTTTGGTCTACACCAATAAGAAGTCCAGTTCAGCTTCGTACTGTAAATATATACGTGCTAAGTCTTCATAGCCTTGCTGAAAAGATTTTTTAGAGATTATGGCTTAATGATCATATCTCACTAGTGTTAAAGAGGTTACATTGGCTGCCAATTCCTTCTAAAACAGCTTTTAAGTTTCTGTCCTTGACCCATGCAGAGTATTAAAATTGTTATGATGGGCATGTTTATTGAAGGCCATCTTTTCTTATGCAATAAAAAATGGTTTGAATTAACTCTATTTCTTGAGAACAATAAGGCACAAGTTGGAATAAAATTAATTAAGAACCAGTGTGTGAAACAGTAAGTGAAATTCTAGTTTCCTTAGCACAATCTGCTATTAGTATCAGGTGCTTAAATAACTAGGTGCCAAGTAAACAATTCTGCAGATTAAATTCCCATGAAGGTCTCAAAAGTTCTGAATTGGTCTTCAACATAGAAGTTAGTCGGAACTTATGCCATGAAAAAGGAAATCTCAGAGAACCCGAAAAAGACTAGCTGATGCTCATCACTCCAGCCAGTATTACAAAACCATTTTTACATATTTAGGGTCTGAACTGATAACAAGACATCTATGTGTGAAGTCTAAGCCAATCATTTTATAACGGCAGCATGCTCACCCATGTGCCTTTAGAAAATGGGTGCTCAGAGCCAGACCCAGGGAATGCAAATGCCGATGCACACATTTATACCTGCTCCTAAGCTGGTGTAAAATCTTTGTGAAGACTTTCGATGTTTACAAGTGGGCAAAAAATCAATTGCAATGTGTGCCTTCAAGTCAATGCTGAATCCTGGCGACCCATCAGCTCCTGGGTTTTCTTGGCAGTGTAACTGGAAGTAGATTTCCAGGCCTTTCTTCTGAGGCAATGGATAAAAGTGTATTTTAGAAAATACACATGCACATCACAACTGCACTCTACTCCGCACAAACTACGCCTCCGGAAACATCTATGAGCATGCGCCATCTTGTCACTGTGCATATTTCTGTGCATATACTGCCACCCAATTTTCTAAAAGGCTTTTTCTACCTATAAAACAGGCTTTACATGTGGGAAAAAGCTTCAAAAAATGGAAAAAAAATCTGAGGGCTACAGTGATTCTACCATGGAACAGTCATCTCGCCAAGATCATGCCAACAGCAAACCAGAAAATCTACAAACTCAAAAAGAACCTCTGGCTAACACATCAAAAGATGCGCAAACCTTTCCACTGCAGCTGGTTCATGCGTCGACCATCTAGAAAAAGCTAAATAGGAAAGGTGTTCATGGGAGGACGGTAAGGAACAAACCACTGATTTCTACAAAGAACGCTACTGCCCATCTCAGGTTTGCCAAAGAGCATCTGGATGGCTTACATGACACTTGGAATAATATTTTCTGGACAGATGAGTCAAAAATTGAGCTTTTCAGTCACAATAACAAATGTTTTGTTTTGGAAACCAATGTTTATTTTTTGCCAAATAAAAACCTCATCCTAACTCTCACACATGGTGGTGGAAGTATCATGCTGTGGGGCTGCTCTGCTGTGTCAGAGTCCATAGAGCTTGCCATCATTGAGGGAACCATGAATTCTGTTTTGCTTCAGAAAATTCTAGAGGGCATCGAGCCATCTGCCTGTGAGCTGAAGCTGAGCTGAAAGTTGGTCATGCAGCAAGATAATGACCCTAAACATCCAAGTAAATCTACAACAGAATGTCTGAAGAAAAAAATTTAATGGTTTGGATTGGCACTTAACCCTCCATTGCCTTATGTACATACTTAGATTGTAAACCCTCTGGGGACAGCAAAATACCTAATGTACAGGACTGTAACTCACCTTGAATTACTACTGGACCGACGTGAGCTAAATAGCAAATTCTTAAAAAAGAAAATGACCCAACTGAAATGCTGTAGCGAGCTTCTCATGCAAGGAAGCCATTGAGCGACAGAGCTGAAACTGTTTTGTATGGAAGAATGGAACAAAATTCCTCAAAGGCAATGAATCATTTAGCTGAAGCCATGGCTGTTCAAGAAGGTGCCACCAGTTACTGAATGAAGGGCTCACATATTTTCTCACGCAAGGCTATATCGGGGTCTTATACTAAAGGGCGCTATGGTGTCGCAACTAACACGACCATAACGCTCAAAACCATGGCCCATTAGGTGCACCACCACCACTTTAACTGTTGGGAACGTGGAACGTGTGTTCCCGGCATTTAATACTGTGCACCATGACCTAAAGTGGCCTAAAATGATCGCAGATGCAATTACCGCCACCTATGGAGTGATGGAAAGTGCATCTGCACTAATAGCACGATGTTGGTAGCACTGGACACACTGACTGCAAGGCGCTCACCCCGCCCACTCTCCGCCTCTAAACCCCCCCACCCCCCACTTATCCCAACATGCGCAGCATGACTACCATAGAAATCAGGATATGTTAACTATGCTTAGCAGGGTTTAGCTTAGGATGTAATCATATTTTGAGTATAAATTGTGCTAAATACGGACCATCCTAGAAGATTCATAAACTCTCTCAGCATTAAATGTGGGCAGAGGAAAGATGTACTTGAAGGTAATTCCAAATAACATCCACAAAAAGGAAACTTTCCATGCATATATTTAGTTGAACGTTTATATAGAAAAATATTCTTCACACACAGGAGTTAACAGATCATCCAGGAGTCAAAGGACAGCAAGACAATGCCGGCATGTACTTTTAATAGATTAGAGATTTGCTGCAAAGTTACCCTTGCTAACTTTTTTCAGAACACTCATCCATTGGTTAAATAAGTTGCTTGATTGATTGTGTGACTTAATTACCTCCACAGCTATATGATTGGTTTGGGATTTTTCATAAAACATTAACAGAAGAGGAACTAGATGAACGCTCTGGGCAGATAAAAAAAATCCTTTGTTTTCTTATGACGTTTTTCCCAAATATGGATAGGCAGGGAGAGAGATTACTGAACATTCTCCAAGGAGCAAACCCATAAAACATGAGAACACAATGTGAATGATGCAACATCTTTAATAAATATATATGCATGTGTGTATATATATACAGGGGCGCAGAGTGACTGCTTTGATTGCTAGTGCACAAGAAAATTTGCTGCTAGCATGTGATTGAAAAACATGAATTTTGAGATACTATAACAGACTGACCTCTCTCTGGCTTAAAATCTCAGTACAGAAATGTTTAAGTTTAACATGCTAATTACAAATTGGGAATTTTATTCCAGGAGCACTTCACTATATATTTATTTATTTAGACAGTTTTGTATGCCACCTTATCCTTCAATCAAAGTGGTCACAACACAATTGGGGGATACATTTAACACAAGGGGATATGAGACACATACACTAATACTTACAGGGAACATGGGCAATGGAGGGTTAAGTGGCTTGCCAAAGACCACAAGGAGCACCTGTGGGACTAGAAACCCAGTCCTTCCGGCCCAAGGTTGCTGTCCTCTAGTGGGATTTGAACCACTGACCTTCTGGCCTGAGGATATAGTATAATCTCCAGTCACCAAGAGATCCCCTAAATATAAATTTTTGACATACTCAAATTACTGCTCGGGCAGATCTACATGTCCATTTTACTTTGTGCTACAATAAAATTAATTATTCTAATTCTCTTATTACTGTATTTCTTCAATGTCATTTATAATTTTTCATTACACTGCTAAACACAGCACTACTGTTTTGGACTATTTTCCATAGAGTCCTACATCAGGGGCTACTTATTTCAGGGGCTACTTTCTTTGTCAGACCATCTCTTGTCTACTAGATTCCAGAAGCTAAGAAAACTATCTAAGGACATTTTATCATGGACTTGATATGAGGCTTTATCAGTTAGTAATGGAGCTCACTCTAGTAAGTTTAGTGGGTCATTTATTGAAGTAAAAAGCTGTGGCTGTAAAGCTAAGTCAATGAGCACCAAATTGTTCCACACAAGGTTTCTCTCTCCACTAGCAGAACTCTGACCGTCTAAAGTGCTTAGAAGGCCATGCACAAAATCCAAGCTGGGGAATGGAAGTCTGCTCACCTTTCCCATTAGCTTATTCTGTACAAGCTCCTTGGCTTTGGCTGCATCCTGGTCGCTAGAGGAGCCTGTTGTCTTTCAGATGGCCAGGGATGGCATCTCTCTGCAGGACTTGAGGGCCCTTACCATCCGGGAGTGAACAGCTGGCCAAGACCGTCATTCTGTAGGGCAGTGGTCACACATGCCTCTTCCTGATGTGGTTGCCATTTAACCAGTCTCATGGTAAGAGCTGCAGCTCAAGGCTATGTGACTAACTACAATACTGCCTTAGCACATCCTGCTACTGGGACGGGAGGGAGGACTGCATGAACATAGTGAAAAGGCCATTAGGAACCAGAGTAAGTGGAACAGGCTTATTATCTGTCTGGGAAGCTGGTGGTCAGCAGAAAGCAGTTCTAGTCTCTATGCCTGCTACGAGCGGTAAATAAGGGAACAATCTGGCAGAAAGGAGCACGCAGGATTGGGCTAAACGTCAATGTAGAACCTGACTGCAGGTGCATGACACACCTCCCTTTGAAGTTGATGGTGCATGTGCACCGCAGTGCAATATTGATGCTCTGCTCCTGAACTGTCTGATTTTTATCTTTTCTGTATATTCAAGGGCTCTCAGGTATTCCCCCAGCCATTTAATGCCATGTAAACACTTAAAGGCACATTTTAGAAAGGCCGTGTAGGTAGTGGTGGGGAAGTGCAAAGTAAAATCTGGGGAAAGTAATGGCTATTTCAGAAAAGGTGCAGTACATGTTCATGGGCCTTCCAAAAATCGGGACATCCCCATGTCAGAGGACACACATAATTGACCTGCTTAACTTAAATGCATGCACTTTGGAAAATAGCTCGTGCAAAAGCCTTATAGAGAGTAATAGCCATGGAGGCATATCCACATGCTGGAATACAGATGCACATGCATGTTGCTACACAGCAGCCCCTTCCCCCTGCATGTGTCTGTTTAGTCATACCAGAAAAGATAGCCAAACTTCTCCAGAGCAAAGACTCTGATGCTGTGCCAGTTGGCCCTGGAGGAAGAAGAGCTGCTCTATCTGCCACAAAGGCGCAGGCTTCCAATGCTGCAGGAAGAAGAGTCTGGGAGAGGATCCCAGACCCTAGTCTGGCCCTAGTGGGATGAGATTACCATGTCACTCCTAAAGACACAGCTTACAGGGAGGCATCTGGCTGCAGGCAGATACCCAGTATGCAGGCAGGGAAGTGCAATAGCCAGGACTGGGCCAAAAATGAGGGCAACACCCTCTGAGGGTCAGGAAAGAAAATTCAAAGGAATAAATTCACCCACAGACAGACATTCGGAAGCACAATCTAAATCTGGCAGGGAAGGAAGGCACACACATGCAAACACATGTAATGTGCCATAAGACTGGCAGGACAGGGCTGACATGATCAGGGCTGACACATGATCAGGGAACAATGATGTCAGCAGGGAGGAGTGGCAGATGTGCCCTGCACCTGTTATTATGGCACCCCCAAAGCCCAAATGCCATAGCTCCTGCACACCTGAAAAGGGCAGACCCTCAATCCAAAGGAAACAGAGGGAGAGAGGTCAGGTTGATGGAAGGGGAAGAACCCGTGAAATGAGTGTAGTCCTAAGCATGTGTGCTCCATTTATTCCCCAACAGATACTTCCATATACTCTGCCTCTTGAAATTGATGAAGATGTGATTCAGAGGCATGTGGAGGCCCTGGTTGCAACAGCAGCAAGATAAATCATGGCACAAGTGGCACTGTTGTCACACATATAGAGAGGACCCATCTGCAATGTGCATAGCCATGCGATGCATGCCAACACCCTGCATCCACAACATGGCATGCCATACTGGGGCACCATATGCACCGCCACAGCATCCAGGGTGTAGGCTGAAATGGTGGCATGCAGCAGAGAGCCTGCACTGCTGCTGGTACATTTGGAAAAGAGAGCCCAACAGGACATGGTACCACCAAACACATGGAATGGCTGAAAGGGGGAGACCAGTAACAAGGAACTAGGACCCACAGGTGGGGTCACATGGACAGAGAGAACCAGTGTAGGGGACCCACCAGGTCAGTGTGCTCGGATGTGGTGAGAGAAAATGGAACACAGAAATATAGGTGCATGTGCCACTTCAGCATCCAGGCATATGTGTAAGCCATAACTGATGGCACACAATGAATAGAACCATGCAGGACCATTCCAAGCTCAAAATGCGCCCTGTGTGATTTGTGAACTTGGAGCCCCCCTGCCTCCCCAGCCATATGCAGGAACTCACTGTTATTTGGTTTTCTGAAAACCTAGTGATGATATCTGCGCCCCTTCTGTGCTTGCGATCTGTGCGACGGCACCACTCGCACAGCCCATGATACGGCCCTGGCACCATGGGTATGATGTGTATTGGCTCCCATGAAACACAGGTACCAGGTGTCATGAGGGCTTTAGGTATAGTAGCTCACCCACCCAGGACACCCCGTGCATGGGTCCTGAGGGTGTACAACAGCCAAATAATGAACAATGACACAGCAGGGGGTCGCAATAATGGGAGGATGTGCATGAACTAGGTATTTTAGCAAAGGACAGTATCAACTAGGTACTGATATTGCTGCCACAGGGACAACATACTTATATGTGGATGGTGCACCTATGCAGCTAAAGGGGCCCTAACAATGAGCAATTGTGGGGCATATCTGCTACCCCCCCCCCCCTTCACACATTACATTGATTTGCAAAGGAATAGCACCAATGCAACATGCCACATCTGCCATGGGACAAAACTTGAGCTGGTTAGGGTCAAGAGGCATATATAATAGTTAGCGCAGGTGGATGAGTGAGGGGGAAGCCTCCTGTGGATACATGCAGGTGTGGCACATTTAGTTAACAAAACATCTCACGACAAACATGTAAGCCCTTGCCAGAGGCTATGCTGTGAACCCAAATCCCACAGCTAGCTTGGAGGCAGCTGAGGCATTAGAGTTAACATCCCATTTGCCATTCATGAGCTAGCTATTTTGCAATGGGAAGCGTGCAGGTATGCAACACAATTTTCCTGCATTTCTAAAATGGCTGCCATACACAATTATATCCCATACCTGTGCCCATCTGGGGCTCATTTCAGAAGGACACACATGTAAATTAGGGAAATGCAGGAACACCCCATGCATGTTTATAAAACTGGATCATACATGTGTTTGGCTCCATTTTAGAAACGCTGTGATTAGTGCCATCTTCAACCAAGTCATGGCACCCAAACAAAAGTCATTCACCAGAAAGGACGGCTTCTGCCAGGGTAAGGTGAAACTCATGTTGTGAGAGGTCCTCAAGCACCAGAGAGTGCTCCTGGACCACGAAGTTGTCCATGCAAACACCTTTCATAAACAAAAACTTTGGCTGGACATCTGTCAGTGCCGGAATGCCATCTATCACTGTAACCAAGCTGCAGAAGACCTGAAACTGAAGTGGAGGGAGGTAAAAAAGAGGTGGCCATGGAGAGAGGACTGGGTGGCCAGCTTAAGCCCCTCACTGACCAGGAACAATAGGTGCTCCAAACAAAAGACATTAGAAAGTGAGAGAAGTTGGTGACGGATACATTAGAATTTCTTAAGCTAGTGAAGTGTTGTGTGATGTGGCCATGTGCCCATTTATTTATTTAATTGTATTTATTTATTTAGCTGTGCTTATATACCGCTTTTCACCAGGTCAAAGCGGTTTACAATAAACAAAATGGGAGTACATTAAAACAGGTGGTAACATATTTACAGGGGGGATCCCATCACCAAGAGGGGTTTAACATATTTATAATCCTAATTAGGTATGTATCAGTGTTTTCAACAGTACTCTTTTGATCTCTCAGTCTCTTTGTCAGCTTTCTGACGCTCATCGTGGAAAAGATTTCAATGGGTGCAATTCTCTTCCAAGCCTAGGTGTTCTCTACATAGGTGGGGTTTTAATTGTTTTCTAAAAGAAATCTTTGTTGGTCCGGCGTTTAGTTGGGAGAGAGTTCCATAACGCTGGGGCATATAGATCAAATGCACAATGGCAGGTTTGTTGGTTGAACTTAGTTCTTTCATGTGGTATAATCAACATATTGCTTGCGGCCTACCGTGTTGGTCTTCCTGTGTTTAGTTTTGATAGTAGGGTATGTAGATGTAATGGTTGCTGCTGATGAAGTGCTCTGTGGATCAGCACTAATGTTTTGTACTTCATCCGAACTTCTAGTGGAAGGATATGTAGCTCTTTCAGGACCGGAATGATGTGACCAAACTTCTTTACTTTTTGGATGATCCTGGCTGTTGTGTTAAGGGCAGTTCAAAGTGGGTTAAGTGTGGTGATTGGAAGACCATGATATATCGCATTACAATAATCCAAATGGGGGAGCGTTACAGCTTGCATGACAGATCTGAAGCCCTGTGGGTCTAGGAGTGGTCCAAGGCACTGTATCATCTTGGCTTTGAAAAATATTGTCTTTGCAGTTTTTGCAATCTGTTGCTTGAATGACAGAGTTTGATCTATGATGATTCCCAGATACTTTATTTGTGGTTGGGCTCTTATTTGGGTTGTTCCCAGGGTGAGGTGTGTCGATGGGGTGAAGGTTTGATCCTTTAAAACAAACAAGGTTTCCATCTTCTTGAGTTTTATTGTGAGGTAATTCTCTTGGAGCCATCTGGAGACGTCGTTGAAGCAGTTTATTAACTGAGGATTTATTGGATTTGTGGTGGTTATGGGCCCATAGATAATGTCATCTGCATATATGTGAAAGATGACATTGTTTGACCGTATTATGGAGCAGAGAGGTTGCAGATAGATGTTCAATAGCATAGCTGATAGTGCAGAGCCTTGTGGTATTCCTTGGGTTTGTTGATATGGGGAGGAAGTGGTGGTGTTGGTTCAGATTTGCTACTACCTGTCTGTTAGGTAGGATTGGAACCATTGCAGGACTTTGTATTATATGCCGGTCTCTTGCAGTCTGCATAGGAGGATGTTGTGGGAGACGGTGTCAAATGCTGCATATATGTCCAGGAAGATCAGTGCGTATCCGGTATGCTTGACCTGTATTCCTTTGGCTAGGGTATATGTATGTGCCCAAAGGGGCATGACCTAATAGAGCAACTAAAGAGCACTGAGGGACTGAGGTATTTGTTTTACAGTACATCTGGACTGAACAAAAGGAAAAGCATGACCAAGATTGTGGGAGTGGGTCAGTCTGTTGAAAGTCAGCACTGGTAACCAACTTAAAGTGAATGAGCTGCATGCTCACAGTGTTTCTTCAGCATCAGATGTCTCCTTAGATTCAAGGGCTCGACATTTCCAGATCCTGAACCCTGCCAACACCATTCCCAATGTGCACTGTGGAACATGTAGCTTGCTGGGGACATGCAGTGTATGTGGCAAAAGAAGGCATAGCTTTTAGACCTTATCCATAGTGAGTCTGTCCATGGCCCTGAGCCTCTCACTATTATGGTGCATGTAGTCATGGTCAGTGCTGATGCAATAGGGCCATGGCCACTATTCAGAGTGCCATCCTCATTTACACACTGCGCAATACCACAATAGAGGGCCACTGCCTGTCCTTTACTTGGCCCCTGAAGAGGACAAAGATGATCTGAGTGGCTGAAGTGATTAATAATTTCTGGTTATTTGACCAATGCCCTCCTCACTTCTATCGGAGAGGAGTCACCCAAAGATCAGATAAGGAAGGCTGGATGACAGTCTCGTTAAGGTGATAAGGAGAAAGCCCTCTGGGATGAACTACAGCACAGTTTGCAACACTAACATGACATGGGGTGAAAAGACAGCTTGCACATAATGAATGAGTACATTTCATGTCCTACTTTCTGGAGATAAAGAGTCTGGAGATGCACTGCCAGATCCCTGGAGAGGGTCCCACATCGCAGGCCATCACAACCAGGGACAACAGTAGCAGCCCAGTCAAGGTGAAGGAGCAGGAATCCAGAGCCAAGGAACATCGGGGTGTTGAGACTGATGACTATGCTGCTGCCCAGGTGGAAGAGCAGGGGTATATCATCAAGGGGGCAAATCTACAGCTTCCACCTCCATTTTCTTTGATAATTCTCCAGCAGCTGGAGAGGGCACAGGAGCAGATGATACCCAGGACATTCCTAGCACTAGTTGCTAGAGTCAATTTCAGCACTGACTGTATGAAATCACCAGTAAATTCCAGTACTGTATTGCAGCACAATGTCTATCATCAGGTACCACGAGCTGAGATGCTGCTGAGACAGTCACTCACCCTCCAGAAATGTTACATCCACCTACAGGGTTTTCATGTTTTTTTGCATCCACGTTTACAAGATGAATAGGGGTTTTGAAATAACTTCCTTAGGTAACAGTGGGGCATAACATAGTATATGACAGCAGATAAAGACCATCATGGTACATCTAGTCTGCCCAGCAAGGTGGCAAAAGTAGGGTCACATGTTTACTAAAGTGCAGAAAAGGTTTATTTATTTATTTATTTATTTTATTTACAGTCTCTTATATACCGCACTATTCAGCATCAGCGCGGTTTACATGGAACAAAAATGCTCAGTACAGTTAACATGTATGAGTTTACAGATAACAGGGCAAAAAACTTGGCTAACAGGGGTAAACTATTTACAAAACTTGCTACATAGAGTCATATGTACAGGAGTTTCATGGAAACATATGCACCACTAAGGGTTATAGTATATTCGCATACATGTGTTAGGTGAAAAAATTAACATGCGGTAAGTGCAAAGCCTGTGAGGCAAATGTCAATGGTATAACCAGCATATGCCCTGAAATCTATTGCATAGGGCAAGCACTTACCACATGGATCCGTGCTACATGCATCGGCAGATAACATGGGTGCACATCCTCACATTAGCAGATAGCACAGATGCACCCATACTATCTGCTGAAGCATTTAATGTGGGCTCTAGCACAAAAAATAGAAAACACTAGTCGCAGCCCCGATACTGACTCTTGAGTACAACTCCCCTAGACAAAACCCGTATCCAATTACACATCCCACCAGTCACATATAGTACTCTCCCCAGTTTGAGACTCCACCTCAGTCATATCCTGACCCTTTTTTCACCTCCCAGAACCCTTTGGTACTTACCAGGGTAGCCCTGGAGTGTAGTGGATGGAGCAGAGGTGATCCCCCTCCACTCCTAACCCATTGCCACCTAGGTTTCACATGGCAGATATGAACCCTAGTGGTCGTCTCATGGTACTACTGCTAGGAGTCAATGTGCTAAATAGTTTTGCAGCTGTGAGTTAGCCATGTATCATAAGCTAGTTGTCAGTGCTGGCTATGCCCTACCTCTGTTCAGATCTTACTCTAACACATACTAAGCAATTAATGTGGGATTTTTATCACACTTCAGTTAACACCCCCTGGATTGTAATTTTAGACTCGATAGCACGCTAGCACTTTCCGCATCCACCTTAACAGTAAACAAATGAATTAGGATAACTATGTTAATACAAGCTGTGCCCTGAGACCCTCTCTATGCGATATGAGTGCATGAATACCCAACCGTTACACAGCATTTGAACATTGACTCCATCCCGTAAAGTATAGCAAATTTGAATACCAATATATTTTTAACTTGCGCTTTGAAATAAATAAACTCTTTCCTCTTTAAAATGCTGGCGCATGAAACCACCATATTACAACCACAGGCTGCCATTTCAACTAACATTTCTGAACTAGTCAGACAATAATGAAAAGTCCAAATCCAGGAAGACAAAGCAGCGCAAAACCACAACCTAGAACCAAGCATTAAAGGAGACTCTCTCCAAAAGCCGCTTGCCTTTTGACTCTGGGAAATCTCGTTTTCTCATTCAGTCTTGTATGTCCCTTAGCACAAAGTCTTTGCTATTTTATTGTATTTTACAAAGAGAGAAAATATTTGAAAAGTGTATCACAAGTTGCCTAAGAAATGGTTTTAAATTCCAAGGTCCCAAGGAGATGAATTGGCTGTCAAAAAACAATGTGGCTCCATCAGATGGACTTGGCAGTTAGACACAAAAGGGATTTTCTCAGCTTTTTCCGCACAAATATGAAATATTTGCTCTTGGCTAACAGATGGAGTGATTTAAAGAGCTCCTTCATATGTATCTTGTTTTTCCATTCAAAAGTAAATCATTCCCCTGCTTTCTCTCCATAGAAGCCTCCAAATGGACCAGCGTATACACTAAAAAAAAAACCCGCTATGCCATTTCACAAGAATGAGTTCCCAGGAAAGGCGTTTACAGCAGCATGCTTAGCTCCAAAACCTAAACACCTTATTGTTTAATTGCAATGGATTTCTCTAACCAGGGAAAAATGCAGGGGGCGGTTCAAAATGATGCAACAGCAAAGTTCAGATTCTCCCTGAACCTCCCTTTAGAAAACAAAAATAAAACAAACCAAACAAGACCCTCCATATGGAACTAACAGTGCTACTTTCCAGAATGAGTGCACATGCCCCAAACTATATCTGGATCTAGTGTCTTGCAAAACGCTTCATACCACTCTACATTTTCCACATTCTGTTGTCTTAAACATACAATTCACAATGCACTAAAGTAGGAGTTTGTTTCACTGATCGACTCTGCACTTTCAACATGAAAAAGCAATTACAGAAATATTCAAAACGTAAATGAGAATAAAAAACCCAGAAGTTTTGACTGTGTAAGTCTTCATACCCTTTATCATAGCAAATCCAAATTAACTCCATTTTCGAATATTGTCTTACCAAGGACCATAAAGTTAAACAGAGCCCACATGTGTTCAATCACAGTAGTTGAGCTGATTCACAGATTCCTGGATAAAGAATCAATCTGTCCTTCTTGTATTACATCTGGGGAATTCTACGCTAAAATTTTTAAATTCTGCACAAAACGTTTTAAAATTCTGCATGCGATATTTTACAATTCTGCATGCTTTATTAGTAAATTTTTGTGCAGAATTCTTCCATCATAAAACCTGAATTTTCCCCTGCCTTTTTCCTACTTAGCTGACTTGCTCCAATCACAGTTCAGTCTCAACCCATCCTTGTCCACCTGTTTTCTCTCCTAACTTCTAGCACCCAGCTACTCCCAAGTCACCAGCAGCCCATCTCCAGCCCCACCAACCCTCGACTCACAAGCAGCCCATCTCCAGCCCCCGCAACCAAACTCACCAGCAGCCTTTCTCCTGCTCCCACCCACCCTGACTTACCAGCAGCCCATCTTCAGCCCCTAGCAACCCACTGACTCACCAGCAGCCCATTTCCTGCTCCCCAGCCAGCACCCTGACTAAGCACATCTCCAGCCCTAGTAACCTGACTCATCTGCAGCCCTTCTCCTGCCCCAGCTACCCCCACAACTCACCAGCAGCTTATCTCCAACCCCCAGGAACCCCCGACTCACCAGCAGCTCATCTTCAGCCCTCAGCAATGCCCCGAATCACCAGCAGCCCATCTCCTGCCCCCAGCCAGCACCCTGACTCAGCCCATCTCCAGCCCCAGTAACCCCACTGACTCATCTGCAGACCTTCTCCTGCCCCCAGCCAGCCCCCGAAACACCAGCAGCTCATCTTCAGCCTAGCAACCCTCCAATTCACTAGCAGCCCTTCTCCTACTCTCAGCCAGCCCCTCAATGCACCAGCAGCCCTTCTCTTTTGCCAATCATAGCAACACAGCTGTGGGAGCATTTCCATGTGCTCCCGCCACTGTGCTAGCTTTTGATGCCGGCACCATACTTTTCAAAAGGTAAACAGAAGCGATTCAGACACAGGAAGTGCTTCTGTTGACCTTTTAAAAGCATAGTGCTTGCTTACTTAAAAGCATTTATAAACTAACACGTGCAAAGCATTCTAGGCAGTGTACAGACATCAATTAAAAACAACAGCAATCATGAGACCACGTGATGCGGACTGAGTAGAGGTCGCATCCTGAGCGTGTCCCACTACCCTCAGCCCAAACCGGTGATTTAATACCGTGAAATACCATACCTTTTGGCTGAAAAGCTGGTTCCCTGGTCCTGGTGTGCCTGGAGATTGCTTCGCTGTGTTTTGGGAGATTTGACCTCATGGCAACGGCGGTAAAATCCTTGAGGAAGGACCGGGAGCGAGCTGCCGGTTTAAATAAGATGGCGGACTCGGCCCCGACGCCGGCTTCACCCCGCTCACCGACCACAACGGATGAGATGTCCTTGGCGGTAGCAGCCGCCTTAAGACCGCAGTTTGATGCTCTCCATGCTAAAATCGATGGATTGCACGCGGTGGTGGTGGACCAGCTGGGCAATCGGCTCCGGGAGGCCGAGGAGCGTGTGGGTCAGGTAGAGGAGAAGACGGGGACGCTGGCTGAGGAGGTAGCAGGGTTAAAATCCCAGCTAACCCAGCAAGAGGCGAAGATTGACGACCTAGAAAATAGGTCGCGTAGAAACAACCTGCGCTTTCTGGGAATTGTGGAGACTATCCCCGATAAAGACCTGAGAGGCTATATGGAGGCTCTAGTCCGCCATATAATGGGAGAGGACGAACTCGGAGGCCCTTTGCAGATCGAACGAGTGCACCGGGTAGGAGCCAAACACCCGCGTGATCCTCGCCCCCGCATCGTGCTGGCTAAATTTCTTTATTACCCTCAAAAAGAAATAATTCTCAAGGCAGCACGGCAGAAAGGGGAAGTGTACTATAATAATGCTAAGATTCGCGTGGCTCAAGACTACTCCGTGGCGCTGAGCAGAAAACGGAGGGAGTATGCTCCGCTGTGTGAGAAATTGATTGCAGCCGGCATCCGTTTCTCCGTACAATATCCAGCCAGGCTCCATGTGTTATTTGCAGGGGCCCACCGTAACTTTGAGTCGGCTGCTGTAGCGGAGGGCTATGTACAGCAGATCTGTGGTCAGCAGAAAGCAGCGTCATCGCCTGCCACATGAAGAGCCAGAAGATGCATCGAAGTTTATAAAATCGCCTGACATCTTGATATTATGAAGCCCGGAGTTACCAGCCTGAATGCCGGACATAATATGTAGCAACTATCTTCATTCGCTATGGAGTTGCCACTCCCAAGTAACTTTGTTTCTTTTTTTACCCTCAGAGACACTGAATGCTTTTTTTTTTCCTTTTTTTGGGGGAGGGGTAACAAAGTTGCCAGTTTTGTAACTACTTCTGTGCCTATGTTGTTTTGGTTTGATCTGCCCCTGGATGTAAAAGCCTGATATAATCTGCTGACTTGCATAGGGGCCAGGGGTCGCGACTGGTACTATGCAAGCTGCGATGCCCCTGGGGTGGGGGGAGGGGGTTTACCTAGGTTGCAGGGGTAATATTATGTAGTGGATGGTGTTCCCTCGACTATTTATTGAAGTAATATTGCTGATATCCCTATCGGGAAATGGCAGGAGGTCGGGGGACACCAAGGCTATTGGACCCCGGATGGAAGAGGGGAATGTCTGTCACTAAGATGGGGTAAGAAAAGTGCCTGAGAGTTAGTCGAACTCAAGGGGTGGGGGGTCGGGCAGATGGGGCTACCTAAGGGATTGGCTGAATCGGGCCTAGTGCTGTAGTGGATGCCCCCCCCCGGGCTGTCCCCCTCAGGTGCTATCTGGATCCGGGTTTGTGTTCATGTCCTGTGAAAAGCGGGGGGGGGACATCTTGGGCGGTGGTGGGCCGGTGGGTGGGTTGAAGGGAGGGGGGCATCATGATTTTGGTTTGTTGTTTCATTTTGCTGTACGGTTGGCGGGTGGGGGAGCACTTTATTCTGGCGTGGCACAAGGATTCTGACTGTGGGGTATGGTAGTGTGATATTTTTTATGGGTTTGGTGGGGGGACACGCTCAGAGGGGTCTTGGGAGGGCTCCCTCGGTGGGGGGAGGTGTCGGGGGTCCTGTAAGTAGGCGTAGACGGTTGAAGGGAGAAGGGGGGGGTCTTCAGGGGTGGGTATTGGGGGTGGTTAAGACAGCGATAGTGGGTGGTAGGGCCGGGGTCACTCAGGGGGGGAGGTGGGGGGTGGGGGGAAGGGGAGGGGAGGTGGAGGGGGGAGGGGTCGTCGCACTCTAGACTCCACGTATGGGCAGGGTATTCACTTTTCTACTTACAGACTTGGGAGACTCCAGGCTGGGAGGGTCTCCCTTAACACGCTTTGCTGGCAGTTAGGCCATAAACATACGGTGATCCTTTGAAGATTATCTCCTGGAATGTATGTGGTTTGGGTAGCCCGATCAAGCGATATAAAGTATTGAAGGCGCTGGCTAGACATCACTGTGATATTGCGCTACTCCAAGAAACCCATCAAACAGCGGAAGAGCATGCTAAATTGGGTCGAGATTGGGTTGGCCAGGTATGGGGTGCGCCTGCACGGGGGAAGAAGGGAGGGGTGGCTATCCTGCTTCATAAGAGAGTGCGCTTCTCGTTGAAAAAACAGCTAGTTGATCCCGAGGGACGCTTTATATTATTGTGGGGCGTACTGGAAGACCGGGAGGTAATTTTGGGGAACATATACGGTCCTAATATGTTCGACCGGGAATTCTTTGATCAATTGGCGGCCAAAGTAGAATTATTGCCGGATGTACCTGTACTAATGGGGGGAGACCTCAATGGGGTATTAGACGTGAGTTTGGATACCTCTAGTGAGAGGGGGAGAAGAGATAGATTACTTAGCTCTCAAATATTGCAACGCTTTCGGAAGCGGTTGGGCCTGATAGACCCGTGGAGAGTCCTACATCCCTCTGAGAAGGATTTTACGCATGTCTCGCGGGCCCATGGGACGAGTGCGAGAATAGATTATGTTTTACTGTCCACCACTGCCTTTGCTCAAGTGATAGAGGCGCAGATAGGTCCTTTGGAGATATCTGATCATGCCATGGTTTGGGTGGAGATGCATTGGGGGGGAAGAGTTGGTACATCTCGTCTTTGGCGGTTCCCCATCGAGTTATATAAAGACGATCAATTTCGGCAGTTTTTAAGCCACCGCTGGCGGGAGTTTGAATTACATCATCAAGCGCATCGAGAGGATCCCGAACTGGTCTGGGAAACCGCCAAGGTGGTGCTGAGAGGTGACATCATTGGCTATACTGCTCGAAAACGCCGCCTGCTGACAGAACAGATTGTTCGGTTGGAGCGACAGGTTTCGCATGCACGTGTGCTTAGCGGTCAGTCCCCTACAATGTCGAACCGTAAACGGCTATGGGAGCTCCAGGTCTCCTTGAATGAATTACTCCATCAGCGTGCAAAGAAATCTTTGCTCTATTATAAATATCGGCTTTACTGCTTTGGGGACAAACCGGGGAAACTCCTCGGACGTTGTTTGAGGGGTCCACGGGGGGGAAAGGGGGTAGCAGCCCTCCGAGATGAGAAAGGGAAACTCCACCAAGATCGTGAAGCGATTAGTGGCCTCTTTAAGAACTTTTTTCAACAACTTTATCAGGCCGAAGAGATCGACCCCTCAACTATGACAGCTTACCTGCAAGGGCTGCAGCTCCCGAGGGTGACAGAGGCGCAACGGGTTCAATTGGGGCAGCCAATTACATTACAGGAGGTCCAATCTGTCATTGCACAGGCTAGTTGTTGTAAGGCACCAGGCCCCGATGGCTTCGGGGCTGAGTTCTATAAACTCCTGTCTACCGGGTTGGGACAGTTGTTGGTAGATACCTTTCAGCAACGAATAGGTGGAGGCGGTAGGCGATGGGGAGAGAACCAGGCCTATATTACCTTGATACCCAAGCCAGCCAAGGATCCGCTGCAAGCAGCGTCTTATAGGCCGATTTCTTTGTTAAACTATGATGCAAAGCTGCTGGCGAAAATTTTGGCTGAACGGTTAGCGGGGGTGTTAGGAGACATAGTGCATGACTCCCAGGTGGGATTTGTACGTGGTCGGTATGCTGTTCGGAATATACGCCGTATTCTGACATCTCTGGAGTGGGTACACAGCCACCAACTACAGACCCTTCTGGTGAGTTTTGATGCGGAAAAGGCGCTCGACAGGGTGGACTGGACCTATTTGGATTATCTGCTACCGATGTACGGGCTTGGACAGGCTTTCTGTGCCATGGTAAAGAGTTTATATGATACTCCGACAGCTAGAGTACTGTGTAACGGGGTTTTGTCGGCCCCCTTCCCGTTGCATAGGGGCACTCGGCAGGGTTGCCCATTATCTCCCTTACTGTTTATTTTGTCTTTAGACCCCCTAATACGTAGTATAGAACAGGACCAGTTGATTCGTGGGATAAAGGTGGGGGCACAGGGATTCAAAGTGTCGGCCTTTGCCGACGACATGCTGGTACATTTGCTGGCCCCGCGAGAATCGTTGCCGAGGCTGATGGCTGAGTTTAGGAGGTTTGGTAGTTTTGCAGGTCTTCGGATAAATACAGAGAAATCGGAGGCCCTGGATGTGTTGGGGGGGTTGCGGAATGGGTGGGGGGCGGTTTTTCCTCTGCACTGGGCCGAGCATGGGTTCAAGTATCTTGGTATTATTCTGACCAGGTTACCGCAGGATCTATATTATACGAATTTTGAAAGGGTTCTGTCTGGAATGAGGCGCCAATTGCGAGCTTGGAGCCCGTTGCCCTTGGCACTCTTGGGGAGAATTGCTGCCATCAAAATGGTGATTTTACCACGTATACTTTATTGGCTTCAAACGTTACCGGTCTGGTTACTCCGAAGAGATCTACACAAAATGGAGAGGGAGATACAAAGCTTTTTGTGGAAGGGGGCTCGAGTGCGGATCCCGATATCTCGTATGATTGGTGGATGGCGAAGGGGAGGCCTGGGGTTGCCAGATTTAAGCTTATATGCTTTGGCTTGCCAGATACGACATCTTGGAGATTACCTAGGGGGAACAGACGTTTATACTCCCAGAGACTTAGAGGGAGCATTGGTGGCTCCTCTTTCCCTTGTGGGGACGTTGCACGTGGACAGTAAGTACCTACCACGGCGACTTACGCGGAATGTGTTGTTGAATGCGATGAGGCGAACATGGAAACAATTAAATGGCTTGTGGCAACATAATTGGCAGGTCTCTAGTTGGTTACCAATACAAGGCAATGTACACTTTCCGCCGGGTTTGGATTCCGGAGTGTTTAAGTTCTGGCATCGGCAGGGCCTTCATTACTTAGGGCATGCAGTAGATCTTACGGGTAAAAGTAAGCCGTTTAGGGACCTCCGTGAGGAGTATAAACTACCCGGTACCCATTATTTTGCGTATTATCAGCTTTCTCATTATGTGGCGACGTTACCCAGGGAAGAATTCGGAGAGGATAGGTCAAAGCAAATTATCGAATTCTTAGAACTAGGAGGGGATACACCCCTGACAATAGCTGGGTTGCGGACCAAGTTGGTGTGCTTTGGGGTGGTGCCGGATTATGGGAGGGTGGAGGCAGCCTGGGAAGGTGAATTGGGCCGTGTTGTTACTCCCGGCACGATTTGTATGGCGGTGGGACGGATAATTGAATTAGCAGAGGGTGCACGTTGGAGGGAGATCCAGTATAAGGCCCTAACCCGGGTACATTTCTCTCCGAGACGAGCGTTCCGGAGCCACATTACGCAGGATGGGTCATGCCCTCGATGTCAAGCGCCCTTGGCAACCTTGACTCATATGTGGTGGCAGTGCAGGCGCATCTTCCCATATTGGTCCCAAATTCACCGTTATATCATGAGACTTGTACAACAGAGGTTTCCTTGGACCAGTGATCTAGTCATCTTGGATCAATTGCCTCTGCCCCTGCCTATCGGGAAATGGGAGCGTTTATTAGTGCGTAAAGCCTGTCTGGTGGGGAAAGGTCCGATTTTGCGTAATTGGAGAGATCGGACCCCACCCACGTTTACGGAGTGGCGCAATAATTTTCATCAGTTGATGCTGGCTGAGCGCTGGAGGGCTAGGGGCTCAGTGAAGCGATGGTCTACCTTTTTGCTGATTTGGGAACCCTACATTCAGAACTTGAGCCCCCGTTGCCGCAGCGATATAGTTAATGTGGGTATTTAAGGCCTTGTCTATAGGGGGGGAGAAGCTACCAGCCACTGTTGTGTAGTGTGTTGAGCCCTGCCGTGGAGTTCGGGGTGCGAGGATGGGTAAGGGGGGGTTAGGGGGTTCAGGGGGGGGAGGGGGTAGGGTGGGGGGTGTTGTTCTGTTTACTGGAAGAACACAAAAGGAAAAACTGTTTAACCATGTTCGCCTTTTAATGTTTACTGCTGTGGTTTGCTATGGTGACGTACCTGTTTATTGTAATGGCCTCAAGAGGAGATAAGATACCACTCCTCGATGGCCCTTTGCTGAGTGCTGTACTGTTTATCCTGTTGCTATTGGTTAATAAATAAAGTTTCAAAAAAAAAAACAACAGCAATCAAGTACAATTTAAAATGATAAAATTATCCCATCCAATCCTCATATCCCATCCAGCTGCCTAATATCTGCCTCACTGCCATTGCATCCTTACCCTCCTGAGGTGACAAAAGCTAAGGAAAGAGGAAAATGTTTAAACTTTTACAAAAGGTCAAAAGATTTAGCTCAGAACTTATTGCCAGACGTAGAGAATTCCAAAATACTGGAGCAGCAATGGAAAATAAACACGTATGTCATCATTGTAATCAGGTCTGACCAAACTCAGGAACTTGCAATATCCGGGCCTCTGCAGAATGTACAGCCCGACCAAGCACATACCATTGCAGTAAATCCTCTAAATATCAAGGTGCTGGTGTCGGAAGCCAGCACAACCACAGGAGTAAACGCAAATGCTCCTGAGGCTCTGTTGCTGCTAACAATGAGGCAGAATCAGGCACTTTTAAAACTTGTGTACCTGATCCTGCCTCATTGTCTGGCTCAATGGTGCCTGTTCAGAATTCTGTGTAAGTAGGGAATTCTGTGCAAATTCTGCATTGTGTAGTTGTGCAGAATTCCCCCAGGAGTATTGTATGAAGTGAATTTGAAGCAAAGGTCTAAAGATGCTAAACATGCAGCTGCAGAAAGAACTAAGGGAAGGCAACAAGAAAATTTCAAAAGGGAATATTCAGTGGCAGCGGTGCTCATATTTTAATTGCCTGTGTCAGCATTTAAATTAATATGTATAATCAGCAACGCTGAATAATTTTATTATAGGGTTATTCTGGACCACGAACAACAAGGATGTACGTCCAGCCTGGACTACATCCCCGATATTTGTCCAAATGTGGCTGCCAGAAAAAGGCTCCCTGTACGTACATCTGAGTTGTACAGGGAGCCTTAGATGGGGTGGGGGGAGGGTGGAACGAGGGCAGAATGAGGGCGAGTCATCTCTCCAGACATACAGGGCCTATTCTGAAGTTGACCCTGTACATCCAGGGTCGGCCAGGTAAATGGGGGACTTATTCCACTTCAGAGGTGGACTAAGACCCCTGGACATGGGCTTTCGACAGTGAATGGCAGAGAGAGGCGAGGGGGGAAGTTCCCCACAGCCGAACCCTGGCCATGGGAGGCTGGATCGGGGGTCCGGCTGCAGGGAAAGGACAATTTCGGTGGCAGCTGGGGATCGCAGCTCCTGAATGTAGCCATGGTGCCGTGGCAACGGGAAGCCATGGCACAGCGGCTCCATTCAGGAGCCTGACTGAGTTAGCTGGGTAAATGGCTGGACATCCAGGGTGCCTGAATAGGGGCACGTTCCGGATGTCTAGCTACAGTGCTGCAATTCTGCTCCCGTGGGGACATCTAGGCCCCGGAGACGTACAAAGCAGAATGTGCCTCCACATGGTCACTGCACTGCTGCAATATATTTAATTATATGAAAATTTTCTGGAAGCCAATCAATACAAAACAACCCCAATATTTCTAATGTATGACTGTACTGAATGCAATGTGCAGCAAGGGGAGGCTCCTACAGCATAATGACTCACATATATTGCCTCATGTCACCCCAAAGCCCTCCCTCTGCCAGAAACAGGACGTTGTGTTAGAGGGGACAGGACACAGCAGGGGGAAGGCTCTAGAGCAGCTTATGTGAATTGTTGCTGCTGCCAGAGACCCCTGAAATGTAAATACAAGTGAAACAAGCATGAGGGGAGGTAAGGAGGGAAAGGGAAAAGAAGGTCCTGGACTGTTGGATCGAGGTGGGGGCAGGAGCAAGAAGAGAAAGAAGGAGAGATTCTGGACCCATGGGAGGGGGAGAGAAGGGACAAAGGGAAGACAGAGAGGGAGAGACACTGCACCATGGGGGGTGGGGAGATGCCAGTTGTCCCCCACCCAAAAACATTTATTGCCCCAAGGCCTTGGAGGAGCTACTTTTTTTTCTAGGTGAGGAGAGGGGGCCATCCCCCCACTCTACAAACACCCTGGCCTTCTAGTGACCAGAAGGTATAATGTGGTCCTCGACCCAAAGATTTGTAGACCATTGCCTTCAGGTCTCAATGCCACAATTGAGTGGAATGTTTTTTTTGTAACTTGAAAACCACAGGATTGAAAACTTGCATTTGGTTTGCCGGTTCATGTCATGTGACTAGAACGCTGGAGTTTGAATTCCCTTTAAAATTGTTCTCAATTAGGTAGTCTCAATATGTTGAGCATATATATATTTTTACCCCAGTAAATCAAGGTTTGCACTATGGAGTAATTCACAAATGGTTTCTGGATTTCAAATTATTTGTATACAAACTTAAAAAATTATATTGCAGCAATGACTTCCACTCGCTCCCTGATGCAGCATATTATATGAAATGCTGTTAGCACCATTTTAACTGAAGGATAACACTGCAACTGCAAGGAAGGAATTACCAGTGTAAAGCTAAATATCGCTACATCAGTATGAGCATTTTTATAAGGATTTATGGAGCTTATGAATGCAAAGTGAAGGAGATATTTTACATACCTGATAATTTTCTCTCTTTAGACCAGTCCCAATGAGTGGGTTATGCTCTCCAGCCCACAGGTGACGGCAGACTTAAGCAATCTTCAGTGATATCATCACTGAGAGAAGCCAGTATGAAACTTCCCAAGCAGTAGGCAGGAATGAAAAACTCAAAAAAGACTCCGAAAAAACTATCAGCGTTAATAACCAACCATAAGTTGCATCAAACAGCTGGAATAAGTATTTGGCTCTCTTACCGTAAATAACTGCATCACACACTGAATCTGACAAGGTAGTCAAGAAGTAGCAGGGCTACCTAATTCTTCCAGGGCGAATCGTGGACTGGTCTAGTAGGATTCAAGGAAAGTATCATGTGTGTAAACTTTCTCCTTCCTTATCCTGCTAGACATTGAGATGAGCAGAATATACCCAAACAGTCAGGATCCAGGATGAGAGGAAGTCAATGCTCTGGACAGAACTGCCCTTTCAGAGGCACCAGCTCCCAAATGCAATGAGTAGTGGTTCACAAAGGTGCTCAGAGATGACCAAGTAGCCCCTTACAGATATCCTCTGGAAACACAGAGTCAGACTCCACCCAAAAGAAGGCCTGTGCTCTAGTGGCATGAGCTCTGACTCCCTCCGTCACACATTTTCCAGCCAGAGAGTAGGCTGAACCAATAGACTCCTTAATCCAGTGGGCAATAGATGACTTGGCCGCTGCCTGTTCTTTCCTCAGATCGCTAAAGAGGACAAAGAGATGATCTGAGCAACTGAAGAGAATAATAACCTCTGGATATTCGACCAATATCATCCTCACTTCTACCAGACATAACAAGGGGTCCGCCCAAAGATCCTCCTCAGAAAAGGAAGGGAGAACAACAGTCTGATTAAGGTGAAAAGGAGACAGCAGCTTTGGGAGGAAGGACAACACAGTCTGCAAGGAGACAGATACCGTTGTGATGATCAAAACAGATTTCCTGCAGGATAAGATCTGCAGCTCTGACACCTACCTGGTGGACACATTAGCCACCAAGAAACCACCTGGAGGGACCATCAGACACAGTGGCGGATGGATCTGCTTCACTCCCTTAAGGAAATGCGCCTACAGTAGCATGCCAGAGCCATTACCCAAACCTTGAAAAAGTTCGGGGCTGATCCCTATTCAAGACCAGGCTGCAAAATGGACAAAATGACCACTTTGTTTGTCTTATTGGCCTCCACGGTTTGAAAGATAAACCTTCTCTCAAAACCATCCAAGCTCTCACATAAGCCCAGGAAATAGAGGTCTAACAGGCCCTGATAATGATATCCACTACTGCCCTGGAATAGCCCTTCTTAAACAGCCTACACCTCTCAAGAACCAAGCTGTAAAAGAGAAAGAAATGGGAACTTTCATCATTAGAGGCCCCTGCTACATCCAGCCTCTCTCCTGAGGGAACACTGGAGAAGAATCCACTCACAAGCCCAACAAATCTGCATGCCAATGTCTATGAGGCCATTCAGACCTATACAGGAGAAGGGCCAACGGAAAAGAAATATAGGAGCCCCTTTAGGGGCACCCCTACAGCAGGGCATCCAAGCCCATTTCCCTTGGGTCCATTTTGCAGCTGAAATATTTTCCACTTTGGTTTTCAGGCAGGTGGCCATCAAGAATAATTCTGGAAGGACCCACTTCTGCACTATGAGGCTGAATATGCAAGGGTTTAACTCCCACTCGCTGGGAGCCACGGTGTTGACTTTTGACTTGTCAGTGCCTAAAATGTGGGCTGCAGAAAGGGCCATCAGCGGCTCATATGCCCAATGACTGTTCTGCTATGTCAAGAGCCACCTAAGCACTGCGAGCTTCATCCTCCTTGATGATATACACCACATTGTGGCAGTATCCAAGAAGACATGGACTGCTTTACCCATCAGAAGAGGCTGGAATCTCCCAGAGCAAGGAGGATTTTCCTGGCCTGTAACTGGTTGATCAACAAGCAAACTTTCTAAAGGGACCAGAGTCCCTTAACAAGCTGACCCATACAGAAGGCTCTTCAGCTTTTCAGGCTGGTATTTGTGATGATTATCATCCAATCTGGTGCAACCAGAGCCACCCCGATCAGATAGCGAGACTGCAACCACCACAGTAATTGATCTTTGATCACCTGGGGGAGAAGGAAGGTCTAATCACATGGCAGGGAACAGAGAGTTTATGATTCTGAAGGGGCACATGGGTGCCCTGGTCCAAGGCACCAGGGTTGAGGTCCTGGACCATAGGAGTTAGAGGTATTCCCAGCCAAGGGAGCTGACTGAGCACAAAATGCCCCAAATTGGTTCTGCAGTTTGAGCGACCTCTCTGGCAGGAGGAAAACTCAACCTAAAAGATTGCTGAAACGAGCCCCGAGGTACTCTAAGTCTTGTGAGTGGATAAGGCTACCCTTGGGATAGTGGATCACCAACCCTCATTCCAGCTAGTGAATCAGAGTTCAGGGAATTTAACCAAATCAGTTAGCCATCTGGGTATAGAACACAGATCCAAGAGAAGGTGCAAGGATCCATGGCCAAGCCAAAGATCAAAGTTTGAAACATGAAATAGCAGTCCAGGACACAGAAGTGAAAAAAATCACTCGTATTGCTCCTGGTTGAGAATAGGAAAGTGTGCTTTGGCAAAATCTAGGAAGGTGAGAAACTTCCCCTGCTAGACTGAAGCAATGACCAATAAAGCTAATGGTTTCCATATAGAAATGTGAGACTCCAAATTTGCCCACCTTCAGGTCCCAGAAAAACTAGAAGGAAACCCGCATCTTGGCCATCAGAAATAGATGGAATAGCACTCTGGTCCTGGCTCTTTGGAGAGCATGGGTAGAATAGCTTTCAACTGCAGGAGACACTGTAGTTTCTTCTATTAGCGCCCACTTGAGCAGGGAGCCACAGGGAACTCCACAATGGCATGCCATTGCAACTCTGAAACTTCATCTCATAGCCCTGACTGAAGATCTAGAGGACCCAGTGGTCTGATGTGAGCAGGACCATTCCAAGAAAAACAGACAGACACTCCCCAACTGGCTTGCAGGATCTCACTGTGGGGGTTTGTTGACCCCTGCAGGAGTCACCGTTGACAACAGACCAACCAGAAAGCAGGAAACCACGTCAAGCTAGGCACACAGTCAGAAAATGTGATGAAATACCAAGGACAGGAACATATATCAATGAAACTTTATTAACAATATAGGCACAAATTTGCCAACCCAGGCACAAATTTGCCAACCCGACACAGGCCGTGTTTCGTGTGTACTTCTTCAGGGGTGAAGGCAAACAATATACCTCTTCACTATAAACGGCACTCTCATTGAAACACCTCGTACAAAGCAATCACATTATCTAAAAGTATCGCTGTTCAAAAGGCACTTAAAATCAAAGACAGGATCGCTAGGGGATAACGAGCAGAACCAGTAACATGAAGAATACACTGTTCAGTGAGAGCAGTTCAGTCAAGAAAAACAGACAGACACTCCCCAACTGGCTTGCAGGATCTCACTGTGGGGGTTTGTTGACCCCTGCAGGAGTCACCGTTGAGCCTCAAGGACATGAAGAGCCCTAAAAGAACTTACCTTTCTTTGGCTTAGGCCCATAGGATAAATGCTAGGTATCATAAGGAAAGGAATGGAAAATAAAACAAAGGATATTATAATGCCTTTGTATCGTTCCATGGTGCGACCGCACCTTGAATATTGTGTGCAATTGTGGTCGCCGTATCTTAAAAAGGATATAGCATTATTAGAAAAGGTACAAAGAAGAGCCACCAAAATGGTAAAGGGGATGGAAGGCTACTCCTATGAAGAGAGGCTAAAGAGGTTAGGGCTCTTCAACCTGGAAAAGAGATGGCTGAGGGGAGATATGATAGAGGTCTATAAATTAATGAATGGAATGGAATGGGTAAAAGTAGATTGATTGTTTACGTCATCAGAATATAAAAAGACTAGGGGACATGCAATGAAGCTACAGGTTAACGTATTTAAGACTAATAGGAGAAAATATTTTTTCACTCAACACGTAATCAAACTCTGGAATTTGTTAGCGGAGGATGTAGTAAAAGCTGTTAGTGTAGCTGGATTTATAAAAGGTTTGGACAAGTTCCTGGAGGATAGGTCCATAAACCATTATTAAAAGGGATCCAGGATATAACTGCTTGCCCCAGTACAAGCATTGAGGAACCTGTGTTTTTTGGGGAGACTGCTAGGTACTTATGACCTAGATTGGCCACTGCTTGAAACAGGATACTGGGCTTGATGGACCTTGGTTTGACCCAGTATGGCATATCTTATGTAAGCCCTACCCTGACTCCTAGTAGTCTGAGGGCGTCATCATGCTCCACACAAAGCCCCATGTGCTCCACATAAAGCTCCAAGGGAGCCTCTGAAGATGAGCCTCACCTAGCCCTTTCATAAATATCTCCAGGCCCTCCCCAAAGAGCAACCTCTTCCTAAAGGGGAGCTTGCTCTGCCATAGCTTAGAGGCAACACCAATTGAACAATTATGGAGCCAAAGCCATTACCTAGCCACTACTATCATTGCCCTAAATTTAGAGGAGATGCTGATCAAATCAATCAGGGTGTCAGCTACATACAAGGCTCCAGGTTCCAATCTCACCATCTCTGGACTATCTGGCAGCTGCTGGACCCAGTTCGAGCAGGTTTGGGCTACCAGGCTTGCACACAAGACTGTCTGAGAGCCTAAGGCAGAAGCCATAAAGGCATTCTTTTTTTTTTTATATCATTTATTTATGCATTTTACAATAAATCAAGCGACGCTTGTACAGAACAATAATACTTGCAGGTAATATGAAATAACAGGGAAAAAAATATACAAGAAATACAGTAAATGCAAGAATTTTAGGTAGTCCCCAGTCTAAGGGGAGAGGCTAACACACAATTAATGTATCAAGTGCAAAACTAAAGAAAGTAAGTGAAGACAGTGTTCCAAGGATTCCTAACACAGGATGGGATCATATTTCAGGAGAAGAAGAACCCGGCAAATGAGAGCTCAAAAAGGCAGAGAGATCTGCAGGGGGGGGGGGGGAAACACACACCTGCGCTTTGTAAGTAATCAAACATTTACAAGGAAAGCGAAGGATAAACGTAGCACCAAGACAGTCCACCCCTGGTTTTAAAAGTAGAAAAGCTCTCCGCCGCTTCTGTGTTTCCCGTGCCACATCGGGGAAAAGAAGAATTTTTTTACCATAGAACAAAACAGCAAGTTTTTTATAAAACAATTTCAACAACCATTCCCTATCGGAAGAGAGAGCCAACGTAACTAACAAAGTTGAAACAGCTATGTCCTCTTCTTTAGGAGTAGAGAGTAGTTCAGAAATGTTAAGGAGGTCCATTTCCAGAGCCCCAGTAGAAAGTTTCCCTTCCCTTTTCCCTAAAGGAAGATAGTAAATTTTTGAAACCGGAGGCATCAAATCCGCTGGTACCGAAAGCACTTCTTGAAGAAATTTCTTAAATATATCTAAAGGCGCGATCCCAGGCACAATTGGAAAATTCAACAAACGAATATTTGATGCACGAGCAGCATTCTCTAATGACTCAATCTTGGCATGAAGAGCAGTATTATCTTTGACCAGAGAGTCAGTTAAGTCTGCAACTTTTACAAGCTGCCAATCCAAATTATCTTGTTTATTTTAGGCGCCAACGTTCCACATGTGGAACATATTTTTGCAATGATATAGATTTATCAATTTTCAAGCAAATTAGATGAAACTTTGTCAATGAGTTTATAGACATTGACCCTCTTGAGCAATAAAATTTTTTTTTCCAATTGACGATATATCCCCTTCTACAGTATGCCAAAGTAGACCAAAGTTGGCACTTTATGGTTTATGTAATATATCCCTCTACAATTTTGTTCCAACATGTCCGTCTGTCTTATTAGGGTGAGATTCATACTCTGGAATGTTTTATGAGTGTGTTGGTCAGGTTTTATGCATGTCGGTAACCTATTCATGTTTTTGTGATTACTTCTTTCCGTGTGTTCCACTTGTGGAACGTTGGGACTTCCAGGTGTCATTTTTTTCATTTTACAATTTCTGCCATATTTTTTGCAGGATTGTTATTCAACTAAGTCTATATAGTTATAATGCCTAAATACCGTTGCCTAACGCTTCAAGAAGCAGTAACACGCATTGCGGAAGATTCAGATGTAGAAGAAGCCGACATTTTGATTTTGCCACCCAATGATGAAATGGCTGCTTCAGACATTGAAGAAATTGATGAAGAAAATTTGGAGTATATTGAGCCTGGCGAAGTGTGTGGTGAATTAGATCTGGATATTCAAAAGGTTGCTAATGTGGAATCCGAGGGAAGTGATCAGCTGGTAGAAAGTGACAGTGACAGTGAGCTCTTATCTAATTATCAGTCAGCTCAACCAGCAAAAAAGCGTAAGTGGATAAAATCAACCCCAAAATGGATGAAGAGGGATGACTTTTTGACTCCAATGCCAGAAGCATCTCCCGAAAATTAGCCGATCTTCGCACTGATTTGATTGATAAATCTCCCTTTGACCTCTTTATGCAAATTTCTGGTGATGATTACGTTGATCATCTTGCCAGTATGACCAATATTTATGCTCAGCAGAAATTGGCAAATATTGATACAAATGGGGACGAGTTGATTCATTTTTTTGGCATTTTGCTCCTCAGTGGATACCACCAGTTGCCCAAAGAAAGTCACTATTGGTCGACCGCCGAGGATTTGAGCAATAATATTGTTCCAAAAATGAGTCGCAAACGTTTCTGGGATTTGAAAACTTACTTCCACATTGTTGATAATCTCAATTTGCAACCTGGAAAAGTAGCAAAAATTGAGCCATTTTACGATCACCTCACAGCACAGTTTGTGAAAGTCGGTGGAGTGTTCAGTGAAAACTTGAGTATTGATGAATCAATGGCGCCATATTACGGGCACCACAGTTGCAAAATGTTTATTCGAGGTAAGCCAATTTGATTCGGTTACAAAGTGTGGATGTTGTGCTGCCCTGCTGGGTATCCATTTTCGATGCAAATTTACACTGGTGCCAAGGAAAAAGATGGTCCTCAGTACAATGTTCCACTTAGCACTAGAGTTGTTCTTGATTTGCTATCAGTTGTTGAAAATCCAAATCATCACAGCTTGTTTTTTGACAACTATTTCACTTCATATGATCTCATGATTGATCTGAAAGCAAAAGGCTTTCGTGCTGTTGGAACTGTTCGTGAAAACCGTACCAGCAAGTGCCCCTTGGTTTCTCCAAAGGAGCTTGCCAAAAAGCCTCGTGGCGAATATGATTACCGTGGTGATGGTAATGTGGTGTGTGTCCGTTGGAATGACAACAGTGTGGTTACAGTCATGTCAAATTGGATGCAGCCAAAACCTCTTCAAAATGCCAATCGATATTCTGTCAAACAAAAGCAAAAAATCATTATCAAGCAGCCAAAATTGATTGGAGCTTATAACCAAAGTATGGGTGGTGTCGACTTGTTAGATCGTTTGCTAGGTAGCTACCGTTCTAAATTACGAAGCAAAAAATGGTGGTGGAATTTGTTTGCCAATGGTCTAAATATGGCCGTTGTTGCTGCCTGGCGTTTGCATTGTCATCTTTTGGGCAAACAAGCCCTGAGTCACTTGGATTTCTGCCGCAAGGTTGCTTTGGTGGCTATGAAAGTTGGACTCGAGGGCTATCGTTCTCAAAAAGGTGGCCCTACAGCTTCGATTCTCTCTGCTATTACAACTTCAGTTAACACCAGTCACTATTTGTCTTCTACAAGTCAAGGTCGTTGCATTGTCTGCTCGAAGAATACAAAAAAATGGTGCCAGTTTTGTGGCAAGCGCCTGCACGAGAAGTGTTTTCCGGATTTTCACTCTCGCTGAAATTTTCCCTTCAAGCTTTATTCTGTACAGTCATCTGTTTGTGTCTAATTACTTTTAAAAATTGCTTAATTGAAGTATTTGTTTGTTTCCAGTTTACGATATTCAATAAAAAAAGCAATTAAAATTCTTGAAAAAATGACGCTTGGAGGGGCCAACGTTCCACAAATGGAACATGCTTTTTCCTAGGAAGTACATATCCAAATTAGCTGAAAATTTATATTTGACATATTTACATGTAGTGTACTAAAATACATAACAATTAAGTATTAGAAGCAATTGCTTCTATGAGAGGCCTCTCAAAGGTTAAGATTGATATCCACAAAAGCAGACTGTATAGGACGAATAGCCTCTTTGTTTATTTATTTATTTATTTAGTAAACACTTGTATACCGCTGCTTCCTACGATCAGCAGCGGTTTACTTTACAGAATCGTAATGTATTGTACAGTACATTGAGATTTTCAGTTTTACATTTTGATTAGTCAATGATTACGTAACACGAGATAAGCATTTGGATACGATACACATTTGATTATAGCACACAGATCAGGGTATACATTTGATTTCAATAGATTGGGGGGGGCCCCATATATACAATTTGTACAGAATTAATTGCCAAGGTGAGGAGATCTGGTTGAGGTAGGGTATTGCAGTTAGGTCAAGTTGTAGTGGGTTTGAAACAGATAGGTTTTAAGTTTTCGTCTAAATTCGCTCAGGTTGTTTGTGCGCCTTAATTCATGCGGTAGTTGGTTCCATTGGATTGGCGCTGAGTATGTGAACGCCCTATTGCTTGTTTCGGCCTTGACAGATCTTATGCTGGTCGGGATATAAAGGGTGTTGAGATTCATAGTTCTCCTGCTCCTGTTGCTAGGTTGAATAGTGATTAGGTTATTGAGGTAGGATGGTGCGATGCCATTGATGAGCTTAAATGTTGTGATGAGTAGTTTGTAGGTGATGCGGGCGGCCACTGGGAGCCAGTGCAGATCCATTAGAACTGGGGTTATGTGGTCGGTGACTTTCTTTTCCATGATGACTCTTGCAGCCACGTTCTGAGCCATTTGCAGGATGCTTAGTGTGCTCTTTGGAAGCCCTTGTAGAATGGCATTGCTGTAGTCCAGGTGGGGAATGATTAATGCTTGAGCAACAGACCTAAAGTCGGATTTCTCGAGGATATTGCGAAGTGGTTGAAGGATTTTGAGCTTGTAAAAGATGGCTCAGTTAACTGTTCTGAGGTGTTTGTCCATCTTGAGTTTGCTGTCTAGTAGGACTCCTTTGGTGACTGCAACCCGGTCAGAGAGTGTTGAAAATTGAGTAGCCACCATTGTGGACAAATGAGAGATGGCATCCCAGATGTTTTCAAGGGTAACAGATGCGGGACGAACCAAGGCAAAGGAAACAACCGAAGGTCGAGGTAGAGCTGAGTCCACATTAGCCTTCGACAAATCAGGAACTTCTACAGACTGAATACCCCCGGAATGAGGCGAAGATGGCAACTCTGAAACATCAGGAGCCTGCAAATCCCCCAGTCGATCTCTAGCACTCACCAGGAGTGAGTCCCGCACAGAGGACGTAGCCGCATCACCAACCGTCAACGGCACGTCATCACTCAGCAACTGGACAGCCAGAGATCCGGGAGGAGCCGGGGGAGAACGTCCATCCGGGGAGAGCGAGATATCCAGAATCCATCGGTGCCACCAAGCCCGCTCAAATTCCCTGAACCTGCTCCTTGGATAACTGGACAAAGCGGTCCATGGGCCCCTAAGCAGAAAGTAAAGGCTCCACAGGAAGAGCTTACGCTTTACGCTTTCTCTTAGGCATAGTCGGTTAGTTCTCCACTGCCGCCATCTTAAACAAGCCACTCCCCCCCCCCCTCTGCCATAAAGGCATTCTTAAGGAGGGCCTCTGTTTATCTATAATGATATTTCCTGAGTGCACTGTCCTCTTCCACTGGGATGTTTGAGTGATCAGAGCATCAACCCATGGAACCTTAAAAGGCTGATCCAACTAACCTTGGTGATGAGGATACAGCCAAGAAAGGACCTCAATCTCCAGGGCCCAGCTCCGGGGTTTTCTCCCTGAGAGACTATGAGCTGCCGCATAGGTTCAGGTAGAGGAATGAATTCAGCAGGCCAGATACCTGCCAGGAGAAAGCCTGCCTGCTAACCTTGCCTGAGAACAGGCTCTACATCATGCAGAGCTGCCACAGTATCCTGAAAGGTATAGGGAGGTCCTGTCTGTGAAATAGGCACATCACGGAGATCCTGGCATTCCATTAGGGGAATCGCCCTATCCTCCTCAGACTTACCTTCTGCAGGAACAAATCTCCCACCAACCCCCAGTGGGGATAAGGTGGGGCCACACAGGACTGAAGCACTCGAGAGCCCCAGATCTTTTATAGGGGAGGTCTGGATCTCAGATCCCTGCAAAGGGGACTGTCAGGGAGCTAGAAGAGACTGAAAAGAGCCCATGAGCTGTTTCCGCAGCTACATTTCATGACAGTAGAAAAAGGGGGCCCCAGGTCTCCAGAGGGCCTCCAGAAACCAAAGGACTTGAGGTTATGGCCACCCTGCAGGGGCCAAGCAGCTATCTCAAATGTCCAAAGTGCCCACCGGTGAGAAACATATGCAGGGAAGGAGTGGCAGGGACCACAGAAATGGCATCAGGCCCTGGGATCCCTGGGGAGTCCCAGTTTGCTAGAAAAAAATACCCCAGGCATTCCCACCACAACTGAAGCCACAAATAGCAGCCACTGGTGACAGGCTGCATCGGGCTGCACAGCTGAGCACTGCAGCGAAAAGGGAGCCCCAAAAAAGGAATCCCAGCCCCTGTTGTGATGACTGGGGAAGCCTGAGCAGGGATGCAGTAATGCTGGACACAAGGCAAGCTATTGGCTCCAGGAGACAGGGGGCATACCTGAGCTCTGAAAAAACACTGGGCCTACAGATCTCAGTCACAAAGGCCACAAGCCTGGGCCGGGGAGAGAGGCTTATCTGCACTGTTGCATCAATCCACAGACCTTGACACCTACTGGAGGAAAAATGAACTTAAATTGCATCCGTACACTAAATCCTGTATAGAAAACTGTTCATTCAAAAGTTTAAATATATGTCGGGCTTATTTGTTCAAAGCTACTATAACTCAGCAACTTCTAGCATATAAGTGTTTTTTTTCCTTTTTAAGTGATGAAATAGTAATTTAAAAATCAAGAAAAATCCAACGTGATGTTACTTTTGCAGTATTATCAGTTGCTATAGGAATATTGGCAATTGCCTGCTGGAGGCAGACAAATACTTGCTTCTCTCAGTGCTGCACCAGAAGTGATGACATTGCTGAAGGTTGCTTAAGTCTGCCTGCACCTGCTGGCAGGGAAGCATAACCCACTCATCTAGACTGGTCTAAAAGGATTATTAAAGACTGCATTTTAAGATTTTGAAGATTCATTCTTGGACTTTAAAAATAAATTTTTCTGACCCACATTTGAAAAATACATCTATGATTGGTTATCCATGCTAACAAGCTGATATTGTATTTTTCTGGGGTCTCTTTCTTCTCAAAACATTTTTGGGAATAACTATCATAGTAAACTGGTTAATTATGAAGTAAATGTGGGCTTATTTTGGTGTGCTTATTCTATAATGTAGTAATAATCCACTGCCTTCTGTTTGGTGGTCAAACACAGCATATTACCAAAACACCCTGTTTACAATAAAGCATAGTGACGGCAGCATTAGGTTGGAGGGTGGCCAATGTAATGCCAATTTTTAAAAAGGGTTCCAGGGGTGATCTGGTAAACTACAGACCGGTGTGCCTGACATCAGGGGTTCCAGGCAAAAAGGTAGAAACCATTATCAAGAAAAAAATTTCTGAATATATAGATAGTCATGGTTTAATGGGAGACAGCCAACATGGCTTTAACCAATGAAGGTCTTGTCTTACTAATCTGTTATATTTTTTTGAAGGTGTAAATAAACAGGTAGACAAAGGTGGGTCGGTCGATGTATCTGGATTTTTAGAAAGCCTTTGACAAGCTCCCTCATGAGAGACTATTGGCAAAATTAAAAAGTCATGGAATAGGAGGCAGTATACTGCTATGGATCAGCAACTGGTTAAAAGACAGAAAGCAGAGGGTAGGGCTAAATGGCCAATTTTCCCAGTGGAGAAAGGTGAATAGTAGAGTACCGAAGGGATCTGTGCTGGGTCCACTGCTTTTTAACATATTCGTACACGACCTGGAAATGGGAATAACGAGTGAGGTAATCAAATATGCAGATGACACAAAATTATTGACGTTCCTATCCTTGACCCAGACGAACTTGTAGTGAATTGGAACAACAGTATCAGAGCTATAGCCTGTATCCCATCCACCAACAAGGTACCCAGGAAACGTGCACATGCTCCCTGGTACTCTACTGACCTTCGAGCTTCCCTTTTACAACTACGTAAACTCGAAAGACGATGGCGCAGGAACCAGACTACAGCAGCCTATCACAACTACAACTCTCATCTAGCTCTACACAAAGAGAAAATAAGTGAAAAAAAGAAACATCACTCAACCATTCTAAAACGGTCTTTGAATAAAACACATGACCTATTTAATATAGTAAAGTCATTAACAGGGGACCCAGCACCAGTAAGCCCACTCATGCCTCAACCACAGGATTACTCGAACTACCTACAATCAAAAATGATCCAATCCAACACGATTCCATCCACCTATAACCCAACCATTGTAATAAGTACAACAAAGCCTACCCTACTACTCAATTTCTCTGCAGTATCCACTAAAGAAATTGAAGACACCATCACCTCCATCAATCTCACCACTGCCCCAAATGACCCTTGCCCAGCAAGCTGGATAAAGGAACTTCGACATGAACTAAGCCACTCATTATGCAATATAACCAACCAATCTCTACTAAGGGGCATCTTCCCACAAAGTTTAAAACACACATCAATCAGGCCCCTACTAAAAAATAGTCGCCTTGATACATCCAAAGTCGAATCCTATAGACCTATATCGAGTATCCCCCTGCTGGCCAAGATCATCGAGAAAATAGTCCAGCGACAGATCCAGCAACACGTCGACATTGAGTCACCTCTCGACCCAGCTCAACATGGCTTCAGAGAATCGCATGGGGTAGACACCATCTTAACTACCCTTTTCGACAAATTAATCACAGGAATTAATAATATACACCAAGGCTTCATCCTTATCTTCCTCGACATTGCTGCCGCTTTCGATTCTGTGAACCATAAGATACTATTACAGCGTCTCCAGGAAAAAGGGCTACAGGATACTGCGCTACAATGGTGTGAATCATACTTAACCAATAGATGGCAGCAAGTAAAAACAGGCACCACCTCTTCTGAACCTTTTCTACAGAAGCAGGGAGTACCCCAGGGATCATCCCTGTCTGCCTTACTATTTAACATTTATATGCAGCCTATCTGCTCTCTGATCCGCTCCCTAAATGTAGAATGCCTGGTGTATGCTGACGACATACTACTATACATTCCATTTACTATTGAGCACCCCGATTTCTCCCCTATCATCAGATGCTTTGATGCAGTTGCTGAATGGCTCCTCACTCAAAACCTGAGGATCAATCATAACAAGACTGATGTCCTCTTTGTCACTAGGAACCAGAAGTTCGTTACACCTCCTTACCTGCAAGTTAAAAATGCTGAACTCAAAACAAGAGACACAATCCGATATCTAGGAATTACTCTAGATCGGCGTCTGGACATGACAACCCATGTAAAGGCCGTTACAAGATCAGTTTACCACAAGATACGAACCCTCCGCCACCTCCGCCCTCTGCTAGATTTCTCTGACTACCGAACGATATTTCAGGCCCTAGTAATCCCACATCTTGATTTCGCAAACATCATCCTTCATGGTCTCCCACAGGCAACCCTCAACCCGCTTCGGCTGGCCATGAACTCAGCTGCTAGGGTCTTAACAGGTGTATCAAAAATGGAACATATAACACCAGTGATGAAAGAGTTACACTGGCTACCACTACAAGCCCGAATCCAATACAAGGTACTAGTCATGACTTTCAAGGCACTGAACAACCAGTCTCCTACACCTATCAGCAACCTAATTAACAATATTCCTGAAAATAGAATAAGACGGCCTGCACTACTCAACATGTTAATAGTACCCAAATTTACCACAAGGTGCACAAAGACAACTACTAATAGAGCTTTCTCGATTTATGCTCCGACAACCTGGAATGAACTTCCCACCTGGATTCGATCCATACCAAGCCTCACCACATTCAGAAAAGAAATAAAACACCATCTATTTCAAATCTACTATCCCGAAACCAGTCCTGAAAAACATAAGTCGCAGGCATCCACCCCCTGCTCTAATTATCCCAACGCACTAACCCAACACGAAAACGGTTAGCCGCCCTCTCCCCATGGCTGTATCCTGTCCCCCATCCGATCTAGCTATAACCAAATATCAGTTGTATTTAACTCTATGTAAATTTTATGTGTATATATCTTGTAAATAGTTTCCCCCGTTATTCTCCCGTTATGACTGTACCCTTGTTCTATGTAAGCACATTGTGTTATGTAAAAAACATTGTTGCATTGTTGAGTTGTAATGTAAACCGCACTGATCTTAATAGCGCGGTATATAAGAAAAGCAAATAAAATAAAAAAATAAAAATAAATAAATATTCAAAGTTGTCAGAACCCAAGAGGATTGTGAAAAGTTGCAAGAGGTTCTTCATAAAATGGAAGACAGGAAGTTCAAATGGCAGATGAAATTTAATGTGGACAAGTGCAAAGTTGTACACCTAGGAAAGAACAATCCAAACTATGGTAACATGATGAAAGGTTCCACATTAGGAACCACCACCCAGGAAAAATATTTAGATGTCATCATGGATAATACATTGAAATCCTCTGCTCAGTGTGCAGTGACGGCCAAGAAAACAAATAGAATGCTAGGAATCATAAGGAAAGGAATGGAGAATAAAACAAAGGATTTTTTTTAATGTCTCTGTATCACTCCATGGTGTGACCGCACCTCGAATATTGTGTGCAATTCTGGTCTTTGTATTTTAAAAAGGGTATAGCAGAATTAGAAAAGGTACAGAGAAGAGCCACCAAAATGATAAAGAGGATGGAAGGATACCCCTATGAGGAGAGGCTAAAAAGGTTAGGGCTCTTCAACCTGGAAAACAGCTGAGTGGAGATATGAAAGAGATCTATAAATTAATGAATGGAGTGGAACGGATAAACGTAGATCGATTATATTTATGCTATGAAAACAAAAGAAAATATTAGAAACAAAATACTGGGCTTGATGGATCTTTGGTCTGACCCAGTATGGCATATCTTATGTTCTTATGTTCAGTAGGGACAGGAAGGCTTCTGAAGATGGAGGGAAGAATGGACAATGGTCAGGCAGATCCTGGAGGAATGCATGTTCCAATATGCAACAAATCTGAGACTGGGGATAAGATTCACCTTTCAGCATGACAAAGATCCTAAACATAAAGCAAAAGCAACAATGGAACGGCTTAACAAGAAGAAAGAGAATGTCCTTGAGTGGTCCAGTCAAAAATCTGTGGCAAGACTTGAAGACTGCAGTCTACGGACAACCCCCAGGCATATGAAAAGAGCTTGTGCTATTCTACCAAGAATGGGACAAAAACTGCACCATTCCAGCGTGTAACATTGATAAATGCTTATCCTAACTAGCTCATGACTACTACTGCTGTAAAAGGGACATTCAGCAAGCAATGAGTCAAGGAGCATGAAGGTTTATGCAGTTAGCACTTTGTTTTCACATTCTTTATTGTGTTTTCAATATTTAAATAATTGTTCATCCTTGTTGAAAGTACATTATGTGGATCACTGAAAGACTCCCACTTTAATACATTTAGAACTGTAGGGCCCAATTTTCATTTGGGCGGTGCTATGTGCCCTGTCAGCACACAGCCCGCTCACCATCCATCTACCTGAATTTTCAATGCCAGGGTCATATGTGGCCCCAGCATTGAAAATCTGGGCCTTGCCACACAACCCGGAAGCCGCAGGAGCTAGCCAGGTTGCAGCAATTTTCGATGCTACCTGCTTAGCCCCTGCGCCTGAAAGATAGGCGAGGAAAAACCTAACCTATCTTTAAGGCATAGAGGGCTAAGCGGGTAGCATTGAAAATCGCTGCTACTCATTTAGCCCTTTCCTCCTCATAGCATCTGGGCGCGTTAGGGACTTATCAGGGATTTTCGAAAAGCACTACCAGTGTAGGTGCCTTTCGAAAATCCTGGATAAGACATTTTACACGGGTAACTAGGGCAGTTACATGTGTAAATGCCTTTGAAAAAGCCGCCCATAGTTCTCAGAAGAATGTGAAAAATGTATGAAGGCGCATCGACTTACAAGGCACATTCTATATTTATATTTATTTATTTATTTTATTTTTATTTTATTTAACAGTATTTTTAGACCGCCTTATCTTATTAATCAAGGTGGTATCACAGCAAACAATCGGGTAAAGTGAGTGTGTTAAACATGCAGTGAAGGTGAAATTTAGTTGAGTGTGTGTTGTATTGTGTGCTAGAATGGTTTGAGCTATGTACAATGTGGGCTATATACAGAGGTGCTAAAAAACATTTTCTATACATACAGTGTTTAGGCGATATCATGTGCTGATGTACATTCTCTTAGGTTATGTGATGTGTCCATAGTGTTCTATGAACAGCATGGTTTTTAGCTGTTTTCTAAAGTCTTTGAGGTCTGTAGTTGCCCTCAAGTCGTCCGGTAGTTTGTTCCATATTGTTGGAGCAGCCATGGAGAGTGCTCTGTCTGTTGTGTCCTTGCGTGTGTGTTTGAATTCACTTGGGGTGCTGACTCGGTTGTGTGTTTGTTTTCTTCTTCGACGTGTGCTGGTGTCTGGTTGTATGAGGGTGTGCAGGCTGTTGGCTGATGTGTGCTGATTTATCTTGAATAGGTTTATGATAGTTTTGTATCTGATGCATGCACCGATTGGGAGCCAGTGTAAGTCCTTTAAGGTAGGTGTGATGTGGTCCTGTCTTGCAGTACCGGATATTATTCGTGCTGCAGTGTTTTGTGCTAGCTGGAGTGGTTTGAGGGCTTGTTTCGGTAGTCCAAGGTATATCGGGTTGCAGAAGTCTAGTATTGGGGTTATCAGTGCTTGACAGACGGTACGAAAGTGTTCTGGGGCGAGGAGTGGTTTCAGTCTCCTGATGATTCGCATCTTGTAGTAGGCTTTTTGGGTTGTTTTGTCTATGTGTGGCTTGAGGTTTAGTTTATTGTCCAGAGTAACTCCGAGGTATCTCACTTCTGATCTTATTGGTATAGTGGTGTTTTGTATCTTGATATTTGTCGGGTGTATGAAGCTTTGGTTCCGAGTGATGATTAAAGCTTCGGTCTTGTTGTAGTTTATTGCGAGGTTGTTGTTTTTACACCAACTCGTCATTTGGGTAAGGCAGTCTGTTATCTTAGAGAAGTCCGGGTTGTCGATTGATATCGGGGTGTATATCATGATGTCGTCTGCGTATATTGTGTATTGAATGTTGTTCTCTTTCATGATGCTGCATATTGGTTGGATGTAGATGTTAAATAGGAGTGCTGAGAGTGCGGATCCTTGAGGTACTCCTTGACGGACATTTATGGGTCGGGAGGTGTTGTGTCCCACCTTGACCTGTAGCTGTCTTTCGGTCAGGTATGAGTGGAACCATTTCAATGTGATACCGTGTATACCAGTGTTCTTTAGTCTTTCCAGGAGCGTGTTGTGGTCCACTGTGTCGAAGGCTGAGGAGATGTCAATGAAGATCATTATGATTCCATTCCTGGTGTTGTCAATTATTCTTAGGATGCTGTCGAAGAGGAAGATCAGTAGTGTTTCGACTCCATGGTTGGGACGAAAGCCGTGTTGGTTGTCGTCGAGTGTTTCATGTTTGTCGATGTGTTCCTGGAGTTGTAGTTGAACCGTTTTCTCGATGATTTTTGCCAGGAAGGGTATGCTGGAGATTGGTCGGTATGCTGCTGGATCTTTTTTGTCGAGAGTTGTTTTCTTTGTGATTGGTCTAACTGAGGCAAGCTTTAGTTGCTTTGGCATGAGTCCTTGAGTGAGTGAGTTGTTTACTATTTTATGTATGGAGTGAATGAAGTTTGATTTGGTGGCTTTGACCCATGACACTGGGCATGGGTCTGTAGGAGCAGTGCTTGTGTTGATTGTAGAGATGATGTGGGATATCTGATCTTTTGAGGGTGAGTTGAATGTGCCCCAGGTTTTGGTGTGTACGTCTGTCCTGATAGTCCCACTGGGTGTTGTACGCTCAGTGGAGTGAAATCTTTCTTTGATGTGGTCGGCGAATTCCTGTGGATCAACTTGTATTTCCCCTTCTGTTTGCTCTTTTGTGAGGATCTTGACTATTTCGAAAAGCTCTCTGGGTTTGTTGATTGAAGTATTTATCATGTTTGTGTGGAAGTCTCTCTTTGATTGGTTGATGTGTTCATTATATTGTTTTTGTTTTGTTAGGTAAAGATGTTGGTCGGCTGTTTTGTTTTTTCTCCATCTCCGGTTCAATCTTCCTGAGCTCCCTCTTTTCCTGTCGTATTTTTGCTGAGTACCATGGTTTGTTTTGTCTCCTGTTGTGGTGGTGTTTCTCGTGCCCGCCACCAGATGGTTTGGCGGCGTTAGCTAAGATGCTGTTCCAGCTGGAGACTTGTTCCTCCAGGTCATCTGTAGTAATGTTCAAGTGTTGTGTTGTGTCCTGTATGAATTCGTCCCTGTCAAAATGCTTGAATCGTCTTTTTGTGTGTGAGATGCTTGTTCTTTCATTTGTCTGGTCCTCTTGAGATCGCAGCTTTGTCTCGATTAAGTAATGGTCAGACCATGGCACTGGGGAATGGTGGGTGGAGAAATTAGGTCTCTTGATGTTAGGTAATTGGATGCGAAGATGAGGTCTGGGGATGATCCATGTCTGTGCGTTGGAGCATTGATTATCTATGTGAATTGAAGTGAGGTCATTGCTTGAAGGAAGGCCTCTGCGTCTTTGGCATTGGTGGACTTGAGGTTGAAGTCTCCAATCAGTAGCGCTGGTTTGTTGTTTGTTGTTATAGCACAGGCTTCTTCGAGTGTGAGGGCTAGTTCGTCGGGTGGAGCTCTGGGTGCTCTGTAGGTTAGGCAGATTGCAATGTTTTTGTTCTTGATGCTGATTGTGTTACATTGCTGTGTATTGGTGAAGCTCTGTGTCTTGAACTTTAGTTTTGTCTTTGCTATTATTAGGACTCCTCCTCCACGCTTGTGGGTGCGTGGGCAGTTGTACGCTGAGTAGTTGTCCGGTACTAGTTGGTTGAGTAGTACATTGTCGTTAGGGTTGAGCCATGTCTCTGTGATGCATATTATGTCGGGCTGTCGCTCTTCTATGTGGTCTACAAGAGTGTGTATCTTGTTGCAGACTGATCTGGCGTTTATGAGCTCAATCGTTGTCTTTGTTGAGGAGGTTGCTGTTACATGTGCTTCCTTTGTGCAGGTTTGGGAGTTTGATTTGTGTCTGTTTGGTCTTTTTGTCTGGGAAGTTCTGAGTATTTCTTTGTGTGTGTGCTGTGGTTCTAAATATGGCAATGCTGTTGGTGGGTACCATGTTGTGTTTGCTTGTGGGTAGTGGATGTGTGCGGTTGGTGGGAGGAGTTGTGTGACGAGTAGGTAGAGTGGGAGGAAGTATGTGGCATGCATGTTGGTCTTTTGTGATGTTCCGTTAGGGTGATGCCTGTTTTTCTTAAGTCTTTGTCTGTTGCTTGCTTTGCTGTTGCTTTTCTTCTGTTATTCTGTTGTTTTTCTTCTGGTGTATAGGTGGCTGTGATTCTCCCTTTGTAGTTCCTTTGTGCGCCTTCTTGCCGCGCTATATATATTCTCTTATATACTGTGCTATTCTGCATCAGTGCGGTTTACATTGAACAAACTGAAATTACATTGAACAGGGCATTATAACTTGGAGATAACTATTTTACAGGGAACATGGGCTATGGAGGGTTAAGTGGCTTGCCCAAGACCACAAGGAGCACCTGTGGGACTAGAAACCCCAGTCCTTCTGGCCCAAGGTTGCTGTCCTCTAGTGGGATTTGAACCCCTGACCTTCCAGCCTGAAGTATGTTGCCCCAACCACTAGGCCACTCCTCCACTCTGAATGTATGCATATAACGATACATACATATTATTACTTTTCCCCATTATTTTCCAACTATGCAGGAGTTTCCTTTCAATCGGCGCAGATGCATATGTTTGATGTAACTCAGGAGCCAGCAGAAACATTCCTTGCATAGTACTGTCATGAGTGCCGGGCTTTGAACCTGCAGCAACTGCTGCCCTGTAACTGAGCCAAAGGTTCTGCACAGCCTTGATCTGGCCCACTGCAGCCTTTGGGTAGAGTGGTGGAAGGAGGTCCTTCCCCCTGGATGAAGCCCACTGGAACAGCAAGGACTGTGTCCACCATAACTAAGGAAGACAGCCCAATAAACCCTTGCTGAGCTAACAAATCATGCAATGGGCCTGTCCAGTATCCAGCTCTGCTTTTGCTGCTACCCGCTTAATTACCTGCTGTGCAATATGCCTTCTGCCCTGGTTCCTGCTTAATTACCTGTTCTGTTATCTGCTGTATAACCTGCTTGTCCTCAGCTTGCTGTCCCAGTTCCTTCTCTGTCTGCAGGCCATTCCACCCCACCTCTATCTTCTGTTCCTGCCTGTATGACCCATCCTGTCCTGGGTCTTGCCTCTCCATCTCACTCCAGCCCAGGACCTGAAAGGTGCGCATGTGCTCTGCTGCCCGCATGCACACCCTGCCTATAACCAACAGCCATATTATAAAGAGATACAGCATCAAGATCCTTTGACATATCCTGCAAATTTAGTGCACGACAGTTATTGGGTACACACATATAGAAAGGGCAATCTCAAGCCTTCTTTCCTTCAGTTAGGAGGGTTAAAAAACACTAGCATGAACCTTTCCAGCTAGCACAGAAAACTGCACCCCTCTGTGCAGGGGAAACCTTTTAACACAGTTTTAGGGAATCGTTCTGCAAATGCAGCTGCCCTGCTTTTATTTAGCATCGTTGTGCACCTGGTACTAAATCCTGAGCTGATGGAGTCAGCAACTAATAAGCAGCAGCACCAAGGCACTAATTACAAAAGGATGGATCCAATTCTGGAACTCCAATATTGAGGGGAATTTTACAGCAGGTTACTAGAAGGCACCTGTTTTCCTTCATAAAATACTATCTTAAATCCTGCAGCGATCACGCCTACATGTATATTATTATTAAGGTATATTATAAACTACGTGTGTACTTCACGACTGTGCCTGTGCTCCACCCAGAACATGACCTTGGTAATGCCTACAGTGAAAGTACGTGCATGCACGCCATCATACGAATGTTTACACCTGATGCAATTTTATAAGAGTCATTTTATGCACATGCGTTGCCACATAATCATGAAAATACCTATATAAAATCACCCCCATAAGTGTCTCGTTCATGCTGACTGGCAGGAAAACGGGATTTTTCTCACACCAATTTCTAAAAAGATAATCCTAAAGAAACTTGCCAAACAGGTGCAAAATTTGGTTACATGGGGTTAACTGTAAGTCTTTGCTGCATGCCAAGCGTTTTCTACAAATAGAAAAGGGCTTTCAGCTGCATGGGTTTCCAGGGGCATACTTTAGGCAGAGCGGAGGTGAAGCCAAAACGTGCATTTGTATTTTATAAAATATTCAGGTACATCATAAAGTAAACACACACACATACATTTACAGCAACCTCCGAGGGAGGTTAGCATTTGTGCATCCCTGGAGATGGTTCTGGGAGACTATTTAAAGGCACCTAGGCACTTTTATAAATTAGATTCCTTTTTGGTCTTGTTATAAAATCAGGTCCATAACAGGCACCTAGGCAAGGAAGGCATCTACAGTGCATTGCAAAAGTATTCATCCCCTCTGTGTTTATCCTGTTTTGTCGCATTACAATCTGAAATAAAAATGGAGTTCTGGGGGTTAGCGCCATGTGATATACACAACATGCCTATGACTTTGAAGGTGCAAAATATCCTTTATGGTGACACAAACAATAATAAAGACCAAAAAACAACTGAAAGCAGGAGTGTGCATATGTATTCACCCCCCAAAGTCAATATGTTGTAGAGCCATCTTTTGCTGCAATTACAGCTGCGAGTCTCTTGCGGAATGTCCCTATTAACTTAGCACATCTAGCCACTGGGGTTTTCACCCATTCCTTAAGACAAAACTGCTCCAACTCCTTCAGGTTAGATGGGTTGCTTTGGTGTACAGCAATCTTCAAGTAATGCCACAGATTCTCAATTGGATTGAGGTCTGGTTTCTGACTAGGTCATTTCAAGACATTTAAATGTTTCCCTTTAAACTAGCTTTAGCAGTATGTTTAGGGTCATTGTCCTGCTGGAAGGTGATCCTTCGTCCCAATCTCAAATCTCTGCCAGCCTGAAACAGGCTTTCCTCAAGAATTGCCCTGTACTGTATTTAGTGTCATCCATCATTCAAGACCAGTTTTCCTGTCCCTGCCAATGAAAAACATCCCCACAACATGATGCTGTCACCACCATGTTTCACTGTAGGAATAGTGTCCTCGGGGTGTTGGGTTTGCGCCACACATGGCATTTCCCATAATGGCCAAAAAGTTTAATTTTCTTCTCATCTGACCAGAGAACCTTCTTCCATGTGTTTGGAGGGTGTCTGCCAAATGCTGGTGTGCAAACTCCAAACGTGTTTTCTTATTTCTTTCTTTAAGCAATGGCTTTTTTTCTGGACACTTTTCATAAAGCCCCGCTCTGTGGAGTGTATGGCTTAAAGTGGTCCTATGGACAGATACTCCCATCTCCGCTGTGGATCTTTGCAGCTCCTTCAGTGTTATCCTTGGTGTCTTTGTAGCATATCTGATTAATGCCCTCCTTGCCCTGTCTGTGAGTTTTGGTGGGCGGCCTTCTCTTGTCAGGTTTGTAGTGGTGTCATATTCTTTCTATTTTGTTATATTGGATTTAATGGTGCTCCGTGGGATAGTCAGAATTTGGTATTTTTTTTAATGCAATCCTAATCTATATTTGTCTGCAACTTTGTCTCTGATCTGTTTGGAGTGCTCCTTGGTCTTCATGTTGCTTGCTTGGTGTGTTGCAGAGTCAGGGGCCTTTCAGAACAGGTATATTTATAAAGGCATCATATGGCAGATCATGTAACACTGATTGCACACAGGTGGACCCTAGTCAACTGATTATGTGACTTCTGAGGTTAATTGGTTGGACCAGATCTTATTTAGGGGTTTCATAGCAAAAGGGATGAATACATATACACTCACAACTTTTCAGTTTTTACTTGTTTTTTTATAAATACAAGGTAGTTTATTGTCATTTCACGTCATCAAATAGGACTATATTGTTAGGTCCATTACCTAACATACAAATGAACCTCCATTTTCATTCCAGATTGTACGTAATGAGACAAAACAGGACAAAAATCAAGGGGATGAATGCTTTCAGAAGGCACTGTATAAACCTGCCTCCCCAAAGCCCCGCATAACCTTCTCCAAGGCAGATGTAACTTTGTAAGCATGTCAAAGAAGGGCTCTACAGGGCAAACATGTTGATTTTTCTTCAGTTTTTGGTGTAGTTTATAGGATTTTGATTGGGTGATATCTTTGTTTTTTTTTGTTTGGGGGGAACAATGTCATCAACAGGATGCACTATTGGGTAGCAGGGCGCCCTATTGGGCAATAATACACACTTGAGGACATGGAATAAAAAACAATTACAGAATTGTATCTTTTGTTTTGAGTTAAAAATGGCTTACAAGGACATTTCCTATGTTTCAAAGGAATGCACATCCCTAGCTAATAGGAACGAATGATGATCCAATGTCTACCCATTCTGCATACCTCAGAATGCCTACGTGTACAGTATATCACATAAATTAGATACTACTATTTCTTATGCGTCTATACACTTTCATAAATTACAAGCCTAACATATTCACAGGGCTGAAAACAAGTGGAGTGGGGATAGGATCGGCACTTACACATGTATTTTATAAAATACATGAATATGCACCGATTTCTATTATATTATATATAAATATATATATATATATATATATATAACGTCATTCCTGATTCAGAGCAGGTATAACTGTATGACTGCTTTCTGGAAAGTATGTTCAAAACAGGTGCAATGCACACACCTATGTGCCTTCCCCACTAAGGCTCCTTAGAAGACAATATTAAAAGCCCGTCAAGCATCATTACTTCAAGTGGGCTCAGATCATACACTGCCTGCAGGCAACAGTAGTTGATCCACGTGAGGTGGAGGCTGAGTGACCAGTTACAATATTATGTAGTAAACTGAGGGCATCCTCTATGACTGCCTCACAATTTCATAGTATGCTCGGCTGTACCTTAGGCAACAAATGTGTTCATATGGAAAGAGTATGGGAAGAAGATCTGGATAACACTTTTTCAGAGCAAGAATGAAGCCGCTTTTGGGGCTGACCAACACCAATTTTTACTTTCAGCTTCCTTGACACAAACTTTATACTTCCTAATCACCGTGCGCTTTGGACCCACTTAAGGGTTTCCAAGTTAAGTCCAGAGGCATCTTAAGTTTTGTTGGTCTTGCAAGGCTGACAAAAGGATGCCCTCTCATGTGCTCTTTTACTGTTCCAGTCTTACTGACTTCTGCTTTGATTGGCAGCGAGTTGGTGAAATTGTAGGGTAGATAAGCCATTGGCATTCAGAGCATATGCTGTTACCACAATGCTTAAGAAATCAGAAGCCTATTTGTTGGCTGTTCTTATTTCACTTGCATTGAAGCTAATAGTTATGCACTTGAAAGTCAATTCTATGTTCAACTTCAATCATTGGTTGAACTTAGTATATACTACATATACATTTGAATCTATAACCAAAGGCTAAAGGAATTTTATCCTTGTCGGTCAAACTCAATGGGCTTTGATCAGGAAATTTTTGCAGAGCACAGCAATATGGCATAATGTATGGGCGTTGAACCAATTGTTATTCTGTTCATTGTTTTTATTCGTTTTGAAAACTAATAAAGATGTAAAAGCCTGTTAAGCAGTGCTTTAAGTATGGGCATAAGTGCTTATAAAATCATGCATCTGATATGTGCATAAAGTTATGTGCATACATCTATATACATGTACCTTTACTTGAACTGAAGAGAGGCATATGGGGACAGGATTTCCTGATGAAATGGGCAGGTGATCGTCTAACATATCTAGGGGAATGGATCCCAGGCAATATGAAAGAATTCTAGAGATGCAATATGACGCCCTTGTTGGGGGAGACTCAGCAATACATAGTAGTTGGAAACTTCCTCCCCTATCATTATCGGGTAGGACTGCATTGTATGGTGATTTTATGATGCAGATGCTGCCAATTTGGCTACTGCAAAAGGACCTGGTTGGTGTAAATAAATGCCTGCAGAATCTTTTTGGAGGCAGGAAAGCTCATATGAAGCTGGGAGCTATAATAGCAAAGCCCGACAAGGGAGGGTTAGGGGTGTCCAGTTTACAAGTGTATAATGCTGGGTGCCAGATGCACCATTTTAAAGACTAGAGCTTGAAGTTGCAACATTTTACACCAACTGGGTTAGAAGCAGTGTTACTGGGTCCCCTGAGTTTGGCTTTTGAGTTGCATGCTGATTCAGGAGAGCTGCCATTATGTTGGCAAGTCCATCATCTGGTGAGGCCTATGCGGAAAGATTGGCGTTGGATTTGTGGGCAATTAGAGGGAACATGCAGTTTCTCCCAAGCTTACAGTGGGAAGTATTTAGGAGGTGGGAGCAGCTGAAGGCGCACTGATTGATATATGTGATTGATGAAAAGGGGGGCATGAGATCTTTTCAAGATATTCGAAAGGGGTATAGGATAAGAGCTAGAGACTTATGCTTAGTTCCTATTTAAGCACTATATTGTGAGTTTGAGGGTTGCGTTTTTGGCAGATTTGCCTGGGGAGGTACTAGAAGAGGGTCTGCTTTTGGGGGTAAAGGATCGGTCCTTGATCTTGCTCTTTTATCGCTATTTGGTGGTGACTTTAGATAGCCAAAGTTTCTTAACAAGTTTCATATGCGTATATGAAATATTGAGTTGGCAATGGACTTATCACAACAGCACTTAAGAGAGGGCAGTGAATAATTTTAGAGTGGGAACAGGGAACCAGATGCTTCAGCAAACTCACTATAAAACCTTGATGAGTTTGTATATATCCTATGTACAGGCTCAAGCAGTCAAGAAATCTGACGATACATTGCTCATGGCATAACAGATATGAAGGACCAGGATAAGGTTTTCAACACCATATGGATGCGAATGCTGGACAGTGAAGAAGAAAGACAGAAGAAAAATTGAAGCCTTCGAATTATGTACTGGTGAAAAATACCGTGTATACCATGGATTGCTCGAAGAACAGATCAGTCAGTACGAGGGGAGATCATACCTAAGCTTTCCTTAGGAGCTCAAATGAGGCCTGTGCTAGGGAATGCTCTGGTTGTGTCCAATGATAAAGAAGCTTTGGAAGGGAGTCAAATATTTAATGGGAAAGGTCGGGCCTCGCTTAAGGTTTTCTGTTGAGAGAGAGAATGTTGTTTGATATTCCAGATGGGGGCAGGAAGGATCAAAACATGAGAAACTTTTATTAAGAAAGGCCTGGTTAATATTACAAAAAATGTATTATGGTGAAATGGACAAGTAGAAAAGTGACCATAATTCTATAATGGAGGATTACATTAAATGAGATGTGTATAATGGATTCACTTAGAGATGGGGGGCCAACGAAGATTCCTAGAAGGGGTTTATGAGAATTTGGGGGTTTACTTAGATGTCTTGCTGCACAAAACTTGAAGTATGTTGCTTAATGCACAAAAGTGCTTTGCCTATGAAAGGCTGTATCCTGTCGATGCCTCTGTGCATGTTTACCTAGGGAAGGGGGGGGGGGAATAAAATTACGCATGTAATTTCTATTCCCTGAAGTTGTTTCTTCCCGATGGTGTGTAAGAAACCCCGCAACTGGGAAAATTATTGTGCTATGATTTCCAATAAAAATAAATAAAATAAAATCTTTCAATAAAGACAAAAATTAGAAGCATGTTTAACAGTTCAACATAAATCAGAGATTTGCTTTTAACAAAGTTTGCATTTCTATGTGCATTCTTTTGGAAGCATTTGCATAAATTAATGAAAGTGAAAACCTCCCGAAAAAGGAATCTGTCGAGTTTAAAAGAAAATGGAGAGGAAAACCAGGCTTATAAGTGGCTCCGACAAGGAGGAAATATTTCTCTGATATCTGGGAAATCCTGCAATAGCCAGGAGCATAACATTAATGTCCTGAGGGCTTTGAAATGCTCGCTCACTTGGGTTTGCTGTGTGGAATGCTTTCAGCCACTGCATTAGCGTATAGCGTAGCTGTCAATATCCAAGCAAATGTATGTCACGTCAACAGTCTTAAAAATATCCTCATTTATAATAAATACGGAATAGAGGAATAGCCTGGTAGTTAGAGCACTGGCTTGGTAACCAAGAGACCAGCATTTGGCAGTCCTTGTGGCCTTGGGCAAGTCACTTTACCCGCCATTGCCTTGGAAGAAAAGGCCTGGCATCTACTGCCAGTCATTACTTACCAAGAAACTCAGGAGCTGCTGGGTCACCAGGAGACAGCATTGAATTGGCGGCACTTAAAAATAAATAAACTGCAGTAGGCATAATAGTACACATGATAGCCTGATGTCTACTTTTATGGGACATGTTGCTAAAGGTGCAGTCTATGTGAAGCATGGGCAGAATCATGTAAAATGTGTTCAATGCCCAGACATCACACCCGCTCTTGAGGAGACATAATGTCCGCACTCTCAATCTAGGTGTGATTGCTGCAAGATTTGTGCTTAGTATTTTATAAAAACACAAATATCCCTTTAAGATATTATAGACTCAAAAACCAGAGTACGTGAAAGATGGGGCTGCAGTGTTATACTCCAGAGAGAACAGTACAGTCTGCACAAGGACACCTGTTGATGGTCCTGACGGTGGAAATTATGAAAAATGTAGTATGGAGGGTGGGGGCATTTACAACAGCTGCACAGGAGAACTGGAATAAACTTCTAAAAGAACTCGGAGGACATATCATTTTGTCGGGTTTTAGGAAAGGTCTTGCAACATGTTTTCCTTGAGATAGGAGGGAAAGGAGGCGTGATTAAAGAATAGAGGAGGATGGCATTTTATTGAATTTTAATTGCTTTATCATGGCATTGTTTATTTTTATGGAATTGTGTAAACCATTTTGAATGGGGAATAACAGAAATGGTATATAAACTTTTATAAATAAATAAAATAAAAATAGTCATCTTCTTACCCTAAGTGCCTGTTATAAAATTGCTCTCTATATGTACAAGGCTTACACACCCTAGACAAAAGGAACCTGACAGATTTAGTTCAGATTTAAGAATAATGTGCAGTGTTAGGTTTTATATTTTTTATTATGTGTTTGCATTAGGATATTATATTATATTATGTTTACTGGTGTATTATAATGTTTATTGAATACTGTTGTATAATGCTCTGGGTACGTGTAGTGGGAAACATGGAACAAATTGAAATTTTCTATTATATTTTTTCCCAAAGGGAGAAGTTTGAAATACTGAAATATGGAATCTATATTCCAAGTTCTCTGAGCAGCTTTTTCCCTTCAAGCATATTCAGTCTAAATGCCGGCATGGGGAGTGTCCATTTTCACTGGTTGCTGAAAGACAATCTCCAATTGTGTGCCTGCCATCAAAATTCCAATTTTGCAATGCACCAGTAACAAGCAGAGGCATCATATAATGAGAGGAAAGGAATTATTCCCCAACACAGGAACTGGCAGCTTTCCAATCCACAAGAGTTTTCAGGGTATCCACAATGAGCATCCATTAACTCTTTAGTCTAAGCATCAGGCTAATCTGCATACTTGGTTATCCTGAATGCCAAACTCATTCATGGCTCTTGAAGGACAGAATTGGCTACCACCCTCCACCCAACCCCCCCAGCAGACTACAAAATAGCCAGGACTACACATTTACTTACACCATAGAGTGCAGGCTAAGAGCTCTCCCACTAGATAACAACCCATAGACAAATATTCACTGCCAAAAGATGTTGGCATCTATTGGAGGTTAAGCACAATTTTCATCAGTAATGCATTCTATAAAAGAGATTAACAACTGTAACAAACAGAGAAATAATCCATAGCTTTATGCTCTCAGCAGCAACAGGACCATATCAAGGACTATGCGAATGATGTAGCCATACAGGGTGCAAATATAGAAAGGGCACCGATGTCATCACTGGTCTTCCAGGAAGACTGACGAGAGCAAATTTCTGCTTGTGGCTAGGAGGCTGGGGGATACCAGGTTTGAGAGTAACAAAGGGCTCTTTCCTAGCTTGGTACAGTCCATAGGTGCAATTCGGCTTGAGACTTGAACAGGCACCTCCTAACGTAGAAACATGTGGCCTTGCAAGGCATTTTCAAGTAGTATCTGACAAATAGGTGGGATTTTATATGCCATTTTCTGAATGCAGAAACGGGTTTCTATAAAACAGCACAAACACATACATGTATCAAAAGTACATGTGTACTTTGACGTGATCTTTGCAGAGGTGCCCCCGAAGTGCAATTTGGGCAGAGCTTAGGCAGAGGTCAATATACATGCATAAAGAACACAAATGTACACCTTTTTAGAGCAGGTGCTCCGACATATGTGTGTTGCTGGTACTGGTTCTGGGACTTTCTTTTAGAAAAGCCCATGGCCTCTGTTGCCTCTATAGAAGATGCGCCTTTCTGAAGTTCTCACATAAGCATTGGCTAGAAAATCAAACCCCCAGTCTCAAGTTTGAAGGCTTTTTGATATCATTCTTAGCGGCCATGTCTATAGGCTAACTGCTTAATCCTGCTTTTTTGATGGGGCCCATGCTATAGTAAAACCAATAAAGATGGACTAAATTTAAAAATATATTTCCATCAATGGTCTATAAATCTGCCTATCTGGAAGGAGACGCATAGGTTTGTCACTTCTGGAAAGTTTCTGAGAAGGCTATCATGTCTCACTAGCTAAAAATGATGGGTGCACTTACATTACTACCAGAGAGATTTCTAAGACCTATCATTTTATTTCAAAAATTCCAGAATAAAGCTACTGGAGCCAGTACAAGACACAGACCCCAGAGCAGATGTAGAAATGAAATGCTCATTAACGTATCTTCCTAGTTTGTATCTGTTGGATCCAACAACTTTCTATGCAGTTTTTAATAACTTTTCCTGCCTGAGCCCAGGAGTAATTCAGTCTTTCTTGGCTTTGTAAAAAAATTGCTTTTCGCCTGTGGAAATCTTACTCCAGGCCCTCCCCTGCTCGCATATGGGAAGTCATTTTATAAAACCTTTGCCATATGAAGAGCATAGTCTACATGTGGAAAATGACTCTTTAAAAATTGGGCGAGGGTACATCTGTGCAAAAGGTAAGGCGCCAATATTCAGTGGCAGCGGTCAGCGTTATTAAAGTGACTGCCTATCGCTGCTTTAATTTAAACCAGCAGTTTCACTGGACAGTGTGGTTGTCATTGATCTGTCCTAACCATATGCGATTTAACGATCCGGTTACTAACTGGGTAGCGGGCAGGACTGCCCCAGCTCCACTCACAGACCGCCCCAGAATTAGCAGGGCATCTTCTCGGTGGTCTCTGGGGATATTTAGTGGCACTATCCAGAATCGCTGCAGTTTAACCGGTTAGCAAGTCCTGAACCCTTCTGGATATGCTCCCCTAGGTGTACTGCAAGACAGCACCCATCTTTATGTGAGCGGCACGCAGGCATTTCCAAGCGTGAAGACTGGGCAAAGTCGTGAAGCATGCATATAGGGGCATGTTTACTAAAGTGTGCTAGCTGGTAGCGCAGGGCTTAGTGTGCAGTAAGAGTGCCACACTAAAAGGAAGCATGGGGCCCTGTGCTAAAAATCTCATGCTAACCAGGTAGCATGCAACACGGAGAGAACGGGCGTGTCGGGGTGGAATGTAGGCGTTGCTGTAGTTGGCATGAGTGCATTAACACCACCCTCAATGGGTGGTGTTAACTGTGCCCCCAAGTTGGCTTGCATGCTGCTGCATTTCTGCACCACATTAATTGCAGGGGCATGGACACATGCCTATTGAAGTTAGCACAGGCACCCCACACTGGGAACATAGCCCATACATGTATTACTGACACAGGTTTTAGTGAACATGCCCCGTAGTTTATATCTGTAGAATTCCAGAGTGTGTTCGATGGTAGTTACTCTATGAATTAAGTGATTTAAAATTAAATAATTAAAAAATTAAAGAAAAATTAAGCAATTAATAAAATCAATGAATGGGAAGGCTTTTTCAGACCAATTATGTGGTACTTAAAAGGCCAGACAGAATAGCATATTAGTACTGATGTCTTTTTCCTTCCTTTTAACACTACTGCTTGGTAAGTATTAGCTTATTTTGTTATTTATTTGGCTTTACTTTTATACCGCTTTTCACTGAGATCAAAAGCGGTATACATGGAACTTTGAACTTGGTTAAATAACGTTTACAAGGAACAATAACTTTTCACATTAAGTTGCGGCAAAGGTTTTATTTACTCCAAAAGGCTTTATTCTGGATTTATGTACATGCATTTCTTGGGGATTACTGGTTGATAATTAATAATTTTATAAAGTCATTTTGGCTCCTAAGTGGCAATATACCTGTGTAAAATGGCTTTAAGAAATTGTGTCAGGCGTAAGATGACAGACATTGACATGAACGCGTATAATGTTCCTATAGGCCGTGCCAGGAGTGATGTCTGGGCAGAGCAAGGGCAGAATCATAAAGTATGTACATTGATTATAAAATATGCTAATCTATCCCCCTACTCGCGTACTCCACGTGAGAACATTTGCGCCTGCTCCTGTTAGGTGTCATATCTATGCCTTCAAAGTAGGTGCTGCTGGATATGTGCTACGGTTTTATAAAGACATGTAGGTGCCTCAGTGTCTTTAAAAAATTAGGAAAAAAATTGTTGCCTTCTTGCCTTCTAAACCTGTTTCTATGTTTCTATTATGTACACCTTAGAGGAAAGGATGGATAGAGGTGATATGATTGAGATGTTTAAATACCTCCGTGGCATAAATGTTCAGGGAGAGAGCCTCTTTCAATTGAAAGCAAGTTCTGCTACGAGGGGACATGGGATGAGAGTGAAGGGAGGTAGATTCAGGAGTGATATGCGGAAATATTTCTTTACAGAAAGAGTAGTGGATCCATGGAATAGTCTCCCAGTGGAGGTGGTAGAGATGAGGACAGTAACTGAATTCAAAAAAGCATGGGACCAACACAGAGGATCTCTAAAGGTAAAAAGTGGACTGTTGTAGTTGTTGTTATGGAAGGACAGACTAGATAGGCCATGTGGTCTTTTTCTGTCATCATGTTTCTATGTTTCTAGGTGCCCAGTTATAAAATTACCCTCAAAGAAGGTCATTTTAGAAGCCATCAATGCACGTACATCACATTGTCAGTGACTTATGTGTGTGAATGGACCGTTATGCAGCTACGTTAGCTGGTCGCTTTTCTGTAAGTATGCTTGTCAGGCTAATGACATGTACTTTCAGTGTGGGTATGCATAGGAGCAGAGCATAGGCGGACAGCAAATCTACACACATTTCTTAAAGGTGTAGGCACATGCATTTACACAAAGTGTGGGACTGGGGTAACCAATCATGCCAACATATGCCACGCCTATCTCACCACTTACGCTCCTGTTTTATAACGTTAAGTATGCATGTACCTGACTATAAAATAGGTGCAACTTTGCAAAATTACCCTTACGCACAGATTGACATCTTTGGAGCAGGTGTAAATGTGTATACTATAGGTTGTGCTACTACAGGTTGTTTTAAAAATGTTTTAAACTGAAAATATGAATTGTGTTCTCAGAATACAGAGTGATACATGAGATGGCGTGTGTTGGCATGGCAGTGCTGTGGAAACAGGCCAGAAGCCAGCAAATTTGTTTGTCAAAATGAGGATTTGTTACAGCTGATCTTGACTACCCTAGAAAAATAAGTATAGGAGACAAGTTTGCCAATTGTTAAATCCAAGATTTGTCATAAAGAGGTTTCTTCTAAAAAGAGTGGCTATAGCATATTTAAACTCTGTGCAAAGTTCCTATAATAACAGGAAAGCGGTCTTATGTTTCCCAGAATTACACATTCCCTATATATATTTTGCAATGCTATAGTCAATTATACCTTATGCTTGGTCTTTGAGTCCTTCAAACACTTTAATTACAGTAAACAGTATGAATTTAAAGTATGTTTATAATATTTTATATCTTCAGTCCTATTTATATTCATAGTGCAAGTTTTTCCCAATCAATCTATCCTGTTTTATTTTCTTGCAAAAAAAATTAGCTTCCTAATCCAAAGGGTTGGTTTTATGCTCGAGGTCCAAGATTTTCAACAAAAGGAAATACTCCGGGTGCACGGTTTAGCCATGTTGCAGTTAGCAGAAAAATCCTCGTGTTCCTGATCACAAAGAAATCTAATCTGCAAAATCCCCAAGCTGTATACACGGCCAATTATTTAGAGATGTTTGAGCCAGAAACAAATGCTGTCGTGTCACAAAAATAGGATACGTTTCAGGAGATTCAGCCCCAACCTACAGAGATTCACTCCTGTCCATAATTTTTATCTCCCCTGGAACAACAGCCTACACGATTTAATGGCAATCCTATCATGAGCCAAATTTCACTGCACTTTTTTGACTGAATTCTAGTAAAGAGTACCAAAAGCAACAAAGCAGTTTTTTAAAAAGTGAAATAAAGTAATGAAATTTCACTCAGAACCTACATGACTACTTACAGTAACAGCGCATTCTACCACACCACTCAATGTGACCTGCTCTTTGAAGATGCACTTCCTCAACATAGTTCCAGTCAGATTACAAACTTGCTTATGCTCATTTCCAACTTTCTATAGCGCCATTTGCTCCTCGGCATCAAAGCAGTTCACAAATATCAAGAAAAACAGAAACAGAACAGACTAGCTTAAGAACACTCTGGAGATAGAAGAAGCGAGAAAGAAAAAAAAAAACAATTGGACATTTAAGAGCTCAGAAACGCCGAAGGAGTACAAAAAAAATCATAGAACTATTCTGTCCCATCTTTGAAATGAAAGAAATACTTGGTACTTACAGTCTCTCCAGCTCTTTCAGATCCTGGAACGCTCCCCTTTCAATGGTGCTAATCTTGTTCTCCATGAGCTGACTAAAATGCAAAACACAGTGTGGGCCTTAATGCTACAAGTAACCACACAACCACTGACATCTGACATTGCTGCACTCCAACAACTGGCACTCGACAATCAGCTTCCCTATATTAACGCAGCCATTCCTGCTGTGTTTCCCACCCAATTTAATGCCAACTCAAAAGGCTTTCTGGGTGACCAGTGAGCCTCAGGAAATCAGATAAAAAAATAAGGTTGCCAAAAAATTCAGAAACCTTTAACATCTAAGAAACTGGGAGTTATTTTGAAAATAAAGCACAGTTCTTACAACATGAGCCTGTGACTGGCGTAATTGATTACTTAAAATTTAATGAGACCATTGAATTTGTTTACAAAAATATATATATTTTTTTCTGTAAGTATATATACACCTTTCTAGGCCTTTATGTACACATAATGCACATACAGACGCACATCCTTTGATTTCTCAATCAAGCAAAGTAATTCATAATATTGTTATTAGTTCTGGAGTAAATTGTGCAGCTTACACAATAGGGCTGATCTGTTTAAGTAAAAGCCTCTTCCACATCCTTTTCAGCTGAATACTTAAAAAGCTAGGATGTCCATACTATCATCAACATCACCATTTATGTGCTAATTGAAGGACAGCAATTATATAGCCCTTGTTAATTTGCCATCTGAATTTTTGAAAACATGCACACAAAAATTGTAAATATTGTTCAACTGCTAGACCACAATTGAACTCTAGTGAATACGGCACTTGTTCCTATGTTTATTAAACCCTGTAGTCAGAAAAATAATAAAATTATAATAAAGTAATAATTTATAGGAGTACACAAAATATTTAGGGACTAAATAATAAATGCTGGGATCCCTTTTCCTTAGCTCAAGGGGGAAAAAATGATTCAAACTGGAGGTTCTGTTCATATGTCATAAATCTGCTTTCAAATTTCAAGTACATTATAGAAAAATCCCCACATTCATTAATAGAATATTGGTAATTCACAGCAGGTCCTCTCAACCTAAAGTTCTTGTGCAAACTATCAAATAGGTCCATGAAACACTATTTAGAGAAAGTCCATACAGCATTAATACTTTCCTTTTCATGGGACTCGAAGAAAGAGCAAGCCGGCACACAAACCACCGTGCTACAAAGACATTGTAGAAATCAGGCAAACATTTTATATCTTTCAGTTAAAACTACCAAACTCTGAAAATCTGGGAAATTCAGATGCTGATTCTACTGTAAATCTGTTTTAATTCAGAAGATCCCTCTGGGCCACCATCTTCTCTTAGGGTCCTTTTACTATGACAAGGCAATTATAGGAGTGCCTAACTTCTTTGCAAACTTAAGTTAAGTTTTCTTAATGTTGAAATGAGCATGTGCGCACGTTCTAAGATAAAATGTAAATCTTACAGGACTCGCAGGTGTCGCAGGTTGGCAAAGTCTGTCTTGGTGATCCTTGTGAGATTGTTGCCGTTCAGATCCCTAGGAAAAAGGAGAAGTTAGCAGAAAAGTGAGTTACGGGTTGCCTTTTCCTCTTTTCATCCTTACTGGCTAAGGATTAGAACTGTTCTTAAAAGCTTCTACCTACAGGAAAAACATATGTGAGCTACATACAAAATGCATCATCAATCTATTCAGCTCCCTTATCAGTGGGCGAAACTCCAGCAACTAAATGCACTTGAGACTGCAGACCACGATTAATAGCAAGGCATCACTACGGTGTTTTTAATCGCAAAACTTTTGCTTCATTTTTGCTGTGTCACTATCATAAGGATCACTGTAGTTTTAAAGTTAGTGAATATTTAAACCAGTTAACTGCTACTGAACTACTTAATCTAGGCTTAAAAATTATAGATAGTCTCGTTCCATATCTAAACCAGGAATAAGCTATTAATTGTGTGACCCCTTTTCCTGCAGTGCTTCGAACAGTTTGGAATATTAACTTCTAAGGAATGAAATGTCAAATGCCTTACGGCAAAGATCAAAAGAACAAAATCAACAATCAAAGCATCTGGAGTTAAAATATTTATAAACACAGGCATTTACCTTCTCTCAAGCCTATGTTTGTGGAAAAAAAACCACTAACTTATATTTGCAGTGCAGGCAAACTCCCTCCCCCCTCCCCAACTCCATGACTAGAAAGAATAAACTGCTTTTAGAGGCTCTAATTCTTCATTTACAGTCCAGGAAAACCCCACTGTGCCTGTAAAAAGTAAACTGCTTTCAGAAGCAAGCATGAAAATGTCCTTCAGGCCTTATTACCTTAGAAGGATTTCAGTGCCAGTAAGGGATATGCAGGGGCAAAAAACTTTTTGTTTTCAGAAAAGTTTGATTATTTTCTCCAAAGTATTATTTTTTGGGTTCACTTCACACATTTGTGTTAATAAAATTGTTTCAACCCACATTAGAACTCTTTAATGCATGAAATCAGTAGTGTGTGTTATTAATTCGTAGGTTAGATTGGTTTTTGGTGGGCTAAAATGCTTAAGGCGCCTTAACGAACTGAATATGGGCTAACGAACACACACTCCTAGGGCCAGCTTTCTTGTGATGATCTCAATTTGGCCTACTTCTTATTGTGGTAAATAGTTCTGCTCCGCTCCGCCTGCATCCTTCTCTCATGGAAACTATAAGTAAACACCCTTACAGCTGCACTAATTAGGGCTGTACACAGATATAAAATCTGGTGCATTTTTGGATTTTTCAGACTCTATTTTCAGGCTTTTTTTTTCAATTAGTTTCAGAAATTTTTTTCTAATGTTTTAGCACATTAGAACTACTTAACGTACCTGATTGGACTGCTGGCCCATTAATTCATAGGTTAGCATGTGTTAAATCAATTCTGCATGCACAAAATATTCAAGGTGTCCTGACAAACTGGATGCAATCAGGTACGAACGCACATCCCTAGTGCTGGACATAAAACTGTAGCCCTTACCGTCTTTTCATGCTTGCATTTTCTGTGCACAGTAAGCAACCCCTTCCACTAAACACATACTACTGAGTTTAAACATTCTCAGGAAAGGCGAACATTTCTCAACCGCTTGAATTTTTGTTGCCAGTTCTCTTTATTAGTTTGCTAACAGCAATAAAAGTGTAAGGCCCTCTCCAGCCCTTTCTGCTCTCTCCAGACAGGAGGCTAGCTTTGTCAGAAATCAAGGGCATAGCTTTTCGAAGGATAGTATGGAGCAAGTGACCCTTATATCCGTACAATTATTGGCAGCATCTAATAATTTCATTTGGACAAGCAAATCGAGGATACTGGCACAGCTTGCTCAGCGCTTAGACTTGTCAGAACTTAAGTGGAGAGCTGACAGCTAACCAAAGTGGGATGGTGGGATTTCACAAAAGGTTCCTGTTAGCAACAGGCTCCTTATAATTTCTTTGTTTAAAGTGTGACAATGGCATCTTCTTCACCCAAGTCTATGAGATCATGCTTAAGTGGAAAGAGCTAAGCTGCTTCAGCAGCCTGTATACCCTGAACAGATACAGTGTGGGGCATATCAAGCATCTGAGGTCATTGAAGGTTTCGCTGTATATGGAACATGTTTCCCCTTTCTAATCAATATCCGTTTCAATAGCAGAACAGCTCTGCTTTTATCTTACTCCTAATCAGAATTCAGCCACACACACAGAATAAAAAATAAAAGTGAAACAGGTGAATTTGGGTGAAAGCCCAGGTTTCTCATGTTAAGGCACCGGGCACACTCAAGCCTTCCCAGATTTAGGCCGGAATCTCAACTATGCAAACCTTCAACTTTATAACTTCGAGCAGATAGCTTTGAAGGGTGGCAAAGAAAGATGTTGGGCATCTGACGTGCTTCCTGTTCAAGGGGTAAAGACAAGCCTCGGGGGCCTTTTCTGGTTCTCCATCCTTTCCTTTCCTCGTCCGCCCCCAACCTAAAGATAAACCAGTTCTGCGGTTCCCAACCCTCCTAAGCTGCGTCTCGTTTCATGTAGCCTTTACGGCAGCAGACGAGAAACGCAACATTCGTTCTCCCGAACGCATTTCTTTTCTTCTTTCGGTTCTCTAGTTCATAAAAGGCACACCTACAGCGAAACTGTTGGGTTTTTTTTTTAATCCTTCAGGCCTCCTAATTTAAACCATACTAGCAAATCATGAACGTGCCAGAGTAAACTATTACCAAACCACAAAACGTCAACATGCAAGAACTGTTTTAGTTGTGTAAATCTGAAGCGTCCTCTCTGCCTAACGCACCCCCCCCCCCCCCACCCCACACCACACACATATACAAAAAGGGAACTCGCTGGGAATCGCCTTTACAGATGCAATCGATTTTTAAAAAATGTAAAAAAAAAAAAAAAGAAGAAGATTTCGAGCCGATGGGAAACGGTGCTCGCTGCACATGCAATGCCTGCCAGGCGGGAGCGGGGGGAGACAGAGAAAGCCGCGCGTTATACTCACAGGCGCTCGGTGTTGCGGGGGATGTTGCGGGGCACCGTCCGCAGGGAGAGCCCGTGACAGTCCACCGTGCTGCCGGAGCACGAACACTGAGCCGGGCACGGCTGCGGGGCCCCCCGGCTCCCCATCGCCAGCAGCAAGCCCAGCCACAGGGGCAGCTTCCACAAGCCCAAGCCACACATCGCTGTTTGGGTCGTTGTCACTGTTTCTTTCGTAGCCCCAGGCAGCGATAACAGCAAGAACAAAAGGAAGCACACACGCGCAAATGTAAAGCAAACGTCTCCTGATCCGCACAAGACAACTCCTGGGTGGAAGTTTGCACTTCGTGGGTTTGCAAGCCCCCGAGCACTAAAGGGATTTGCTTAAAAAATGGTTAAAAATCCAGAGAGAACTTCATTTAGCAAAACATGTATATTCCTCGAGCGAGTAGCATGTGCTGGCCTGAGTAGATTCCCGGGCAGCACCGAGTCTGGGTCACCCTTCGGACTAAACCCTGCTCCTCTGGAAGGGCATCGCGACCGGTGGCCACCAGCAGGTGAGAAGTCACAGCAGGTCCAGGGGGTGGCACATGCCAGGTCTTCCCGGGGCACTTCTAGCAGGCTTGGAGGGGATCAGCACTTGGCACTCCAAAAGTTAGTGATGGGGGGGGGGCGCTCCTTTGGAAAGCCAAAGCCAAGTTGGAGAAAATCTGTCAGCCCAGCCTTCCCCGTCCCATACGTACGATGGGCGTAGTTCAACCTACTAAAGGTGCCTGGATGTGCAGCTCTGCACCCGTGGGCAAGGGGCACACCTTCAGTGCTACGTGCCCCACAAGAAGAGCCCTAAGCCGACGGGCACCGAGTCCACGTCAGGTGGGCTTTGCAGGGGAGGGTGCTGGTATGATAGCCTTCTGCTGTATGCACCTGATGCTAAAGGTAAATCGCACTTCATGCGCTAAACGGCTCCTTCAGTGTCAATACGAAAGGAACTTTTTCCTCCCATCAGCAGGAATGCATGACGTTGCTGCTGGTCTTTTGCAAAATTCCTGCGGATGCACCTGAGCGTCAGTGCAGGAAGCAGCCCGGCCCGATCCCGTCCATGAATTCCCGACAAGGATGCAGCGTCCCCCTCAGAGCAGCTCCAGGGGCAGCGCGGTCTCTCCTCCACCGACGCGCTTTCTCAGCAGCAGCAGCAGCCGCAGCCGCCGGTCGTGGCTCCGTCTCGCAGATCAGCCTCTAGCTGTCTAACGCATTATAACACGCAGAGCTTTGGATCGTCGCCCCCCGCCCCCGGCTGCCGCTCGGACCACTCCTCACTTCCAGCCCCCACCAGCATCCAGCCCCAACTTCAGCCCCGCTCGGAAACCTTATACCACCTCCGGCCCCGCCCCCTCCCCGCTGCTCCCCTGCTGATTGGCTGGCGGAGCCTCCTTTGGCGAGGTGAGCCGCGGGCAGCCGGAGGCTGGGGGAGGGGCGCCAGGCGATGAATGAAAGTTGAAAGGCGCCGCGCCCGGGCCGGAGGCTGGGAGAGAGGTGCTGGCCAGGTCGGGCGGCGGAGGGGGAGCGCGGCTTGGGACTGGCGGCTTGCAACGAACGAACAAGCTAGTCAAAGGAATCACCTCTTACAGACATGCATCATGCATGCATCTTCCACTCTCTGTCACACACGCGCGCGTAGTCTTGTACGAGCGCCTATTGCGCACACATTCTGACTCTTCCCTGCCCCGCATGCACACATCTTAACCCCCTCCCGCAAGTACTCCTTGACTCCCATCGCTCCCACACTATTTACACATTCTGCAATCTTCCCTGCCCCAACACAGTCATTCTGATACCCCCCCCCCCCTCCTTCCCCGCCTTTCAAACACACCGATACTGTTAACTGTGGGGGCATGACAATTACAGAGGGCTGATTGAAATGCTTGCTGCCAATTGCACATTAAGAGTGGGCACGAACAGCACATTGCAGTAAGTGCTGGGGGGGGGGGGGGGTGGACATATCGTGCGCTGTCATTGTTGCAATTAACACGGATGTAACTAATGACACCTTAATATTCGGAATTAGGTGGACCTGCAGTAATTGTGCAGTGCCTTAGAGTATGCGTCTGAGCGTGAACTGCAGGGAACATGCTGTTCACGCCCCCGACGGTAACCATGGAAGCTTCACACTTAATGCACACTAGTTTTAGCGCTAAACACGCAGTAAGTGCAAATAAACCTCAACAACAATGCACTTTACTAAATGACCCACAGCAAGATGATTTGTCCACTGACAGCTTTTTCGCCTCCACTTCTTTTGTCTGTGTTAAGGTGCTTTTAAACGTATAGTGACTGTCACTGTGGACAGGGGTAATGGTTTACCAGATCCTAATTCCCTTTGTAACTCTACATCACCTGATGAGGCTGGGAATGGGGGCTTATGGCAGAGAGTGAGCACGAAGAGTCCATTGCAGTATTCATGGGGGTACATTTCTTGTGCTGTCAATATTGCAATTAGAACAGGTGCACTTAGTATCCCCTCAATGGGTGGCATTAAGTGTGCCCCCGCGTTAAATGCGAATACCGCTGCTGTGCATAATGGTAACTTGAAAGGTGCTGGCCATACCCCCGATCACACATGACGTTTGCACTTATTGCACATTAGCTTTTATTCAAAACACAAGTGCAAAAACTTACCAAACCCTGTAAAAGGGCCCCTAATGTTTTTTTTTCAGCTGTCCCTGGGGGAGGAGGATAGTGAAGCTCAGCAAATCAAGGCCCTAGCTTTGAGTATTTTAACTCATGGTGTAGCATAAATCAACAATTCAATGTGTTTTTTAAAATGTTTGCAATCCATGGATATGGTGAAAATAAATTATGCATAAGGTATCAAGAACGTCTGCTCATCTGCCTGGAGCAAAGTAACTCTCCAAACTCTTAGTGCAACAGGACCCAATTTAATATGGGGAAAGGACCTGGGAAGGCACATCAAGTTCAAAAATAGGCCATATCAGATGGGAGGGGTTCTAAAACAATAAAGACTCCCAAAAATGGCCCAATGCATTCTCGGGGAGGGGGGGGGGGAGCAGTTCCAATACTGTAGCTGTACCATAGAAACATACATTAAAGCATAGCAGTTATGTAACACCAATTTTTAAAAAGGGTTCCAGGGGTGATCCGGGAAACTACAGACCGGTGAGCCTGACGTCAGTACCGGGAAAAATGGTAGAAACCATCATAAAGAATAAAATTACTCAGCATGTAGATAGTCACAACCTAATGGGAGACAGCCAACATGGCTTTAGACAAGGAAGATCTTGTCTTACTAATCTGTTATGTTTTTTTGAAGGAGTGAATAAACAGGTGGACAAAGGTGAGTCGGTTGATATTGTGTATCTGGACTTTAAGAAAGCCTTTGACAAGGTCCCTCATCAGAGACTTTTGGCAAAACTAAAGAGTCATGGGATAGGAGGCAGTGTACTATTGTGGATCAGGAACTGGTTAAAAGATAGAAAGCAGAGGGTAGGGCTAAATGGCCAATTTTCCCAATGGAGAAAGGTGAATAGTGGTGTACCCCAGGGATCTGTGCTGGGTCCACTGCTTTTTGACATATTCATAAATGACCTGGAAAATGGAATAACGAGTGAGGTTATCAAATTTGCAGATGACACAAAACTATTTAAAGTTGTTAAAACCCAAGAGGATTGTGAAAAATTGCAAGAGGATCTTGATAAATTGGAAGACTGGGCATCAAAATGGCAGATGAAATTTAATGTGGACAAGTGCAAGGTTATGCACCTAGGGAAGAACAACCCAAACTATGGTTACACGATGCAAAGTTCCACATTAGGAACCACCACCCAGGAAAAAGATTTAGGCGTCATTGTGGATACCATGTTAAAACCCTCGACCCAGTGTGCAGCGGTGGCCAAGAGAGCAAATAGAATGCTAGGTATGATAAGGAAAGGAATGGAAAATAAAACAAAAGATATTATAATGCCTCTGTATCGTTCCATGGTGAGACCGCACCTTGAATATTCTGTGCAATTCTGGTCACCGTATCTTAAAAAGGATATAGCGATTTTAGAAAAGGTACAGAGAAGAGCCACCAAAATGGTAAAGGGGATGGAAGGATACTCCTATTAAGAAAGGCTAAAAAGGTTAGGGGTCTTTAACCTGGAAAAGAGACGGCTGAGGGGAGATATGATAGAAGTCTATAAATTAATGAACGGAGTGGAACTGGTATATGTAGATCGATTGTTTACGTTATAAGAATATAGAAAGACTAGGGGACATGCAATGAAGCTACAGGGTAAACTATTTAAGACTAATAAAAGAAAATATTTTTTCACTCAACGTGTAATCAAACTCTGGAATTTGTTACCGGAGGATGTAGTAAAGGCTGTTAGTGTAGCTGGGTTTAAAAAAGGTTTGGACAAGTTCCTGGAGGAAAGGTCCATAAACCATTATTAAGAAGTGACCGAAGATATCAATGCTTGACCCAGTACAAACATTGTGGAACTTGTGTCTCTTGGGGAAACTGCTAGGTACATATGACCTAGATTGGCCACTGTTGGAAACAGAATACTGGGCTTGATGGACCTTGGTCTGACCCAGTATGGCATATCTTATGTTCTTATGGAAATGCTCCTTTCAAACTGCCTCTCTCCTTTTCTCTACATCACAGGCACACTTATAGCCAACAGAGATACATGGGTACACATGCGCACACATAAATATTTCATGTTCTTGGCTTCAAATTCTACTTTGAAACTTAGGGGCATGTTTACTAAACTGCTTGATAGCAGCTAATGCAGTGGAAATGCATTTAGCACTCTGGACCCAAGGGGGCGGGGGTGGGGGGAGGGTAGGCAAGCCGATCATTGGCAGCCGTTGAGCAAACCTTTGTCTTTTGCTCCTGTCCTCCTCAGTGAGCCTCACAAAGATGGCTGCAATCTCACGTGCTGCCCCCTAGTGTGAGACTAGAGCAGCACCTCATTATTGTGGCCATTTTTGACAGGAGGCGCGATGGGGGCAGGAGCAGGGAGGACCACTTGTGCCCCCCTTCAGCACTAGACCACCAGAGAGATTGGGTATGGCTCCAGGGGGGGGGGATCCCCCCCCCCCATTCTGACTGGCTAGCCGGGTTTTCTGCTTTAGAATGGGGGGAGGGGATGAGGAAGAGGAATTCTGACTGTCTAGCTGGGAATTTTGAAAGGATGGAGAGGGGTGACCTTTGGCCACCCAACTGGCTAGTCGAGATGCTTGCCATGGCTGGGGAGTGCACCAATCCCCTCAGACAATTCCCGATGGAGATCCACAGTTGTCCCGGAGATCAGTGGTGAGGAGGGGGGAGGGGAGAGCAGCCATTTGTTTTATTATTGTTAGTGCTGTAGCACCAACAATGATCTGAGGATGGGGGATCCAATCTGGCTCTTGGGGGGATCAGCAGTGATCAGGGCATGGAGCCTATCAGAGCACTGTGCACCCAATCACTACCCAACCCCCCCTATTGATTTAGCACAGAGGCCCACGATACCTACATCGGTAGGCACCGTGGGACTTCCCGCACTACTTGCCAATGCAGGTATCATGGGTCTCTGAAAGAGTTTATTCAAATCAATCCGGAAAACATGTAAAAGTAACAATAGAAATTCTCTTGAGGTACACGCTGACTTCAGAAACTGCAATGCAACTACATCCAAGAGAGCCTTCTCCCTTTATGCCCCTCTGTTATGGAACTCACTCACTTCAGTCATAAGAAACACTAAGGATCCTAAAGCCTTCCGTAAACTGCTAAAAAATTCCTGTTCCAGGAGCACTTTGGTGAGCCAGTCACCTAGTGACAATTCTACATGTAAAACTACAGTCCTCACACTTTTCAAGATGCTTTCAAGTTCATAGTAACTAATATATATATATGCTTAGTTCTCTGTACATAGTTATAATTCCTCCCTTTTCCCCTCTCACTCCCTGTTAAGATGTTACATATATTTTTTGTTTAATGTAATGTTCAATCCTTGAGTTCTCTGTAAACCGCTTTGATTCACGAAAAGCGGTAAATAAGCACTAATAAATAAATAAATCCCAAACCTCTGCGATGTCTGCAGCGGAAAGGCTGGGAATGCTGCTGAGGTTTTGGCCTTGCCTGTGGCCCGTTCGCATCTATCGCAGCATGCATCATGCACCGTGATAGCTGCAAAGGGCTGCTGCGGTTTAGTAAACATTCCCCTTAGTGATTTAACCCTATAGCTTTTGTAATGGTGCTATGTATAATGACACGCAGTGATTGCTATGTATGCTGCACACCAGTGGTGGAGACGCGTGCCAATGGCACTACGTGGTTAAACCATAGAATTCCTCATTTGAAATCAATTGACAGCGATGTCTAATGGCTAGATATGTTATCATACTTGGTTTCTTTTTATTTTTCTTTCCAAACCAATGGAATAATTTGGAACATAACCACCCTTCCCCTCTGCCCTCCAGGTCAGAGAGACACACACACAGACAACTCAGATACGCTCATACACAGATACCTACACATGCGCACACACAGGACATGGAAAGAATTCCTCGAGTCATGTTCTACATGCTGCTCTCACTTGTTTAACAAAAGTAAAAATAAACCTTTAGGCTACTGCTATCTTCCTCAAACATAATTAATAATGATATTTTTGGATTTCTGTGCGTTTTCATCCAGCCAAGTTCTCCAAATTCATTCAGATTCCTCCAGTCATTTTAGAAAGGACACTTTAACTACCATCTTGATGCACAGTGGGTTTCATGCTTCCAAAGGGCTGAAGAAATAGGTGGTCATTCCAGATCCTGAATAACGGTTTGTACTTGCACTGGGGATGTTTATATGGGATGTTATATGGAGTGGAGGAGTGGCCTAGTGTTTGGGGCAAGGTACTTCAGGCCAGAAGGTCAGGGGTTCAAATCCTACTAGAGGGCAGCAATCTTGGGCCGGAAGGACTGGGGTTTCTAGTCCCACAGGTGCTCCTTGTGGTCTTGGGCAAGCCACTTAACCCTCCATAGCCCATGTTCCCTGTAAAATAGTTATCTCCAAGTTATAATACCCTGTTCAATGTAATTTCAGTTTGTTCAATGTAAACCACACTGATGCAGAATCACACAGTATATAAGAGAATTAAAATAAATAAATATGCCAAAAATATCTACAAATGTATTCTGGTACATGGCACCCACTTATGTTTATCTCACTTGCACTGAGATGTCAGAACATACCTGGGAGGAGTGGAACAGGGGTGTGGCTTGCCATGGAGACATGTATAATGTATTCAGGAAAGGTCTGTGTATGTTTTCCAGTTTCCCCGCAGACATGACTATTATTCCTGCTGGAGATGTTGAATAAGGCCAGTTCTTAAAAAATTTTCTGGTGTGTTCTACAATTCATCCCTACAAGTGAGAATGTGTGTCTGAAGGTTGCATGGGTGGATCTGGTGTGCTGATCTGCAATTCAGGGAGGACATGAATGCCTGGCCAGTACCTGGACCTATGGATGACTGCAGTGACACCAGGTGCCACTGTGATAGTGTAGCCATACAGCAGCTGTTCCAGGCAATGGGAGACCTGACAGCTGTTTTGCCAATATTCCCCAGATTGTGCCATATGGCATACATCCTTACTCTGTCCAGGATCTATGCAAGCCACAAGAGTAGTGATATATCTGGAGACTGACTATTTGGTATGATGGTGCAGGGATTCCCCCACCCATGCCCAAACAGGTCTGACTAGGGGAGCAGTACCACAAAGCAGTCTGTGGGAAGGCAGGCAGGGTTGCCCCACAGATAGCAAATGTACACAGACCAACATAAGCCAGGATAGGGAGAGGACATTGTATGGGACAGGTGCAGCCACATGTAGGGAGCTGCAGTACCCAGATATGTGGGAAACAGATGCCATAGCCAGACAGCCATAGTCATTAGAAGAGCATAGTTATGTCACTCAGCAAGACAAGGCATCTTTTGGGGAAATTGCAAAGTTAGTTTAGGTTTTTGGGAGGTTGGTAAAGGTCTATACATAGCATTGTAAAGAGTGCTTTTAGAGATGACCAATGCAAGAAAAACTGAGGAGTTGTTATACTGCCATGTATGTTTTGATGCAAGGTATGTCATGACAAGCATGTTAATATATACTTGATCTTATTATATCTTTAGAGTGCACTGAGATTACTTTGCAGTGTTCTGGGCATGAAACAGACTAGTACATATAATCCTAGTTTGCATCAGCATTTATGTATCATTACTATTTATCTCTACTTTGCATCAGCACAACACCGTTAATGAGAAGAGCAGCTTAGGAAATACACGTTTTAACTGAGAAGGCGTGGCCGTAGGAGGCATCCACAAGTATATCGCAGAGACGAGCAGGATTGGAAACGTTCAACTTTACAGAATACAGTGAGTGCAGGATGTCCTAAACGATTGCAGCATTTACCCATGTCACATAATATTAGCAGGTATGTGTTTCTCCACTTCACTCCATGGCCCGTGCCTGCACCCATGTGTGTGCCTCTCACTGGGTATGTGCATGGGCTTGCTGAACATGTTGGATGTGCCATGCTGGACACATCTACGTGCTGATTCCAGAAATGTGGGTGCGTCTATACTGGTGGAGCAGAATTATCATAGAATCAGGCCTGTTTCTGATTTAAACGTGTCCACCAGCCGGACGTTGATTTTGGTAGAATCTGTCTCATAAGGAACACAGTAGTTACTGTCAGTGCTGTACCAAGGTCTGTGAGTGTTGTGGCTGCACAGGGCGCAAGTACAAAAAGGTACTAATGTCACAACTAGACTTCCAGGAAACTCAACAAAAGTGAGTTTTGATTGCCATTGGGTGGGTAGAAGGGTGCCAAGTTCACACATGGATTGGAGTGGAGGAGTAGCCTAGTGGTTGGGGCAAAGTACTTCAGGCTGGAAGGTCAGGGGTTCAAATCCCACTAAAGGACAGTAACCTTGGGCCAGAAGGACTGGGGTTTCTAGTCCCACAGGTGCTCCTTGTGGTCTTGGGCAAGCCACTTAACCCTCCATTGCCCATGTTCCCTGTAAAATAGTTATCTCCAAGTTATAATACCCTGTTCAATGTAAACCACACTGATGCAGAATAGCATGGTATATAAGAGAATGTAAATAAATAAGTTAACATAAGATATGCCATACTGGGTCAGACCCAGGTCCATCAAGCCCAGTATCCTGTTTCCAACAGTGGCCAATCCAGGTCAGAAGTACCTAGCAGTTTCCCCAAAAAGACACACTGGTTTTACAATGCTTGTACTGGGGCAAGCAGTGGATTTTCTGAGTCCTCTTTAATAATGACTTATGGAACTTTCCTCCAGGAACTTTTCCAAACCTTTTTTAAACCCAGCTACACTAACAGCTTTTACTGCATCCTCCAGTAATGAATTCCAGAGTTTGATTACACATTGAGTGAAAAAATATTTTCTCTTATTAGTCTTAAACAAGTTACAATGTAGCTTTATTGCATGTCCTCTAGCCTTTCTACTTTTTGATGGTGTAAACAATCGATTTACGTTTACCCGTTCCACTCCATTCATTAATTTATAGACCTCTATCATATCTCCCCTCAGCTGTCTCTTTTCCAGGTTGAAGAGCCCTAACCTTTTACTACTCTCCTCATAGGGGTATCCTTCCATCTCCTTTACCATTTTGATGGCTCTTCTCTGTACCTTTTCTAATTCCGCTATATCCTTTTAAGATATGATGACCAGAATTGCACACAATATTCAAAGTGCGGTCACACCATGGAATGATGCAGAGGCATTATAATATCCTTTGTTTTATTCTCCATTCTTTTCCTTATGATTCCTAGCATTCTATTTGCTTTCTTGGCCATCAATGCACACTGGACGGAGGGTTTCAACATGTTATCCACAATGACGCCTAAATCTTTTTCCTGGGTGGTGATTCCTAATGTGGAATTTTGCATCATGTAACCATAGTTTGGGTTGTTCTTTCCTGGACTTTTCCAACGAAAAGCCGCCACTTTAGGAAATGCTGCCGCTGACTGCCTCCCTCTCTCGAGATGGAATTGGCGGCAGCTGAGGGGAGGCAGCGGCAGCTGGGGAGATGGCAAGGCCGGGGTTTCTGCCTAAGGAAGCAGAAACCCTTGGGCTAGCTTTGCTAAGATGTTTACCATCTGGTCCAGGTGATTTGCTACTGTTGAGTTTATCAAATAGTTGTAATACATCTTCCCGGTTTATTGATATTTGTTTCAATTCTTCTGATGCATCACCTTTAAATACCATTTCAGTCCTGAGTACCATCCCTACATCTTCCTCAGTAAAAACCAAAGCAAAGAATTCATTTAGTCTCTCCGCTATTGCCTTGTCGCCTCTTAGTGCCCCTTTTGCCCCTCTATCATTTAATGGTCCAACTGACTCTCTCATTGTTTTTTTGCTATGAATGTACTTGAAAAAAGTTTTTATTATGTGTTTTTCCTTCCACAGCAAGCATTTTTTCAAATTTTCTCTTTGCCTGCCTTACCAATGCCTTGCATCTAACTTACCAGTTCTTATGTTGTTTCCAATTTTTGTCATTTGGCTCCTTTTTCTATTTCCTGAAAGATTTATTTATTTATTTAACAGGTTTTATATACTTCTTCATCCTTAAATCCAAAGTGGTTTACATTACAACTCAGTTTTTTGAAACAAAGAGCAGTATAACAACTTATTAGGGGTGTAACAAGCTAACAAAAAAAACCCAATTGTTAATCCAAAGAGAATAGCAGTACATGCGGGTACCCTTAACTTGTACCATAACTTATATACCGAATGTACATACAATATGGAGTGTTCATATTTCAGACTTCCAGCTGGAGGAGTGGCCTAGTGGTGAGGACAAGGTACCTGATGCCCAAGGACACCGGTGGACAACAATCGCAGGTCAGAGGGACTGTGGATTTTAGTTCTATAGGCACTCCTTTGGCTTTGGGCAAGCCACTTAACCCACCATTGTCTCAGGTGCACATCTAGACTGTGAGCCCTTTGGGGACAAAGGAATGTATCTAGTACCTGCTTGTAGTGATTGTACACTACTCTGATGCCCTTCAGCCTGGGCAATATATCAAGAAATTGCATAGACATATCATTAATTGGTCTGTATTGTGTAGTATGGTGCTAGGTGATGTTTCCAAAACATTCTTGGTATAGATGTGTTTTTAACTTTTTCCTGAAGTCCTTAATGTCTTTTATAGATCTTATATCCTCTATTAATGTGTTCCAAAGTGCTGGAGCTATCAAGGAAATTGCTCTGTTGGATGTGATGTGCTTGGACTTTGAGTAGATGTTGGGTGTAAAAATCATGCTTTTTTGGTTACAACAGCCTCTTTGTCCTCAGCTTTAATGCTGGCAGTTTTTTTGGCCTTCCTTCCACTTTTCTTAAAGTGTGGAATACAGCTGGTCTGGGCTTCCAAGATAGTATTTTTAAACAACACCCATGTTTTAACCTTTGCAGCTGCTCCTTTTAGTTTTTGCTTAATTATTTTCCTCATTTTATCAGTCTCCCTTTTGAAAGTTCAAAGGTGGTACTGTGGATTTCCTTGCCGTCCTTCCTCCATTTATTAAATCAAACGCGATCATGCTAATTACTATTGCTAAGTGGACCCAACACCCTTATCTCTTGCACCAGATCTTATGTTCCACTAAGGACTATTGTAGAGCCAAAATGGCTTCCCCTGGTACAGCCCTGGTTATTATGATCACCCAATTACAGTTGACAAACATAGAGAGACGGAGATAAATTGCTTTCTTCAGATGCACACATTCCGGATATCAGCTCACATCTCCACTTCTAGTCCCCTGCTCTCATTGCTGCTTTACTCCATCTTTGCAGAATACGAGTAATTGTGATAGCTGTCAAATTCTTTTATGTGAACCCTCCTCCCCTTTATAGGAGCTTCTCATTAAAATCACTTAACTTCCTGTACTCATTTCTTTTCCTAGCAGCAACTGATGAATGCAATGCATGTCCATTAAAAGTAAGCTTATTGTGTCTCTGTATATTCAGCACAAAGAGAAATAAATAGATCTGGTAGGAGCTTTTATTTAAGATGGGGAAACTGTGTGTTGTGGGAAGTTGTGCGTCATGATCTGAAACCTGATCCTTTGTGCTGTTGTTTTTGAAATCTGCACTAGACTGAAGGGTCCAGTGATAACAATTTCAATGCATTTGCACACTTACCTTCTACAAAGTGATTTATCTTTTATAAAGCACAGATCAAAAAGTAGTCTACTCTGCTCCAAGTTTAAATAGCAGTTTGGTATGAAGAAAGCTTGAAAAGGGTTTTACATATGAAAAAAATCAAATATTTGTGTTTAGAAAAAGTAAACCCCTCCCATTTCTGATAGCAAAACGTGTGGTTTAATAATGAACATTCAGGTCTAGCTGATGGAAAAGGCAACAGACTGGAGTTTGTATAAACAGAGTGATGGAGTGCTTATACAAATACTGTAGACATTTACAAAAAGGATGAACTTTTTGGTCTTCTATGCTATTAAATCTGTGGGAAAATTAAGACTTTGTTACTTTTAATAAGGCTGATTAGTGCACATAATAGATAATCTATATCAATAAAAGAGGACTTCTTTGTTACCAAGAAAAGCAAAACAGGTGATGGATGACAATGCAGAACCCATAAGCTTGAAAGTGTAGCTGTAGTTGAACTGCACTGCTCACTGCACCCACAAATGTAACTAATAATAGAAAAATATTTGCATTTACGAGAATCTACAGAAATTACGGGCTCTTGTAATAGTGCTTCATAATAAATTGTTTTGTGCTATTTTTTTTAGGGTTCAGTTTTAGGATCATATGCATAAACAGGGTCCAGAAAAAGTCTGGAGTTTGAAAAAAACAAACAAACAAGCAAACTTCCTGGCAGTCTACCTGAAATGTGCAATAAAAAGGCAACCTTATTCTGTTCTAGAAAGATCTAGATTTCATTTGTTGAGGACATTTTGGCCTATGGCTGTGAGCAACTTGGAATGTCTCTGTTTGTTTCCACTTGCAAACTGGGAGATGCCCTTTGGCTTGCAGTGCCTGGTTCTTTTTATGCTATTGACTCTGTGGAAACATTAATCCAATGTTAAAGCTTTTGAAGACAACCTACTAAGCCATTTCCACAATTTAAATAAATCAGTGTTCGGTTGTGGCGGACCGCGGTCCTTATCAGAACTCCACTGAAGGACCACACTGATAACTTGTAAAGAATTAACATGGCACGAACAAATAAAGAGCTGGCACATGCAAGGAAGTCTTTAAAAACATGAGAGGTGGCGATAATAAAGAAAATAGTCACATTTTTTACTCAAGAAAAGCATAAAATCTCTAGACTCCTGCTCCCCCTAAAAATGCAGGTGCTCGATATCCATCTGGGATGGCTATGTGCTGCTACGGTGCATAGCTGATGCCGCCGACCTTTAACCAGGATATTCAATGCAGCCCCGGCATTTAATATCTGGGACCACTGCACACCCACAAGCCCACAGAAGCTAACCAGGCAGTGGTGATATTGAGCTTCTGCCCGGTTAGTGACTGGTGCTGCCTCCGAAATGCCCACAACACGTCCCAATGCTAAGCGGTTAACATTGGGGCGTGTAGCGGAGATAATTGGGGATATTCAGCACTTTAAGCGTGTTAGTGCCGCTTTACAGACCTCTAAGCCAGTGGTTCCCAACCCAGTCCTCGGGTATCCCCAGGCCAGTCAGGTTTTCAGGATATCCACAATGAATATGCATGAGATAGATCTGCATGCACTGCTTCCATTGTATGCAGATCTATCTCATGCATATTCATTGTGGATATCCTGAAAACCTGACTGGGTTGGGAACCACTGCTCTAAGCGGCATTTGCACGGGTTTCAGGTCTGTATACCGTTAAATGCCTTTGAATATTGGGCCCGCAGATTTTAGTGAAGCAATAAACCAAAAATGGAAAAGGTCGTATTTTGAGCAATCTCTCCCTTCTCACACTGTCTCCCTAAACCTCACTTACCAATGCACTTATACCAGTGTTTCTTAAGCCGGTCCTGGTATACTTCCTTTCCAGTCTGGTTTTCAGGATACTTACAATGCATATGCATGAGATAAATTTGCATGCACTCGCTTTATTACACAGTACAGATGTACATGTTTTTTGCAAAACATCATTTATAAACTACCATATAGATTCATATCTGAATCTGTAGTAATACCATATGGAAGTGTTACAATGTCCACTGATAGAAGACAATTGATACATCACAATTTCCCAACTCACATGCAAGCTTTTCTTTCATAGCCCTTATAGAAGGCAGACATATAGCCTATTTGTTCCTCTTTGGCTGCCATCCCTGGAAGAATATATTTATTTGACTCATTTGTCTTAACATTTTTGTCTGCCTCAAATATTTGTTTATTTTAGTTAATGTGCACTTTTAGTGCACCCAGCTTTAGGAATCTCCAAACATGCAGGATCTCTTTATCACCATAGGCATAAGCTTACCATTCAAATCACTAATACCAACAGAGCTCATTTCTGTCTTGCACACGATCTTTACTATCAGTATGTGTGTATAACAAACTTCACATTTTGACCATAAAGCAGGCATCCTCACAGTCTCGCCTGTGCCATATGGGGCAAATGGGAAACAGGTAGCCTTAATCCAGTTTTCACCTTTGCTTGATGGGGTTATTAGAAATCGTTTATCTCAAAGGAGTATTGTTAATTCACATCTCCCGTTTGACTCAGGTGATCGGAATTCAGAGGTGATGCAGAACATCTGAGCTCAATCTGAGCAGCATGAGAATGTGGGAGCTCTTCGGACAGAGGTTTAGGGAAGAGGGGTCTCTTGCACAGTCATAAGGATCTTTTCGAAGGAAGAAAGAGGAAAGTGGCAATGTTTCTTAAACATGTTAAAAGAGGTTTCTCTCTGGCGACTTGAGCTTGACAAGCCTTTCCAAACTCAAGTTTGGGGTGAGTTACATTCAGGGACATGAAGTATTTTCCTTCCCAGAGAGCTTACAGTCTAAGGGCCGTACTTATTACACATTTTTCCCATCGACACAAAAGTAAATGGACTCCTAAGTTCATACCTGAGTCAACGGAGAATGAATTGACTTCCCCAAAGAGAGTGAACAGCAACAGCAGCATCTGAACCCTCATGTCCCTCTTTTCAGCCCGCTACTCTAACCACTAGGCTGTGCCTCCATGCTTGTTTGGTATGAGCTGTTAAAAAAAGAAGAAGCTATACTGCACGTTATTAATGCCAAATTTACCAGGACAGCATTGCAAAGGCAGACAGAAAAAGTTGGAAAGGAAGTGTTTGTTCCATTAGTAGCCAGCAGGTGATGTTAGTGTTATTTCCAAAGGGACTGAAATGCTTGTAACCTTCCACACTAACAGGCCAATGCAGAAAGCTGGTGCTGAAGTCACGTGCTATTAGCTGTGAATGTATTTTTGTAGCACGCTGATAGCGTGAGACCTTAGCGCTGGTATACAGCAAATTGTATGTATGCAAAAGAGCTGTGCGCAGAACTTCAGTGCAAAGTTGAAAGGAAGAGAGCCAACGTATGTGCAAACAACAGACGTACTCCAAGTGGCTGTGTGCACATGCACATAAATGGCAAATACTCACATTATGCGTACAGGAGATGCAGGTTCTTTTGGCGCTCACCCCATAAAAAAACTATTTAGCCCCAAAACATTTTTTTTTATGAAATCACAACAAGGAGCCCTAAAATAAAAGATAAATAATAAAAAGTCCAAAAACAACACAAGGATAAGAAGCATAAAATGTTTCTTCTTGAATGCCGAACTTTTACTTATACTCTGAAAGATACGCACAAAAATTTTCATGTCGAAGGTAGTTGATCATCGGTACATACCCTGAAATGGTCTTTCCCTACACACGCAAAATATTTAAGTCACCTCAGACCAGGCGAAGAGATATAGGTGCTCTTGTTGGTTATGTAATCTTCTACATGTTTCTCTGCATTAAGCGCAGATATTATCAGCATTTAGCTCGATTCCATTCCGGACATAGAGGCTCTCTGCACATCCAGTCTGAACTGGATGTGCAGAAGGCATCGTGATTCTGATCCCGTTGGGCACGTCTAGCCCCATCGGATCAGAATCGCAAACAGTCCTGTATGTGCAGGCTCGGACAGTGATTCAGCCCAGCCTGCATATACAAGACATGCCCGACTAACTCAGTCAGAGCTTTACAATGGAGCCACGGCACCATGGCGTCCGGTTGCCGTGGCACCGCAGCTCCATTGTAAAGTCACAATCCCAGCCGCCGGGTCCTGCAAAGCATTCCCCACAGCCCAACCTCCAATCCGGCCACCTATGGCCAGGGTTGGGCTGCAGGGAATGTCCTCGCCCCCCCCCCCCCGCCTCATCTGTGCCCCGGGTCGCTGATCCCGGATTTCTAGGGAAGTTATTCCACCTCAGAGGTGGAATAACTTTCCCGTACAGGTCGCTGGCCCTGGACATACAGGGCCAACATTAGAATTGGCCCTGTATGTCCAGGGCCGGCGACCGCCCACCGCCCGCCCTAACTCCGCCCCCAATCCACTGTACAACTGGCGAGGAATTTAGACGCTGGTGGGGGGGCCACAAATAGCAGGGATGGATATCCCATTGGGACGTCCATCCCTGCTATTCATGGGAGAGAATAACCCCCATTCTGTTTTAATACGTGCAGCTCATTTGCTTATTATTTAGATACGCTTGGCGTTGCTGTGTGTGCATACTTTTTGATTGCTTTTTACGTGCGCGTCAATCTCTTTTCTGCATTTGGTGTGGCGGAACTTGTGTGTATAGATTGCATTATCTACGCACAAAGGGCATAATAGTCTTTCTGCACCGGCCCGCAAGACAGAATTTTAGAGTTTGTAGGATAATCCATTGATGCTGCATTATTTCTCATTGGCATCTGGAAAAAAGGGAGCATTTAGAAAGGACAAGATACATGTGGTCACAACTGTGAGACTCTTGCTCAGTTTGAGCACTTGCTTGTTATTTCTTATTTTTTTTTGGCAAGAGAACAAAATACTAAAATGTCTGTTTCTTGAGAAAGATGTGACAAGATGCATTAAAGCGCATTCTCACGGCTGTGCTAGTTGCCAGCTTGTCTTGTGTGATTTAGACAGGCTTGCGCTCTGCTGCTGTAGTCCTATTTTCTGTCCCATTGCGTTATAAACATATTGGCATTCATTCAAAAGTGCCTCCCAGCTCCCTCCGGCTTTCTAATTCTGCACCGTTCAGTGGCAGCTTCGGCAGTGGCCTGGCTACTCTTTGATCCAGAAGAATGGCTTTTTTCACACTTCTGCACTCTGTCATGTGGTTGGCTAATAAGATCAAGATTGAGGACAACTGTATTTCCTCTGACATGTTGCTCCTTTAGGCAGGACTGTGCCTGCTGGCCTGTGTTTACTTCTCTATTATTTCTATTTGGTTAAGATTAGCCTCTGTTTGATTTGCTTGAAAGATTTCCCAGTCCTGGGATGGGGTTTGAGTAATCACCCTGCCATGTAAACCTCTGGTTTGCTGCTTCTCTTGAAAAGGAATCAGGCAGCCAAAAGGCTTTCCCTATATTACTGCATTATGGTTGCGGCCAGCCTTAGGCACCTCTGAACAAACATACAGGCCTTTTCTGGTTTAGCCCTTGCAAGAGGAAGCGGGCCAAATTTATTTTATATATTATATTTTGCCTCTTTAACTATTACTACTTGCTTCCATCCTACTGTAGGTTCCATATAAAGTAATCATCAGTTACCTTTGATTAATTGTTACTTTCAAATTTGAAGTTAAAGTTGTTAATCTTGTTCGATGTACACCGCTGTGACTTGTAGATACAGCGGTATAGAAAAGCTGCTAAATAAAAAAGAAATAAACAAAATACTTTCTCAATATCTTTATCTCATAAGTAAAACTGCTTCCAGATTCCCAGTCTCTCTAACATTTGCCCTTCTCTCACTTTTGATGCTTGCCATCTTCTGATCTAAAATGTGCTTCTCTGGCTCACCTTGAACTCTGTGGCAGCCTCCTCGCTGGTCACTTTGATCCCTCTCTACATGCAGTTCCCATTCTCTTCCACCTCTCATGCTGTTCCTGTGTCACCATGCTGCCCTATCCTCTGCATTGCTTTCCAGCTAGGCAGCAAGTAATTTCCAAGCTGCTTGTTACTGAGCTAGAAAAGCATAGAAACATAGAAACATGATGACAGAAAAAGACCACAAGGCCCATCTAGTCTGTCCTTCCATAACAACAAATGCACAAATGCATGCGTCCGTTTCTCATGATCTCTTCAACTCCTGCTATGAGCCTATCCTTTGTGCAGTCTCCATGGTGTATCATACTGTTTGCTTGCTGCCAACATTCCTGCAAAGCCACACAAGAGTCCTCTGCCCATGCTGCTGCTGATAGGGAGAGGTGCTGCAATATCGCGCTTTCAGTTGTGACTAAAAGTATGATATCGCAGCACCTCCCCCTACTGGCAGTACCTTGGCGGAGGCCTCCCATGCAGCTTTGTGGGAGTGTTGCCTGCTGCCCAAACTGAACTGGCTTCCTCTTGTTTATGAGCCTTCATGCTCTTCCATTTTTTGCATTCTTTCTGGTTTTTATGAGAAAAAAATTAAAGACACATTTTTATACTGGATTAATCTGTGATTTCATTTCCTCTGCTCATCGCTAGCTGGCATTGCGCATCTCCATGATATACCCGCGAATGGCCATGCCTCCTCTGTAAAATGCGCATCTGCTAAGCCACTGTGCTCACTGACAGTATTGTATTGAGACAAACTACACATGAAAAATGATGGTACATAACTGTTGATGCAAAGTAGACAACATATTTCGATCTGTTGTATGCCTAGAACATTGCAAAGGTAGCTCAGGGCATGTCAGGATAGTATAAAAGCAAGTAGAAGGTCATATGTCTGTCATGCGCTGCGTTGCATCACAACATAAATGGCAGTAAAAGACCTCTGCAGTTCTGCATGGCTTGGTCATCTGGGGAAAAAGTCTGTACAATGCTAAGTTAGGACCAGACAAAAGCAGAACTGGTCTCCATAGCGAAATGTCACCACATAGCCCTGTCAGTAATGAAGGACCCTTAGAATGAGAGTAGTCCAGTGCAAACAGCATCATGACATGCCCAAAAACTCCATCATCGCTCTCTACAAATGTCCCCATTTGAAGAGACCAATGATGTTGTCCTCGGGCATGTCTTTGTGTTGTGTGCACTGGTGAGTACTCTCAGTCTGAGTGTCCCTCATTACTGACAGGGATATGTGTTGACATTTAGCTATGGTGAACCTGTTCTGCTTTTTTCTGCCCGATAACCCCAGCACATGGTGATGCTGCAGTCATCCCTACGGTCCAGGTACCGACCAGACATCCAGTTTTGTGGATGGGCATTCTGAATCCTCTTATGCTACACACAAACCCCCCCCCCACACACACACACTCTCACGTGTTAGTCGCACAGATGCATACCTCTGCACAGAACATGCCTAGCACCTAACAACTACAGCTGGTATACTGTTATAACATGGTGTCCCAGGACTCCATAATCAGTTATATATTATTGGCATTTGCATTTTTAGGGACCCCTAGATTTGCTCACTTAGCACAAAAAGCGCATGTCAGCATTGCCAGAATGAACACTGTGGCACGTCTTATTTTTTATGTGGAGGTGTTTCTTAATGTGTCCTCACCGTACAACCTTCCCTCATTTCTGCTTCTGTTCTGTATAACCACATCTTGTGTTTTCCCAGACTGCAGACACACCGGGGCAAAACATAATTGTCACAGTCAATCTTCTAACTAGGCTGCATTGCAGAGCAGAGCAGAACATCTTCTAAGTGCAAAGTTATGCACCTAGGGAAGAACAACCCAAATTATGGTTACACAATGCAAGGTTCCACATTAGGAACCACCACCCAGGAAAAAGATTTAGGCAGCCAAGAGAGCAAATAGAATGCTAGGTATCATAAGGAAAGGAATGGAAAATAAAACAAAATATATTATAATGCCTCTATACCGTTCCATGGTGAGACCGCACCTTGAATATTGTGTGCAATTCTGGTCTCCGTATCTTAAAAAGGATATAGCGTTATTAGAGAAGGTTCAGAGAAGAGCCACCAAAATGGTAAAGGGGATGGAAGGATACTCCTATGAGGAAAGGCTAAAAAGGTTAGGGCTCTTTAACCTGGAAAAGAGACGGCTGAGGGGAGATATAATAGAAGTCTATAAATTAGTGAACGGAGTGGAACAGGTAAACGTAGATCGATTGTTTACGTTATCAGAATATAGAAAGACTAGGGGACATGCAATGAAATTACAGGGTAAACTATTTAAGACTAATAAAAGAAAATATTTTTTCACTCAACGTGTAATCAAGCTCTGGAATTTGTTACCGGAGGATGTAGTTAGGACTGATAGTGTAACTGGGTTTAAGAAAGGTTTGGACAAGTTCCTGGAGGAAAGGTCCATAAACCATTATTAAGAAGGGACCCAGGATATCAATGCTTGACCCAGTACAAGCATTGCGGAACCTGTGTCTTTTGGGGAAACTGCTAGATACGTATGGCCTAGATTGGCCACTGTTGGAAACAGGATACTGGGCTTGATGGACCTTGGTCTGACCCAGTATGGCATATCTTATGTTCTTATGTTCTTATAAGTCCAGCCCTTATTCCCTATTTCCGCAGGATTAACTTGGATGTACCCGGGTAACACTGACGTATACGGGCCTTTGTAGGATACACTTTATACATCTTTGTGGCTGGCCATGCCCCCATTCCATCCCCTCCTTCCCACGTTCTGTGATCCCTGTGCTAGTGCCATGTATGTGTAGGGCTGCGTAGTTTCGGCATATGGTTCTAGACATTTTTGCGTGTCACACGTCTATTCCTCATGTCTAATCAGCTTATTCTGGAATGACCCCCAAAGTGTTTTACTGCACCTGAGAAAGCTGAGGTTACAAAAAAGGAAGAAGTCAAAGGAAGTTTGTATCCTGCGGTATCTCCATTGAGCAATAGCATTTTAAGTACATCCTTGTCACTGAAGATGAGTCTTCCAATAGGGCAATTCATGAGGTTGCGGAGAGTATGCATGATGTTGGATAAATTTAAAAGGAAGGCAGCAGAGCTGAAACATTGATTGTTGGTGAGAGGCTTTCCTATGAGTACTACTTCTAAAGCTTATAAAATAGCTCTTTTCACCATTTGTGACTTATTACTCACTACAGGACACAGCAGGAGGAAGATCGCTTGACATGTGTTTTTCCCTTTTCATTGGGAGCGTGTAAATTTGCTTGCTTGATTAAGAGGCATTGACATATTTTGAAGATTCACTCAATTCTGCAGGATCCCCCCTATTGTTGCGTATAAGCAGGGCTGCAATGTATGTGATTTGATTGCTTGAAATTGGAGTTCCAATGCTATTATAAGGACTTATGACAACTGTGGCCATTGCAATTGGTGTGATCACATGATTCAGGGGGTTGAATGGTAGATTACACCTGTAAAGCTTTTCAATATACCAATTGTGATTCTTCTTGGGTTGTATATGTAATCATGTGCCTATGTAAGATATTATACGTTGGACAGACAAAACGGAAAACAAAGATTAGACTAAGTGAGCATGAAGGCTGGATCCATTTCAAAAATAATGTCAGCTCCACTGGTCTCCCATTTTTGCACTTGATATCCAATGGAGGATTTTGGAACAAATCGCTATGAACTGGTTTGGAGGGGATAAAGAATGATTATTGAATTATAAGGAGCAAAACTGGATCTTCCGCCTCCATACATTTTCCCCTGAAGGACTTACTAATGAGTTGGAGTGAGCTTCATTGCTTTAGTGATTTTTGATTGGAGGACTAGCATCATGTGATGGGTTTAATGTCTGACATCTTTTTCTTGTTTTAACGGTATTTGTGAAGTAAGTCGCTGCGATTGCGTGAATCTCTGAAGCAGAGAGGAAGCATTGGACCTCTCAAAACATGAATTCATGTTGGATTCTATGATATCAATAATCACATGGACTAAGATAAGCTTTAAGAAATGTTAATAAATGTTGAATGTTTGACAGTACTGTTTGGGGTAACCGATGATGATATGATTGTGAGATGAAGCATGGTCTCAAAGAATTATAGACTTACGTCTTCCTGTATTTGGATGGTTCCCCTTTCTTTTCATAACAGTTTCATCGCGGCAATTTACGTGCTTATAGCCTGAAATACTCTTGAGTTTTTTGTTAATAGGTTTGATAGTTATGAACTCAGTATCAGAACAAGAGTTTTGCTGATTGATGCAATAAGAAGAGGGCACAGTAAAGTATCATGACATGCTAGCGCTATTCCAATGTCAACTCAGTGCCTGATTTATGTGTTCAACTGCACATCTTTCCTATCAGATTCTGTCTGTGAAGCATTATATCAAAAATACACCTCCCAAAACAACTCATTCTTCCAAGATATGCTAGTATATTACACTTAGGTTTCTTTTTTGCTAGTATGAAAATAGAATCCTGAGTTTAGCCCCCAAATAGTCTTTTCTGAAAATCCTGTGCTCAGTGATCATTTCCTTGAGGGACCTGAATTCTTCCAGGCAGGATGACTCCAATTCATTGATTCTGGCATGGTGCCACATTCCATTTACCTTACACACCTTTTGTGGTCTGATAGTTTCCTATTTGTCTTTGAGTTCCTCCGCCTTCCTATGTATCACTGCCGTGCTATTTACTATACAGTAGTCTGGTGCTGATGACATATCTGCTGATCCTCAGCAATGCCAGTGCTTCTATAATGCCTTCCATTAAGTTGAGAGAAATCGGAGGTTATTTAATGGATGAAGATCTCCACCTCCCTGGAATGAGAGCTGAGTTTTTGTATCTTTTTTTTTTCTATAGGATACTTAGTCTACTGCTTGCCAATAGCCAATGGAATCTCTGCTTACTTCTAATCCTTGAAGTCTGAAGGCTGACCAAGCTCTGAGCTCGTGGAAGAAATGGGCCATTCTTAAATGGTTGAAATTTCCATAGGTTGTCTTTTTCCCCTGGGAGCGGGAGTCTTGATTGTTATTAGTTCTATCACAAGGACACCATTCTATAGTAGGTAAGGGCGGGGATGTGTGCAAGTAGCTCTTAAGTTAGGTCAGCATCCTATTCTGCTGATGAAAGTAATAATTATTTGAAATTCAACAAATCTGTAAAGAAACACTTTCTGGAAAATATATGCTGCTCATTATGTATTTCCTTGTAGTACTCTTATTGACTGACCACTGAATAATGGCTATGGGCTGAATTGCTAAATGAAGGTATCCATTTCCCAGCCTTTCATTTTTCTTTAACTAGGGTTTTACATTTCTTCTAGTCTGTGATAAGTAGCAATAAAGCAGTATGATTGCCTTAGACTAATATCACAACCACACTACTTTAATCAAGACAGAATATTCCATATGCAGCTACCTGAATTCAAGAAAACATGGGAGAAACACTGAAAATATCTATCTTTATCTTTATTTGGGCTTGATATACCGCCCCAGATGGCTTTGGCTTCGGAGCGGTTTACAATAAAAACATAATGGCTGCAGGAGAAAAACTGGAAAGGAACGCCAGAGTTGTGATAGGAAAGCGTAAGAAGAGAAAGAAACAGGAGTGGCAAGAGGCAGCAAAAGAAGCAGTTGCGGGCAGGAGAGCATTTCAGGACTAGGAGGGGAGCAGGGGACTATGAACAGCCTGCTGGGTGGTAGGGGGAGGGAGATCGAATGCAGTAATGAAAAGTTGAGTTTTTAGGTGTGCCTTGAATTTTGGGAATGAGGTTTCAGAATGAACAGTGGGAAGTGAGGAGTTCCATAGGGTGGGACCCAAATAAAAAATGGCCGATTTCCTGGTCTGTTCAAGATGGGCCTGAGTGACTGCAGGAAGAGCCAGACGACTGACATGAAGGGATCTGAAGAGACGATGAGGGTGTGAAACTGTAGCAGGTTTGAAAGATATTGTGGAGTGCCAGTATAGATGGCCCTGTGGACAAGGGTAAGGATTTTGTAATCGATCTGGGACTTGAAAGGAAGCCAGTGCAGATGGATTAGGAGTGGAGTGACGTGATCGCGCCGTGAGAAGTGTGTGAGTATGCGTGCAGCGATGTTCTGTAGAAGTTGGAGGCGACAGGGCTGGGAAAGTGAGAGGCCTGCAAGTGACACGTTACAGTAATCTAATCTGGACACAACTAATGAAAAGAGGAGAGTTATGAGGGAAGGAAAAAAGGGGATAATTGTAATTGATATGGAAGGGCAGATTAGATAGGCCATGTGATCTTTTTCTGCCATCATATTTCTATGTTTCTAAAGAAGCAAACAGCAAAATCACAGCAAAGTTTAATCATTCTTAGTCCATTCTGCACCAGCCCAGAGATGGAAGTATAACTCTCAAATGCTTGTCACAAATATAGTAAGACAGTCCAATAAAAAGGCATCACCTAGATTTTGTTTGTTGACCTTTATTCTACTTCTTCAAGTGTGTAAATATAAAATATTTGACAGTGGTCCCATCATCTGCAGGATTATCAGGGCAGTGCTGACATCATACTACCTGGCTTGGCATTTTGGTGAGGCCTTATGAACACCAGCCTCTACTTTTGACTGCATTAGCTGACTTGGCTGCACTCTTTGTGATAGACTCCTCTATTCCCAATGTCAGCTTCAGCACGAGGACTAGAAACATTTCTGATGCATTGGAGAATGATTGGTATTTGCAAGAAGAATAGGGCAGTTCCAAAATCATGCTGCCTTGCATGATGTTCTGTGGAGGCCATGTCAATGCTGGCCTGGGCCACACTCATCATTGGCTGACTTGGTCTTGCTAGAAGCAAGTCAAATCCAGGTATGTCATTTCTGCAGGGGTTACCCATAAAGGCTTTGTCCTTTTCAGAATGCTCCTTGGAATGCTCCTATAAGGAAATCCTTAGAAATATCTTAGGACAACATTGGTAGTTCATTAGTCAATAGAGCACATAGGGCCCGATATTCGAAAGGCATTTACATGGTTTAGAGCCCTGTAAACTGTGTAAATGTCTCTAACCGTGATAATCAATGCTGAATATCCCTGATTATCTCCCCTACATGCCCCAATGCTAACCACTTAGCATGGGGGCGTGTGATGGGTGTTCCGGAGTACAGCAGAGGTGGCGCCAATTGCTAATCAAGTATCAGCGATATTGCATTGCTATCTGGTTAATGCCCTGCGAGTAAAACTAGGCAAAGCAAAAGCTGGCCTAGTTTTACCCGCAGGAGGTAACTGGGCAGCGGTGCAATATTGCCGCTACCTGATTAGCTTCTGCAGCTCCAGGGTATGTGCAGCAATCCCAGATATTCAATGCCGGGGCAGCCTATGACCCCGGCATTGAATATTCGGGGTTAGAGGATGGCGGGGATGGCTATGCACCTCGCAGCACATACCTGGCTCAATTCAGTATCGGACCCATAGTTTTTTTGTGGGTTTTAGGGAAGTTGTTTGTTGGGTTTAAGAGGGCTGGAAGGGATTGACTTACTGCATTATTACTGATGTGGTGGAATATTTATTGTACTGGTTGTGAGGGAACATTATTTTTTAGCCGTTTTGTTTTTCCTTAGAGAGAATAGGAGTAGAGTATGTCTGTTTTCGGAACTTATAATTTATTATTACATTTGTTTATGCTCTTGATGCATTGCATTGTGTGGAGTTTTGTGATGTATTATATTGCTTTTTATAATGCAAACTGATTTTGAGAAAAAAACACTATATAAATATTGAATAGAAATAAAAATAGCTGTTCTTGTGATTTTGTATGCATGGCTTTAAAATGCATTAGGCAAACTAGGCAGTCACCTAGGGGATGGCAAAGAACAGTGGTAGTCAAAGCAAAGCAGTAGATTTTATCAGTTACATAATCACAAAGTACTAATACAACCATCAATTGTACTTTTACCCACAGGGAGGATGAGCAGTGTTGAAATAGTCCTTTACCCATTTACACACACACATATGAAAAACCATTTCATATTTAAAAGTATGGAGGGAATTTTTGAAGGGACGTCCAAGTGCAATGTGGGACGTCTTAAGCCAGAATGTCTGAAAAAGAAGCAGGCACGTCCATATGTAGACACAATTTTACAAATGTGGGCGTGTCTGATATGGACATCTGCTGGGACATCTACATAGACCCTTCCAGAACCGTATTGCAACTGCTGATATCTAGGGTAACCTAATGGTTAGAGTGGTGGGTTAGGAAGAGGGCAGCCAGGGTTCATATCCCATTGCTGCTATCATTGACATTACATTGAGTGCTAAGGATGATGGCGTGCTTTCTTCTCTACGCCTTTTGGATGTTTTTCAGCCAAAATGAGCACTTTTCAGGTGCCTGGAGCAGAGCTAAACTTAGATGTGACATTGGACTTCCATGATGTTTTTGAGATCAGGCAGGGATGTCCAGGTTCCTGGGAACACCCCAGTCATGTTTCCATCACACCTCCAGTTAGACTTGATGTCCTCTGGGGACATTCCCAGAGCTGGCTTCTACGAATAATGGCTCTGGAAATGTCCCTGTGCTTTGGACGTCTCTATGCCCATTTTCAGATGTCCAAAACATGAATAGGGCTTCCACAATTTCTCCCCTGGTGTACAATTATGCATTCTTAAAAGATTGTTCTGGGAGAGATGAACTTGGGATGATCATTATTGTTAATTTAATTCAATTTAATAAAAACACATATATTCCGCCTTCATGAACACAAGGACATACAACATGGATCACAAATTATTAACAAAATAATATTACATGTGCTAAAATCCAAAATATTATATATAAAACAACATATAACCTAAAAATCATAAAACCTTATAATCAAACAAACTCCAAATAGTACTCAAAATACAACTAATCATGTCAACAGAGAGGTTAAAAATTTCCCAAATTCTAAAAACTTACAAACATCCTAACACTTAGATAATTCCTAAATAGCCATGTTTCTAATTGGTGATGAACTAATGCATAATCAGTTAAATCTCTTAAATTCAAAGGAAAGTCGCTCCATAACTTGGGAAGAGGTCTGGAAAAGTGCCACTTCTCAATCTTGATCTGAGAAAATGTCTGGGATGTAATGATGGACAAAACTTAATCGATCTTTCTGATAGATATTTAGGACCAGTCCCCTGAAGTGCCTTAAAAGATAAACACATCTTAAATCTAATTCTCATCTCCAATGGCAACCAGTGCAACTGACTGAATAAAGGATTCACCCTATCTTTATGGGGCATGTTTACTAAAGTGCTATAACAGTTAGCGTGGGGGTTAGAGCATTGTGGTAACCACTTACCATGTACCAAAAATGTGGCCATGCTAAAAAGCCTGCGTTAACCACTTAGCACAGGATAGGGTGGCGACTGGGTGATTCAAGGTGGGGTGTGCATATTGTCATCAGCATGGGCATTTTTAAATCATGCTAAATGGCAATGTTGTACTTACCACCATGTCTATGGGTGGCATTAAGTGACTTGGTGTTAATTGTGGCAAAGGGGGTCATTTTGTTCTGCGAATAGCAGGGATGGGCATCACGTTGGGACGTCCATTCCCGCTATACACCCACTGCCGGCCCCGGCAAAAGACTCCCCATACAAACAAAGTGTTTGTACACTGAGGCTTAGATGGGGTTGGGAGGGGGTGTTCCGGAGGTGGAGCGAGGGCGGGGCATGGGCGGTCCACGGCCCAGGACATACAGGGCCGATTCTGAGGTCGGCCCTGTACGTCCGAGGCTGCAAACTTAGATGGGAGGTTTATTCTATCCTAGAGGTGGAATAAGTCCCCTTGGTCATTGGGGGATCCTATCGTCGGGCCACAACGGACAATTAGGGAAAGCAGAAATTTCCCTGCAGCCAGACCCTCGCAATGGGAGACCAGATCAAGGATCCAGTTGCGGGGAATGAAGAAAATCAGCGGTGGCTGGCAATCGCGGCTCCTGAATGGAGCTGCAATGCCATGGTGATGGGATGCCATGGCACTGCGGCTCCATTCAGGAGTCTGACTGAGGTAGCCGGGCAAATGGCTGTGTGTGCAGGCTGATCAGCATTAGGGCTCGTCCTGCACCTTTAGGCCCTAGACCCAATTCTGATCCCACGGGCACATCTAGCCCTCGTGGGATTAGAATCAGGTCTACCTCTGGGCATCCTGATTCCGCACAGGGGTCTGGACGGCCGCATTGGAGTGTGCCTCAAACTGTATAGCACGGAACCCATGCTAATTACATACCAGGCATGCTTCCATGTGTTAACATGGGCCCATCACTACCCACAAACTAAATTGCAAGGATTAGTACGAGTGCACTGCCACATTTTAGTAAACATGTCCCTAAAAATGTACGTGTAATGATCTTTGCTGCTAAACTCTGTACATGTTGAAGTCTCTTTTACAAGAGCTTACATAATCTGAAAATAAATAGTGTTAACAGTAGTCCAGGTGATTTAAGACTGTCAGCTGGACCACTGTATGAAACTCCTGTGCACGTAAAGTGATGAATGGGCTCCAGCACTACCTGCTGAAGCAGTGAATGCAGGTCCATGCAGTAAGTGCCCTACACATTAAATGCAAGGCAGATGCTGGGCATGCCCCCTGCATTTACTGCAGAGTTTGCACCAATCGTGCGGGCATTTTTGCAAATACTTACTGCAGCTTAGTAAGCACGCACCTAAAAGTACCAATACACACATTATCAAAATCTCAGACAGGGGCACAAGGCTTAAAGTTTGCCTAGGGCGTGTAATATCCTTGCACCAACTCTGCTATGAATATATGTCCAGAGACCCTTAATTGGAACTGTATAGAGTGAACATCTCCCTAGGATAGCTTCTGAATCAGAATGGAGACTTTCAGTGATTCACCTAATGTCTAGGCTGGGCTCATTTAATCTCCTACGAGGTTAATGTAATATAATCAACAACATTTCCTTTTTCTAGGACTCCTTTCTGGTGCCAGCATCTGAGGACTTTTGAGCAAATATTTTTACCTTATTGCATACTGGAGTAACTGCTCAGCATGGACACTGAGAACCACCAGAGGTTGGTTGAGACAAATGAAACTGCTAATTGTGCAAACAGCCAAAGAAACAAGTTGTACTTGTAAAGTTAAAGAAACATCCAACCTAATAGATTGGTATATTGATTCAGAGGCAACAGGATACATGACAAATAATCTAGGTTCTTTCAGAGACAGCAGAAGGGAAATGCATGTCTGTAAAACGCAAGGATTGCTCAAATGTAACACTGTTTCTGGACACGGGTGAAAAATCCCAGTGAAAGATGCTATTTTGGAAGGGAAGAAAATTCCTAAAAGGCAATGTTTTCTCTGCATACTTCTATAAGAATGCACACACCATTAAGAAGGAGGAGCTATTCTGGTTTAGATGGAATCATTTACACTGATGTGGAAGCTAAGGCAGCCACCCAGCCCCTCCACCAAACTACACGCATGAATTGTACAGACACCTACACCCCAGATGCCTAGAAGCAATAAAAGCTTTGCTGGACAAAGATGATCGTGGCTTTAAAACTACCTCCATTCACCGAGATACTGACATGCATATGCAGTCTCCACGGTAAGCAAGCTTGCTCATCACTTGTCAAAAATGAAAGAACAAAACAAGTCAGCTATTGCAACTAATCCGCAGCTAGTGGTGTGTACCAGTGGCCCTTTCTGGAAACAGATACTTTCTGAACTTCACTGGAGTATTTCAGGTATACAAAGTCTTGCCTCTTGAGACACACAAGTAAAACACTGGGGATATCATGAAGTATGTTAGCAACATAGTAAATGATGGCAGATAAAGACCAGCATGGTCCATCTGGTCGGCCCAGTAAGGTGGCTAGAGCTGTAGTTGCCTCTCTGTGCAGGTTACCCCTCCCCTCATGCCTTTGCTTAAGGTTGTATCTGCTGCTTCAGGCAGATTCCCCCTCTCGAAGTTATTTACTGTATATCTGCTTTGATTCCACCCCTTTGCAGTCTAGTTATCCTTTGTGCCCATCCCATGCCTTTTTGAATTCCATCACTGTTTTTGCTCCCAGCACCTCCTTCGGGAGGGTATTCCAGGCATCCACCACCCTATCTGTGAAAAAGTATTTTCTGATGTTGCTTTTAAGTTTACCTTCTTGCAGCTTCATTTTATATCCTCTGGTTCTCCAGCTTCCCCGTTTTTGATAAAGGTTAGTTTGTTCATGAATCCCCTTTAAGTCTTTAAACATCTGTATCATATCCCCACTGTCTCTCTTCTCTTCTAGGATATACATATTTAGGTCTTGACGTCTTTTCTCATATGTCTTCTAGCACAGGCCCCATAAAGATACAAACCAAGGAGTAGCCTAATAGGTAGAGCACTTGATTAAGAACCAAGTACCTGGGGTTCAATTCCTACTAGCACTCCTTGTGATCTTGGACAAGTCACTTAAACCTCCACTGTCCTGTTTAATAAACCTTACCAAGTTTAGTTTACAATGTAAACTTCTTTGACTGAAATGATAAAGGGGTATAAAAAACTGTTAACTAAATAAATATTATCTTAGTCACCTTCCACTTAACAATTTCAAGTCTTTTTATATCCTTTGTAAAGTACAGTTTCCAAAACTGAACACAGTGCACCATGTGAGGCCTTGCTAATGGCCTGTACAGAGGCATTAATACCTCCTTCTTCCTGCTGGTTATTCCTCTCTGTACGCAGCCTAACGTATTTCAGGCTTTAGCCACCGCCGTGTCACACTGCTTTGCCACCTTGAGTGACAAGCAATAAACACTGTAAACAGGGAATGGAGAAGAGTACTGAACAAAAACACCTCAAGCATATCTCAGGAAAGAAGAGACTGAGCATCAAACCACAGCACCATGCTGTTTTGAACAGAACAGTGTAGCGGAAAGGAAGACCTGCATGCTTGTGGATTTGACAAACATCAGACTGCTAGATGCTAATCTTCCTGAGAAGTTCTGGGGAGAGGCATTGATGACTGTGATTCATCTAAAAAGCTTGATATTAACAAAGCAAATGAAATAAAGCACATGAAGAGGGTGATTTTATAAGGAGTTGCCTAGATTCAGGTGGCAAGTATAGAAACATATCAGCAGAAAAAGACCTTATGGCCTATCTAGTCTGCCCTTCCATATCAAATACTATAGTCCCTTTTTTCCCTTTAGAGATCCTCTGCGTTTGTCCCATGCTTCCTTGAATTCAGAAACTGTTCTAGTCTCTATTGCCTCCACTGGGAGACTATTCCATGCATCTACCATTCTTTCCGTAAAGAAATATTTCCGTATATTACTCCTGAATCTATTCCCTTTCACCCTCATTCTATGTTCCTTCATTGCAGAGCTTACTTTCAATCAACAGAGGCTCTCCTCCTGTGCATTTATGCCACAGAGGTATTTAAACGTCTTTATCATATCTCCTCTATCCTGCCTTTCCTCTAATGTATACATATTAAGATCTTTAAGTCTGTCCCCCATATGGTTTATAACAAAGACCACTGACCATTTTAGAAGCCATCCTCTGTACCAACTCCATCCTGTTTATACCTTTTGAAGGTGTGGTCTCCAGAATTGCACACAATTCTCCAAATGAGGTCACACCAGAGACTTATACAGAGACACTATCACCTCTTTTTTTCTGCTGGCCATTCCCCTCCTTATGAACCCAAGCATCCTTCTGGATTTAGCCATTGCCTTTTCTACCTGTTCAGCCACTTTAAGATCATCAGAAACAATCATGCCCAGGCCCTGCTCTTCTTTTGTGGACAGAAGTACTTCACACCCTATACTGTACCATCCCTGGTATTTTTTGCAGCCCAAATGCATGACCCTGCATTTTTTAGCATTAACTCTCAGCTGTCAAATTCTTGACCATTCTTCAAGCTTAGCTAGATCCCTCTTCATGTTATCTACTCCTTCCTGGGTGTCTACTCTATTGCAGATTTTGGTATCATCCGCAAAGAGGCAAACCTTACCCAACAGCCCTTCCGCAATATCACTAACAAAGATGTTAAAAAGAATTGGACCAAGGACAAATCACTGCAGCACACCACTGGAAACACCACTGGAAAAAAGTATGTGCCTAGATGTTAGTATCTTAGTTATTTATGTGCATAAATATAAGAACATGCATAATTACATAAGAAATTCCATAGTGGGTCAGACCAAGGTCCATCAAGCCCAGTATCCTATTTCCAACAGTTGCCAATCCAGGTCACAGGTAACTGGCAGATTTCCAAAAAGACACACAGATTCCACAATGCTTATCCTGTGGCAAGCAGTGGATTTCCGTGGTCCTCTTTAATAATGGTTTATGGATCTTTCTTCCAGGAACTTGTCCATACCTTTTTTAAACCCAGCTACATTAACAGCTTTTACTACATCCTCTGGTAATGAATTCCAGAGTTTGATTACACATTGAGTGGAAAATATTTTCTCTTTTTAGTCTTAAATGGGTTACTTTGTAGCTTCATTGCATATCCCCCTAGTCTTTCTGCTTTTTGATGGAGTAAACAACTGATCTATTTTTACGTGGTCCACTCCTTTCATTAATTTATAGCTTCTATCATATCTCCTCTCAGCCGTCTCTTTTCCAAATAGCATGGTAACATAGTGACTGATGGCAGATAAAGACTGACGGACTCGATTTTTGAAGCCCTAGGCATGTGCTATACGTGTAAAAGATGGCCTTACCTGTTTAAAACTGCCATAACCATGATACATTTGTCCTTGCCCAGTCCAGCCTGAGACAGGCAGCAGCTGGGGGTCAGCTTGGAGATGTGTGGCTGCTAGGTGAGTGTGCACATATATGAGCCCCAGGTAAAGCATTGCTAGACCAGCTGAGAAGCCATGTGGGCAATGCACAGGGTGTTCCAGAGGTGGAGACATGCCCATCATGCCCTGGCACAGTGGAGGATGCTGCAGGCAGTGCGTATCCATCAGCAGGCAGTAGCCCATCACCTGAAGTGCAGGTACTCTGCCCTAGGACATGCCCAGAATAAATGGTTGCTGTAGTATGATGCTATGTGTAATGCAGACATGTTGGGATATATGTGTTACATACATTTTGCAACACATGATGACCACTGTGTGCACATGTGCTGCTGCTCCACAGATCTATGTGCTCAGCAAGCCATGTTGCACACTGTGGAAACAACCAGGGGAAGCCCCATGGCCAAGAGCAGACAGCACGCACCAACATGTGGCATGAGGAAGAGCACAGGCTGGCATTATGTAGTGTAGCCACTTGGCAGCAACCCATGTAGGGCACATCCATGTCTACCCCCAACCCAGTCAGCAGACCTACCAACCACATCTCTGTGCCATGCCCCTGCCTACTCCCCTTTCCCACAGGCCAGCCCATGTCACCATCCACAATTGCCCTGCTACAAATGCTTGAGCGCCACACAAGCTATATGTTGGTGCCCTCTCACAGGCCACAGTGTCTCTGAATGTTAGATATTGCACCCCACCCTGCTAGTAGACCGTAACCAACACATCCCATTTTCATATGCACATCTCATATTACCCCCACAGGTGACCGTGGCTATCCCCTGAGGACCTGGTTGCTGACCCCAGTGTGCCATCCCATGAGCCAGCAGGAGGAGAAGTACAATGCCACCCATCATCAGATTCAGGCGGTTGTAGAGAGAGCAATAGGGGTGCTGAAGAACCGCTTTCAGTGCCTCAACAGGAGAGGCAGGGGATGCCTCTACAGCCCGGAGTGTGTATGCCAGATATTTGCATTGTGCTGCATACTCCACAACCTTGCATGGATGCGGGGATTGCTGGGCCCAGAGCCTGCATTTGCAGAGGAGTGGGAGGCCACAGAGGCAGCAGATGGTGATGGCGCAGAGGCCGGGAGCCAGCAGCTGGCTCAGGCACTGGTCCATCATGCGCAACTGATACGAGACGGTTTCTGAGGTGACTGCCCTGCACCATTACCTGGATAGGGTACACACATTCACCAATAAACTGCCCAAAATGATGTTACATGTGCAGAGTCTTTATTTCCCCCATGTGTATCCCCTGCCCCTGGGATCGCAGCCAGCCATGGGTGCTTGCTGAGACGTGCACTGCAATGCAGTGAAGTGATATCTGATGACATGCTGGCAGTGTCAGCACCCTTCCCAACAAGGCAGGCCACTGCACATGGGTCAGGATTACCAGGTGGCTGTGCTGATGTGCTGGCAGCACCAGCACCCACCTCCTGGGCCCACTTGAGGCCCACCAAACAGTGCAGGGAACCAGCAATTGTTGCCTGGTATGCTGCCATCTCCCTCATCAGGTGTTCTTCCAGATGGCGCTTCACTTGCAGTTGGTGTTCCTGCCATGCCTTGAAATCAGCCTCCCTCACTGGTGTTGCTTCCTGAAGGTCCTGCCCGATACCATGCAGATCGGCCTGTATGCCATCAATGCCAGCCACCAGGCGTGCACCCTCCTGCAGTAGCTCCTGGTCCACTTCAGTGCCCCCTGCATCCACAGGGTCATCAAGGATGGAGAACTGTAGCTCAGTGAGTGGGGCATCATCTGTCTCCATCTCCCCAGCACTGTCAGAAACACTGGCCTGCTTCACTGACCTGGGAGCTATATCTGCCTGCTCCTCTGCCCTGGGTGTTGCACCAGACTGTTTCTCTGCCCTGGGTGTTGCATCAGTCTGCACCTCCACCCTGGTAGGCACACCCACCCTTATTTATTTATTTATTTATTTAACAATCATTTATATACCGCATCTTCCATGGATCAGGTGCGGTTCACAATAAACAACGATTAACAAAGCAGAGTTTGTTTTACATATAACATCATATAACCAAAAACCATAAAGTAGATAAACGACAATGTTAGGGTTGAACAGCACGGAACAGTGAACAGTGCAAACTATATACATTATTTACAGATACAGATTATGTGGGGCTTTAGCATTGAGCAAGAACGGTTTCAGCTATAAGATTGTGTATTTAGGTCATTAGGATATTAGTCAAAACTGGTTAGCCTTTATCTAAATCTATTGAGGGATGATTTGTGTTGTTGTAATGTTTAGTAAATAGATAGGTTTTCAGTTTTTTGTGGAATTGAATGATCTCGGGTATCATTCTTAGATCATCTGGGAGAGAGTTCCAGAGTGTTGGGGCTGCATGTGAAAAAGCTCTGTTGTTTGTGATTTTATTTGCTTTTATGAAATCTTTGGGAGTTTTTAGTTTATTTATTTGTCCTTTTCTTTGAGTAGTTTTTGATTGCTCTTTACTGATTAAGTTACTTAGGGGCATGTTTACTAAACATTCCTAACGTGCGGGGCCGCGCTAGTGAGCGTATGCCATATAAGGAGTGGGCGGTTCAGGCAGAAAATAGAAAATAAACGGTAGTAAGCACCCGGACGTGTGTGCGTCGCGCTAATGTGCGGGGGTCGACATTACCGCGTGGAAAGGCAAAGTGGCGCGCTGCTGAGTATACAAAACAACAGAGCCGTGGTACAACGGTGAAGACACTGACCAATGGTGCAGGGGCCATGGGTTCAATCCCCAGTGTGCACAACTACAAAGGTCAGCTGAGGCAGTAACTGTAATGATTAACATTGTTTTAGGAGGCAAATTAATTTGGAACGGCATAAGGCGGCGCACAGTTATTTTTGGGCGGCAGAAGGCGGCGCACAGTGCTTTTTGGGCGGCATAAGGCGGCGCACAGTTATTTCTGGGCAGCAGAAGGCGGCGCACTGGTCCCCTTGGGCGGCAGAAGGCGGCGCGCTGATAGGCACAAGGCGGCGCGCTGATGCACACGCACAGGAACAGAGCCACAGCACAATGGTGAAAACACTGACCAATGGTGCAGGGATCAGGGGTTCAACTCCTCACAATGCCCAGTGAAAAATGCCTGCTGAGGCAGTATGTATTATGTTGAGGAGTGCTGTAGGAGGCTGTATAATTATATTTTGTTATCACTACTCGCAAACGCACTCTCCCAGCATGTTACCATACGGCAGCCCATAAGGCACATGTTACAGTGCACTGTTCGCCAAGGCACCCTTGAATGACCCCTATAGGGCAGCATGTATGTTGCGACACAGGATAATGTATAGTGCACCCTATAGGGATGGCAACCATAAGGTGGCCTACAGGGCGCCCTATGAAGCACCCTCAGAGGCACCGAATGGGTATAGTAAGCTGAGGGTGGTCTTGCCGGCATAGACATATGTACAGTAAATAAAAATAAAGCTGTGGACAGCCCTACCAAAGGGCCCCACTGTGGGTGTGAACCCATGACCTCTGGCTGCACAGGCAGTGATGTAACCATTGCGCTACAGCTCCATAGCTGTAAGCAGGCCCCTGGCTGGCTGCAGATAGCCTACACGTCACCGCACAGACAGTCTGCTGGTGTCAACAGGATAGGGTTAGGCCACCCGTACCCATGATGCACTGCACATGCAAATTAGCTGTCCGCAGATGGACACAAGATGGGGAATGCACCCCCACAGCACCTCGGCCCTGTTGGGGGAAGTGACCGGGTGCACCCACACAGCACCTTGGCCTAGTAGGGGGCACTGACCGGGTGTTTTACTGGCACAGAGTAGCCACACACCGTTACATCGTGCGGGTACTGTGCTCACCCTGAGTGTGCAATGAGGTGGCCAGGACCAGGTCAACAACACCTGCCATGGCTGATGGAGGCCAAGCGGGCGTTCCAAAGCAGTGTTAATGTGTAAGATAGCTAGTTTCTGCACAAACACCATGGATATCCCTGTCTGCCACCATCAGGCACCCACCCCAGTGGCAAACATGGTCTCCATCAAGGGATCCACACTCTACCTCCCTGCAAAGGTGGCAGTAGAGGGCAACATCAACCCCAGTCCTGCTGAGGAACACCACCACCACCCCCAGGCAGGCAGGCAGCTCCATACACAGCCATAACACAATAGCAGACAGACATAAGCCCAGGGTATGGTAAGCTGCACTCCACCACCAGTTATTCCCCTGCAGCAAGCCAACAGCCACTGCACCCTGCAAGCCATTATAGCAAAACATTTACCAGCTACAAACAGTCTGCTGGTTAGTCCATAGTGCATGTTCCCAATGGAGATGCATGCACCCAGAACTGGGCTGTCTGCATACACAGCAGGCAGATAGATCAGTGACTGGGCCCCAAAGAAAAACCCATATCTATCACATGAGAGAACTACTATACAGCACTATGGGGGGGCCTAGCCATGCTGTGGTCACTGCACAGTCAGGGTGAGCGTGATCCCCCAGAAGGACATGCTTTGGCCACCCTGTCTGTGTAGGTGGTGGCCGGACACTACAATATCCCAGCCAATGTCCCTGCCAGGGCCCTATGCCCAGTGCAGATGCATCCTGGCCACGTCACCCTGCCCTGGCTATACCCATGGTACCTTGCACCTCATTATGCACATTGACTGGCCAATACTGGCAACAGTGCTGGCAGTGCAGGCTGTTGAAGGGGCTTGCAGCCAACACCCACTGTATAGACAGACACACGGTTCCACACCTCTGTGATGGACAGTCCAGGGAATCCAACCAATCTGTGGCTACACAGTGGTGCAGTGCACACCGACAGTGCATACAAGAACAGAAGGTCACAGGTTCAAAGCCCAGCTGGGGCTACTGCCAATCCTGCCCACATATTTTTCCCACAACTAAACACTGATAGTAAGGACACACCTTTCATGGCGGGGACATATGCAATGGTAAGACATCTATCTTTTACCCCACTGAGCACAGACACCATGAACAGGGGCAGTACCTAGAGCAGAATCACCCAAATGCAGTCCTGGTGGGCCACACACCAGTCAGGTTCCATGCTGACACTCATACAAATGCCTGTGCTGTATATCTATGCACCACCCCATGGCATGTAGATGTAGCCCATGCATATTCATGAGGGATAGCAGGAAAACCCGAACAGTGTGATGCAAACCTGGACTGGAGTTGGGAATCTGTGCCGTAAAGCAGCAGCCATCAAGGGCAGACACACCCACACCCACAGGCCCCATTGGCCAATGTCTCCTGGAAAGGCAGAACATTGGACCGTGCATGCAGCACCCACAACGAGCACTTGCATAACTTACCAATGTCACCCTACACCTGAGGTATACGGTACACAGCTCGGAGACGTTTGCTAGGAGCACAGGCAGGCAGTTATCCATACGTTACGTACATACTGCTAGTTGACCCCATCCAAACAATCTGTTAGGTGTTTGTGGGGCATGCTCCAGCCCTGGCCTCTGACGGTGCTTACCACCCTGGGGAGTGACCACCAGCTGTAATGCGTACCATATCCATGCCTTGCCGTGCTCAGGACCGGTTTGGTGGGCAAGGCTACTTACCCCCTCAATCGTAGCATCATGATGGCAGAGGTGTGGAACCGTGTGTCTGTCTATACAGTGGGTGTTGGCTGCAAGCCCCTTCAACAGCCCGCACTGCCAGCACTGTTGCCAGTATTGGCCAGTCAATGTGCATAATGAGGTGCAAGGTACCATGGGTATAGCCAGGGCAGGGTGACGTGGCCAGGATGCATCTGCACTGGGCATAGGGCCCTGGCAGGGACATTGGCTGGGATATTGTAGTGTCCGGCCACCACCTACACAGACAGGGTGGCCAAAGCATGTCCTTCTGGGGGATCACGCTCACCCTGACTGTGCAGTGACCACAGCATGGCTAGGCCCCCCCATAGTGCTGTATAGTAGTTCTCTCATGTGATAGATATGGGTTTTCTTTGGGGCCCAGTCACTGATCTATCTGCCTGCTGTGTATGCAGACAGCCCAGTTCTGGGTGCATGCATCTCCATTGGGAACATGCACTATGGACTAACCAGCAGACTGTTTGTAGCTGGTAAATGTCTTGCTATAATGGCTTGCAGGGTGCAGTGGCTGTTGGCTTGCTGCAGGGGAATAACTGGTGGTGGAGTGCAGCTTACCATACCCTGGGCTTATGTCTGTCTGCTATTGTGTTATGGCTGTGTATGGAGCTGCCTGCCCGGGGGGGGGGGGGTTGATGTTGCCCTCTACTGCCACCTTTGCAGGGAGGTAGAGTGTGGATCCCTTGATGGACACCATGTTTGCCACTGGGGGGGGTGCCTGATGGTGGCAGACAGGGATATCCATGGTGTTTGTGCAGAAACTAGCTATCTTACACATTAACACTGCTTTGGAACGCCCGCTTGGCCTCCATCAGCCATGGCAGGTGTTGTTGACCTGGTCCTGGCCACCTCATTGCACACTCAGGGTGAGCACAGTACCCGCACGATGTAACGGTGTGTGGCTACTCTGTGCCAGTAAAACACCCGGTCAGTGCCCCCTACTAGGCCAAGGTGCTGTGTGGGTGCACCCGGTCACTTCCCCCAACAGGGCCGAGGTGCTGTGGGGGTGCATTCCCCATCTTGTGTCCATCTGCGGACAGCTAATTTGCATGTGCAGTGCATCATGGGTACGGGTGGCCTAACCCTATCCTGTTGACACCAGCAGACTGTCTGTGCGGTGACGTGTAGGCTATCTGCAGCCAGCCAGGGACCTGCTTACAGCTATGGAGCTGTAGCGCAATGGTTACATCACTGCCTGTGCAGCCAGAGGTCATGGGTTCACACCCACAGTGGGGCCCTTTGGTAGGGCTGTCCACAGCTTTATTTTTATTTACTGTACATATGTCTATGCCGGCAAGACCACCCTCAGCTTACTATACCCATTCGGTGCCTCTGAGGGTGCTTCATAGGGCGCCCTGTAGGCCACCTTATGGTTGCCATCCCTATAGGGTGCACTATACATTATCCTGTGTCGCAACATACATGCTGCCCTATAGGGGTCATTCAAGGGTGCCTTGGCGAACAGTGCACTGTAACATGTGCCTTATGGGCTGCCGTATGGTAACATGCTGGGAGAGTGCGTTTGCGAGTAGTGATAACAAAATATAATTATACAGCCTCCTACAGCACTCCTCAACATAATACATACTGCCTCAGCAGGCATTTTTCACTGGGCATTGTGAGGAGTTGAACCCCTGATCCCTGCACCATTGGTCAGTGTTTTCACCATTGTGCTGTGGCTCTGTTCCTGTGCTTGTGCATCAGCGCGCCGCCTTGTGCCTATCAGCGCATCGCCTTCTGCCGCCCAAGGGGACCAGTGCGCCGCCTTCTGCTGCCCAGAAATAACTGTGCGCCGCCTTATGCCGCCCAAAAAGCACTGTGCGCCGCCTTCTGCCGCCCAAAAATAACTGTGCGCCGCCTTATGCCGTTCCAAATTAATTTGCCTCCTAAAACAATGTTAATCATTACAGTTACTGCCTCAGCTGACCTTTGTCGTTGCGCACACTGGGGGATTGAACCCATGGCCCCTGCACCATTGGTCAGTGTCTTCACCGTTGTACCACAGCTCTGTTGTTTTGTATACTCAGCAGCGCGCCACTTTGCCTTTCCACGCGGTAATGTCGACCCCCGCACATTAGCGCGACGCACACACGTCCGGGTGCTTACTACCGTTTATTTTCTATTTTCTGCCTGAACCGCCCACTCCTTATATGGCACACGCTCACTAGCGCGGCCCCGCACGTTAGGAATGTTTAGTAAACATGCCCCAAGGGGTCTTAGTTGTTTAAGGATTTTAAGTTTGAAGTCGATTTTCTTTGTGGTATTTCTAATATGGGTATCTAAAGTAAGATGTTTATCTAGAATAACTCCTAGATATCTTACTTCGTTTTTTATTTTAATTTCTTGGTTCTGAAGCGTTATGTGTGTTGGGGGAGTATAGGATTGGTTTTTAGTGACAATTAGCACTTCGGTTTTAGAGTTGTTTATTTGGAGATTGTGGGCATTTAGCCAGGATGTGGCTTCATTGAAGCAATCTGATAGGAGTTGCAACGGTAAATTGGGGATTGTAAATGGAATGTACATCATAATATCATCTGCATATAGATGATAGAGTACGCCATATTTTTTAAAGATATTGCAAACTGGTTTTATGTATATGTTAAATAGGAGTGCTGATAGCGCTGATCCTTGTGGTAATCCTGTTTCTAGTTTGTATGAATCAGAGGTTTGATTGTCTATTCTAACATTTTGGGTTCTATTGTTTAGGTAGGAAGAGAACCATTTATGAACTGTGGCATTTATACCTATTTGTGTCAGATTGTTAAGCATTATGGTATGGTCAACGCTATCAAAAGCAGCTGAAATATCGATGAATAAGAGGATGAATGCTTGTTTTTGATTGTCAATTCCTCTTAAAAGAGCATCCGTTAAGACTGTGAGGAGTGTTTCCACTCCGTGTTTGGGACGAAACCCATATTGCTGTTTGTCAAGAGGGTGGGATGAATCTAGATACTCCTGTGTCTGTATTTGTACTGTTTTTTCTATTACTTTTGCTAAGAATGGTATACTTGAGATGGGTCTATATGATTTAGGTGAAGTTTTGTCAAGTGTGCCGTTCTTAAGAATTGGTCTGATTTGTACATGTTTAAGTGTGGGCGGGAGATAACCTTGGAGTAGTGAGAGATTGACAATGGGGAGTAAGAATGATATGAGGGTTGGAAGTGTGTTTTTTATCCAGGTTACTGGGCAAGGATCGAGGTGAGAGGTAGTGGTGTTGAGGTTGAGTATGATATTTTTTAGTGATGCTTTGGCTGTAGGGTGAAATTCTGACCATTCGTCTCGCAGGTGGAGAGGTTTGTGGATGGGGTCTGGGGACCTAAACGTTAGTTTTGTTTTGTTTTGATAATAGTTAGCTAAAGTTTGTGCTGATATGTCAGTAATTTCCTTGCTGGAGGTTTGCGAGTTGTTAGTTAGGTTGCTAACAATTGAGAATAATTCTCGTGGCCTATTATACGAGTTTGCTAGTTTTGTTGCATAGTAGTTTTTCTTTGTTTTGTCTAGGGTTTCCCTGTATATTGTGAGGTGGTTATAGTATAATTCTTTGTGGATGGTGGATTTGGTTTTGCGCCATTTAAGCTCAAATTTTCTTAGTTCTCTTTTCAGTTGTTTTAAAGTACTAGTGAACCATGGGGTACCGTTAGTTTTAGGGTAGGTTGGCTTTTTATTATTATTGTTAATTTTGGCTGCTTTATTAATGGTAGCGTGCCAGTTTTTAACTGCTTCGTCCAAGTCTGTTGGGGATGAAGAAAGGTGAGGGATTGTAGCATCTAGAAATTCAGTTTCGTTGAATTTCTTGAATTTTATAGTTTGGTCACTTCTTGTGTGTTTTATGTCGCAGTTAGAATAGTAAGTGAGATTCATTTTAATTAAATGGTGATCGGACCAGGGTATTTCAGTGCATTCTAAGGAGTCTGAGTTGAAATGCTTGAATAGCTTGTGTGGTAAGAGGACAAGGTCAAGTATGTTACCTTTGATATGGGTTGGTATATTTATGATTTGATAGAAGCCTAAGTCAGATATAGTTTCCAGAAAAAGGTTGGATTCAGTAATTGGGAGTGAGGGAAGGTTGAAGTCTCCTAAGATGATTAGGGGGTTTTGTTCAGTTGAAGAATTAAGGAGTTCAATTAGAGAGTGTAGACTGTCTGCATTTTGGTTAGGAGGTCTGTATATTAAGCAGATTCTAAGCAGACCAATTTTTATTATGAGGGTGTCAGTGTTATTGGATGTGTTGGATTGAATTTTCTTAGCTTTTAGGTTTATTTTTGTCATTATCAAAACTCCACCACCTTTTTTGTTGGATCTATGTGTGTGGGTAATATCGTAGTTTGCATAGTCGAGTTGATTTAAGAGGACTGTATCGGTATCAGTGAGCCAGGTCTCAGTAATACATAGAATATCTGGTTTTGAGTCAGATAACAAGTCATTAATTATTGGGAGTTTGTTTTTCAATGATCGTGCGTTTATTAGGATGCACGATAATGAGGTTGTATAATGCGGGTGATTTAAGTTGAATGTCTGTAGTGAGTTAGTCTGATTTATTTGAATGAGTCTGTGAAAATTTATTTTTGGTTGGTTGTGAGAGTTATAGTGTCCAATATGGAGGTTGTTTCGGTTGGATGTATGTATTATAGGGATTGTCTTGTAGTTTTTACTGTTGAGACTTAGTGTTAGGTCAATTAGGATATTATGGCTGTGCTGCATCCCAGCTATGCACTGGTATCATCTGTGGTGGGTGATGAGGTTCCCTCTGACTCATCGGTCCCTGGCAGGTCTGTGGGAGAGCAAAGGAGGCAGAAGGTAGTGTCATAGGTTGCTAGGTCAGTCTATGGGGTGCCACCAAGCCCACAATGGAACTGGCAGGGGGATTCCCAGTCTGCACTGTCCCCAACCCCCACAATGCCCAAGCACCGACAGACATGCAGGCCCTGGGTGAACAGAATCATGATGGGGACACATACATGACTGTCATGGTGCCACCCAGGCCATGAAGCAACCCCTGCTCACCTTCATGTGTGTCTGAGGTAGAGCTGTGAAAGCCCACAACCCCTGAGATGGAGACCTACTCTAGAAACTGCAGCACCTGTTCCTCCAGAGGGGTGAGTCTGTGCTACCACACAGGTGAAAGCCTACTGTTACTGGCCATTTTCTCCTTTGCAGCCTGCTATACCATCTGTCACTTCTTCTTAATATTCACCACATCCCTGTTTTGGTGGTGGACAGCATTGACTCTCCTGACAATGTCACGCCATGCTGTCAGCTGTGAGCTGGCTTCCTCTGCCACAAAGAGGGTAGTGTGATGCTTCAAGATGAGCCCCAGGGCCATAAAGGTCTCAGAGGGTGTAAAGTTTGTCTTCTGGGTTTGCTTTGGCCCTTTCTGCCCTGTGTCTGCCATTGTGCAGCTCAAGCACTATGGTGGTGTTAGGCTATCCACGTAGGCCCTTTAGCACATATGCGGATACGACGTGCAGCCACGCCACACCCCTTCCAAAGGCTTATCAGGTACCTGCGTAGGATCCTGAGTGCTGACAGTACAAAAATCTGCATGACAGCTATCCGCCATAGGTTGCCATAGCTGCACACCACGGCGAGACAGCAGCAGATGTGTGCATTGATGCCCAGATGTTAATAACCAGGTAGAACAGATAGCACAGTATGCGTGAATGGCCATCATGGTGTGAGGACAGGTGCACTGCGTCGCTCAGATCATATGCCCTCTCGAGGCAGGGGGCATCCTGTGTGTGTAGCACCACTGTACCACACCTGTGCTGACTGGTGATGGCTCATGCACCTTGCATCGGTAAATTAGTAGCACAACCACCCATTCTGCATGGGTATGGCACAGAGGCACTACTTGCACCGGGCGGTAGCTGCAGCCTCTCTGTGTGGGTATGGTACAGAGGCGCTACCTGTGCATAGCTGAGACTACCACCATTCTGTGCATGTGGTGCCACTGTGCTATACCCGTGCACACAGATGTGACCCACAGGGCACACACCCCATGCCCATAACCCCCAGACCCCCTTCCATGGTCCCCTGCACCACCCACACAAACACGCAGCTCTGCCCCCACAAAACTGAGAATACAATGTGATTGCAAACTGGGAACAGTTTATTGCAAACCTTGTAACATGTACAACAATGGCAGCAACAGCAGTATAAAACAACAGAGGTCCACAGACTGCATGGCCACGGACATGGATGTACAATGTCCCCGTTGATACACATCAACGGGGACATTGCACATCCATGTCCGTGGCCATGCAGTCTGCCCCATTATGGCTCATTGCAGGGCAATCCCTGGCATGGAGATGGCCTATGGTGCAGGCGGGCCCTGCTTGTTCCCTGTCAATGCAGCAGTAAGGGCATCCAGGTGCACGCCAATTGTTCGTGCTGCTGAATGTATGTCCTCCCTGAGGAGTCGCACCTCCAACACCAGGGCGGCCAGAGCTCAGTCACCAGATGGCTGTGGTTGTGGTGCAGAGGGGCCTGGTGCGGCCTGGCCATGCCGTGCTCATGGGTGCTGGGATGGATGTGGGGGCCCACAACTGCAGAACGTGGTCCACATGTCTGCTGCATGTCATGCATGGTCCATGCAAAGCCTTGCAGTGGGCACATGGCACTCTGGGATGGCATGGGCAGGCCTGACTGTGGGCTGCGGAACACAGCCGGGGGTGCTGATCCTCCTCTGGCCCCCCCCCGCCAGGTGCCTGCTGGCTGTGCACTGCACTGCATTGTTATACCTGGGGTGCTTGGAGGATGGTGACTACATCCCCACTGCTACACCCTCTGGGCCCGCCTCTGCTCTGGCCTCAGCGGACAGCTCTGGCCCCACTGCCACCTCCTCCTCCTTGGACTCCCTAACCTGCCCCTGACCCTCTGATCCCTCCCTCTCCTCAGACTTCCTGTCCTGCCCCTGACCCTCTGATCCCTCCTCCTCCTCAGACTCCCTGCCCTGCTCTGACTCTCTGAGCCCTCTCCCTCCTCAGACTCCCTACCCTTCCTTTGTCCATTTGAGCCCTCCTCCTCCTCATTCTCCCTATCCTGCTATTGCTGCACCATGGCCTCCTCACTACCCTTCCCCTCCATGGTGCTGTCCTCCATCACAGTGCTGCTGGACCCCTCCTCCCCATCACTGCTGGGATCTGCACCTCAGGACAGCTATGCTGGCGCTTGTCTGCTGCTCCAAGTTGGTGCCCATGATGGCCAGCATTGTCTGGGCCTCCCTGGAACCGGCTGTGGGGGAAGAGGGGGGTTAAATGTCTGCACAGGCATGGCTCTGGGGTGGGACTGGCACATCTCTGGGGGACCCGCACATGCATTGCGCAACCCATCTTCAGGCCACGGGGTGTGCCGTCCCACAGTACACACTGCACCCCCTCTCCTTTGCCCACCTCTAGTCAGCTATGTTCTCCTCACATGCCCAGGTGTAGCTTGCCAGCTCCTCTGGGTGATGGACACCCACAGGGGGCAGTGTGGGCACATGCGCAATGTGCATCAGGGCCCACCACTGGTGGTGTGTGCCCTTGAACTGCCCTTCCATGCGATGCCCTGGCCATGTGTGTGCACAGCTGCATGTATTGGGTGACGGCTGATGGACACATGGTATGGTGGCACTGGGGAATGGCAAGGCTGCCCTAAACACATTCTCATCATTACATATGGGGGATCCCCCACTAGATTGTTTGCCTGCACCTGTCTGGCAGCCATGGCTGCCACTCCCTACATCTGCAGGGCTCCACTGTGTATCCCACTGACCTTCCTCGGCCACCAGCCACTCCCTGATGCGCTGCAGCTGGTTCAGTTGCTTCCGGTGCAGTGTCCTGTAGTGGCACTTTAAGGCCTCCAGGGTTCTTTGCATGCCATAGTCACTGAGGGATAGAGGGAGAGGGGACACACATGGGCTTAGTTGTGTGCTTTCACATCACCTATTGCACATACCTGTATCCTGCCTCAGCCTGGTGGCATACCCAGTCTTGGGTCAGCGGCATACCCATGGGTAGCAGGTGTGGGGTACACCTCTGACATGTGGGACCTCATTTCTCCCCACTGCTCCCCTGGACCTTTGACACATGCCCCTATGCCACCTCCAACAGTGCCATTTGGGCCCCTGATTCACCTGTGTCACCCCTCTGGTCCCTTCAGCTACCTCTGCAGTCCTCCTCCCTTCCCTTGCTCCCATCTGTTGCATGCAGTCTTGCCTTGGCACCATGGTACATGGTTGTGGACTGTGAGTGGCCTCGGCTGTGGGCAGGTGTCTTGGCAGGGGGCATCCACTGCTTCAGGGGCCACATCAGTGCATGGTTTGTTAGGCGCCATGCATGACAGGGTGTTGTGTTTTCTTCATACTCGCCATTACACATCTGTTAGTTCCTGTGGCATCACATTATCATCATGCTGCCACAGCCAGACAGGGGGTGGCGAGCAGTGGTGGCTGATCCCTTGCAGGGACAGACGGACAGCACATATGTGGTGGCTGTTCCCTTGCAGGGACAGACGGACAGCACATATGTGGATACTGCCACTGGCTCCCTCTAACCCCTGGGCCAGGGATGCAGGGGCGGGGGGGGGGGGCACATGTCCAGGGCATCCACACTGGCTAGTGAAGTCCCCTGGGGTGGGCAGCCCAACTCACAGCTCCCCATGCACTGGAAAATGCCTTTGCTGTGCCAGCCATGTGGTGTTGCTGCCATCCACCACCAGGAGATTCAGCGACTTTCCCGCTTGCGATGTCTGGATATGCCTACTGCTGTGGGCAGATAGGGATGGCACCTGTACCATGCATGGCCCATCCCTCCACTGTCACCTATTCTGCAACCATTGGTGCAGCCACCAGCATGTGGCTTGGCCCCACAGCCCTGTCTCCCTGTGCAGCACACAGCTGTGCTTTTCAGGGTACATATGGCCTAGCATGGTTCTCAGTCCCCTCCACCCATTCAGGTCTCCTTACCTGTGAAGGCGGAGTTGGATGGCCCTCCATATAGCCATGGATGGCCACAAGTTCAGCCACCAGCCCCCCCTGGGGTATAGCACCCCTCATACCACAGAATAGAATGGGCAGGAGCCTTGGACTCATCGGGGAAGAGGTTTACTGCTCTTCTTGCTGCTATGCCACTGGTGTCTATCCGCCCAGTCACAGGGAACTCTTGCACAGGTGTTGTCACTGCACGGGTACACCGGATGGGCGTTAAACAGGTTCATGCACACTTGCTGTCCCGCTTCTCTAGCTGCTGGTTTAGACACCTACATGGATATTGTGGGCTAACATCTTCTTAGGTGCCGAGCCTGGGTTCCGGCCCCTGCGTATATCCATCTATGCTGTGCTGGGCGCCTGCAGTTGTCCTTGGGTTGTGCCATATTTTTGAAGCTGTTTTGGAGGCGCATGACTCACAATTCAAGCACTTTTTCTGAGTGGGTATCTTTATGTGGTTATGGCATGCCTTAGCGCCTTGTTGAAAATCAGATCCGACATGTCTAGCCAGTCTGTCCAGTGGGGTTGCTAGGGTAGAGCCTATGCCCAGAGGAGGTTAATTTTCCCATACTTCTGGGGGTTTCTTGTGTGTGTAGGGAGGAGGATTTGTACCTGCCATGCAGTGTAAGTTATTTCCCCCTATGCAAGTGGCCACTTAACACATGCAAATAGCCTCTTATAGAATACTGGCTAGCATAAAAATACATGCCTTGTTTGCATGGTATGTACTTTCAGTGTAGATGGGCGCATGGGTAGAGTTTTGGCAGAGTATAGGCAGAGCATTCAAGTACCCACATAGATTATAAAATATTACTATTTACGCACGTTCTTGAAAAGTCTATGCATGAGCATCTTAACATATGGTGCATTTTCAGCCACTTCAATTAGTATTTTATAAAGAAAAGTAGGCATCTATCTTTTTTATATAAAATAGACTTAAAATATATGCATTTTGGCTACCTTAAACTAGACATCCGGTTAGAAAATTACCTTTAAAATACGACACAGAAAACCTGATGCAAATAGAGCTACATAGGATGTGTTATTGAGATACAGTGAATCAGACTGAGGACTAAGAATCCTGCTGCTTGGGAACGACAATGTGACAGTAACTTGAAATGTGTACTTGAAGAGGCTCCCTCTTCATGTATCATGACTCCATTTAAATTTGAGCAGATGGTGCCTATAGGTATCATATGAGACATGGATGGAGGTGAAGTTATGGAGCAATGAGGCATTGCACTGATGAAAATCAAGGTGAAACTGCAGAGTAACCATGTATAACTTCAATGCAAACTCAGAGGAGGCTGTGGAGGCTGAGAGACTTTGGGCAGTTCAGATGATACCAAGGGGATAGAGCTTAAAGAACAGTTACTCTGAAGGTCTTCCTGGACAACAAAAGGCATATCAACTCACTGACCTGTCATACAGAATGTAAATCCAAGAACCTCTGGAACCTTCAGACTGTGAGAATATCTATCTATCTATCTATCTATCTATCTATCTATCTATATCTATATCTATCTATATCTCTCTCTATATATATATACAGTATATATATATATATATATGTAAACTGCTCAAATGAGAGACCTTACTGGAGGAGAGAGTAGGAGAAAAGAAAGATTCTCCTCATGGGGAAACAACATGGAGAGTTGTGGAGTTTCCATCAGAGACTGTCACGGTGATGTTCAGGAGAGGATGGATCTTGAGAGTTGACCATTGAACTATTGCAAAAGATTATTGGAGGGCCAATAGAAAAAGGTCATCCTCCAAACTAGGCAGCACAAGGTTAACATTCTCTATCTATATTGCTGTACCACCTGACCCTGCATGAGGAGGGGAGATGCTGTAAGAGTTCCATAGAGAGCTAGTAAACTGTATTAGTCAGTTCAAGTTTGACCTTCCTCCCTCTCTCTGTGTCTAGTCATACTAGCACAATCCCTATGTAAAGAGTCATGTAACCATATATTTTGCAGTTTCCCTAGTAAAGTATTCTTGCATACAACCACAGAAGAGTGCTGAATCATTTCCTATTTCATAAAAAGTGTTTCTTCTGAAGGCGTGGAGGTCCCCATTGCATATACCCAGTTCTGAATCTTCTAAGGGTGGTTTCATTGAATAAATTCTCAGTTGGTGTCACTCTTAAAGATTTTCAATCTACAAAAAGGCTGGGTCAGCCTTAAGCAGCAAATGTTACACCTACTGGTCCCCTACAATATTTGATTGAGCACTGACTAATGAGAGCCTTCTAAGCAGCACAGGATTAAACCCCTGACTATCCTGTTCCATACTGTGTCTGGTGATCCGGGCTTTGGCAGGAACTGGGAAACCTAAATAGAATAAAAGAAAACTTCTATGATTCATTATTTTAATTCACCATAGTTTGGAATACAAGCAAGTTGGTTTAGATGCAAAACCTGTTACTCCAGGGTTTGTACTGAATAATGGATTCTGTTCTATTAATGACAGTATAAAACACCAGAGGATATTAGATCAATCAGACTGTTGGATTGACTAAGCATATTAAAGCCTCTCATTTTCTACTAGGTGTGGTGTCGTACAGGAATGAAAATGGACCATTCCACTGCATAAAGGAAAGCACATGTGATTGCCCCTAAATAAAATATTTCATATACAAATAGGATATTGAAGAATGATAAACTATTTCTAATGAATATACAATTAGATCTCCTATACCACCAAGAAATATAGGGATATCCCATTGACTTAGTACAGGGATATGAAACATTTCTCTGTTTACTGGTTTAGATTTGGGCAAGACTGATAGTCCTTATCTTTTGAAAGCCATGCAATAGCATAAGTTAATGATCTTGGTCCACTTCCCAGTGACCAGGTATCTACTGTTCCACTGGCACTATTCCACTGGCACTAATTGACATCCATATTGACATTCTCAGCAGTGAGACTAAGGGCCGAGTGACCATGGAGATTGACCAGTGGGGTCTTTCATCCCTAGACGTGATTCCTTTGTAAGAGGCTCGAGGCACTTTGTCAGGGCAGTGTAGGGAAGTTTGTTTTAGCACTGTGGGGTCGATGTATTAAACCATGAAAAATATGTGGCTTAGCCAGCCATTTTTGTGAACTAACAAATCCCATCCCAAGAGGAACTGACTATAAACTGAGGTAATTTTTTTGGCTTTTTGATTTCAAGTGCTCTGCCTCATTTCCTTTAAATGGGGGATTTTAAGTAGAATTTTATATTGCTAGGTTAGCTATTGGGTTATTTTTTTTGTTGCTGTAGTCATTTTTTACAGGAGTTTATTAGTTTTCTGTAGGACTTTTGTTTTTGCCTTTAGTTCAATGGGGAAAAAGTCACAGCACTCTGAAGTGTTTGTGAGGAGTTAGCTAAACTCAAAGTCGACAAAGAGATGGGACCAGATGGGCTACCTATGAGTACTGAAAGAGCTAGGGAAGTTCTGGTGGCTTCACTGTTTGACCTTTACAATGCTTTACAAGAACTGAATAAGGGCGAATGTGGTCCCTCTACCCAAAGTGGAAGTATGGTGGTGTTTGTGAATTAGAAGCCAGTTAATCTGATTGTTCTGGCAAGGAAATTAATGGAAATGCTGCTAAAAAATGATGGCGCTGTTTCTGAAATCCAATAGATTGCAGGATTCGAGGCAGCATGGTTTTACTAGAGGCAGGTCTTGTCAGACAAATTTGATTAATTTCTTTGATTATGTGACCAAAGAGTTGAATTGGTCTACTTAGATTTCAGCAGTCTTTGACACGGTTCCACATGGGTGGCATAAATAAACTGAGCACTTTGGGATGGACCATATGGTGACTGACTGGGTTAGAAACTGGTTGAGTGGGAGATGACAAAGGGTAATGGTAAACAGAGTTCACTCTGAGGATAAAGACATTACCAGCAGTGTGCCACAGGAATTGGTTCTTCGTCCACTTTTTTTTTTTAAAACTCTGTTTATTAATCCACATACATCACCGTACATAACATGACATGACATGTAACTGGTGCACTACATCTCCTAGTGGGGTGTACTCTTATCCACCGCCTGAGAGATAGCTCAATTTTCAGTGATAAAACATGACTCCCCCCCCCCACCTCCCTCCTCCCCCCTCCCTCCCTTCCTCCTCCCCCTCCCCTCCTTCCCTCTCTTCCCAATGAACATTACCCCCCCCCCCCTTATTCTACCCCCAGGAGTGAACTACCCCCTGCCTTCTCTCCATCTTGCCCCTTCTACCAACCCTGCAATCTGGCCTAAGGCCTTACCGATGGATCCTAAGGCCACTCCCTGATTTAATTCCTCTGCCCACCGAGCTTCCTCTCTGGAATAATCGGGGTGCACCCCATATTGGTCCAATCTCTTCTTCAAACCTGAAATCGTTAGTGGAGAGTCCCCTCCCAATGAGAAAAATTCCAGCAAATGGGCTTACCGCTCCCCAGATAACTCACCCGACGAAAGAGACGCCACATAGTGGGAAAGTTGTGCATATGCAAAGTAATGACTGCTACTCACCTCATATTCCCTACGCAGAGTCCCAAAGGATTTACACTTCCCCTCTAGGTCCACGACATATCCAACAGTTCGAATACCCAGTCTATACCATGCCTGAAATACGGTCGTTTCCGAACCAGGCATGAAAGTTACATTCCCCTGCAGGGGAAGCCAGCTCGAGACTGCTGGGGATCTGCCCCAATATTTATTCAGCTGCTGCCAGGTTTGCCGCACTGACATCAATAAGCCGCTCCCCCTTGCCTCTTTATGCAGCAGAAAGGTCTCCAAATGTAGGACTGCCAACAACGTCTGAGGAGCTACCATCACTTCTTCCAACGCTCTAGGGGTGTAGATCTCTGTACCACCTAACCAGTCGCCAATATGGAATGCCTGGCATGCCAACGCGTACAGTTTTTCAGATCTGGCATGCCTATGCCTCCTTTCTCCACCCCCCTTGTAGGCGATTCAACGGGATCCGTGCTCGGGCCCCCCTCCACAGGAAATCTCGAATCACCCTCTCAATTCTACCCAGATTCTTCTACAAAAGCCAAACTGGGAGGGTCTGCAGCCAATACAACACCCGCGGCAGCACTACCATCCCCAATGCCGCTGCCCTACCCAACAACGACAGCGGAAGAGGGTTCCATGCCTGTAGTTGCCTGCGGAGTTTCAGAAATACTCTCTCGAAATTCTGCCTATACAACTCCGCTGGATTCCGGGTCAAAAGAATTCCTAAATAGAGGAAAGAATCCGTCGCCCATTTAAGCGGAAAGGAGCCACTCCAGATCCCTTGAAGCGTACCCGACACATCTATGGCTTCTGATTTGTCCCGATTAATACACAGACCTGCAAAGCTTCCAAATCGCGCAAATTCCGCCAACAACCTAGGCAACGACTGTTGCGGGGAGAGCAAGTGCACCAGCATATCATCTGCAAACGCAGCCATTTTAAACCCCTGCTTCCCAATCTGCACCCCTTGTATCTCTGGTGACGCCTCTATCACCCATACCAACGGGTCTAAGTTCAACACAAACAACAGGGGGGAGAACGGGCAGCCCTGTCTAGTGTCTCTCTGCAAGGCGAAAGTATCAGACAATACTCCATTACAGACCACCCCGGCTGTAGGACTCGCATATAAGAGTGCCACCATTCTACAAAAGGACTCGCCCAGGCCATACCATGGCAGAAGGAATTTTAGATATCGCCAACTCACCCGATCAGACGCTTTCTCTGCGTCAAAGCTCACCAACAGTGACTTGAGCCTTTTTTCCCGAACCTATTCCAACGATGCTAAAATCTTTCGCAAAATCTCACTGCATATCTTCCCTTCACAAAGCCCACTTGCGCTCCATGTATTAAGTCTTCCAAAACCGATGCCAACCTCTCCACCAATATCTTAGATAAAACCTTCCCATCATAATTTAACAATGATATGGGCCTATAAGAAGTTGCCTGGAGCAGGTCCTTGCCATGTTTAGGTATCAGGTTAATATGTGCATGGTTCTCTCCCCACCTAACATTGCTCTGTTCGATGCGCTTGTGAAACACCGCCAACATAGCAGGCGCCACCAGATCACTCAACAGCTTATAGAACTCCGTCCCATACCCATCTGGTCCAGGCGACTTGCCGTAGGCATCAGCCTGGATAACCTGCTGCACTTCACCGAGACCTATGGGCCGGTCCAAATGGGCCTTCTGCTCTTCTCCAATCTGCAGCAAGTTCAGCACTCGACAATAATCCTCCATGTGGGTTCTCAATCCCTCCTCTGCAGAATATAACTTCTGGTAAAAGGCGCGAAATACTTGGGCTATCGTTCTGCTGTCTTTGTGCAAGGTACCCTGGTCATCCCTCAAGGCTGCCACCGCCTTATGGCCTCTGCTCCCCTGGAGGCACCTCGCTAAGAGCTTGCCTGGCCTATCCCCATAACGATATAGTTGATAGCGATAGCATAGAAAGGATTTCTTTGCTCTTTTATGGAGCAGCTCATTTAAAGCCATTTGCGTCTCCCACAAGCCCTTCTTGTTTACTCCACTAGGGCAACTCGTATATTTCCTCCTTTCTTTTACCAGTTTTACCGAAGCCAATCTCCAGTTTCCGCGCCACATAGCCAATTATATCCCCCCTCAATACCACTTTAGCCATCTCCCAGAATAGCTCTGGGTCACTTTGATGCTCCTGGTTGTAAAATGCAAAGTCCTGCCATTTCTGTTTCAAATAAAGGTGAAATGTCGAGTCCTTATACAACTCCAATGGGAATCTCCACCATTGCACCCTCGTACTACTACTTAGCCATTCAAGGTCTATCCAGATGAGGGCATGGTCTGATATTTCTACCGGGCCTATTTGGGCGTCCAATATGTGGGCGAAAAGTTTCTCTGAAGCTAAAATATACTCTATTCGTACACTCGAGCCATGCGCTCACGCATGATGGGTAAAATCCCTATCCGTTGGATGTAACAGACGCCACGGATCTATCGCCCCTAAATGCTGACGCAACCCCTGTAGCGCTTTGGTGGTTTGCGAACGTCCTCGATCCCCTCCTTTCGTCGTGTCCAACTCCACATCAAGCACTCCATTAAAGTCTCCGCCCAGAATCAACGGGGCATCTGGGAACTGTTCTATGTGAGAATGCCACACGTATATACAATGTTCTATCTAGGGTGTTGGGGCTATAGAGATTACCCAACACAATGGGCTTCCCCTCTAGCAACCCATATACCAACACAAATTTCCCATCTGGATCATGACATTCCTGCTCCATCACACATCGCACCTGTTGATGGATCAAAATCACCCCCCCCCCTTTTTTACCTCGGGCTGGCGCTCCCCATCCTTGTCCCACCCAATCTCTCTGCAACGTCTGGTGTTTCACCGCAGTCTGGCGGGTTTCTTGCAGCAGGGCAATATCGCAGTCATGTCGAGCCAGGGCCTTCAACAACTTATATCTCTTAATTGGGTTCCCTATACTGCATACATTCCAAGAGAAAATCTTCAGGTTGGTAGATCCAATTCAGGCTCTAATCCTACAGTGCGTAACATTACCCCAAGAGGGGCCTCCCCAGCCTGAAGCCCCCCCTGCAACTCCCGCTCATCTTGCTTGACCTCGAATTCCTTCCTCCCCTGGTAGGTAGTGCTCAAACTTAACTCCCCGTTGGGTGGCCCCACCCCTCCTCCCCCTCCCGCCCCCTTCCTCCCCTCCCCCCTCACCTCCTCCCCCTCCCGCCCCCTTCATCCCCTCCCCCTCCTCTCCACTTCCCTCCCCAACCCCCCTCTCCCTTCCTCCTCCCCCTCCTCCCCCCTTCCTACTTTACCCTTCATCCCTCTCCTATTCCTGGGAAGTCACTAAGATGTGAGCAGTTGCCCCCCTCCCCCTCTCAATGGCCCTACTGCCCCGCCCTCAGCCGTACTACTGGCCATGCATACCCCAGCTGCTCAAGAAAAACATACATATGGCTCTAACACCAATATACATTAGAACAGCGCATTGAGAATAAACACATGTCTAAAACTTTGAACAAACTCTCGCTGACCAGGATCTTGAACAGTCCAAGCCTTGGGAACTGGCTTTATGGTAACCCTTCACACTGAAAGCTCCCCCGATTTCCATCTCTGACACTGCCCCTTCAGGTCTCAGTCCCCGAGGTGCTAGGGCGTTCTTCCAGTGTTGATATCTCTCGTCTCGTCAATTCCTCCACATAGGGGGGGTCGCAGTTGTGGCTGACTCAAAGGCCCTACGCAGTCCCTCATGGGTCACTATTAGGTGTGCAGGACATTGCACCACAAATTGAATGTTGGCGTCAATCAGCTTTTGGCATACAGGTCCATATGCCCGCCGGCGCTGGCCCAGGGCCCCTGAATAGTCCTGCACAATGCGCACTTTGGCGTTGTCCTGTACAATAGTTCCTTTCTTGTGTGCAGCTCGAAGTACGGCCTCTTTCTGTGGGAACCTCAGGAACCTGGCCAGAACCACGCGTGGTTGGCCATCATTGGACCGCCTTGGCCCCACTCTGTGCGCACGTTCAATCTGCACTGGACCCCCTTCCTCTCCGCCCTCCAAAATACGCTTTACCAAGGCTTCCAGATAGGGCTACAGCTCCCGGTCCCCGATGTTATCCGGGATACCCAAGAAGCGCAGGTTGTTATGGCGCAATCTATTCTCTAGATCGTCAAGCTTGGCTTCTTGGGCTTGTATGGCTGTTCTCAGGCGGACTACCTCCTGTTGCAGTGCTGTCACATTTTCCTCTGCCTGTTCAATCCTGGTCTCCACCTCTGATACCCGGCTACCCAGTGATCCCAGCGAAGACAGTAACAGATCCATCTTCCCGTTCAGGGCATCAAACTGGGAGGCTAGTGCACCCGCCACCGCCACTGAGATCTCTTCCACTAACTCCGGTGTGGCCGGCGATTTGGGCATCAGCGTCGTCTCCACCATTTTTGGCTGCCCGGCAGGCTTTTCTTTCTCACACCGTCCCGCTTTTGCAGCCGCCGCCATGCGTTTCATCGTGGAATGCATTCTCCCACCTCCTTTCTGCTCTGCTGTGGTTAGGCAACCTCTTTGCTAGTGCCGAATGGCAATTTTACTGGCGAGAAGGGGGGTTGAGGCCCGGAGCTCGAGCAGCACTCGACCACCCGCGCTCACCACATCATGTGACCTTCCGGTCCACTTTTAACATTGTCATGATATTGTGGAAGGGCTTGTTAGCTAAAGTTTGTTTCTTTGCAGATGATACTGAAATCTGCAATAAGATAGACACCCTGTGAGGTATAGATAAAATGAGGAGGGATATAGCAAAGTTTCAAGAGTGGTTGAGTATTTGACAACTGAGATTTAATGCTAAAACATGCAGTCTTTCATTTGGGCTTCAAAATCTCAAGGGAGTGGTACAGTATAGAAGGAGAAGTATTGCTGTCCATGAAAGAAGAGCAGGTCCTGGGGTAATCATATCTGATTATCTTAAGGTGACCAAACAGTTAGAAAAGAATGCTGGGTGCACAGCGGGGAGGAATTGCCAACAGGAAAAAGGAAGAGATACTGCTTTTATATGTTTCTTGTGAGACCTCATTTGGATTACTGTGTGCAGTTCTGGAGAACACATGTTCAAAAAGATATAAGCAGGATGGAGTTGGTGCAGAGGGTGACTACTGTAAATGGTCAGTGATCTCCATCATAAAGCATCTGGGGATAGACTTAAAGATCTCAATATATATATGTGCACAATGGGAGAGCCTCTTTCAGTTAAAAGGAAGCTCTGGAATGAGGGGGTAAATGATGAAGGTGTAAGGGCATAGACTCAGGAGTAATCTGAGGAAATATTTCCTTATGGAAAGGGTGATGGATGCTGCAGCAGCCTCCCAGCAGTGATAGTGGAGACAAGGACTGCATCTGAATTCAAGAAAGCATAGGATAAGCACAGAGGATCTCTGAGGGAGAGGATTGGAGTGTAGAGCTTAGTATTTGCCATGCATGGGAAAAATGGATAGGCTGTATGGTCTTTATCTGTTGTCATTTTCCTATGTTTCTATGTAATGAGCTCCTGGCTCATCTAAATCCCTTAGATAAGTTTTCCAAGAAAATTCTCACATTTTGTCACAGCCAGGAACTTCATTTGTTCTGAACTATGGCAACATGTAAGAAATTGTTTTAAAAATGCCCTTGATGTACAGTGGTAGCAACTACTTAAAGGGGCTGCTGGCCTTGGCGTTTTTGGTCCTTCTGAGAGGAAACCTCAAGACCCTAGTGGTCCAATGGTCTTCCTACTGTCTTTGTAAAAGTGGCCATCCTAGCACCCCCTCATCTTTAGTTAATAAATGATTGTGCCCCTTCAATCCTTTTGCCCTCACGTGCTTATCACTGCCTTATTAAAAAAAAAAAACTTATTTGGAAGATTGACTCCTAGTGATATGTTCCGAGATGTTGTTAGGGGCCAGACACCATAAGAGCATAAGAACATTAGATCATAAGATATGCTATACTGGGTCAGACCAACGGTCCACAAAGGCCAGTATCCTGTTAAACAGTGGCCAGTCCAGGTCACAAGTACCTGTCAGGTTCCCAAAAGACCGATAGATTCCATGCTGCTTATCCCAGGGATCAGTAGTGGATTTCCCCAGTCCTCTTTAATAATGGCTTATGAGCTTCTCCAGGAACTTGTCCAAATCTCTTTAAACCCAGCTACACTAACAGCTTTTACTACGTCCTCCGGCATAAGAACGTTTTGTGAATGGATTGTTTCTCTCTTATGAGAAGGCTGTGGACTGGGATGATTCAGAGACTGGAAGGTAGAGGTGATGGGGGAAGTCCCCATGCCCACAGTGTCTTCTTTTCTTGAGACAGGCAGTTGGGACTTGAAGGCACATGATTAAGGGACTTGAAGGCAAGTCAATTTTTCAGTCCTAGACCAGGGCCCAGCATGAATCTGAGGCGCCCAAGGAAGGCCTGAGACACAGAACCAGTGGCCCCTTCAAGTACTGCTGCTGTATAAAGCCATCTCAGGGGCCAGCTGAGAAATAATGACACCTCAGTGCGATAGTGTTTTATATTTTTTGTAAAATCCATTGTGTGAAGCTTTTTTTTTGCATTTCATTTTCACAAAAGTCTGCATTAATAAGCATACATTTTCATGCATTTGCATCACAGTAGCTGATTAATGTGGAATTTAGATAAACCTTCATGCGGTATGGACTACGCATGAAGCTATACTACTGTGAACAGGGCCGGTCCTAGAGTTGGTTCAAGGTGTTGGCGCCCTGGGCAGACTTTAAGCTTTACACCCCTCTCTTGGCTGGCAGAATCTATCGTTTAGTTTTCAATGCCCTGTTCTTTGCTGCCCTCCAGAAGCTGCTGCCCTAGGTGACCGCATAGTTGGCCTAGTGGTTGGGCCAGCCCTGACTACGAAGGGCACTTTTATGAAGCCATAAAAGCATACTTCATGTGTATTTTTTAGCATTTTGTGTATTTTTTTTCACCTGAAGCACATTTCTGCAAGTGGCTTTGCACCATAAGGCATGTTTACAAAATCGCACTAACCATTTGTGCGGGGTTTGCTGCAGTAAGATCGCCACGCTGAAAGTTAACACGTGACTCTGCTCTAAAAATCCTATGTTAACTGGTATGACACGATTGTGCAGAGACTGAAGGGCTGGGACAGAATATGGCTTTGATTGCACATTAGGGGTGCATGCTAACTGCAGATGTTTCCATTAGTGAGGGTGCCCTTAACACCACCTGAACAGGTGGCATTAAGTGCATCTGCATGCTGGATTGTGCTGTGCCATGTGTTTGGAACATGCCAACGATAGGGGGATGGACACGCTTGCTCCCTGAATCTGACACAAGCCTCCATGCTAGATTTGTGGCCCAAATGCACGCTGACAGTACACTCTTTAGTAAACAGACCCCTGTCTTTGTTCTATAACTAAATGGGGGACTTTGATTTCTAGTACTCAGTCTGGTATTTTTCAAGACTTCTGTATAACTTGATATCGTTTGTGACCGTTCCGCTGTATGAGGCAAAAAATGTACAGCAGTATTTTTATTTTTGTATTTGTAAGTTTCAATAAATAGTTGAACCATAAAAAAAGGCGAGAAAGTAGAAAAAATTCACTGCCCTTAAAAAAAAGCAAGCTGAATACACTAAAATTTACTTATTATCTAATCATTTTCTAGACAATCACTTCAGTACACACACCTCAAATAGAATTGTCTTTATTTTATTTGAATAAGATAACAATTAAGTTTGGAAATAACTTTAGACAGAGATTATAGATTTCTTCAAACACTTGTTCTTATACTGGTGAAGTAACTGCATTAAGCCAACAACTTTCAAGTGAAAACAATTATAGAAGAAATGAAAACAAAAGATATCGAGAAGCAGAAAATTGAAAAAATCTCAAAAGGTCAAAAAGAAGAAAACCAAGCCAACATTTGTGATGTTAGCAGATCACAAAGGCATCAGAACACACATGAAGAAGTCTGCTTTCACTTTAGATTAAAGTATTTTTCCTTTATAAATGAAGAAATTTAGTGATGACTCACAATAAATATTACAGAACAGCCAGGAATACAAAGGGATGTTAAGCAATTTTTATTATGCCATTAAGAACAAATTAGTTGTAACTGTGATCAAAGCGTGTAATGCATTCCACACTCTGAAAGCTATGAATAATGAACTTTTTAGAAGCTCTCCTTTAAATGGTGTCAGTATTTATAGAACGGCAATCTCTTCAACAAGGAGTTTTCAAATGGTTAATTTTTATCTCAGTTTACTGTATGTAAGAAAGCAGCATTCATAGGAGGGTTGCAACACCAAATCAATCTAAAGCAGTGCTTTCTTTCTAATATCAGCATGGGGCCTGATTTTCAAAGGCATTTACACACAGGGGCGGCCCAAGGGGGGTGCGGGGCCATGTGCGGAGACTCGGTGCGGGGCCTCATTTGCATAAGTGGCCTTATTTGCATAAATATTTGCATAATGTTACCATACACTAACTTTTAGTAAACATGTCTCTTAATGAGTGTATGGATAAAGAAAGACTAAAAGATTTCTACATTACTATAATCCAGTGCCAACCGCCAGGCACATTAGGAACTACTACAAACGCTGCCCATTTAGAATCCATAGCAAACCCGCCATATCCTGACAGCATTACCAGGACTCACAAAGCACCATACCCTACCTATCAAAAGGCAACACTGCAAATATTAAACCAATACATTTCAGAGAATACTGGGGAAAGAGAACAAGTGGCAATGTCAAATAGGAATTACATAAACAGAATACCTCAGCTCAGTTACACATGCAGAACATAGACCATCATCAAACAAGGAATCACAATTTAGAAACAGGAAGGCAATAACACAGGTACACTAAAAAATTTTTTTTTTAAACTGCCTCTAATGTTTCGATTGATTTTTACGTTTTTTGGTGCGCTGAATCCAAATCTGGTAACCAATTTGCTCCATCACGTACAGATTTTTTGCTACATTGGGTTAGCAGTTTGAGGTGAACGTTTCAGATTGAGTGCGATCGAGATAAAAGTTTCTTGGATGAATTCTTTATACTAATTGTTTAGTAGTTATTCAAATAAGAATAAAGAAAATTGTAACAAGGCAGCACATAAGAATAGAGTAATGTCAACAAAACACACTGTGATGGTAGCAAAATTGTCTGCACTTAAAACAGCCACATACATGTGCACAAACATTGAGCATATAAGAGCGAGGTTAGACACAAAGCAAAGCAAAGAAATGTGCAAAAAATGTTGTACAGGTATGTATGTAAGAATAGAAAACGCAAACCGCACCATTGCAATACATGAAGACAAACACCCGATGGTGTGAAAATAAAATTCTAATAAATGAGATCCGACACTGTGGTAATAACTAGCAAATTTTTATTTCAAAGTTTAGTAAAAACACGATATTTGTCAACACAGTTTAGATTTTAAAGTCATTCTTGGGTCAATCAATCTCCTGGTGGGCCCGTTTCTTCTTCCCCCGAATGCTTCTTTTGGTGCGCTGCTTGGCGTAATTTTCATCTGGGGTTTCCCGCAGCAGCAACCAGCAGAAATCAGCCATCATAGTGGTGTTCCATCTTCCTTGGTACCTTCTCTCTGCGTCCTTGATGTCCTGGTGAAACCTTTCACCTTGTTCTTCACTGTACGCCCCCAAGTTTTCGGGAAAGTAGTTCACATGGGAGTGCAAGAAATGGACTTTCAGGCTCATGTTACAGCCTTGTTCTTTGAAGGCATTGAGCATCCTGGCAACAATATCCTTATAGTTCTCATCCCGCCTGTTCCCCAAGAATTTGAGAACAACATCCTTGAAGGAATCCCAGGCTTCTTTTTCCTTCTCAGACATCGTTTCAGCGAATTCTCCATCTGAAATGAGTTTCCTTATATCAGGGCCAACAAACACTCCTTCCTTTAGCTTTGCTTCAGAAAGTCGGGGGAACTTTGAGCAAAGGTACCGAAAGCACTCACCATCTTTTGGAAGGGACTTGATGAATTGCTTAATGAGACCCAACTTAATGTGGAGAGGTGGTAATAGAATTTTATCACGAGGTACCAAGCTCTCATGAAGAACATTTTTCTCACCGGGTCTCAAATACTCCCGAATTGGCCAGTCTTTTTTCCCCCAGTGTAGGTCGCGGGCCCGGCTATCCCACAAGCAAAGGAAGCAGGGATATTTGGTGAAACCGGATTGCTGCCCTAATAGCATGGATAGAATTTTAAAGTCTCCACAAATCATCCACTTATGCTCATCATAACGAATCTTCTGAAGAATCAGGGCCAAATTCTCGTATTTTTCTTGGAGAATAACAGAGTGAGCAATAGGAACTGAAGCGAATGTGTTGCCATTATGAAGAAGAACACCTTTTATGCTGTCTTTTGACGAATCAATGAACAGCCGCCATTCAGCAGGATCATACTTGAGTTTAAACTTTTCCATCACTCTGTATATATCGTTGCAAAATACCAAATCTTCCTCTTTGCTGAAATACTTCAAAAATTGTGTCTCGCGGTTGCGGTACCAATAAAAAGTTGTTCCTGGTGACAATAGATTTTTCTGTTTAAGCTGAGAACCTAGCAGTTGGGCAGCATCTTTTGGGAGTCCTAAATCCCGGACTAAATCATTCAATTCAGCTTGAGAGAAAAGTTCAGGTTTCGGATCTGGTTCAGTTTCAAACTCGGAAGTACTGGACTCATCGGGAAAAGCCATCTGATGAGTCTCATCATGATCAGAACTGTCCACACAAATATGATCCAAAGATTTTGGTGGTTCAGGCACAGGTACTTCGTTGCTATGAGGCATAGGCCTAATTGCTGAGGGAAGGTTGGGGTAACTTATTACGTTCTTATTTTTTAAGTTGTATCCCTTCACAATGCAAGAGCAAAAATAGCAGTCACTGCTGTGGTCTCTTTGTTCACGCCACATCATAGGTATTCCGAAACGAAATGCTTGTTTTTTACCTTTCATCCATAAGCGTAGATCTTCCTCACATGTCTTGCACACTTTGTGAGGAGCCCACGGTTTGTCTTGATCGCCTAACTTCAAACCGAAATAGGCGAAATATACTTTTTTAATAAATGCAGAAATGTTCCTCTGCCGCTTTTTCACGGTATATTCCCCACAAATAAAACAAAAACTGTCCGGAGAGTTGACGCAACCTCTGGCTCTGTGAGCCATCACAAATACACAGCACTGCAAACTACAACTGTAGTGAACCACTTCGGAATAAAGCTGGATTACGACTGAGCAAACAAAAGATAATAATGAACTTGCAAGAAACTGAAATTTGACAGGAACGTTCATGTCGCAACCACCGTGTTTGAGCGAGCGAACGAGGCGAGGCGAACAGGAAAGAACATGCGCCAGCGCGAGTACTGGATTTAGCCCCCCGCCTCCCAATTGTCCTGTTAATGTATAAAATGAATACAAAACACTCTAAAATATCATGAGGGAGTGTTTCTAGTTAGTTAACCATTACTACCTCTATTTTGGGCCAAGAAAATAAACTGCAGTCGGCTAAAAAGAAATTATGTGAACATTCCTTATATGGGTAAGAAATCTAATTTTGCAAGAAAACGTGACGTGATGGAACATTTTGGCTATTTTTCCTGGATTCAGCACCCCAAATCTATAGGAATCAGTTGCAAAACTGGAGGCAGTTTTTTGGTAGTGTACCTGTGTAATTAAACTGGGAACCCCAAAAGCCAAACTTGGAATGTACAACACCACTGTAGAAATAAAACTATAAATTAATTTCCTCTTGTACCAAACAAAGCGCAGACGTTAATGATGCACATTTCCCAGAGCTTTCATATTCCAGTTAATAAATTCAAAATAAAGAGATATCTTTCTACCTTTTGTGCATTTTTTTTCAGTTGCAATTGCTCCAGCCACTTTCTTCTGGTTTCTTCATGTTTTCTGCTAACTCTCCATCATCTGCTGTCCATTTGTTCTTTCTTCTCTCTTCTAGTTTTTTTTTCCATTCTCTCTCTCTACATCTACTTTAACATACTAATCTTTCTCCTTTTGCTCTTTCCTCATTCCTATTTCATCCACACAAATTTTACCCCTCCATCCTCAATCCCCACTTACTCTCCCAATAACCGGCCAATTGTAGATTTTTCATCCCTCCCACACTAAATATTTTTCCCCTCTCCATTTTACTCTCCCAGCCCCATCCCATTCTAATCCTCCCCTAACATCAGCTCCCTTCTAGTTCCAGTCTCACCCAGCATCCATTCCCTTCTAGTTCCTGCATCAGCCCATTTCCAGTCCTACCCCCCATCAACCCATTTCTGGTCTTAGCTCCCCCATCCATTTTCAGTCTGAGTCCCTTCATCAGCTCATTTCCAATCCTAGCCCCCCATCAGCCCATTTCTAGTCATTTCCTAGCCCCACCATCAGCCCATGTCAAATCCTAGCTCCCCTCCACTCAGCCCAATTCCAGTCCAAGCCCCCCCCATGAGCCTACTTCCAGTTCTAGCCCCTCCATGAGTCCATTTCAATTCAAGCCCCCCCAACAGCCCATTTCCAGTACCAGTCCTAGCCCCCCATCAACCCACTTCCAGTCCTAACCCCCCATCACCCCATTTTCAGTTTAAGCCCCCCCTATAACCCATTACCAGTCCTAACCCCCCATCAGCCCACTTCCAGTCTTAACCCCATCAGCCCATTTCCAGTCAGCCCCCCATAGCCCACTGCCAGTCCTAACCCCCCCCTATCTGCCCACAGCCCATTACCAGTCCTAACCACATAAGCCCACCTCAAGTCCTAACCCCTCCCCATCAGCCCATGTCCTGTCCTAGCCCCCCCATAGCCCATTATCAGTCCTAATCCCCCCATAGCCCATTACCAGTCCTAACCCCCCCATCACCCCATTCCCAGACAGCCCCCATCAGCCCACAGCCCATTACCAGTCTTAACCCCCCCAGCCCATTACCAGCCCTATCACCCCATCACCCCATTTCCATACAGCCCCCATCAGCCCACAGGCCATTACCAGTCTTAACCCCCCCCCCCATAGCCCATTACCAGTCTTACCCCCCCATAGCCATTACCAGTCCTAACCCCCCAACAGCTCACAGCCCATTACCAGTCCTAACCCCTCCCCATCAGCCCATTTCCTGTCCTAGCCCCCCCATAGCCTATTATCAGTCTTAACCCCCCCATAGCCCATTACCAGTCCTAACCCCCCCATCACCCCATTCCCAGACAGCCCCCATCAGCCCACAGCCCATTACCAGTCTTAACCCCCCCAGCCCATTACCAGTCCTAACCCCCATCACCCCATCAGCCCACAACCCATTACCAGTCCTAACCCCCCCACCCGCACACAGCCCATTACCAGTCTTAACCCCCCCCAGCCCATTACCTGTGATATCACCCCATAACCCCTTTTCCAGACAGCCCCCATCAGCCCACAGCCCATTACCAGTATTAACCCCCCCCCCGCAGCCCATTACCAGTCTTAACCCCCCCGCCCGCAGCTCATTACCAGTCTTAACACCCCCCAGCCCATTACCAGTCTTAACACCCCCCCAGCCCAGCCCATCCCAGCCCAGCCCAGCCCAGCCCATTACCAGTCTTAACACCCCCCAGCCCAGCCCAGCCCATTACCCGTCTTAACACCCCCCCAACCCAGCCCAGCCCAGCCCAGCTCCATTCTTAACACCCCCCCCAGCCCAGCCAAGCCCAGCCCAGCCCATTACCCGTCTTAACACCCCCCCAACCCAGCCCAGCCAAGCACCAGTCTTAACACCCCCCCAGCCCAGCCCAGCCCAGCCCAGCCCAGCACCAGTCTTAACACCCCCCCCAGCCCAGCCCAGCCCAGCCCAGCACCAGTCTTAACACCCCCCCAGCCCAGCCCAGCCCAGCCCAGCCCCAGTCTTACACCCCCCCCAGCCCAGCCCAGCCCAGCCCAGCACCAGTCTTAACACCCCCCCCCAACCCAGCCCAGCCCAGCACCAGTCTTAACACCCCCCAGCCCAGCCCCAGTCTTAACACCCCCCCCAGCCCAGCCCAGCCCAGCCCCAGTCTTAACACCCCCCCCAGACCAGCCCAGCCCAGCCCCAGTCTTAACACCCCCCAGCCCAGCCCAGCCCAGCACCAGTCTTAACACCCCCCCAGCCCAGCCCAGCCCAGCCCAGCACCAGTCTTAGTACCCCCCAGCCCAGCCCAGCCCAGCACCAGTCTTAACACCCCCCCAGCCCAGCCCAGCCCAGCCCCAGTCTTAACACCCCCCCAGCCCAGCCCAGCCCAGTCCAGCCCCAGTCTTAACACCCCCCCCCCCAGCCCAGCCCAGCCCAGCCCAGCCCAGGTCTTAACACCCCCCCCCCCAGCCCAGCCCAGCCCAGCCCAGGTCTTTACACCCCCAAGCCCAGCCCAGCCCAGCCCAGCCCAGCACCAGTCTTAACAGCCCCCCCCCATCGGCTTATGGCAAATTTAAAATAAAAAAACCCCCCTGGCTCTGGCTGCTGCCGCTGCCGCCGCGGCAGCAGCAGAATGGACTGTCCCGCGGGGCCCCCGCTCCTCACTGAGCCTCGCTGCTAGGGCTGTCAGATTCGCGAAGGGAGAGTGTCTCCCTCGCGTCTCTGTTATGCCCGCGGGGGCTAATGGGAAATTTCCCATCAGCCCCTCGCGTCTAAAGGGGCAGATGGGAAATTTCCCATTAGCCCCTGCGGGCTTAACAGAGACGCGAGGGAGACACTCCCTTCGCGAATCTGAAAGCCCTTGCAGAGAGGCTCAGCGAGGAGAGGGGGCCCCGCGGGACACTCCATTTTGCCGCGGAGGCCGCGGCAGCAGCCAGAGCCAGCTTTTTTTTTTTTTTTTTTTTAATATAATTTAAAAAAAAAAAGCAGAATGTTCTTTGCGCGGGGCCCCCTGAAACGCAGGGCCCTGTGCAAAGAACATTCTTGCTCAATGGACGGGCCGGCCCTGTTTACACGGGTAACTGCCCATGTTACCCATGTAAATGCCTTAACCGGGATTTTCCAAAGGCACCTGCATGGGTAGTGCCTTTGGAAAAACCCAGCTAAGTCCCTAACGTGCCCAGATACAATACGGTTAGCATCGGGCCGTGTTGGGGGTATTCCGAGGCAGAGCGGGGGCAGAGGTAATGAGCACAAATGCTCGAAGCCTAGCCAATAAAGTTCCTGACCTGGAAGCCCTAATGGCAGAAACGGACTTGGACATTGTGGCCATTACAGAAACATGGTTTAACGAGTCACATGAATGGGATATAGCCATAGCTGGCTATAATTTATTTAGGAGAGACAGAAAAGGAGGAGGAGTAGCCTTATATGTCAAAAGCAATATTAAAGCTGCTAAAATGCAGGGGATGTGGGGAAAAGAAGAAGCGCTGTGGATTGTGTTGGAAAGAGGAGATGGCACTGTCATCCATGCTGGTGTAGTCTACAGGCCTCCAACTCAAACCAAAGAAATGGATAGAGACTTGATTATTGATATTGCAAAGGTAGCCATGAAGGGGGACAGTGCATGAAAATCTCTTTCATGCATATTCATTGTGGTTATCCTGAAAACCTGACTGGCTAGATGTTTCCCGAGAAGTGGTTTGAGAAACCCTGAGGGAAGAGCAACATAGAAGGAGCAATAAAAATCACAATGTAAAAGGGATCTTACCCAGAAATTCTGTAAACCTCAATACAAAATTACAAGTCCTTACCCTCTACCTTACATTATTCAGATACTTGGATCATTTTCTGGTGCCTTGTTGTTGTTATGGTTTTCAAACAAAAAAAGAAAAAAACCCGACTGTTTGAAGAACAATGAAATTGAGACAGGAGGCCTGTTATCTCACTTTCCTATTGCCTCCAAATCCCATGATGAAGTGCAGACGATGCTGTCATAGAGAGATGGTGTCCAGGCATGTTTGATTGCTGTATGCCAGGGCAACTGTTCAAGTTGGAGAGCTCTGTACTTCAGGGAAGGATACACTGACTTCAAAAGCCACAGAGTCAACTATACTGTAAGGCATAAAGCAAGCCGAGAGCCGCCGATTCCTGGCTGGCAGAATAGATCTCCACAATATCATCTGTCACGGGATGTGAAATGACAGATGCCAAGGCTAGTAGTCCTTCTGCCTTGAATAATGTTTTTCTGACCACTGCTGCAGAACTAGTTTCATCATAGAAAGCGGAACAGCGGTGGTGGGCATTGCTCTCAGCCGTTCTGGAGGAAGCCAAATGAATGCACATGCATCCTTAGGCAGATGAGGAGGCTGTTGGCAGCTGGGAGGGAAAATAGAAAAAGGGAAGGGCGTTGCAAATAAGATGAAGAGGCTGTCTGAAACCTGAGTCCCCAGAGAAGCCAGAGGCTATAAAGGATGTTATTACCCATTTATATAGCATGTCTTCTGACCATTTTTTTTAGCATAGGACATTTTGAAATACTTCCTGACTCTGTGTTCCCTGGTCATCCTTACTGGAAAAATATAGAATCAAACTGCACACACTGGGAGATATAAATCTCTTTGGGACAGCTACTTTCCCTACATAATTGAAGGGTTTAGATAGTATGGGAAAACAATACAGTGTATGAGTGGGTAGCAAACATCAAAGACATCCTGCAGTGAAGTCTGAAATAGAGAAACAGACAAAAGAATAGAAACATGAGGGCAATATGCCAAAGGACTCTGTCAGTAACACAAGGCCTGATAGGGTGAGAAAGATTTGTGCATTATGACAGGATTGCCCAAATGAAACTTTTACGATTTAACCTCATGATAAAAGCACAACCTTTTTTCAGTTGGAAGCAGACTGCAATTTTGGGGCATGTTTGCTAAAGGTCTGCTGGTTGCGGGGGCATAACATGCAGATGGCGTACATTCCTATAATGGCGGAGCCTAGAGGCAGTTAGACACAAGGGGCCGCAGAAAGCTACTAGTGCCTCTCTATTCGCATCACTAGCATAGTAGCAGGGAACACATGGCCATAGAGCATGCGCATAGTGCACACATTCACATAGGAAAGCCAAAGAGTTAATAGGGCAGCTGTGAGTTGAGGAACCACTATGGAGAGCAGGAAATGTGACGTAAGCACACATACAGGAAGGTAGCAACTGACCAGTTCAGAATAGATAGGGATGACCGGGAATCAGGGGCGGCTCAAGGGGGGTGCGGGGCCATGTGCGGAGACTCGGTGCGGGGCCTCATTTGCATAAGGGGCCTCATTTGCATAAATATTTGCATAATGCTACCATACACTAACTTTTAGTAAACATGCCTCTTAATGTGTGTATGAATAAAGAAAGACTAAAAGACTTCTACATTACTATAATCCAGTGCCAACCGCCAGACACATTAGGAACTACTACAAACACTGCCCATTTAGAACCCATAGCAAACCCGCCGTATCCTAACAGCACTACCAGGACTCATAAAGCACCATACCCTAACTATCAAAAGGAAACGCTGCAAATATTAAACCAATACATTTCAGAGAATACTGGGGAAAGAGAACAAGTGGCAATGTCAAATAGGAATTACATAAACAGAATACCTCAGCTCAGTTACACATGCAGAACATAGACCATCACCAAACAAGGAATCACAATTTAGAAACAGGAAGACAATAATTAAACTGGGAATCCCAAAAGCCAAACTTGGAATGTACAACACTGTAGAAATAAAACTATACATTAATTTGCTCTTGTACTAAACAAAGCGCAGACGTTAATGATGCACATTTCCCAGAGCTGACATATTCCAATTAATAAATTCAAAATAAAGAGATATTTTTCTACCTTTTGTGCATTTTTTTTCAGCTGCAATTGCTCCAGTCACTTTCTTCTGGTTTCTTTGTGTCTTCCGCTAACTCTCCATCGTCTGCTGTCCATTTGTCTTTTCTTCTCTCTTCTAGTTTTTTTCCATTCTCTCTCTCTACATCTGCTTTAACATACTAATCTTTCTCCTTTTGCTCTTTCCTCATTCCTATTTCATCTACTTAAATTTTACCCCTCCATTCTCAATCCCCACTTACTCTCCCAATATCCGGCCAATTGTAGATTTGTCTTCCCTCCCACACAAAATATTTTTTCCCTCTCCATTTCACTATCCCAGCTCCATCCCATTCTAATCCTCCCCCAACATCAGCTCCCTTCTAGTTCAAGCCCCACCCAGCATCCGCTCCCTTCTAGTCCCCGCATCAGCCCATTTCCAGTCCTAGCCCCCCATAAGCCCATTTCCAGTCCTATCCTAGACCCACCATCAGCCTATTTCCAGTCCTAGCTCCCCCATCTATTTCCAGTCCCATCCGAGTCCCTCCATCAGCTCATTTCCAATCCCAGCCCCCCATGAGCCCATCAGCCCATGTCAAATCCTAGCTCCCCTCCACTCAGCCCATTTCCAATCCAAGCCCCCATGAGCCTACTTCCAGTTCGAGCCCCTTCATGAGTCCATTTCAATCCAAACCCCCACCACAGCCCATTTCCAATCTTAGCACCCCCCCAACAGCCAATTTCCAGTCCTATTCTAGCCCCTCCATCAGCCCATTTCCTGTCCTAGCCCCCCCCACTCACCCATTTCCAGTCCTAGCTCCCTCCCCCTCACAACCCATTTCCATTCCAAGCCCCCGTCCCCATCAGCTATTTGAAGTTCAAGCTCTCCTTCCACTCAGCCCATTTCCAGTCCTAGCAACCCCCCCAGCCCATTAACAGTCTTAGCCCCCCCAGCCCATTACCAGTCCTAACCCCCCATCAGCCCATTTCCAGTCCTAGCCCCCCATAGCCCATTACTAGTCCTAACCCCCCCATCAGCCCATTACGTCCTTACCCCCCCATCACCCTATTTTCAGTCCTAGCCCCCCCATCAGCCTATTTCCAGTCTTAGCCCCCCATAGCCCATTACCAGTCCTAATCCCCCATCAGTCCATTACCAGTCCTAACCCCTCCCATAGCCCATTACCAGTCCTAACCCCCATCAGCCCATTTCCAGTCTTAGCCCCCCCCATAACCCATTACCAGTCCTAAACCTCCCCATCAGCCCATTTCCAGTCTTAGCCCCCCCATAGCCAATTACCAGTCCTAACCCCCCATCAGCCCATTTCCAGTATTAGCCCCCCCATAGCCCATTACCAGTCCTAAACCCCCCATCAGCCCACATCCAGTCTTAGTACCCCCCATAACCCATTACCAGTCCTAAACCTCCCCATCAGCCCATTTCCAGTCAGCCCCCCCCATAGCCCATTACCAGTCCTAAACCCCCCCCCATCAGCTCACTTCCAGTCTTAGCACCCCCCCATGGCCCATTACTAGTCCTAACCCTCCCCTATCAGCCCACTTCCAGTCTTAGCCTCCCCCCCATAGCCCATTACCAGTCCTAAACCCCCTTCCCCCCTATCATCCCAAATTAAAAAATAAAAAAAAACAGCTGCTACTGCCGCGGCAGCATCAAGAGTGCCGCCGCGGGGGCCCCCCGCCTGCCTGGCAGAGCCTCCCTGTATCGTAGGCTAGCGTTGAATCCCCGAATGCAGGCTTCTTTCAGAGCCGCGAGAGTTTCCTTTCTCGCGGCTCTGTTAATCCCGCCGGGGCTGATGGGAAATCCCCGGCGGGATTAACAGAGCCGCGAGAAAGGAAACTCTCGCAGCTCTGAAAGAAGCCCACGTTCGGGGATTCAACGCTAGCCTACGATGCAGGGAGGCTCTGCCGGGCAGGGGGGCCCCCGCGGCGGCACTCTTGATGCTGCCGCAGCAGAAGCAGCTGGTTTTTTTTTAAACTTGGGATGATGAAGAATGTTTTATGCGCGGGGCCCCCTGAAACGCAGGGCCCTATGCAAAAAACATTCTTGCTCAATGGACGGGCCGGCCCTGCCGGGAATAGACACAGTTGGCTGCACAGCTCAGGGCAATGGCGCTAAGTAGAAGAGGGCGAGACATGTGAATCAGAAAAGCCAACACATGCAGAGAGTCAGTGCTGCATCCCTAACTGTGTGAGATAGGGTGAAAATGTGGCATCTGGAGATGCAGGTGGCCTTGTATGGGATCAGGCAGGGTGTCCACAGTGTCCAGTTTGGGGGCCAGGTATATGAACAACCCTCACCCTGAGGTGCCCAGGGTGCCTGTTCACCTAGGCTGCAGGGAATACAGTACATGGCCTTGGGGGTATGGTGTGGTGTGGCATCATAGCTAAAGTTGGAACCAGCAGAGTACAGTGGGTGTGGGCATGCAAATTAGGTGTTTCATATACTGGCAGGATGACTGCGTGCCATCAAAAGTGCTTTCTGACCCCTGCCTCACCTACATAGGGGATGGGGGATGGGGGATGGGGGGTGGGGGCATGTAGTAGTTCATACATGGCAGCGGCATGACTCTGGGGGTCATGCCACTTCCATGGGCCATGTTCCTGTGGACAGGTGTCCTCTCATCCTGACCAAGTGAAGATGTGGTTGAGGCCTACCAGCTTTAAGTAGCTACTTAATATTTCTACCACAGATCTTGGGCATTCAGTGTTGGAGCTCACTGATTGATATCTTCTTTTTGGCTCCTTTGCTCAGGGGCTGAGGTTTCTTTGGACATGGGGAGCTCTTGTCCTCCTTTCTGGTTTAGTGGACCTTTGTTTCCTTTACTCCTGGGGGCTGTTTGGGATTCACCACTTCTATGTGGTATTTCCCAGAGCTTCTTCCGGTAAGAGGGATCTTGTGGGCCCTCTGTGGATAGATGACTATGCACCCCTAGTTATTGTATATGTTAGACCACAGGGGTGGTTGTTCTATATGGTGGGCCATGGGGATTCTTCCTGGTCCTATGAACCCAATGTGCAGTTTGCCCTGAGCATGTGGGCTTCTTGTGCTTGGTCTTCACACACTCTTAGCCCTTGGACTCCCTTCCCCCAACATTAGAGACACAATCCAAAATTTCTTTGGTCCTGTCCAAACCATATAAGAGAAGTGACTGAGAGTTGGAACCCAACCCCCCTTCCCCAGAGGTCTTATACTGTGCTCCCTACAGCCTAGGTGAATAGGCACCCTGGGTGAGGGGTTCATATACCTATCCTTATGATGGACACAGTCTGATTCCATACACAGCCTCCTGCATTTCCAGATGCCACATTTGCATCCTATCTCTCACAGTTAGGGATGCAGCACCGAATTGCATGCCCTGCCCTCTTGAACTTAGCCCCCGTGCTCTGCGCTATGCAGTCAGTTATGCTTCTTCCTGGTCATTCCTCTGTATTCTGAACTGGCTAGTTGCTACTTTCCTGTATGTGTGCTTGGGGCACATTTCCTTACTGTCCACAGTAGTTTCTTAGCCCACATATGTCCTAATACTGTGCTTGTGGCTTTCTTTTTCTGGACGTGTGCTGCAAATGCATGCACTATGCACATGCGCTATGTCTATTCGTTCCCTACTACTGTGCTAGTAACACGACTAGTGCAGTGGTAGTAGCCTACAGTGGCCACATCCCTTGTGTCTACCACAGCCAGTAGGCTCTGCAATGTCAGGAACGTGTAATTTTCATGCACTATCTGCTGAGCTTTAGTAAACATGCCCCTTAGATCTGATCATAAACTGCAGCATATCAAAATAAAGCTAACTTGAATTAGTCTATCCATTTCATTCCTGGTGCAATGCTGTTGGCTTCCATTAATCACTGGCTTTCAATTCTCTTCAATGCTAGGGAACTTCTGTGCTTATCCTAAGCTTTCATGAATTCTTTTGTTGCCTCTACTGCCTCCACTGACTGACCGTTCCATGCAACCACCACCCTTTCTATGTAGCAGTATTTTCTGATTTGCTACTGACTTCCCCTTCAGAGTCACATACCATGACCTCAGCATGCCATCCGGATATTTACATAAGAACATAAGATATGCCATACTGGGTCAGACCAAGGCCCATCAAGCCCAGTATCCTGTTTGTAACAGTGGCCAATCTAGGTCACAAGTACCTAGCAGTTTCCCCAGAAGACAGAGGTTCCATAATGCTTGTATTGGGCCAAGCAGTGGATTTCCTGGGTCCCCTTTAATAATGGTTATGGATCTTTCCTCCAGGAACTTGTCCAAACCTTTTTTAAACCCAGATACACTAACAGCTTTTACTACATCCTCCAGTAATGAATTCCAGAGATTGATTACGCATTGAGTGAAAAATATTTTCTATTATTAGTTTTGGAGTGGAAGAGTAGTCTAGTGGTTAGAGCAACTGCCTAGTACCCAGAAGATCAAGGGTTTAATTCCCACTGGCACTCCTTGTGACTTTGGGCAAGTCACTTTACCCTCCATTGCCTCAGAAGAAAAGGCTGGCAATCTACTTCTAGTGATACATTGCCAAGAAAACCCAGAGGTAGCTATGAGTCAACACTGACTTGATTGGACAAAAAAAAATTATTAGTTTTATATGGGTTACACTGTAGCTTCATTGCATGTCCCCTAGTCTTTCTATGTTTTGATGGCTTAAACAATCAATCTAAGTTTACCTGTTCCACCTTTGTCTACCTGCTTATTTGCACCTTTAAAAAAATATAACAGATTAGTAAGACAAGACCTTCCCTTGCTAAAGCAATGCTGGCTGTCTCCCATTAAACAATGATTATCCACATGTTCAGAAATTTTGTTTTTAAAAATGGTTTCTACCATTTTTCCCGGTACTGATGTCAGGTTCACAGATAATCCCTGGAACCCTTTTTAAAAATTGGCATTACATTGGCTATCCTCCAATCTTCAGGTATTACTGATGATTTTAATGATACTTTACAAATTACTAATAGTAGGTCTACAATCTCATATTTCAGTTCTTTCAACACCCTTGGATCTATACCATCCGGTCCAGGTGGTTTGCTACTCTTCAGTTTATCAAATAGCTGTAATACATCTTCCCGGTTTATCAATACTTCTTTCAATTCTTCTGCTGCATCAGCTTTAAATAGCATTTCAGGTATGGGTAACTTCCCTACATCTTCTTCAGTAAAGACTGAAGCAAAGAATTCATTCAATCTCTCTGCTATGGCCTTGTCCCCTCTTAGTGCTCCTTTTACCTCTCTATCATCTAATGATCCAACTGACTCTCTCACAAGTTTTTTGCTATAGATGTACTTGAAATGTTTTTATTATATGTTTTTGCTTCCACAGCAAGCTTTTTTTCAAATTCTCTCTTTGCCTGCCTTATCAATTCCTTGCATCTAACTTGCCAGTGCTTATGTTGTTTCCAGTTTTTGTCATTTGGATCCTTTTTCCATTTTCTGAAAGATGCTTTTTTTGGCTACAGCAGCCTCTCTGACCTCACCTTTAAACCATGCTGGAAGTTTTTTGGACTTCCTTCCACTTTTCTTAAAGTGTGGAATACAGCTGATCTGGGCTTCCAAGATAGTATTTTTAAACAACACCCATGCTTGATGTAAATCTTTAACCTTTGCAACTGCTCCTTTTAGTTTTTTCTTAACTATTTTCCTCATTTTATCTTAATCTCCTTTTTGAAAGTTAAAAGGTAGTACTATGGATTTCCTTGCCATCCTTCCTCCATTTATTAAATTAAACACGATTGTGCTATGATGCCAAGTGGCCCCAATGCCCTTATCTCTTGCAACAGGTCTTGTGTTCCACTAAGGACTTCTTCTCTTGTTGGTCCAAGAAGCAGTCATTTATTTAACAAATTTTTATACTGCATCACTCTCAAACAAGTCAGATCAGTGCAGTTTACAGTATTTCAAATAAAAACAAAGAATAAAAACCCCCTAAAAATATTAGTATTAAGAAGAAAGTAATCAAATTATAGAATGCCTTTACACAGCCTAGAGATTATTTCTATTTAAGTTGGTTCCTTGTTTCGTGGTAATACAGCCATGAGGTGATGCATCTTTATCTGCTTATTCCTTCTGTGGATATATCTACTGTACCTTGCTTTGTAAACTGAGATTCTCAGGTTTCTCTGATATTGTTAATACCCAAAACTCCAGTAGCCTTCCACTCTGGACAAAGTGAGATTTGAACCTTTACTTTGTAAAAGGTCAATAAAATGATACTTAGAAAAAAGATGAAGGAGAAAAAAACGGATGAGTTCACATGTTCGCTGTGATTAAAAGAATATTGCTATTTTCTGCTAGTAAGTCTGGTACAGTAACAGAGAAGTTCTCTTCTTCCTGGCAGCCATCTTGGTACTCTCTAAAGAAGGCCCACTAGAAGCCTCTGAGTAATGTGGGACTGGTAACACATCATAGATCCACAGTATAAGTTGTGCCATGAGCATAGGGAGTACAGGAATGCATGTGCAAGTGGTGGGCACAGCACTGCTTATACTTGTACGGTATCCTGCATGGGGAACCAGTGCAAACATACTACCACTTGCACATGGATGTCACCATAGGCACTCCAGTTGTTTTCTATGTGCACACCCTAAAGGAAATAGAGCAGATTGGCGAAGCAAGACTTCCCTTGGCTAAATCCATGTTGACTTTGTCCCATTATACCATGTCTGTCTATGTGTTCAGTAATTTTGTTCTTTATAATGCTTTCCACCATTTTTCCTGGTACTAATGTTGAGTTCACTGGTGTATATTTTTCTGAATTACCCCTGGAACCCTTTTTCAAAAGTGGCACTATATTGGTCATTCTCCAATGGAAGCAAAAAAATAGATCCCAATAGCCACAGAAGCTCAAAGAGCTGTCAGTACATTTTTTTTACCTGCAGGGAGAGTGGGAAAACATATATAAATAAAGTCAAATTTGTTATTTTAAAGTATAATGCACAATTATGCATTTGTACAGGATTGTTGTGGGAGAGGTGATTGATGATCATGATTGTTAAATTCAATTATCAAAATATTGGGGAGGTGGAGGGGGAGGAGAAAGGTTGATGGTTTGCCTAGGGTTCCCAATACTCTTGGCACTCAGTTCATCAAATGAAGAGCTTCAAAGTCCTTGGACTTGAAGCACTCCTCTGGTTTTCTCCTCGTTTATCTCCCTGTTGGGATGAGTGCCTTACTCCTCTGCTTTTCTTCATGAAACCCCCAAAACTTTCACTTTCAAATACTTGGTACTTCAAAACTACCTGTGTGTAGGTCATTAGGATTTTCAAAAATATATCAAGATATATTTCCTTGTTGCGTTTGCATTGCATTTCATATTTTCTGTGACACGATAAAAGATTGGGGAATATTTGCTGTTCTCCCCAAATGGACAAATGTTAAAACATATCAGAAGAATATAAAAAAGACACACAATGAGTTTGGGGTGTAAGGTATGTACCTGAGAGGTAGATCCTTCCACCATAGCACAAGGCTTTCTTAGTCATGACATGGGAGGTACATGGGAATTTTTCTTCCAGGCAACTGGAACCTGGGCATTCTTCCTCTTAACCCTGGACTTCTCTTTTACTGGATTCTATAGGCTGATCTCTCCATCTGCAGTCTCCTTGCATTGTATCCACCTCTTCTTCTTTAGTTAAGTTTGTAGCTTTGGTTAAACATGGATAGTTTATGGGATAGCAACACTCCCAGTCTGGTGACCTGGCTGGTCATCAAGGGGATAGCATGGGTAACTTATTCTTTCTTCAAAATCACAGGAGACATCCCCTCCCCAAGACTGGTAGGCTAATGCATTCTCCATGATTGCAAAAAAGATAGGTCAGATTAAGAGCAAGGATTCTGGTATTTCTACTGTATGGACGCAGAGAGAATATTGCAGTGATCCTAATACAAATGGCTGATTATAGATTAGAGGTAACAGATTAGTATTTTCATGTTTGAGCTCTTTCAGAACTCTGGGCCAAATAACATTTGTTCCTAATGATTTCTTATCCTTCATTTTCACAATTTTCTGTATTTACCTCTGGATTTAAAGAGATTTGCTTTAGTTGCTCTCAATCATACCCATCAAAGAAAGTTTCTGGCATTCTCCTTACTTGGCAGTCTGACCTATAGTGATAATACTGTGAGACTACCACAAGGGCTGACATTTTGAGTACCACAAGGGTGTCATTTTGAAGTTGGAAGCTGATAGGACAGGAGTGACTGGGACAGCTCTGTTCAGCCACTAGCTGCTAGAATAAACCCTGGTAATGGCCAAAGGAAGTTGGGGGGTAGGGGTGAGGGGAATTGTCTGTCATGGGTGCTGGAGAGTGGAAAGCTTTAGATGTTGGGGGTGTTGGGTAGTAGAGATATGTCTGAGGGCAGGACTGGATTTACATTGTGGGTACCCAAAGGCAAGAATGAGGGGGGGGGGGGGTCCTCCTCTCATCTACTACTGGCCAATTCTGAGATCCAGTCCCTGAGCAGCAGCAGTAAGGATGATAATGAAAATCAGCCCTGGGCCTCTTCAGGCCACGTGGTGTCCCACTGTGTTCTCTCACAGGACTTCCTGTTACCATGGAAACACTGCAAGGGGAAAGGAAAGGATGGGATGCCACAGGGCCTGGGCAGGCCCTGAGCTGAATATCCTTATTGACCTTGCTGCTGCTGCTGCTCAGGGACTGGATTGTTGATTGGCCAGGGAGCACCACACCCATATTCAGGCATGGCAGTTGAGTCAATGCCCTTGTGCCTATCACATTTTAGCACCAGAGGGAGTTTCCTACATTGTCTATTCCTAAATCTGAACTTGTCAGAAGGTGAGGAGTAGTTGTGAGGGGTGGTGGCTTTCTATTTCAGGTACTGGTCTTTTAAAAGGCACTCCAGGAGCATCACGTCATATGTTTGTGATCCAGTGCTCCTAGAGAATTAAAAATATCAGCTCAAATCTGGCAATAGAGCGCTGGCTTGGTAACAAAGACACCAGGGTTTGATTCTCACAAGCACGCCTTGTGGCCTTGGGCAAGTCACTTAACCCTCCATTTTCTAAAAATAAAAAGGCCTAGCAATCTACTTCTGATCACACTGCCAAGAAAACCAAGGAGCTTCTGGGTTTCCAGGAGTCAACATTGACTCAAAAGGCACACATTGTATTTTGCAAGATTAACACAAGCAGTGTAATTCAATTTGCATAATAATGAGGTGCTTTGCATGTAATTACATGCTATGTATCTCATTATTATTTAGCTTACGTTGTGGTAAACTAAATTGTTAAGGGCAAATAATGTACAATTTTGCCATTTAATGTGCATTAAGTGGCAAAAATCCTGTATTATTTCCATAACACCTTAGTAACTACCCCTTCTAAGTCTCAACTTGTCACTTTTTTGTTCTACATCATAAACCCACTCCTTTAATACCACCAACAGGCCCAGGCTGCCTTCTATTTTAATCAAAGATTCCATCCCATAAATGTTTATGTTTATTAGGCTTCTTGATATACCACTGTTAGAGACATCACAGCAGTTCACAATACAATTGACTAAGAAGGAGAATAAAAGGATAAAAAAGTTGACCCATATTATAAGGAAAAATACAAAAGGGAGAAGGTAGAAAACTTTCCTGCAAGTCTGCCCCTGTCACCTATAGGCTATCCTCAAAAGCCTGTGAAAAGGAAAAAAACTTTCAATCCAGACTTAAGTTTTGGGAGTGAGGTCTGTAGTCAAGTGTATTTGGGTAAAGGGTAAAAAAAGACTGAACTGTGGGTGGATTCAAAGTGAGTTTGTGTAGGTGGAGGGATTAAGAGAAGTTTGTCATTGCATGAACAAAGCGTACTCCATTGTAAAGAGCATTACAGTAGCCTATTTGACTCATAATAAGAGATTGAAGGAGGATTAAAGTAGCACCTTTGTCAAGTAAAGATCTAATAGATCTAATCTGCTGAGGAGCGTGGAAGCTTGGCTATCGCTGAAAAGATTTGTTCCTCAAACATGAAGTGTGAGTCGAGTAACTTCCAGACTTTTGAGAGGGTTTTTCATGATATTTGAGTGACCTCAAGCTGAGGGGTAAAGTAGGGATGAGATCACTGGAAGTAATCTACATTATTTGGTGTTTCATCCAGATTAAGTTTTAAAGAATTTAGATAAAGCCACCTTGCTATTTGAATAAGACAAGAATTAAGTGGTGAAAAATTGGGAGCATTCCAGTTATCAGCAGGATGTCATCAGCAAAGACAAATGGATTTATACCTAAAGATTGCATCAATGTGACAAGGGGAGCAAGGAAGAGGTTAAAGAGAACAGGATCCAGGACAGGTCCTTGTGGCACTCCACGGTTAAGATGGTGCTGTTCAGATAAGAAGATGTTAACTCTGACTCTGAAGGCTCTACCTGTAAAAAATGAGGTGAGCCAGTTAAGTACCAAATCTTTAAGCTCACAATCAGATAAATGTGATATTAGTATTTTATCATCAATGGTAACAAATGCTGATGAAAGATCCAAAGATAATATAATAGCATTCTTACCTGAGTGAAGATATTTTCTAATTTCATTAACCAATGCCATTGAGGAGGTTTCATTACTACTGTATAGTGCTCTCAGAAACCAAACTGATGGTGTTGCAAGATGTTGACTTTACTGAGATTGTAACTGAATCATAATTATCCACTCCATTATCTTTGAAATAATGTATTGGTGCTGTGGCAATAATTACTTGGGGTCTGAAGATGATTTCTTAATGAAAGAGTGAATGATGACTGTTCTTCAGCAGTTGGAAAAGAGATCTGACAAGTTCTGATTAATCATTCAACAGAGACTACAACCATACCTGGAATGAGAGCTGCCTGAAGTGCAAGCAGGGTTCAGAAAAGGACGAGGAACAAGAGACATCATCGCAGATGTGAGATGGATCCTTGAAAAGACAAAAGAATAGCAAAAGGATATCTATATGTGTTTTATTGACTATAGCGAGGCTTTTGACTGTGTAAACCATGCAAAACTCTGGGCCACATTAAGAAGCATGGGTATACCAGAACACCTGATAGTTCTGGTATACCCTTGATCAAGAAGCAACAGTTTGAACAGAATAAGGAGAAACAGAATGGTTTCAAATCAGCAAAGGTGCCTCTCTGATGAGCATTTCATCAGAGAAGCAGTACTGTATGAAGCCAACCAAGGTGTGAAACTGGTGGAAGACTCATCAACAACCTTCACTATGCTGAAAGTGAAGATGATCTGAAACATTTGCTTCTCAAAATCAAGGAGGAACATAGTCTTAAAATAGGTCTACACCTTAACGTAAAAAAGTCAAAGATCTTGATAACTGGCAAAATCAATAAATTCATTGTTGATGGAGAAGAAATTGAAATAGTGGACAACTTTAAACTGCTTGGATCAATAACCAATAAAGAAACAACAAGCAATCAAGAAATCTGACAATGCATTGCTCTAACAGAATGGTTATGAGGGACCTAGACAAAAATCTCAAGGCTAGAGATGTCTCTCTCCATACAAAGATTTGACTTGTCCAAGCAATGGCATTTTCAATTACATTATATGGATATGAAAGTTGAATAGTGAAAAAGATATACAAGAAGAAAACTTATGCCTTTGAATTATGGTGCTGGCGAAGAATACTGTATATACGGTACCATGGACTGCCCAAATGGTAAACCAGTCAGTACTAAAGGAGATCAAACCTAAATTTCCTTTAAAAGCTCAAATGACAAGACTTTGATTTTCATACTTTGGACACATCATGTGAAGAGAGAGATCATTAGAGAAAGACATCATGCTTGGTAAGGTTGAATGTCAACGCAAAAGAGGAAGGCCAGCAATGAGATGGACTGATACAATAACAGCAGCTATGGATGACACTGACTGAAGACCGAACACAGTTTAGGACAACTATCAAGAGGGTTGCCATGAGTTGACACTGACTCGATGGCACTTAACAACAATAACATTTGTGCCTGGAACAGGTTTAAAAGAGGACAGGGTTGCAGACATCTCTGACTTTTCTGAAATCGAGCAGGGATGTTTAAATTCATTGCATCTCCCCAGACATGCCTCTACCATGCCTCCTGCTTACTTGGACATCTCTGTACTGGAGACATCTTTAAAAATCACTTGTGAAATGGCTCCAGAGATGTCTCCATGATTTGGACATCCATGTACACATCTATGAACATCCAAATCTTGACCAAGACTTTTAGATGACCCCCATAGTATATGTAGACTTTCAGAGAGCATTTGACAAAGTTCCACATGAGACACTCCTGAGGAAATTAAACTGTCATGGCATAAGACAAAATGTCCTATTGTGAATTAGAAACTGGCCGAGAGATAGAAAAGGGAGAATAGGGGTAAGTTGTAATTTTCTCATTGAAAGAAGGTGAATAGTGGAGTACCCCAGGGATCTATACTGGGACCTGTGCTAAGAACATCAGATATGCCATACTGGATCAGACCAAAGGTCCATAAAGCCCAATATCCTGTTTCTGACAGTGGCCAATCCAGGTCACAAATACCTGTCAAGTGGCCAAAAGATAGACATATTCCATGCTGCTTACCTCAGGAGTAAGCAGTGGATTTCCCCAGAACACTTTAGAACGATTTATGGACTTTTACACCAGGAAAGGCTAAAAAGGTTAGAGCTCTTCAACCTGGAAAAGAGACGGCTGAGGGGAGATATGATAGAGGTCTATAAATGAATGAATGGAGTGGAATGGGTAACCGTCATCAAAAAGTAGAAAGGCTAGGGTACATGCAATGAAGCTACAGTGTAACCTAATTAAGACTAATAAGAGAAAATATTTTTTCACTCAACGCGTAATCAAACTCTGGAATTTGTTACCGGAGGATGTAGTAAAATCTTTTAGTGTAGCTGGATTTAAAAAAGGTTTGAACAAGTTCCTGGAGGAAAGGTCACTAAACCATTATTAAAAGGGACCTGGGAAATCCACTGCTTACCCCAGGACGAGCATCATGAAAGCTGTGGACTTTGGGTGCCTGACAGATACTTGTGGCCTGGATTGGCCACTGTTGGAAAAAGGATACTGGACTTGATGGACCTTGGTCTGACTCAGTATGACATATCTTATGTTCTTAGGTTCTTACTACATCCTCTGGCAATGAATTCTAGAGTTTGATTTCACATTGAGTGAAAACGTATTTTCTTTGATTTTTAATGTGCTAAATTATAGCTTCATTGCATGTCCCCTAGTCTTTCTACTTTTTGAAGGAGTAAACAACCGATATACATTTACAGTACTTGTTCCACTCCACTAGAAGGGGCAGCGTGCCAACTGTATTTGCTTAACTCCAGAGCATGTGCTGCTGGGACTATTGTAGTTGTGGTCAGTAAGCAGTCCGAGTGGTTTTTAGGCATTACACAGGAAATTTATTATTTTTATCTTTTGTCACCAAACTTCAGAAAAACAAATCTTCTTAAGCGTATGAACAAGTAGTAACAGAACAATAATCAACTCATATAGCTTCCTTCAGCATACAGGAACCAAACTTCAACAAAACATTTATAATCCTTTCCCTTTGGCTTCAGGGTTCAGGAAACTCAGAGCATATATCACAGTCCTAAAATATTCCTTTCAGCTGGTAAGTCAGCCTTTCTCCTATGCAATAAAGGCTGTTGAACATTCCATTGGAGAGTCTGTGTCCTCCTCCAATCCAGCTAAGTCCATTTCCATATCTTCACATTCACTCTGAAACAGCTCTGGGCTTTTTCTTACATTATCAGGTTTTAACTGCTGCATTAGTTTAAACAGTTTCTCCCAGGGATTACCTTTTCTCCCTTCAGGTTTAACATGTGAGCTGCAGGGTTTTATATCTCTGGGTAAAACGGTCACTTGCTTCAGCTGCCTTCCCTGGGCTCTAGGAACAGATTTCCTTGCAGGCTTTTTAGAGGAATAAAACTCCCCCTCTGAATCCTCAATAGCTTCACTGCTATCTGAACTGTATTCCACCAGTTTCCCAGAGTTTGGTTTCCTACCTTTACCAAGGCTTACAAACTCTGTCTTGGTTGAGAGAGCTGCTGCTAGAACTCCTTCTATGTTGAAAGTCAGCCCTTCTCTGCCGTGCTCCAAAGCCTCTGGTCAGATTCCTCAGACTTTCTCTTTCTTTCTGCTTCTCATGCTCATGCTCTGAGGTCTGTTTCTGTTCTAAACCCAATCCTGCTTCTGCTCTCACTGAATGTGATTCTCCTCCTGACTCTGAATCTGGATCTCCTCTCTCCCTTTGCCTCTGACTCTGAGAGGTTAAATGCTTGAGCGTGAAGCTCGTTTGCCTGACCCTCCTCCCCAGGTGATTCCCCTTTGCAATCTGTGTTGCCATGGAGGTAGGGCGTGGCTTGTACTCAGCACACTCAACCCTGTAACTTTTCTCTCTAGGTGCTGTTTTAAATGACTGTCTATCTGAGCCCTGCTCTAACTCAGAAGAAAAAGTTTAAAAACCAGCTCTTTTTCCATGCTTGTCAGTAAGCTCATCACCACAATACACTGCCCCCCCAAGGCATAAGTTAAAGTAAATGGAGGATACTCAGGGTTTTTTTTGTTTTGGGTAGCAGGGTGAAGCTGGGATGCCCATTGTCGCCTCTGCTGTTTGCTATTTCTTAATAGTGTGGGAGCCAAGAGAATATAGATGACTACCTTCTTGAACATGAGTAAGTCAAAGATATTGAATTTGACAGTGCCAGAGCAGCTTGTGGAAAGGCTGAGGGCATACAAGGTGTGCCAAAGGTTGAGGATTAGTTTTCAGTTTAGATGGGCAGTCAAAGGGGTACAATATTTAGGGGTACAGATAAATGGGGACTGCCAAGAATTTTATGGGTTAAACTACAGGAGATTACTGAGGGAACTTACTTCTGGGAGAATTCTGCTCAACTATGCAATGCAGAATTCCCCACCTGTGTAGAATTCTGGAGGGTAGTTGAGGGCAGGAGAATGGCTGTTGATGAATAGCAAGGGTGGCTGGGGCAGGAGAAGGGCTCCTGTGAATCGGGGGCATTGATGGGGGCTGGAGATGGGTTGCTGGTGAGTCCGGGGCTTGCTGGGGGCTGATGAGCTTCTAGTTAGTTGCGGGGCTTGCCGGGGGCTAGAGATGGGCTGTGGGTGAGTCGGCGGTGGCTGAGGGCTAGACATTAGAGGGAGAGAAAATGGGCGACAAGGATGAATTGGGGACTGAACTGTGATAGGAGCAAGTGAGCTAAGTAGGAAAAAGGCAGGGAAAATTTCAGATCTAGAAAAGTAGTTAAGCTTTATGATGGGGGAATTCTGTGTAAAAATTTACCAATAAAGCATGTAGAATTTTAAAATACTGCACACAGAATTTTTTAATTTTTGTGGAGAATTCCCCCGGATGTAGGAACTCGAAATCTTGCTAGGGCAGAGAGGTTGTCTACATCTCTCTTGGATGGGGCAGATTGCTTGTAGAAAAATGGTGTTGGTTCTGAAATGTTTATATTTATTTCAGGCTCTTCCAATACTAATGCCGGAATAGGTTCTAAAAAGTATACAAATGGGAGAGCCAGTGGTAAGTAGCCATTGAGCGGGGAGGCCAGAGGGAGCAGGTGGAACATTGGAATTGGAGAGGGCCTCATCCTTCTGATGTCACTCCCAGGACCAGTATAACACCATGCTGTTGGGTGACATTATTTATTTTATTTTATTTAACAGGTTTTATATACCGCTTTCTCCTTAAGTCAAAGTGGTTTACATTAAAACTTTCAGTTTGCATAAAACATATCAACTGGGAGTAATGAGTATAGGTTAAACAGAACAAAGTGCTAAAAGGGGGGTTGTATTAAATATTTCAGCATGCAGGGTAACTATATACATTTGTAATATTGTGGTCAGGTATGGATAGGCAAATATATAGAGTCCGACTCCAGACATTCTTTTTATGTTATGTTCCCATAGTGGTCTATGAACAGAAAGATTTTTAAGTTCTTTCTGAAGTCTTTGATATTGTGTAGAGCTCATATTCCTTCCGGGAGAGAGTTCCATAGAGTTGGTGCATTCAGTGAGAATGCTCTGTTAATTGTTGACTGCATTGCTCTGGGGGTAATCACTGGGAGTGATCAACATATTCTTGGTATTTGTTCTTCCTAGTCAGTTTTCAGGATCCCTCTTCATGAGGTTCTGCAGTGCTTCTGCTGAACTATTGTGCAGTATTTTGAAGATGTTGAGAGTAGCCTTGTACCTGATGCGATTTTTGATTAGGAGCCAGTGCAATTGTTGTAATATTGGCGTGATGTGATTGTGTTTGGCTGTGGCTGTGATGACACGCACAGCCGTATTCTGGGCCATATGAAGAGGATGGATTGTTTGAGCTGGTAGACCTTAATATATTGAGTTACAGTAGTCTACGATTGGCATTATGGTAGCCTGAATCACCGTTTGGAAGTGACATGTGACCTTTGGGCCCACAATCATGGGCGTACTCCTAAGGGGCATGCCACAAGGGACAGAACACACCCCTTTGGAGCCCCTTAGGAGCACAAAGGAGCAACAAAGGATCCCAGTTACATCTGAATGCTTAGTTTGTTTGGTTTGCTTGGTTGATACCATCTAAAAGCAAGCTAAAGAAGTCTACAATAGAGAAAACTTCAGAAATTGGTCCGGTGGATAAGCACTTGAAAGCTTTGGAGGATACATAAGTACATAAGAAATGCCATACTGGGTCAGACTAAGGTCCATCAAGCCCAGTATCCCCGTTAATCACCTTCCTTTCATCCGAGTGAGCTCCATGTACCATCATCTTCTGTCGTCTGTCAGTCAACCAATTTCTAATCCAGTTTACCATCTTGGTACCCATCCCCAAGCTACTGAGTTTAAACTCAGAATTAAACTCATTACACACTCAAAGAAGTTTGACTGTCAACCCACTTTTGACTCACTGGCTTCCTATCTTACCACATCAAATGTAAAGTCTTACTTCTATCTATTCAGGGCTTCCAGTTTATTTATCAGATTTACTCATTCCCTATGTGTCATTCGGGTCTCTCTGTTCACAATGCCAAAATCTCCTTGTCATTCTTCCCAGTAATTCAGCCATTCAATCCCATCAATCTGCATTTTTCTTTTTGGCCCCTACCCTTTGGAATTCTCTGTCTACATATATAAGGATAGAATCCTCATTAAAAAAAAGTTTTAAAAAGCTTTAAAAACCTATTTCTTTAATTTAACTTTTGAAGGAGGCTAGACTGGACTCTGTTGTCACTCGCTGGAACTTGCTTTTTACTGCCTTTCTTATTCACTTCTATTACCTTGACCTTATGTGTCTTGTCTATCTCTTCATTTAAGTGTGTTCTGAACCAAGGGTTCCTTAAACTTAAGGGTCACTGATAAATAGCTTTAACAATCTGCAATAAACAAGAACAAGTCTTCAAATGGTCAACTCCTCCTCTTAATCAAACATGATTATAGGCAGATTCCTTTTTTTTCTATCCTTTCCATTAATTTTTTTTCTCTTAAGCTCCACTTTTTAACACTTTGTCCCAGTATAACGTAATCTGCATGTGAAGCAGACACAGTTCCCGATGCTGTGTTGGTGGTCACACCCAGAATTAGTGCCACTGGGGTACGATGGTTGCTTGGGTTCTTTCTCTTCCTAAGAGTTGGTGATTTCTGTGAATGAAGACTTGTTATGCTGATATGAATTTTGCACAGACATCAACCTTATGCTCCCTTCTCCAATGCAATGCTCTAAGCCTGTTGCATTCCTTAGATAAAAATGATGTAGAAGGGTGCAAAAGACTTCTCTCCTCTCTTAGGGTGCAATGGCTATGACCCTATGAAATCCCTGCTGCTGCGTCCTGTCATCAAAAGGAAGTGATGCTAGAGGGGGCGGGATGCAGCAGCAGGGGTTTCATAGGGCCAGAAGGCTCCGCACTGGTTTTGCTTTGATTTTAAATTCTTAGCGCTATTGCAGCTACAGCTCTGTAAGAAGCAGGGGAAGGAGTTGGCAGGAAGGGACTGGGGGGGGGGGAGGTGCTGACATGGGGGAAGGTGGGGGCAGGAAGGGAGCTGACATGAGGGAGAAAGGAGGTGGCAGGAAGGGACTGACATGGGGTGGGGAGGTGCTGACATGGGGGGAAGGTGGGGACAAGAAGGGAACTGACACGGGGACGAAAGGAGGTGGCAGAAAGGGACTGACATGGGGATAGGTGCTGACATGGGGGAAGGTGGGAGCAGGAAGGGAACTGACAAAAGGGGAGGAAGGAGGTGGCAGGAAGAGACTGACATGGGGGTGGGGAGGTGCTGACATGGGGGGAAGGTGGGGACAGGAAGGAAACTGACATGGGGATGAAAGGAGGTGTCAGGAAGGGACGGGCATGGGGGAAAGGTGCTGACATGGGGGGAAGATGGGGGCAGGAAGGGAGCTGAAATGGGGGGAAGGTGGGGACTGGATGGGAGTTGACATGGGGGAAGGTGTCTCCTAATGTGAAACCTACCATTGTGTAGGTGTGATCTGAGTTATTTTTTCTTAGTTCATTGGCTGCCCAGTCTCACAAGATCTTCCTGCAATTTCCAAAAATCTGCCGGTGACTTAACAACTTTGAATAATTTGGTATCATCTACAGATCTGATCACCTCACTTGTTCCAAATGCCAGATCCATGGTGAATGATACTTATTCACTTTCCTCTATTGAGAAAATTGAACATTTAACCCATTTCTCTGTTTTTTATCTTTTAACTAGTTTCCAGTTCACAAAGAGATATTGTCTCTAATGCCATGATCTTTTAATTTCCAGAGGTGTCTCCCATGTAGGACTTTATGAAATGTTTTTTGAAAGTCCAAATGTAGTATGGGGCTGTTTTAGAAGCATCCCTACATGTAAATAACAGAATTTACACATGCAGATAGGCCTACACCTGTAAATGCCATTTTATAAAGGGGCTATTCTAGGCATGGTAATGCTGGGTAAATGTAGATGTCTCAAGAGGTGTGGTTAGGGTGGGGAGAGTAAGTGGTTTGAGTGGGCCTGTAATATAGACATGGATTCTGCATTTTACAAGGAGAATCCTCATCTACAGGAAAACATATAGATATCAGCATTTACAGATGTCCTGAGGCATGAATAAGTTCCTGCTGCAACAGGCCACTGTCAGTGCCAAGGATATGATGTCTGAGGGAATCAGTTCCCTCCTCCTCCCTGGTCATCCCTCAGATATCAGATATTCTTCCCAATCTTCCTGACAGTCAACTCCCCCAAGCCTTTCAAAGCATCCAATCTTCCTCACCTGCAGCCCTCCAGCATCAAGACCCCCACCCAAACTGCCAAGTAACAATGACCCCTCCAAAGGTCCTCCCAGCAAATCCTCACTCCAATCCCTATCCCTGGTCTTATTGGGGTGGGAGGAGGGGGCAGATCTGTAGTGTTCAGTGGGAGCAGAAACAATCCCCAGTTGCTCCTGCTGTAGATTCCTAAATGTTACCGGTGACTCTAAATAGCAATTTTACAGTTCAGTACTTCAAGATTGGGGGGGGGGGGGGTTCTTGGGCTCACAGTGTCCCAGTAAGGCTAGAGATAGGGATTGGGGTGAGGGGGCTCTATTGGAAGGACCTCATAGGGGTCATTGTTGCTGGGGAGTGGGTGGGGATCTTCATGGGGGGGGGGGGGTTGCAGATAGAGGGGATCAGATGCCGGGAGACTGAGAGTCAGCTGTTGGTGGTGAGCTGTCAAGAGGGTCAGAAAGGCTATCTAATGTCTTCTGTGTGGATGGGGGATTGAGGTCAGGGGTGACTGGGGGAGTGAGGTTGGAAGGGTAATTGAGGGAAAGAAACTGGTTTTGCTGGCTTGAGTTGTCCATCTATAGTGGAAGCAGCGATTTTAAAAAGCTGCTCCCATGCATATTTGGGTGGTATTTGCATATTTTTACCCCACATGTGTCTTTTTAATGGAGAGACATACACATGCAGTCCTGCACCTATTTACAAGATGCTCCACATTTGGCAGAGCCACTTATATAATATTATGGGAATTCTCCATATCCTGACTTCTCCACAAACTATTTAAAACCTGCCTTCACATTGACTTGCCCACTCTAACCTACATATTTATTCAAAGAAGATAGCAGATTCATGAGACAAGACTTTCTTGGCTAAATCCATATTGATGATTTCCCAATAAACCAGGTCTATGTGTTCTGTAATTTTTTTCTTTATAATAATTTATACCATTTAAGTGAACACTGACATCAGATTCGCCTATCGGTAGTTTCCCAGATAACTCCTGGAATCCTTTTTAAAATTTGGCATTGCAGTGGCCATCCTCCAATCTCCAGGTACCATAGATGTTTTTAATGATAGGTTACAAATTACTGATAGTAGCTCTGCAATTTCATTTCTGAAGTCTCTTCGTTCTGGTGTGTATACCACCTAGGCCAGATGATTTGCTATTCTTTAGTTTGTCATATTGATTCTACTACATCTTCTAGATTCACTGAAATTGTTTCATCTCTTCCAACTCAGTACCATTAAAAACTGTTTCAGGCATTGGGATAATCTAGTGGTTCAATTGAGTCCCTCACAAGTTTCTTGCTTCAAATGTACCTTAAAATTTTTATTATGAGGTTTTGTCTCTATGGCAAGCTTCTTCTTTTCAAATTCTCTGTTTGCCTTCTTTATCAATGCTTTGCAACTAATTTGATAGTGTTTATGCTGTTTCCTATTTTCTTCATTTGGTTACTTTTTCCATTTTTTAACAAATGTTCTTTTGGCTATAATAGCCTCTTTTACCTCATCTTTTAACATGCTGGCTGTTGTTTGGCCTTCCTTTTACCTTTTCTAAGACATCTGGTCTGGGTTTCCACGATGGTATTTTTAAATAATGTCCATGCCCAATGAAAATTCTTAACCTTTGCAGATACTCCTTTCAGTTTGTTTCTAACAATTATCCTCATTTTATCTTAGTCTCCCTTTTGAAAGTTAAATGTTAACATAGTAGATTTCCTTAGTGTCCTCGTTCCATTTATTAAGTGAAATTTGGTTACGCTATGATTACTATTGCCAAGTGGTCCCAATGCAGTTAGCTTTTGCACCAAATCTTGCATTCCATTAAGAGCTAGATCTAAAATAGCTCCTCTTCAGTCTATTTGATTTCAAACTCGCTGATCCATGAAGCAATTATTTATTTTATCTAGGAACGTTACCTCTCTAACATGTACTGAAATGACATTTATCCAGTCAATGTTGCCAATTTTGTTAGCTTCCCTAAACTCTGGTAATATTTCATCATCTGTCTGTTCTTTCTGGCTAGGTGGACAGTTGTATATCCCTTCCACAATTTTCTTCCCCTTCTCACATGGAATTTCAAAACGGGAAAGTTAGGGCAACCAGATAGAAAGGTTGCAATAAGGGCTAAAGGAGCCATGATGCCTTTAGATAAATATGAGAAAGAGTTGACAGATTGCAAATTATCTCTGCCAAATGTGAAGAGAGTTGTAAATTCAAACATAAAACATGCTTTGGAATGTTTCTACACAAATGTTAGACGCCTAAAAAATAAGATAGGATAATTAGAATATACAGCACTAAATTAAGAGAGAGATACAATAGGTATCTCAGAGACCTGGATGAAGGAGGATAACTAATAATAGGATGGATCAAACTGGTTGAAAAATGGCGCTAATCTACCAATGTGGACTGGAATATTCCTTCTGTAAATCTGGAAAGAAGTAAAAAATTGTGGATACCTTCCAAGATGCATTGCTTAGACAAAAGGTGATGGATCCAACTAGGGAAAGTTTGATGCTGGATTTAGTACTCACCAACGGAGAAAGTGTGTCGAACGTCCGGGTGGGTGCCCATTTGAGCAGATGCGATCATCACACGGTGTGGTTTGAGATAAAAGCCAAGGCAGAGTCCCCTCACAGCAAGCTCAAAGTCCTTGGGGTATGTTTACAAAGCAGCGGTAGCGGACTCCGTGCGATATCGGAGCCACGCCCCCATTGAATTGTAGTGGACTAAACTAAAGGAGGCAATAAAAGTAGCAACAGATACATATGTAAGGAAAGGAAATAAAAACAAGAGGAAAAATAAATCTATTTGGTTTTCTAATTGAGTGGCTGCACAAATAAAGGCAAAAAACACAGCTTTCAGAAAATTCAGAAGTTCACAAACAGAGGAACACCGAAAACAATAGAGGATAAAGCTAAAAGAGACAAAAAGAGAAATAAGGATAGCAAAATCAAAGGTAGAAGAAAAGATGGCTAAAGATCTAACGTGTGGTGAAAAATCTTTTTTCAGGTATATTCGGGAGAAGTGGAAGATCAGAGATGAAACTGCAAGACTCAAAAGTGCTGAGAACAGATTCGTGGAAGGTGACATTGAAAAAGCGAAAATGCTAAACAAAAACTTCTCTTCTGTTTTTACTAAAGAAAATCCTGGAGAAGGACCACTTGTGATTGACCAAATATACAAATGGAAATGGAGTAGATACTACACCATTCACAGAAGATGATGTGTTTAAACAGCTTGCAAAACTGAAAGTGGACAAAGGATATTAAAAAAAACTCAGAGAGGTTCTTGCAGGGCCTTTAAAGGAGGCTTTTAATAGATCCTTGGAGACAGGAGAAGTTCTGCAGGACTAGAAAAGGGCCAATGTAGTACCTCTTCACAAAAGTGGTAATAGGGAAGAAGTGGCAAACTACAGGCCAGTAAGCCTTACCTCGGTGGCGGGAAAGGTAATGGAGTCGCTCCTGAAAGAGAGAATAGTGGACTTTCTCAAAACCAATAGTTTGCATGATCCGAGGCAAAATGGTTTTACCAAAGGACAGTTATGCCAAATAAATCTGATTGAGTTCTTTGACTAGGTGACCAGAGAACTAGATCAAAGGCATGTGATGGATGTCATCTACCTAGATTTCAGCAAAGTCTTTGATACTGTTCCTCATAGGAGGCTGAGGCTTATCAATAAACTGACCAGCCCAGGGATGGGTCCCAAGGTGGTGAACTGGATCAGAAATTGGTTGATTGACAGATGACAGAAGGTGATGGCAAATAGAACTCACTCGGATGAAAGGAAGGGGATTACTGGCATGCCCCAAGGATCAGTCCTGGGTCTGGTACTATTCAATGTATTTGTGAGTGATATTGTTGAAGGACTGAATGAAAAAGTCTGTCTTTTTGAAGATGACACAAACATTTTCAACAGTGTGGACTCCCCTGATAGAGTGAATACCATGAGGAAAGATCTGCAAAAGCTAGAAGAATGGTCTAATGCATGGTAGTTAAGATTTAATGTGAAGAAGTGCAGTGTCATGCACTTGGGATGCAGAAATCCAAGGGAATTGTATGAGATAGGAGGCTATAGGTTAATGTACATGGACTAGGAGAAGGACCCCAGAGTCATTGTTTCTGAGGATCTCAAAGTGGCAAAACAGTGTGACAAGGCAGTGGCCAAAGCCAGAAGGATGCTGGGTTGCATACAGATAGGAATTACCAGCAGAAAGGAGGAGGTACTAATGCTACTGTACAAGTCACTGGAGAGACCTCACTTGGAATATTGTGTTCAGTTTTGGAGACCATATCTCACAAAGGATATAAAAATACTGTAAACGGTTCAGAGGAAGGTGACCAAAATGATTTGGAGCCTGCACCAGAAGACGTATGAAAAGAGACTCCAAGACTTAAACATGTATACTCTAGAGGAGAGGAGGGACAGGGAGATATGATATAGACCTTTAAATACTTAAGGAGTATTAATGAACAAACCTTTTTCAAACAGAGGAACACCGAAGCTGGAATACTAGAGTGCATAACATGATTCTGCAAAGGGGTAAATTAAAAGGCAATGTCAGGAAATACTTTTTCACTGAAAGGGTTGTGGATGCTTTGAATGCCCTCTTGATGGAAGTGGTGGGGGCAGATACAGTGACAAAATGGTATGGGACAGACACAGTGGATTCCTTTATAGAAACAAGATAAAATTAAAATAAACTTAATTGTCTCTGATACCTTAAGTCGAGGTAACCTGCATGGAGTGGTGGGTACACCCCTAAACAAAGGCATGGGCAAGGCACACCTACTCTTGCCAACTTGCTGGGCAGACTAGATGGACCATGCTGGTCTTTATCTGCTGTCATATACTATGTTACTATTTTAAATAGGGCATTGAGTCATACAAGATCAAAGTTACGCGGGCAAAAAAAAAAAATGAAGATTCTACAGTGCATTTTTATTTTTTGCCTGCAAAACGTTTATCCTGTTTGACTCAATGCCCTATTTAACATACAGTATAGCTCCACTTCTCCACCAATTTGATCCATCCTATCATTGGTTATCCTCCTTCAACCAGGTATGTGAGATACCTGTTGTATCTCTCTCTTCATTTAATGGAATATATTCTAATTATCCTATCCCGGTTTTTAGGCTTCTAGCATTTGTATAGAGACATTCCCAAGCATGTTTTATGTTTGAATTTACAACTCTCTTCACATTTGGCAGGGATAATTTGCAATTTGTCAACTCTAATATTTATTTAAAGGCACCATGGCTACTTTTGCCTTTATTGCAACCTATTGGGATGCCGTAACTTCCCCGTTTTAATAGTATTCTTCGAAGATACCTTACTGCAAACCGTATGTTCCTGGGTGACTGATGCTTTCCCCAGAGTTCTAGTTTAAAAGCTGCTCTATCTCCTTTTAAAACATTAGTTATTGGGCTTATTCTTCAATCAGGACTAAACCCAGTAAACATTTTGTTTCAAAGCTGCAGCCACAAGATGGTTTATGGCTTGATGTTTTACCTTCTAGAGGGGTTCATTAGACCAACCGAGAGAACATTTTATAAGGTTCCCTGGAAGCAAATGGGAACTTTTATTTCACAACATATAAATAAAATATCATCTTTAATAATAGCTTTATTTGTAATATTTATCACTGACAAAACTAGTAAGCATTGTGGTACTGGTTTTAAAATGTTTCCTCTTATTTCGTGTTTCCGGCAACATTTTTTAAAATCAAATCTCATATTTGAATGTATGAGTTTTCTCCTTCTGCATGAATGAAAACATTCTTTGTTAATATCCAAAATCATGAACAAAGTTCAAGTGCTCTAACGAGTTTAACTAGTTCTGTGAAATGTAAATTCCATCTGGTTTATAATGGCCATGATATCATAATTATTTTCTTCCTGCTTATGATATTATTTCCTGCCTTCCTACTTTATTGAAAAATTTTGTCTATTATATTGTATTATACTCTAGTTATATAGGGTTTCCTCTGTCATACCAGCTGCTGAACTTCAGTCTCTGTGTAATATCTATTTTCTCTTTTTCAAACATTGTCTTTAGTACAATATACAGACGGAATTTTTCTCAGTCGTTCCATCAACGTACTGTACTTCAGTATTAGGGAACAACTCTATATTTTCATGTCTCTTTGGTAATCACTTTTTCTTGCCACGTTTGTCTTTTATTTTTGACTAGGATGTACTAGTATCAGTTGTATCGTCTAATAATAATGCAATTTCTGTGTTGTTCCTCCTGGAAATCATAGCTTTGTGTTTTTCATTCTCCTTTTCATCCATATAGAGCCCTATTCTGACTTGGGCCCCTTCTGGCGCATCTCGATGTCCAAAGCTGGACGGGCCGGATTTGCACCTGATTCTGCACCCGTGGAAGCTAGACATTCCCGCAGCAGCAGAATTGGGTGCAAAGGGTCTGGATGGGCAGGACGTGCCCCAATTCTGTGCCACTGCACATCTGGCTCCCTCCCTGTACAACTCTCCCAATACTCCTGCATGGAGCCCGATGCACCACTGCTTTTCCCCACTGTCCGACCTCCAGAGTGGCCTGCCAAGGCTGGGATCGAGTGGCGGGGAACCCCTGCTGCTCCTCACCTGCGTTTGGCGGGTCCACAGGTTTAGATCCCATTCCTCGGTGTGATTTATTCCACCTCCAAGGTGGAATAAGTCCCCCATCCATCCCTGCCTCCTTGGACGTACAGGGCAGAGACTGGAATCAGCCCTGTGTGTCTGGGGTCATGGGGTCACCTCTGCCCTGCCCACGCTCCTCCTCTGGCCCTCCCCCTCATGCCCCCATCCAGAGCTCCCCGCACAATATTGCTGTACATGCAGGGATCTTGGAGGTGGGAATTCGCTCCCAGTGAATAATGGGGGTTGGACGTCCAAATTGGACATCCACCCCTGCTTTTCGCAGATCAGAATGACCCCCATACCATCTACCATGTGCTTTTTCTATCTCTGTTCTACTCTCTATGGTTGATATTATTCTGTGCACTTGAGGGTGATTATATCTGATATTCTTAAGATGGCCAAATAGGGAGAAAAGATGGCAGCAAAAACCAGAAGGATGCCAGTGTGCTAGGGAGAGGAAAGGCCAGCAGATAAAAGAAGGCGATAGTGCCTCTGCATTAGACTCTAGTGAGACCTCATTTGAGTACTGTGGGCAGTTCTGGAACCTGCCCCTTCAAAAAGAGAATCTGCTACACAATCTCATTTATTTTTATTTATTTGACTGTTTTTTTTATAGCGCTTTTCACTGGGGCAAAGCGGTGTACATTACTACAATAAAATGTTACAATGAATAGTGGAACTTACATACAATATGAATCACATGAGTAAAAGGTAATAGGTATTTACATAATTATTAACTATTAAAACTTAGGTACATTAACAGTTGTTATCTACATGAGTTAGCTAGAAGGGAAAACGGATTATGTGATGGAACCAAAGTGTTCATTAAAAATATAAGTTTTGAGGAGCTTCCTAAATGTGGACAGGTCATTGGTAGATTTCCAGGTAGAGAGTTCCAGTGAGTTGGAGCATATAGTTCAAATGCTCTATTGCATGTATACTGAGTGCTTTTGATTTTCTTGTATTTTTTTGTATTTTTATTGTATTCTGTCTTCTCAATCTGATTATATTGGTGTACTTAGTAGTGTTTGTAGGTAGTGTGAAGATTGGTTGTTGATGATTTTAAAGGTCAGGAGTAGAATTTTGCTGTGTATGCGGCTGAGTAGTGTCAGCCAATGAAGCTGTCTTAGAATGGGGGTTTAATGGTCATACTTTATTTTTTTATTTTATTTATTAGCATTTATATACCACTTTTCCACAAGCTCAAATACGGTTTACATTAAACAACAGGGTCAGATACATATAACAGTTTAAACTATGTACAATAAACATTGAGCATATCTTAAGCTTAAGCTAGAATAATTGATACTGTAATTATGACCAGAAAACAGTGTCCTTAGATAAAGTTTTGGTCTGGGGGTGACTCATAAAGTTTGCTAGTTTGTATGTGTTTTCTTTGAGTGCGGGGAGGGGGTTCTGGATTTGAGGAATTATGTCTTTTATGTGGTGTCCTAGTTGGGGGTCTGTGTTGGGAGGTTCCATCGGGCCACCAAAATGTTGCTTGAAGAGGTGGATTTTTAGTTTTTTTCTGGAATGTGGTAAGATTAGTGGTTTCTCTTAGCTCATCTGGTAGGGCGTTCCAGAGGAAGTGTGAGAATGCTCTATCATTTGTGGCTTTGATGGATTTTTGGTAGTCTGAGGGAATCGTTAGTTTATATTGATTGCATCCTCGTTTTAATTGTATCTCAACTTGTTTGCTGATTAGGGAGGCGAGGTGAGAAGGGCTATCTGTCTAAGGAGCTTGAATGTGGTCATCAGTGTTTTGTAGTGTATTCGACTTTGGACTGGGAGCCAGTGTAACTTGTATAATACTGGAGTGATGTGTTCCGATATGTTTGCATTTCAAGCAATTCGTGCTGCAGCATGTTGCACCATTTGGAGCTGTTTTAGGATCTGTTTAGATAAACCTTGTAGTGTGCTATTACAAAAGTCAATGTGGGGTGTGATTAATGTTTGGAGGACTGATCGGAAGTCATGGTTGGGGAGTAGTTGTCGTAGCTGTTTTAACATTTTGAGTTTATAGTAGATTTTTTTGGTTGTGAGTTTTATGTGTTGTGGACATGCTGAGTGTCTGGTCTAGGGCGACCCCTTGGTATTTTACTTCATTCTTTACTATTATGTCAGTATCATTAATTGTGATATTTGGAGGAGGAATGAAACTGATTTCTGGTAACGTAAAGTGCTTCATTTTTACTGAAGTTGATCAGTAGGTTATGAGAAGTGATCCATTTTGCTAGTTTTTTGAAGCATTCTGTAATTTGGTACGGGATAGGGTTGGAGATGTTGAATGGAAGATGTAACATTATATTGTCTGCATATATGTGATAACCTATGTTGAATTTTTTGAAGATGGTGCATATGGGTTGGAGATATATGTTAAAAAGGAGGGCAGAAAGGGCAGATCCTTGGGGTAGTCCTTGTTCTTGTTTATATGGTTTAGATGTGTGATGTCTAGTTCTAACCTGTTGGGTTCTGTCTGAAAGGTATGATTGGAACCATTGGAGTACTGTGCCTTTTAATCCTATCTGCTGTAGTCTGGTGAGCATTAGGTGTGGTTGATGCTGTCAAATGCTGCAGATATGTCTAAAAATATGTACGCTTGTTTGATGTTGTCTATGCCACTTATCAGCTTGTCAAGTAGTGCAGTTAACAGAGTCTCAACACCATGAGGTGGTCAGAAACCATATTGGTGTACATCTATACATCTAGGGGTGCATGAGCATCAATGTGGTCTTGGAGCTGAATTTGGACTATTTTTTTTATTACTTGGCCATGAAAGGAAGGCTTGAGATTGGTCTGTATGCTGTGGAGTTGTTTTTGCCCTAGAAGTTATTTTTTAGGATGGGGCGGATTATGGCATCTTTCAGGGAAGGAGGCATATGACCTTGTTTCAGGGAGGACTTAATGATTGAAAGCATGTATGGGGAAAGCTCTGTTTTTGTTGCCTTTATCCAACTGACAGAGCATGGATCAAGATTGGATGTAGTTGTGTTTAGTTTAGTTATATTGTTGTTGAGTGTATCCTTCTTAGTCTGGGAGAAAGTTGACCAGGTGTAAATCAGTGTGGGGTTTGGGGTGTGAGAGTTGGGTGTACCGTTTGATGTTTTAGTTTTTCCTTATAGTAGTTGGCTAGAATTTGGAGATCAATGGAAGGGGTTTTTTGGTCATCATTTTTGGTGTTATGAATGAGAGACATTACAATTTCAAACAGTTCCCTAGGGCGGTTGAGTGGTTTTGTGAGTATATTGGAAAAGTATTCTTTTTTCTTGTTATTGATGGTATCTTTGTAGCTTTATAGTGTGTTCATGTATAAGGATTGGAGGTCATTGGATTTTGTATTCCTCCATTTACGCTCAATTTTGCGCAGAGAGTTTATTATCTTTTTTAGGTCCTGAGTGTACCATGCTGCTTGTTGTTTTTTTCTATTAATTGGGGGTGGTGCTCTGATGGTAGCAGTGTTAGATATGGCATCATTCCAGTTGGTTATAGCTTCTTCTAAGTTTGTTGGATCCAGGTCCAGATGCTGGAGAGTTTGGTTTATGAAACCATCCTTTTTGATTGTCTTATATCTTTTGGATAGGGTGTTGCAGGAGGTTGCTGATGGGGTAGGGATACAGGAAGGAAGTTGAAATTTTATTATATAGTGGTCGGACCAAGGGACTGGTTGATGATCCTTGAATGATGTGTGCCATGGTGTGTAAGGCGGTGTGTATGGGAGCAGTGTGGCTTTTGGCAAACCCTGATAGAATTACAGTAATTGAAGTGCAGTGAAATGATTGCCTGAAAAGCTGAGCGATAGTTGGATGGTTCCAATAGTGGGAGGAGGTGGTGAAGAGTTCTGATTTTGTGATATATTAACTTTGTTGTAGCTTTTATGTGTGGTATCAAGGTAAGTTGTTGATCTAGGGTAATGCCCAAGTACTTAACCTTTGGTTGTACATTTACATTTGTGTCATTTAGAGCTATTGACGCTAGCGCTTGGAAATTGCCATCCTTTGTTACAAATAGTATTTCAGTTTTCTTGTAGCAAATTTTTAGTGAGTTATTTGCCAACCATTGGGAAATATCTGCAAAGCAGCTTTTTATTCCTTCATATGTTGGTTTGTTGGTATTAAATGGTGCATAAAGCATTATGTTGTTTGCATAGATATGAAAGTTTATGTTATGTGAATGGATGGTTGGGCATAACAGTTGCAGGTAAATGCTGAAGAGTAGAGCTGGTAATGATGAGCCTTCTGGGAAGACTTGAGTTTGCAGGTAGGGAAATGATGCATTACTTCCCATTTTGACTTGCTGTTGTTGATTGCATAGATATGAGTGGAATCATTTCAGAACATTGCTTTGGATTTCGATGGACTGGAGTCTTTGCAGGAGGATACCATGGTTGATTGTATCAAAAGTGGCTGAAATATCGAGAAATATTAAAATGAATCCTGTTGTGGCTTTTGTGTTCCTTTTATTAATGTATTTAATAATGAAGTTAGGAGCGTTTCTACTCCATGGTATGGTCTGAAGCCATGCTGCTGTGGGTCCAACGCGGCATGGCAGTCGATGTATTCCTGCTGTGACCCGGAAGTGATTGTCCAGATGGAATTGTGCTCCCCTCTGGCTTTCCAACAAGCACTCAAGCACTCCAAACACTGGGGCCACTTTAACGTCTAAAACTCTAAAGCAGAATCACCAGCTCAGCCAAGGTGCATCAGTCTTATCGAGAAGCTTTTCTGATAGTTGCGACTTCCATTGTCTCTTTTGAGCCTGGTGTAGTCTATGCACATCACACCCACAGTGTGTCCTGATAGCCCCTGAGGAAGTTATATACGAAACACGGCCTGTGTTGGGCTTAGGCCACTTATTTGGTTATAATAAATTCATTGGGTGTTGAATCTGCCGCTTCCTGTTTTTGTTTCTTTCCAACAAGCACACCATTGAAGGGGAGTGAAGGGGGCTCTCCTCTGGCAGGGTGAGAGTCTCCGACATTTGGGGCCCAAGGGAATGGCTCTGGTGTGGTGGTGGCCGTGGCAAAGAGTGCGGCTATGAGCAGTTTGGAGTTTTAACATCTTATGGAGTTAAGTCCTTGGTAAAACCTGCGGTTGTAAGTTTGGATGTGCTGTGGGAAGCAATTGCAGCAGTGAATTCTTTTCTTAGTTACTTTATGGCTTCATTGAGTGCTGATTTGAATGGGGTTAAGACTGTTTATTCTGAGATTTCCTTGGTGCAGGAACAGCAAGCAGGGAATATCCTCCTTATGGAACAGGAGCTGGGTCATCTCCGGGGACTAGTGGAGGCCCAGATTAAGGACAAATCAGCGTCTCAGAGGAAGATGGAATATTTGGAAAATCAAGCCTAGTGGTGTAACATCAGGTTTTTGAATTTTCTAAGATCTCCTGTCTTATCAGCAGAAGAGATGTTCAGGAAATATTTCGCTGAGGTGTTGAAACTTCCTCAGGAACATTTTCCAAATGTGACTCAGACCCAATATTTGTCTCTGGGGGTTGGGATCCCTAGTAATGTCTCTAGCTCTGTTTCCTAGGAACTAATTAAGTTCTTGGAGGACTCCTTGGAGGTAGTCACAGGTAGAGCCACTTTGCTTGTTACTCTGACTTTGGAATCACATAAAGCTTTAATTTTCCGCTCTTATTTTAGAAACTTCAATCATTCTTTTCTGGGTTTTCAGGTTACGTTATGTCTAGGGGTTCACAGTTACGGAGGAGAGAGTTCATGGGGCTTCGGTCTAGGCTTTTGGCCCTTGGGGCTTCCTTTCAGTTGAAATTTTCAGTTAGATGTTATGTTTCCTATAAAGATGAGATTTATGTATTCTTTGAGCCCAGACAACTGTTGGAATTTCTAAGTGCTAGAGAAGAAGTAGGTGTACTGGCTGATGTTCCTTCTCATATGGCTGACTCATAAGTCTTTACCTGCCTTTGTTTGCTCATTTTTGGAAACCGAGGTTGGGATTTTGTCCCGGCCCCTCTTATGCTTTATTTTTATATCCCCCTTTGTTACCTCCTTTATTTCCTTTATTGAGAACTAAATACGATTTGAATGTGCATTTTCCGTATGTTTTCTTTTCCTTGGTATTTTGATTGTATCCAATATCTTTGCATTCATGGATTTTTCTCTTTGGATGTGTAAATTTGAAACCGATAAATAAAAAAATAAACAAATAAGATTATTCAGCAGAGACTACAACCATACCTGGAACAAGAACTGCCTGAAGTGTAAACAGGGTTCAGAAAGGGCGAGGAATGAGAGACATCATCGCGGATGTGAGATGGATCCTTGAAAAGACAAAAGAATAACAAAAGAATATCTATATGTGTTTTATTGGCTACAGCAAGGCTTTTAACTGTGTATACCATGCAAAACTCTGGGCCACATTAAGAAACATGGGCATACCAGAACATCTGATAGTTCCCTTGCACAACCTTTACATTGATCAAGAAGCAACAGTTCAAATGGAACAAGGAGAAACAGAATGGTTTAAAATCAGCAAAGGTGTACGACAAGGCTGCATACTTTCCCCCTATGTGTTTAATTTATATGCAGAACAAATCTTCAGAGAAGCAGGACTGTATGAAGACAACAGAGGTGTGATGATTGGTGAGAAACTCATCAACAACCTTCGCTATGCTGATGCTACCACATTACTGGCCGAAAGTGAAGACGATCTGAAACAATTGTTTCTCAAGATCAAGGAACATAGTCTTAAAATGGGCCTGCACCTTAATGTAAATAAGACAAATATCCTGACAACTGGCAAAATCAATAAGTTCATTGTTGATGGAGAAGAAACTGGAATAGCTGACAACTTTAGCCTACTTGGATCAATTAATAAAGAAATGACAAGCAGTCAAGATATCCGACAACGCATTGCTCTTGGCAGAATTTCTATGAAGGACCTAGAAAAGATTCTCAAGAGCAGAGATGTCTCTCTCCATACAAAGATTTGACTTATTCAAGCCATGGTAAATTTTCAATAACATCATATAGATGCGAAAGCTGGACAGTGAAAAGATAAACAGGAAGAAAATTGATGCCTTTGAACTATGCTGCTGGCAATGGAATACTGTGCAAACCATGGACTGCCCGAAGATCAAACCAGTCAGTACTAGAGGAGATCAAACCTCATCTTTATTTTGAAGCTCAGATGACAAGACTTCGACTTTCATACTTTAGACCAGAGGTTCCCAACTCCAGTACTGGAGGGCCAAACACCATTCAGATTTTCAGGCTGTCCCTAATGAATATGCATGAGATACATTTGAATACAATGGGGGCAGTGCATGCAAATGCATCTCATGCATATTTATTAGGGACAGCCTGAAAACCTGAATGGTGTTTGGCCCTCCAGGACTGGAGTTGGGAACCTCTGCTTTAGACACATCATTCGAAGACAGAGATCGTTAGAGAAAGACATAATGCTTGGCAAGGTAGAAGATCAACGCAAAAGAGGAAGGCCAGCAATGAGATGGACTGATACAATAACAGCAGCTATGGGTGTCACTCTATCAAGAATGAACCATCTGAGTTAAGACCGAACACAATTTAGGAGAACTATCCAGAGGGTCGCCATGAGTCAACACCGACTTGATGGCACTTAACAACAACAACAAAAATGACCTGTAAATGGGAATAATGAGTGAGTTTATTAAATTTGCAGATGACACAAAAGGATTTAGGCATTCCTGGATAATACGTTGAAACCCTCTGCCGAGTGCAGTGGTGGCAAAGAAAGCAAACAGAATGCTAGGAATCATAAGAAAATGAAATGAGGAATAAAACCAAGGATATTATAATGCCTCTGAATCATTCCATGGTGTGACCTAGAATATTGTATGCAATTCTGTTCTCCATGTCTTAGAAAGGATATAGCAAAATTAGAAAAGGTATAGAGAAGAACTACCAAAATGGTAAAGGAGATGGAAGAATACCCCCAGGAGGAAAGGCTTAAAAGGATAGAGCTGTTCAACTTGGAAAAGGGATGGCTGTGGGGAGATATGGTAAAGGTCTATAAGTTAAGAAATGGAGTAAAACTGGTAAACGTAGTTTGGTTGTTTAGTCCATCAAAAAGTAGGAAGACTAAGGGACACACAATGAAGCTGCAATGTAACCCATTTAAGACTAATGAGAGAAAATATTTTTTCTACTCAATATGTAATCAAACTCTGAATTTCATTACTGAAGGATGTGGTAGAAGCTGTTAATGTAGCTGGGTTTAAAAAAGGTTTGGACAAGTTTCTGGAGGAAAAGTGCATAAACCATTTTTAAGAAAGACCAAGGAAATCCACTGCTTACTATAGGATAAGCATTGTGGAATCTGTGTGCCTTGTTGGGAACCTGACGGGTACTTGTGACCTGGATTGGCCACTTGGAAACAGGATACTGGGCTTGATGGACCTTGTTCTGACCCAGTATGGCATTTCTAATGTTTTTGTTCTTAAAAGGATAAAGAAATAAAGCAATTATGCATTGGCCACCCATTGGCAAATGGATAATTCCCTTTGAGAACTGGCCAGATAGTTGTTTATAACCCTCCTCATGGAGTAAACTCATAATATTTTCCAGGCTCTAGACAACATCCGTTGCATTATTTTTTAAATGTGATGGCAAGTATTTATGTTGAATACTCCCATAGTCTTCTTGACTGCTTAGAGGTGCAATGTTTCTCCCATCCATACCTATCATAAGCTACATCTCTTGGAATATTGTCTCATTGTGTTCCAATTTTGTGAAATTCACAAGTTTATTTGTAGAACATGCACCCTTAGATATATGCACAGATGAAATATTCATTAAAATCTTTATAGTTGTTTTTCTCTATTTACAGCTGGTTTTCCTGGGTGTCTATAAGTTAGTGTGAATCACACTGGTTATAGGGATTTGAGGGCATTTGTGTTTTCGTTTAGTTAAAAAACTTTACGAGTCAATTAGGGAATTCAACTTGACATCTCAAAAGCTGTGAAAGAATGCCACGCCCACAGATGTCTCCACCTCTCCTACTTGCATTCAAGCAGGAATATATCATATTTAATGAATTTAGGAGGAAGGAAAAATTAGTGGTGCCAATATTTTTATGTCTTCTTGCACAGGGAAAATCAAGACATAGAGAAAGAGTAGAGAAAATAGCTTTTTCAGCTTCTTCAAAAATCCAGTTCAACTCACTGCTTTATTGGGTACCTGCGAAAGGGCCCATTAAAAGTGCTAAAGGGAAAAAGGCATTGTCACTTCCCGACCACTCCCACCTACCAGGCAAGACACTGTATCATAACTGCAGATCAACTGCATATGCACTTTTCGGAGTAGGTACGAGTATATGTGCTGTTGTGCTGCATATATGTTTTTACTCTCACAGACATATCTTGGTGTGACTGAGATAGCCTCTCTCCAGCAGCTGACACCTGTACAATGGAGATCTGGGGCATCACTGAATTGTCTATGGTTCTTTTGATCGTGCTGGAAGAGTCTCTGCTCTTTGCAGACATATCAGCTGCTGACATTGCTTGCAGTTATATTTTCAATAATTGAATGCACATGATCTCTGGGAAAGAGCTGAGAGGTTCTGTTGTAGTAATACAACTTTTATGTGATTGGAGCTGGCTTAGGACAAGTATGTGCTCATAGAGTGAATAACGTGGGTCTGTAGTCTGTCATAATATAACAAATAATGGGTTTACTTGTTTGACACTGAATCAATCCACTTTGCACAGCTATTGAATAACAGGGAGCTGTGATGGTTATTATCATAGGAAAGACCCAAGAATGGTGAACAGGTGAGGCCCACAGAGAAGTTGTGGCCTTGGGCAAGTCCTGAACCCTCTGTTGCCTCAGAAAAATTGAAGTTATCAATGTCCCTGTTTAATGTTCATTGCCAAGTTTAATTACCATGTAAGCCACTTTCACTGAAATGATAAAATGGTATTAAAAAACCCTATTAAATAAATAAATAATTTCTCTACAGGATGGGACAATCCATATTCAGGAATAGCTAATGGAGTCTTCTGACTGTAAGAATCACCTTCCCTTTGGGTTGAGCCCTCCAGTGCTGGTGCCACTAGGTCTTTGATGCCCAAATCTAGAACCAAGGTGAGAGCCAGGATTCAGAAGAACTCCAGTGAGACTGGAAACATGAGCACAGGACACTCACCAAGGTGGAGGAGGCAGGAGAAAAGCTGAGGCACAACCAGAGAAGAATCTAGAAGTGTCCAACACGGTGACTCTAACTCTAAAGTAAAGCAGGGAGACATGCACAAGGTGAACGCCAAAGTCTGTAAAAAAGTCTTTCCTGATCTGGGTTCATATAGAGATCCTAGGCAGGAACAAGATGACCTCTGAAATGAAATAGCAGGAGTAGTGCAGGCTAAGGCTAAGGCAGTAAATCAGCAAAGTAGTAGAACCTTCTGATACCTACTGGCTGGAGGTCAGAGGTTCATCTGGGTAAGATTCTGGAAACTGAGCCATTTGTAGGCTGGTGGTGAACCTTATAAGAGCTAGTGCAGATAACCTAAGTATGGATGTACTTGCCCCTCATTTAGTATTGGCCAGTTTCTGAGGGATGTTATAGCAGCATATACTCATTCCATTTCTTTCTCAACATATGCCTTCCTTGCCAGAAATTTTATTGAGTGTTACTCTGAGGTAAATATGATTTTGGTTGCAGAGAAGTTTTAACCCTTTCACTAACAGGAGTAAGTCAAACTGTTCAGTACTGAATACTGTATAGATATTGATCCTTTCACTAATAGCTGTGAGTGATGAAACCAATTATTGCAGAGGTGGGCAAAGATGGCGTTGGTGGCAGTTGTTTGAATTGGTATGCTTGAACTCTCTCTTTCTCAGATAAACTCAAAGGCTTCTGATGCCATGCCCACAGGGAAAGAAGAAGGATAAAGCTCTGGGAAATACCTCTACTCCTGTGCAACCAAGACTGTTCAATCAGCCAACTCTGGAGGTTAGGTTTGGTGCTGGCTTGAGAATTCCTCTCTACTTTGACAATCTCTGTGGAAGGAGGTACAGAGAGCAGCACAGAAGGAGCATCATAGATTTCAGATCAATGGACAGTCCTGTCGAGACTAGGAAGCGAGTTGTTCTGAGGGTGTCATCGTAGGTGCTACCAGTGTGTTGTGAGTGGATATGGTGGGATCTCTCATGGTTACGGTGGGGTCCCTCATGGTTACTTCTTCCCCAATTGCATCTTCGAGAGCTTACCCTTCCCTTTTGGAGTCAGTCTCTGTGGTAAAACCAGCTGTTATTACATTGTTGATGTTCTGGGATGCTATCAGGAGAATGGACTTTTCCCTGCAGAGCTTTGTGGGTAAAATTCAAATGGATGTGGATCAACTGTCTCGTAAGACTGCTGACCAAGACCAGATGCTGCAATAGCAAACTATCAGAATGGATACCTTGGAGGCCAGGGTTGTAGATTTAAAATCTATAAGTACTTCTCAGATCAAAGATAGAGCTTCTTAAATGGAAGGTGAATTTTTTTGGAGAATCTGCTTTGAAAAAACAACCTTAAATTTCTTAACCTTCCTAAGTGTTTGTTAATTACCTCTGCCAAAATCATCCATAAACAGCTATGTGAGGTATGGAAAATGCCCCAGGATGTTTTGCCTCCAGTTGTTTGGGCTCAATATTTAGTTTGGGGTCATTTATTTTCAGTGCTGTAGACCAAGGTCCAGGAGAGAGCTCTATCAGATTTGGGGATGGGTCCCAAGGTGCTAAACTGGATCAGAAATTGGTTGACTGACAGACATCAGAAGGTGATGGTAAACGGAGCTCACTCAGATGAAAGGAGGGTGATTAGCGGGGTGCCCCAGGGTTTCGTCCTGGGACCGGCACTGTTCAATGTATTTGTGAGTGATATTAAGAACATAAGAACATAAGATATGCCATACTGGGTCAGACCAAGGTCCATCAAGTCCAGTATCCTGTTTCCAACAGTGGCCAATCTAGGTCATACGTACTTAGCAGTATCCCCAAAAGACACAGGTTCCACAATGCTTGTATTGGGTCAAGCATTGATATCCTGGGTCCCTTCTGTGATACAGTGGAGCCAATGGAAGTTAGTGAAAATATAGAACTCACCTCAAAATGGGCTAGGCAGAGAGATCCAGCATGGCTAAAAAGGGCTGAGCACCCGGTGCCATCAGCACAGGTAGGAAAGAAAGGGTTAGAACGGAACTTTCCTGTCTGCAACAGTGACGCAGTTAGAATCCAGGATTCTAATTACCAGCACCTGCCCCCAGGAGCAGACGTTACGTGCAGAGAGGGGAGGTAAAAAGGGACCTGGTTAGAACCAGGAAGTCAGAACAGCTCTGAGAACAGACCTGAGAACAGCCCTGAGAACAGCCCTGAGAACAACTTCAGGAATAAGGCTGAGAGCAACTACGAGAGAAAGTCTGGGAGACAGAACAAATACCTGAGAGCAAGTAAGCAGGACTCTGCAGGGGAAGGTGACACTCCGATGCAGCTAGAGTTTCAGCAGCAATCAGGCAAGTCACGGAAGCAGAGAGGGTTCCAAAGCTCCAGGAGAAGTTTTAATCCCAGGGAAAGCATTGAAGGTCTGGGAGGTCCAAAAGCTCTCAGAGAAAGCTCCAGGCAATTACCAAGGAGCGTTAGAGAAGCGTACCACTGGCAAGACAGCCCCAGGAGGATTTCCTGGAAGGCAGGAAGTGGAACACTAGCCCCGAGAGTTCTTACAAACCTCGGAGGAACTTGCTACACGAGGCTAGAACTTTGCCACGAGAGAAAAACCCCACAGCTGATGCCTGCAACCTAGATAAGGTAAAGAAGATAAAACCTTACATTGGGGAAGGAAGTGAAACTGGGTGTTTTTATAGTCCTTATTGGCAGCAAGGTTTTAACCTGGAAAAGGGTTCCAACTTCCAAGTGAGAGAGCCAAGAGAGACTGGCTATAAGAGAACTGATTACAGAAGAGGTTTTTACAATCCCGAGTTAGAGCAGTGCCTGGGAGAGGGGAAAGTTTACCCTCCCCCGACCAGTGAAGCTACCACTTGTTATATGAGTGAGCCTGGCTGCGTCAGCTACCAGCCAAGTATAAACCAAGATACAAGCAGTAATAATTACATTGACCAGGAGCCAATGGATTGTACAATTTGTCTGAATGATGAAATAACCTCTTTGCGTTAGACCTCTCTGTGCAAGGAACAAGAGAGAAGAAAATTGCTCAAGCTGTGTTTTGTTTAAGTTCTGCATTATTGTATTCCAAGCATTGATATTCGCCGGGGAACGGGAATAAACCCCACTTTACTTTATCACCTTGACTGTCTGACTCTCTGTCTTAAAAAGAAGTAGCAACAAGGTGACTCAAAACACCCTAGGCGACTGCCTAGGGCACTCACTGAGTCTCTCCCTACGAGGCTTGGTGACACTTCTTAAAAATGGTATATGGACCTTTCCTCCAAGAACTTGTCCAAACCTTTTTTAAACCCAGCTACACTAGCAGCCCTTACTACATCCTCCGGTAACAAATTCCAGAGTTTGATTACACTTTGAGTGAAAAAATATTTTCTCTTATTTGTCTTAAATAGTTTACCCTGTAGCTTCATTACATGTCCCCTAGTCTTTCTATATTCTGATAGAGTAAACAATCGATCTACGTTTACCCGTTCCACTCCATTCATTAATTTTTAGACTTCTATCATATCTCCCCTCAGCCGTCTCTTTTCCAGGTTGAAGAGCCCTAACCTTTGTAGCCTCTCTTCATAGGAGTAGCCTTCCATCCTCATTACCATTTTGGTGACTCTTTCCTGTACCTTTTCTAATAACGCTATGTCCTTTTTAAGATACGGCGACCAGAATTGCACACAATATTCAAGGTGCAGTCGTACCATGGAACGATACAGAGGCATTATAATATGCTTTGTTTTATTTTCCATTCTTTTCCTTATGATACCTAGCATTCTATTTGCTTTCTTGGCCGCCGCTGCACACTGGGAGGAGGGTTTTAACATGTTATCCACGATGACTCCTAAATCTTTTTCATGGGTTGTGGTTCCCAATGTGGAACCTTGCATTGTGTAATCATAGTGTGGGATGTTCTTTCCTAGGTGCATAACTTTGCACTTGTACACATTAAATTTCATCTGCCATTTGGATGCCCAGTCTTCCAATTTATCCAGATCCTCTTGCAGATTTCCACAATCCTCTTGGGTTTTAACAACTTTAAGCAGTTTTGTGTCGTCTGCAAATTTTGATAACCTCACTAGTTATTCCGTTTTCCAGGTCATTTATGAATATGTCAAAAAGTAGCGGACCCAGTACAGATCCCTGGGGTACTCCCCTATTCACCTTTTTCCATTGGGAAAATTGGCCATTTAACCCTACCCTCTGCTTTCTATCTTTTAACGAGTTTCCGATCCACAGTAGTACACTGCCTCCTATCCCATGACTTTTTAGTTTTGCCAAAAGTCTCTGAAGAGGGACCTTATCAAAGGCTTTCTGAAAGTCTAGATACACTATATCAACTGACTCACCTTTGTCTACCTGTTTATTCACACCTTCAAAAAAGCATATCAGATTAGTAAGACAAGATCTTCCTTGTCTAAAGCCATGTTTGCTGTCTCCCATTAGGCTATTGCTAAGGGACTGAATGGAAAAGTCTGTCTTTTTGCAGATGGCACAAAAATTTGCAACAGAATGGACTCTCCTGAGGGAGTGGATAACATGAGGGAGTGGATAATATGAGGAAAGATCTACAAAAGCTGGAAGAATGGTCTAATGCTTGGCAGTTAATATTAATGCAAAGAAGTGCAGTGTCATGCATTTGGGAAGCAGAAATCCAAGGGAAATGTATGTGATAGGGAGCGAGAGGTTGGTGTGCACGGACCAGGAGAAGGACCTTGGTGTGATTATTTCTGAGGATCTCAAGATGGCAAAACAGTGCGAGAAGGCAGTGGTAAAAGCCAGGAGGATATTGGGTTGCATACAAAGAGGAATTACAAAGAGGAATTACCAGCAGAAAGGAAGAGGTACTAATGCCACTGTATAAGTCACTGGTGAGGCCTCACTTGGAATACTGTTTTCAGTTTTGGAGTCCATATTTCGCAAAGGATATAAAAAAACTGGAAACAGTTCAGAGAAAGGTTACCAAAATGATTTGGAGCCTGCGTCAGAAGCCTTATGAGAAGAGACTTGAAGACCTAAATATACGTACACTCTGGAGGAGAGTAGGGATAGGGGAGATATAATTCAGATCTTTAAATACTTAAGGAGTATTAATGAACAAACAAACCTCTTCCAAAGACAGGGAAGCTGTAAAACTAGAGGGCATAACATGAAGCTGCAAGGGGGTAAATTGAAAGGCAATGTCAGGAAATACTTTTTCACTGAAAGGGTGGTGTATGCTTGGAATGCCCTCCCGATGAAAGTGGTGGGGGCAAATACAGTGACAGAATTCAAAATGGCATGGGACAGACACAGTGGATCCCTCAATAGCAACAGGATAAAATCAAAATAAACATAACTATCTAATTTCTCAACAAACAGGGATGCCCTACACGGAGTGGTAGGTTCACCTCTAAACAAAGACATGGGGAGGGGAGACCTGCATGGAGCGGCAGAATCACCTACTCTTGCTACCTTGTTGGGCAGACTAGATGGACCATACTGGTCTTTATCTGCCATCACTTACTATGCTGCTGTGAATGAGTAGCCTATTGGTTAAGAACACTGGCTTGGGAACCCAGAGATCAGCGTTCAATTCCCACTAGTACTCCTTGTGGCCTTGGGCAAGTCAATTAACCCTCCATTGTCTCAGAAAAATCCAGGTTTTCAATGTCCCTGTTTAATGTACATTACCAAGTTTAAGTTTCAACATAAACTGCTTTGATTGAAATGATAAAGTAGTATATAAAACCTGCTTAAATAAATAAATACTATGAATCTTAGACTTTTTAGAGGACTCTATGGAAGTTATTACTGAAAGAACTACGTTGGTTGCGTGTTTCACATTTGCATCTGATAGGAATGCTATTTTGCAACTCTGTTTTGTGAAAATGAAAGTTTCTTGGGCTCAAGAATTCAAATATTTCCTAATATATATTGAGTTACTCAAAGGAGGTGCCAAGAGTTCCTGGCTCTTAAGGCCAGAGCTCAGGCTTTCGGCTCAATCAGAGTTTTGAAATTTCCTTGTAAATATATAATTATGTCGGGGAGTAAACAATTTCTGTTCTTTGAAACTAAACAGTTAAGTAATTTTCTTTTGGCAAGGGAGGAACCTATTATTCTGATTTCAGCAGCCCCAGATGGTTGAGCCTGGTAGCTTCGGTTGCATAGCGAAGATCTCGGCAAATGCTAATTTGCTTTTTATTTTCCTTTTTTCTTCTTTTGTTTTCTTGGCTTTTCCTCTTTAATTGTGGTCTATTATGACTGTGTAATTATTATGATTATGTATGATTGTGTAATTTGTGGGTTTTATTATAATGTTTTCTTTATTTTTAGTTGCCAATTCCTGTGATTCAAGTGTAATTCTTGGATGTAAAATTGGAAAGTTTGATAAATACAAATGTGTTTTAAAAACATTATTACAAAAGTGGAGTGAATAAATGTGCCACTACAGCAGACTGTTGGAACACCATTTGCTATTCACCCCTTGGAGAGGTGGTGACAACTTTATTTCTTCCTGCTGCACGCCCGCAGGTCTTTATAGTCAGTTTAAGAGGTTCAGGGGTTTGGTAAATTTGTGTAGCATATTTTTACTGGTAGGGGATGGAGGAAATACATATAATCACTAAACTGCGACAATTTCTTCTATAACTAGGGATGGGAGGGGGACTGCTGGGCTTTGGCTTTTTTTTTTATTGCATATTTGTGGCAGGTAGGGAGGAGATACAGGTCTATCATTTATGCATTTCAAGTTAGGTCTGCTATATCTGAAGCCAGATGTGAATGCATACGTCATACTGAGGATAACTGAATTTCACTGCTCTTGAAGGTTAGCCTCTGGAACGCCCCTATATCCACCTCACATTGGTTGCATATCTTTTAAGCATGTGGAGATTACCTAGGTTGGGAAGCCAAAGAGGTTGTGTTGATTTTGAGGCTTTTTTTATAAGGTGCCTAACTGCCTATGTATAAAATCAGCTGAAATCACAGCTAAAATGCAGCTGCATATGTTTACATCTGCTCCTAAGCCAATGTAAATGTACATGGCTGAAGTAAGTAGGGGTACTTTGTGACTCTGCCTGGACTCCTCCCAAACTCCTCCCCTGAACACAGCTACAGTTGATTTGAGTTCAAGAGCACACCTATGCATCATAGCACATAGTTGTATGCATGGGGTAATTTTATAAGAGGCCTTTCATGCATGCATAAAAGCCTTTATATCATTACCCCATGGTGACCCCTTTAGCCAAAGGTTATGCATTTATGCACTCTCCGTGTCAGGATTTTGAAACAAAAGTACTCGTGCAGTCAGAACCTGCTGTCAACCATATAAGTGCTTTTGATAATTGACTCTTGGAGGCTCCAGGATATTCTAAGTGAGCAAAGGTCAAGCTGTCAGGACATATTCTAAGGCTGCACAATCACCACATCCTAAAATCGTAATGTGATGGACACCAGCAGGTTGGACGAGAAAGAGAAAGACCAAAGGTGCAGCAGAAAGAGAATCTTCAACAGCTCGGCATCAATTGGGAAGAAATGGAAACTGCCGAAAGTGATCGAACACACTGGAGAACGCTTTCTGCTCAGTGTGCCCAGGTCCAACTACTACTTATCATTTATATAGTGCTACTAGGCATACACAGAGCTGTACAAATATAGAAAAAAGACAGTCCTTGCTTCACAGAACTTACAATCGGCTTAGACCATGGCAGGCCTAAGAGTTGGTTTGAAGTGTCGATGTCCTAGGCAAACCTTAAATCTTATGCTCCCCTGCCTGGCTGTCATAGTCTACTGTTTAGCTTTGAATGCCTTGCTCTTTTCTCCCTCCCCCCCTCCCACAGAAGCTGCCACTCTAGGTGCTGGTTGGGCCGGCTTGACTAACAAAGACAAACAGAACAACAGGGGACTGGGGAATTCTTCAAGGGAAATGCTAAAAAATATATATATATATATATATGGGTGAAGACAGGAGAATAAAGAGGTCAGGATCCAAAGTCTATCTAAATGAGAAGTTTTTCAAGTATGCCACTTTCCTGGTTCACGGGATGTGTAAAAGTATTTGTGCAGTAATCATCAATGAAGGCCATCAAGGATTCCTTCACTCTTATTGTGGGGCTCCTCATTGGTCTGCAAATAACATTGTGGATGGTTTCCCAGGGATGCTGGTCTTCCTTTGGCTGCCTTTTGGATTTGAGTGAGTGTGGTGTTTGCTTTCCTGCAACATGTGCACTTAATAACTGTGTAGCACAAAGACATCTTCATGTCCTTTGTTAAGTTCCTCCTTGCAAGCTCTTTTCTGGCCTCTGGGGTTTTATATCCTAAATGCCTGTACCTTACGTAGGTGAATGCACTTGTCATAGAAATCGTGAACAGTAATTTTAGCTTCTACATTTTGGTAGATGAGTTTATTGACGTATACTGTATATCCACATTACCTTGGGCTATTTCTTTCTCTTCTTAAATGTTTCTTTGAAATCACATTGCAAGACCATTGTTAACAAGGCATTTCACTGACAGCAGGCTTCATTCATGATTCAGAACATATATATTTTTTTATTTATAAAGATGTATATACCATCCTGGGATCCCTCTGTCCTAAAGAGCTAGGATTTTATATAACCCTTTAATGGTATTATGTAACTTGGGAATCTGTAACTTCTGTGATGCTTGTTCTCTGCTAGAAATATCTTGTGTTTTCATGCTGAAATCAATTTCTCTGAAGAGCATCTCATCACGTGTCACGTGGATAATTTCTCCCAGGTCAATGCACAATCCATGTAATGTGTTTCCCTGAATGACTTTGAAGGTTCTGTCTCATTATGCATTAAGATAAACATTTATTACTTGCCTTATAACAGATGTGTTCAAGGGAAATCTCAATTGGTCATGTTAGTTCAGAAAATGTAGGAAAACACATCAGTATAATAAGAAAAAAAAAATAGAACATAACAAAATAAATATTTCTAGTGTATACTTCTGTTGCTTAGATTTCCCTGTCGAGCATTTCCTCTGTAGGTGTCCAGCTTTCTTGCAATGGAAACTGGTTTCTTTCCTTTCTGTCATCTCTTCCTTGGCCTTGAGAGCGGTCTCTGATTTGTCATTCTCTTCACTCCTTGATTTTCTTTCTTGAGGTTATATTTGTCCATTAGTTTGCCCTTGATATATTTCAATGTTATTTCTGATTCTAGTCCTGTCTCACGAACCTTAATGAGGGCAGTGTATTACTCTTGGAAACTGCACCTTATCGCTGTGATTGTCTTTTAGTTCTTCTTCAACCCTCCGCAACTGTTTCATAATCTTCAGCATGGCATACACATGTTCATATATTTTTGTTCTTTTTTCCAGTCTCATGGAATTTACTATGTTGATTTGAACACTCATGTCGTGTTGCATTTCACATACCCACCGCTGAGTCCTCTTTTCTTAAACAGATGAGCTATCTTCTACTAGTATACTTATGTTTTCTTTCGCTTACCAGCTCTTATGGTCTCAATCTGCTCAATTTTCAGCTGGCCAGTCTCCTCTTAGAACATCCCACAAATCATCTTTGGATTCTAGCATTTCTAGCTTGACTCTCCATAGCTAATATTTCCCACTGTTCAACTCTGCCGCTGCAAACGTAATATTTGACCTGCTTGCTATGATTCTTTGGGGCATATTTACGAAGCCCTGAGCTGGTAACACATGCGTTGGCCATCATACTAGTGCAGCGTTTCAGGATAACTGAACAGGGGTGGGAACATCCATCCCCTTGAAGTTACTGTGCTTTAATGTGGCAAGCCGGCTGCAGGAGCAACCCACTGAGGTGGCGTTAGTTGCACCTGTACTGTTTGCACCGAGTGTTGGGAGTGCAGGCTATAAACACTCACGCTAGCTGCACCATGGTGGGAATGTCCCTCTCCTACTCACTTGCCACTCAGATGCATGCTACAAGGAGAGCTCTGGTTTTTGACACAGAGCCCCATGCTACTTTCCAGTGCCACATCGAAACTGGGAGAGAAGGGGGAGCCTATTCCACAAAGATATACTACACCTTAAGCTGGGGTACCAGGCTGCTGGTGCTAATGTTCACAAAGGAGATAGAACAGCTTTGAAACTACAACCATTCAGAAAGCCAATAGTTGCTCAGGAGCCCCTGGTTTAGAGCAAGGTATCTTTGAAGGGAACAGGGAAGATAGGGCATCCCAATAGAGAGGTTACAATAAAGGCTAAGATAGCCCAAGTGCCTTTAAATAAAAACCAGAAAGAGATGAAAGATTGCAAATTATCCCTGCTAAATGCTGTAAATTCAAGCAAGCATAACTTGAAATGTTTCTGTAAATGCTGCAAGTCTAAAAAATACAAATTAATGTGTGCCTTTGAATCAGTGCTGACGCCTGGTGACCCAGCAGCTCCTGGGTTTTCTTGGCAGCATGACCAGCAGTAGATTGCCAAGCCTTTCTTCTGAGACAACGGAGGATTAAGTGACTTGCCCAAGGCCACAGGGACTGCTAGTAGAACGTAAATCCTAGTGGCTTGGTTATCAAGCCAGTGTTCTAACCACTAGGCTACTCCTCCACGCCTAAAAAAACGAGATAGGAGAATTTGAATGTCTAGTGCTAAATGAAGATATAGCTATAATAGGCATCTCAGGGACCCAGTGGAAGAATAACTAATGGGACACTGTAATACCAGGGTATAAATTGTATTGCAATGATGGGATGGATCAAATTGGTGGAGAGGTAGTGTTATATGTTAAGAGAGCATTGAATAAAAGTTCTGCAAGAAAGAAAATATGCCATTGAATCCTTATGGATTGAAATGCCATGTGTGAAGGTGAGGAAATAGTAGTAGGAATTTACTACTACCACCCATCTGGACAGAATGAGCAGACAGATGATGAAATGTTATCAGACATTAAAGAAGCTAGTTAAATTGCCAACACAATAAAAATGGGTGATTTCAATTATTCCAATATTGATTGGATAAATGTCATATCAGAGCATTTTAGGAAGGTACAGTTCCTAGATGAAATAAATGACTTCTTCATAAAGCAGCTGGTTTTTCAGGTACACACAAAGCAAAAAAAGCTGAGGAAGGAGTCAGTTGAACTTTTAAATGATCAAGGAGTAAAAAGGGCCTTCAGGGAGGACAAGGCCATAGTTGAGAGATAAATCAATTCTTTGCTTTGGTCTTTACTGCGGAAGCTATCTTTGGAAGAAAGAGTATTTAATGGTGATGAGTGAACCTGGAAGATGTAGTAGAATATATTAATAAACTAAAGAGCAACAAATCATCTGGACTGTATGGTATATACCTAAGAGTGCTGAGAGAATTCAAAGATGAAATTATAGAGATACTGTTGGTGATTTTTAACTTATCATTTAAATCATCTATGGTACAAGAAGATTGGAGGGGGGCCAATGTAACGCCTATTTTTAAAAAGGACTCTAGGGGCAATCTGGAAAACTGCATACCAGTGAACTTAATGTCAGTGCTGGGAATAACGGTTAAGCTCATTATTAAGAACACAATTACTGGATCTTTTGGACAGACATTGTTTATTGGAGCAAAGTCAAAATGTATTTACCCAAGGGAAGTCTTGCCTCACCAATCTGCTCCATTTCTTTGAAGGTGTGAATAAACATGTGGATAATGGCAGGGCCAGATTTACCTTGAGTGAGGCCCTACGCCAACAAAAATTGTGGGCCCCCAGCAGGGGCGGCCCAAGGGGGTGGGGTGGGGCCTCATTTGCATAAGGGGCCTCATTTGCATAAATATTTGCATAATGTTACCATATACTAACTTTTAGTAAACATGCCTCTTAATGAGTGTATGGATAAAGAAAGACTAAAAGATTTCTACATTACTATAATCCAGTGCCAACTGCCAGACACATTAGGAACTACTACAAACACTGCCCATTTAGAACCCATAGCAAACCCGCCGTATCCTAACAGCACTACCAGGACTCACAAAGCACCATACTCTACCAATCAAAAGGCAACACTGCAAATATCAAACCAATACATTTCAGAGAACAACAATACATGACCTACTAGGGAAAGAGAACAAGTGGCAATGTCAAATAGGAATTATATATAAACAGAACACCTCAGCTCAGTTACACATGCAGAACATAGACCATCACCAAACAAGTAATCACAATTTAGAAACAGGAAGACAATAATTAAACTGGGAATCCCAAAAGCCAAACTTGGAATGTACAACACTGTAGAAATAAAACTATACATTAATTTGCTCTTGTACTAAACAAAGCGCAGACGTTAATGATGCACATTTACCATAGCTGACATATTCCAATTAATAAATTCAAAATAAAGAGATATTTTTCTACCTTTTGTGCATTTTTTTCAGCTGCAATTGCTCCAGCCACTTTCTTCTGGTTTCTTCGTGTCTTCTGCTAACTCTCCATCGTTCTGCTGTCCATTTGTCCTTTCTTCTCTCTTCTAGTTTTTTTCCATTCTCTCTCTACATCTGCTTTAACATACTAATCTTTCTCCTTTTGCTCTTTCCTCATTCCTATTTCATCCACTCAAATTTTACCCCTCCATCCTCAATCCCCACTTACTCTCCCAATACCCGGCCAATTGTAGATTTTTTATCCCTCCCACACAAAATATTTTTTCCCTTCTCCATTTTACTCTTCCAGCCCCATCCCATTCTAATCCTCCCCCAACATCAGCTCCCTTCTAGTTCCAGCCTCACCCAGCATCCATTCCCTTCTAGTCCCTGCATCAGCCCATTTCCAGTCCTAGCCACCCATCAGCCCATTTCCAGTCCTAGCAACCCCCCAACCCAATACCAATCCTAGCCCCCCATCAACCCACTTACAGTCCTAACCCCCCATCACCCCATTTTCAGTTTAAGCCCCCCCTATAACCCATTACCAGTCCTAACCCCCCATCAGCCCACTTCCAGTCCTAACCCCATCAACCCATTTCCAGTCAGCCCCCCATAGCCCATTGCCAGTCCTAACCCCCCCATCAGCCCACAGCCCATTACCAGTCCTAACCCCATCAGCCCACCTCCAGTCTTAACCCCCCCGGCCCATTTCCAGTCCTAGCCCCCCCATAGACCATTTACAGACAGCCCCCATCAGCCCACAGCCCATTACCAGTCCTAACCTCATCAGCCCACCTCCAGCCTTAACCCCCCCAGCCCATTTCCAGTCCCAGCCCCAGCCCCAGCCCCCCCAATAGCCCATTACCAGTCCTACCCCCCCCCCGTCGGCCTAAAGTAAAATTTAATTTAAAAAAAAAACCTGCTGGCTGCCGCCGCGGAGCCCCCTCTGCTGCCGCGGCAGCATGGACTGACCTGCGGGGGCCCCCTCTGCAAGCTCGATCCGTCGGTCGGTCCGTCCCTCCCTCCCTCCGTGCAGGCTGTGAGAGGCGTGAAGGGAGACTGTCTACCTCGCGTCTCTGTTAAGCCCGCGGGTTTGCAGATGCGGCCCCCGCGGGTCAGTCCATGCTGCCGCGGCAGCAGAGGGGGCCCTGCGGTGGCAGCCAGCAGGTTTTTAAAAAATTTTATTTAAAAAAAAAGCTAACTTGTTCCATTTTTGTGGGCCCTTGCCAGCTGTGGGCCCTACGCCATGGTGTACATGGCGTATAGGTAAATCCGGCTCTGGATAATGGTGAACCAGTTGATATAGTGTATTTAGACTTTCAGAAAGTATTTGACAAAGTGAACTTCAGAGACTCCTGAGGAAGTTAAAAAATCATGGCATAGGAGGCAATGTCTTACTGCGGATTGGAAACTGGTTGGAAATGCAATGTGTGCCTTTGAATCAATGCTGACTCCTGGCAACCCAGCAGCTTCAGGGTTTTCTTGGCAGTGTGGCTGGAAGTAGATTGCCAGGCCTTTCTTTTCAAACAATGGAGAGTTAAGTGACTTGTCCTTGGTCCGATTCTTTTTAACATCTTTGTTAGTGATATAGCGGAAGGGCTGTCGGGTAAGGTTTGCCTCTTTGCGGATGATACCAAAATCTGCAATAGAGTATAGACACCCAGGAAGGTGTAGATAACACGAGGAGGGATCTAGCTAAGCTTGGAGAATGGTCTAGAATTTGGCAGCTGGGATTTAATGTTAAAAAATGTAAGGTCATGCATTAGGGCTGCAGCAATCCAAGGGAGCAATATAGTATAAGGGGTGAAGTACGTTTGTCCACTAAAGAAGAGGTGACGGCAAAAGCTAGAAGGATACTTGGGTGCATACGGAGAGGAATGGCTAGCGGAAAAAAAGTAGGTGATAATGCCTCTGTATAAGTCTTTGGTGCGACCTCATTTGGAGTATAGTGTGCAATTCTGGAGACCGCACTTTCAAAAGGATGTGAACAGGATGGAGTCAGTGCAGACTGTAGCTACTAAAATGATTAGTGGTCTTCATTATAAAGCATATGAGGACAGACTTAAGGATCGTAATATGTACACCTTAGAGGAAAGGTGGGATAGAGGTGATATGATTGAGATGTTTAAATACCTCTATGGCATAAATGTTCAGGGAGAGAGCCTCTTTCGTAGCAAGTTCTGCTACGAGGGGACATGGGATGAAGGGAGATAGATTCAGGAGTGATATGCGGAAATATTTCTTTACAGAAAGAATAGTGGATCCGTGGAGTTGTCTCCCAGTGGAGGTGGTAGAGATGAGGACAGTAACTGAATTCAAAAAAGCATGGGACAAACACAGAGGATCTCTAAAGGTAAAAAGGGGACTGTTGTAGTTGTTGATATGGAAGGACAGACTAGATAGGCCATGTGGTCTTTTTCTGTCGTCATATTTCTATGTTTCTATGTCCAAGGCCACAAGGAGTGCCAGTGGGAATTGAACTCTGGTCAAGAGATAGAAAACAGAGAGTAGGAATAAATGGTCTATTTTCTCAATGGAGGAAGGTGAATATTGCGACTAGTGCTTTTTAACATATTTATTAACTAGGAACAACAAGAGAGGGGATTAAATTTGCAGGTGACATCAAATTTTTCAGAGTTGTTAAATCATATGTGGATTGGGAGAAACTGGAGGAGGTGATAGTGCCTCTGTATAATTCTCTGGTGCGACCTCATTTGGAGTATTGTCTGCAATTCTGGAGACCACACCTTCAAAAAGATATAAGCAGGATGGAGTCAGTGCAGAAGGTGGTTACTAAAATGGTTAGTGGTCGTCTCTATAAAGCTTATGGGGACAGACTTAAAGATCTTAATATGCATACTTTAGAGGAAAGGTAGAATAGAGAAGATATGATAGAGACATTTAAATACCTCCATGGCATAAATGCACAAGTGGAGACCCTCTTTTGATTGAAAGCAAGCTCTTCTATGAGGGGACATAGAATGAGGGTGAAAGGGGTAGACTCAGAAGTAATATGCGGCAATATTTCTATATGGAAAGAGTGGTAGATGCATGGAATACTCTCCCAATGAAGATAGTAGAGACATGGACAGTATTGGGGGCATTCCAAACAGCACCTGTGTATGTGCGGGCCAGACATTTAGGCGGTGATCATCTCCCCAAGTGTATTCCACAGCCTATACTCCCTGCACGTACACAGAGTTTGTATGGGGAATGCTGTACATGGGCAGGAGGGGGCGGAAAGGGGGCAGATCAAGGAATTGCCAAGTTCTGGGACATACACAGGGCATGCAGAAATGGCCGTGTACATTCCCTGGCACCCCCACGGACGTCCAACCTATTCCATCTGAATGGTAGAATAATTGCAAGGCCAAGATCAGGTAGCCAGCTGCAGCCCCCTGCACCCCATGGCGACGGATCACTACAGCATTAAACCATAACTATATATTCAGGAATTTTGTTCTTTATAATGGTTTCTCTCATTTTGCCTGACAATAATATTAGTCTCACTGGTCTGTTGTTTCCCGGATCACCCCTGGAACTCTTTAAACATTGGCGACCAAAGCAAAGATTTAATTTAGTCTCTTTGATGTGGTCTTAAGCCTTTACCCCTCTATTAAGGGCCAAGTAACTGCCTCACAGGCTTCTTGCTTTGAATATACCTAAAAAAACATTTACTGTGGAGGTCATTCACAAACGCGGGTTGCGGGGCTGCACGTCCTGGCGGGAAGTGTAGCCCCACAAGCCATCATTGCCAAATTCCCCCTCCAGCTCTCCCTGTACATCCTGTGCAGCAGGACAGGGAGAGCCAGTGGAGGTGGGAGGGGGCAGAGCGGGGGCGGGCCAGCCCAGCAGCACGTGCAGGGCTAATTCAGATCACGGCCCTGTACGTGCTGCCAGGCCCATGGGGATGTGCTGCTTGTACCACCTCAAAGGTGGTATAAGCAGCACTTTTGGCCCGATCAGGCCTGAGAATTCCCACCAGAGCCAGGACCAGGTGCGGGGGGGCCCTGCTGCCCAGTCCAGGCCAACCATGGGTCAGGCGTTGGGGAACTGCGGGGTTGGAGCCGCAGATGTAGGGGGCGCCTGTGGGGAGAATGTTCCTGCAGGTGCTAGGGCATGCTGGGCCACCCTCAGGCCCAATTCTGGCTACCATGGGAACGTTTTGTTCCCGCAGACCAGAATCGGGTCCACACAGACCATCGGGGATAGCCAGACGGCCCGGGTGTCCCCCTCTGTGAATCGGGCTCTATGTTTTTGCTTCCATTGTGAGCTTCTTTTCAAAGACTCTCTTTGCCTGATTGATCTAAAAGCTGTGAACACCTCCACTGTAAATGTGGAGTGCTATAGGGATTTGCACCAGGAACGCTGTTTTTATTGATATTAACAGTTTTTATTAATGGCATTAAAATTAATGATTAGCATATTAAAGATTGGAGGATTTAGATAAATTAGGGGAAGTAGCTATTCAATTGTAAATGCAGGTCAGGGTAGACAATTGTAAAGTTATATATCTAAAGGAAACAATAAACACTTTATATGGGAGGAAAGATTTAATGAAATCTTTATTTATTAAATTAAATTTATTTATTTGACTGATTTTATATACTGTTCTATTTAGCAGTCAGAGAGGTTTACATAAAACATAAAACAATAGCAATAAACAACGTACATAGAACAAGTAAGTTAACTTGGAGTAATTAACAAGAGAAAATTTAACAATTAAGTTTACTCAGAGGAACACGGATAGTGTATTGGACAAGAGTCTGTGAGCTAGCAGTGAGGGTGGTTTGTTGAATGTAGGTGATCATGACCGCTCCCTCATTTTAACTCTCCACATCTTATGATATATGCTCATAATATTGTTGGAATAAGTGAGTCTTGAGGGTCTTGCAAAAAATTTAAATGTCTGTGTTAGCTTGGATTTGTTCCAGCAGAGAGTTCCAAAGCGTTGGAGCATAGAGCAAAAATGCCTGGTTACAGGATGTTTGGTTGCTTGTCGTCTACTTTTATTTTGAGGCATCAGTTGTAATAGGGATGCGAGAGAGATTACAGATTGCTTGTGCAGAATCTTAAATATTAAGAGTATGGTTCTCAATTGGTAACAAGCGTAGGTGCTTTAAAATTGGAATGATGTGTTTCGCCTTGAAGGTTCCATATATGGTATGTGTGGCCATATTTTGGGCCAGCTGAAGTGGTTGCAAGACATACTTTGGTTATCCTTGATAGATGATGTTAGTGAAGTCTGTCAGACGGCTGCCTGGATGAGAATGTTCACAGTCTTGGCAAGTGCATATATCAATATGATTTGCAAGGGATTGTGGGAAATGCAGTCCATTCACACCAGACACAGCTGCTCACAATAATTAGTTGTGCTTGAGTGTAAAGCCAATAAGATATTTATTTATGGGTTATTTCTCCCAACACAGATATGCTTGGTAGCACATAAAACAGGATACTTGCTTTCAGTGTTAAACTTAGAAAAACAAAATCAGGAAAACAGCTGAACTTGTCAGGCAATCAAATCAAAAGAATAAAGACCTGGTTGCTAACAAACTGGTCTTTTCTGTAGGCTTTAGCTAATATTTTCTTAGCAGTGTTTCAAACAACAAGCAAAACCCACAAAGAAGGGAAAAACTGTTCTTTTCAGGTTAACTTCTTATATCTTCACACATAGATTCAGAAGTGATTCCCTCAGAGCTCACAAGCAATTAGGTAAGGCTCAATTGCTAGCAGTTATCCAGCTGAAACCCCTTAGCTGGCTTGCTTTCTAATGCGTGGCTCAAATCCTACTTCAGGAGCTTTTCTGAGTAGATTAAAGAACAAGTTTGTATTTCTTTGTGATGGTTGTTGTACTTTGTAACAGAAAATTACCAAAGGAGTTTAGACAGAGAGCAATCCATATATTCACAGCCTGTATCTAAGACCGCTCCCCCTTCTTCAACAATCATGGGTTCAATATGATGGATTGGCACAGAGGAATTTCTCAATGTAGCACTCTCAGGAGAATACTTGTTTCCCTGCTGTCTTTCAAGGTTATAGCTAGGGTATAGATCAGTGTTCATACCTGAGCTTCCATTGCTGTTAGAGTTCCTCTCTAAATAGCCTGGCCAGTATGTAGTCCAGTTCTTATGTCCAGCCTTCCAATCAAGATCCCTGGACACTGGATCTCTCTTCACATACCTTCTGGCATGGGTCTTAGGGTCCCTTCCACGTGCAGCCGTCTCCCTCACAGGTACCGTCTGGAGATTCCTAGCTCTGCAGCACCATTCCTCTGGCTTTCCCCAGTCCAATGGTGTATGCTGGCCTTTTGAATGTCTCCCAGTATACGTACTGCTCTGGACTCCTCTAGACCTCCCAAATGCTTTTCTCTTCTTTCTTTCAAAGGGTTTCTTGTCCTCTCTGTCCGTCCGCTCTGGCTTCTGCTTCTGATGATCCTCCAGATGATGAAGCTGTCCAAGATGAGGATCTCCAAGATCAAACTGAGGATCTCCCAGATGAAACTGAGGATCAGGATATCCAAGGTGATTCAGAGCATAATTCTCTGTAGAATAAACTCTACCCTTATTCTGCTTTGATGAGTGCTCCACCCTAGCACAGCGCAGCTGTGCTGAATCAGGCCCTGCCCTTTGAGATGAGTGCTTGGGGATTACCTCATAGCCCTCTTGATTGAACACACGTTTTCCCACTTCAGCTCCTCTAATGGCTGTAGGAAATCTGGTGCATTCTGGGACTGGTAGTCTTTTATGGGAAAATTCTGTTTTCTTATTTCTACCAGAACTGACAGGTTGCTTGTTCAGAGTCACTTCACCTTTACTATAGCTCCTTCCTGAGCTATGATAAGCTTCCTTATCACAAGTCAAAATGTGGAAAGGTTAGTGGTTGGAAAACTGTATGATAGTCATTTGTTTCAAGGAGTGGGCACAGGTGGTGAAGTGTTCTTATCTTGTAATATACTGCTTTAGTGATGTTGCTTATGTGGGATTGCATGCTCAGCCGTTGGTTGAGATAACAGATCTCTTGCTAACAGATCTCTAGGTAACAGATCTCTTGCTTTACTTCGAGTTCTGAATTCCTTATGTTTAGTGTTGAAGGGGGGATGAATGTTTGTTGTTTAGTTATGAACAACACTTCAGTCTTGCTATAATTATCCAATAAGTTATGCATGGAGAGATATTGTCTGACTGCATTAAAGCATTCAATCAGTTTAACTGGGCTTGATTGTGGAAAAAAGGGCATACAGCATAATGTCATCTGCCCTGTGAGACACCATGTGCTTGGCTGTATGTGGCTGAAGAAAGTGATCCTATTTTCACCTGCTGTAGGCGACTGTTGAGGTATGAGCGGAACCAATCCAAAGCTGCATTTTCTATTTCTATCTCTTGTACGCGACATAATAAGGTATTGTGACAGACTGAATCAAATGCTGAGGTGATATCTATGAATATTAGAATATATCCCTGCTTTGATTTCACAGTGCCTCTGATGAGCCTATCCAGGAGGGAGGTTAGTAGAGTTTTTACTCCATAGTACTGTCTAAAACCATGCTGGTGTGGGTCCAGGAAGCGTGGGAATCTATGTGGTAATTTAGTTGCTGTAGGACTATTTTCTCTATTATCTTCGATAAAAGAAGAAGGCTGGAAATGCACCTGTAGGAGGTTGCCACTAGGGTTCAGTGTTATTTTTAAGTATGGGTCTTATTGAGGCAGTTTTAAAAGATGTTGAAACTATTCCCAGGCTAAATGATAGACAAACAATTTTGGCAATGAATGCACTCAAATTTGAATGTAATACTTTGACTCAACTGGTTGGGCACGGGTTGATTACTGAGGTGGTAGTGTTGATATCATGAATGATTTTTTCTATGTGTTCTCTTGTGACTGGGTGGAAGGATGAAAGCTTGGGGATAGAAGGACTACTGCTTTGGAGATTTTCGCTATTTATGGAGGTTGCAGAGTATTTCTTTTGGAAGTGGGTAGCGAAAATCTGAGGGTACGAGGTTTTGGTATTGAAATTTCCATTGGGGTCTTTTATTAAGGATTTAACTATCTCAAATAATTCTCGAGGCTGATTTAGTGAGGACATTAGGAGTTGCTTGTGGTATTCCTTTCTTTTTTGATCAATTAGTATGTGATGTTCTTGTAGACTGGTCATTTATGTGTCTCGATCCTGTGAGAGTTTTGTGCGTCTCCACCTCCGTTCAAGTTTCCTGAGCTCTAATTTGGATTGCTGTAGGTCTCTGGTGTACCAAGGGTCTGTGCAAAATTTCTTGCACTTCTATGTGTATTGGGGTGCACTGGAAGTGTCGCGCAAGGTGTTATTCCATAGGTCAATTAATGCATCAAGATTAGTAGAATCAGTATTGAATTTTGACAGAGCTTCATCCAGGAATGCTTGTTTGTCGAAATGAGGAAAGCGATGGGTTATTGGGAGGCTCGTCTTTTTTCTGTCTAGTCTGTTGTCTTGAGGAATATCGAATATGATAGCACTGTGGTCTGACCATGGTACTGGTAGTAGTAAAGGTGGCTGTTTTGATTGAGTGTAGATGTGGGAGCAAAAATGAGATCCAAGGTGTTTCCTTTGTCATGTGTAGGCATGATTATTATTTGCTCATGTTCTAGTGCCTTCATTGCTTCTAGAAAGGTCTTAGCTTACTTTGAAGGAAGTGATGGGAGGTTAAAGTCACCTAGAATCCAGAGCTGCTTTATTTATCTATATCTTTATCTAGGATTCTGGGCATGTCGTCAGCGGATGAAGAAGGTGACCTATATAGTAGCAGATTGTAGTTATAGTATCCAGGCCGTTTGAGCTTACAGAGTTGATGTTAGTAAATTTAAGAACTTTTCTGGCTAGTTTGAGGATTCCTCCACCCCTGTAGTCAATTCTAGGATAATTAAAGAAGTTGAGAAGGCTTAGTTGGTTTGTTAATGCTGTGTCTGAGTCCGTGAGTCATGATTCTATTACACATAGAACGTCTAGGTTTTGATGCTCTATATAATCTATGAGAACTGGTATATTATTATGAGCTGATGGAGCATTGATTAGCATGCATTTAAGGTTCCTTATTCATGAGGGACATTGAGTCTGGATCTCTGTTAATGGCTGTATGTTGATGTTAATAGGTGAACTGCATCCTCTGGAATGAGAGGAGTGCATAAAGCTCCACGAGTCAGTATGGCTTCTAAGACCATGCTCTGTTATAACTAGTATAAGACCTGAATGGAATGCATATGCATTGACTGGTGTGATGGAATAGAATAGGCAGATTAGGAAAAGGCAGGCAGTGAGAAGTAATGAGGCCATGGTTTTGAATGCAGGAATAGTCTATACTGTTCAGTCTGAGTGTGAAGCTGGATGGAGATTTCTGCTGCTGAGCAGAGGGTAGATTGCTACATAGGTCCCTGCAAGTAGCTCACGTGGAGAGTGCTCATTACCTGGCTCTTGAAGTTATATGGTGGTCTTTGATGACGCCAGGACAGCAGTCTGCATTTAAGGGCTGCGCCTAAGGGCCCTTTGGCGTGGCCCTTAGGCATGGGTGTGCCTGGGCTGCTCTTCAATTTAAATATCTCGCTGGTGACAATGCTGGGCAGGAGGAGCTTACTTTTCTGCTCAGTTGAGGTGATAATTCAGCTGATTGGGCTTCTGGCGCTACTCTCTCGTCATATTGGTGGCCACAAGGTGGGAGGGGTACCTTCCCCAATGTCGGTGGGCTTCTCTGGATGTTCACAATGCCAGGTGAGTCAGCTTCTTCCTGTCTCAGCCTATATAATAATGAATAATTATTATACTATACTATATTATATTATATTATATTATATTAAGAGATAATAATTAAAGAAGCTAGGCATTCAGATAAACTATAATATGCATGACAGAATCAAGTGCTGACTTGCAGGGATACTGAAAAGGACATCGATTTATGGGGAGGATGAGGAAATATTATATTATATTCCATACTTTTTGGAATATGAGATGAAGTTCTGTTTTTATTTACATCTGAAGGGTAGAGATCAGACTGTGGGCTGACTCCTTTAAGGTTAAAAGTGTCACAAATAAAATGGGAATGGGAGTGGAGGGTTGGCTGGGGATGGCTGGAGGGGAGCTGGAGTGGTTAAGGCCTTCCTGCTATTCAGTGTAGACATTTAAACCTATTGGCTCTTAAAGCTCAGTCAGATAGGTCAACAACATTGCAGCTTTGAAGAGACTGCCCTTTTTGTTAAACTCTGCATTTATCTGCAGCAGACAGATCTGATATCCAAATTAAATATTATTGTCATCTAATAACCCAACAAATCACTTTGCCAATATAGCGGCTTTCATCAGTCATTAGAATTGTAAATGGAGATGTTCATCATGATTTAGTACATCCCATATTTATTCACAGAATCATCTTAAGCTCAAACCTCTCTGCTACAAATGCATTAAAACTGGAACTCTAAGTGGAATGTAATGCCAATTAGATATTGGGCGGTCACAGTTGGCCAACCAAGATTGAGTGCTAAGAGTCTTTCACTCATTAGTGGGCCTCAGGAATGCACAGAGCAATGAGATTTTAAAAGGAAACCAATAAGTAAAAGGAAAAACAAAACAGGAAAAAAAGGGCATTCAAGATTGGGCTTGATTAAAACAAGGCTGTATAACCCACTGTTGCCTATGGGCACGCACTTCTAAAAAATTAGGCCCAATAAGGAAATAATTAATAAAGAAATGTCCATGTGTGCACGCTTGTGAGATGCAAGGACTTTATTTGTATTCTGATAAGGCAGTAAGATTTTATAAATAAATAAACAAACCAGTAATTTCTTATCGACGGGCATTTGCAGTGAAATTCTCCTACTAGAGAAGCTGAAGGTCATATACAAAACCTTGAATATTTAAACTCCAGTGGGACATTAACTGATAGCCATAATCCCTTCTTGACAGAGCATTTGCTATAATAAGATAAAACCTGGTTGTTGTACTATTTTGCAGGTGGCATTTTTAAAATAGAAGCAGACATCCAAACAGTTGACGTTTGTAGTGTGGGGCAATTCTTTGGAGCAAGCATCTATCAAAGTGCTCGGCATGATATTACAGATACTCTGTTTATACTCACGATGGAGGTGGTGGGGGCAAATACAGTGACAGAATTCAAAATGGCATGGGACAGACACAATGGATCCATTTATTAGCAACAGAATAAAATCAAAATAAACTGAGCCTTCTAACTTCTCAACAAATAGGGGTGTCCTGCATGGAGCGGTGGGTTCACCCCTAAACAAAGACATGGGGAGGGGTAACAGAGTGGCATCTACTCCTGCCATCTTACTCCGGCCATCTTACTGGGTAGACTAGATGGACCATATTGGTCTTTATCTGCCATCATTTACTATGTTACTATGTTACTATAATCTGAAATGTAAGTGTTGTATTACAATTCAGAACCTGTACAACCTCTTGGGCATCAGAGTGGGCATGTGTATATGGAATAATATCTAAAGCATGTCGGTATCACTGTAGTTTGATTGATTCATAAGCAGATCAATTTAAATGAAAATGGTGCTTCTACAAAAATGGTAAATGTATAAACATTTCAATTAGGAATACAGGCGTAAGGTAATAACAACAGAGAATGAAACCACTCTAAACATATGCATTTCTGCTCTCATTCAGAGCTTTGGTTTCACCGCTTCACTGTGTGTTATAAATTAATTAGCTACCAGGGAAAAAATTGTGAATAACTCAAATGCACTCTAGGAAAGCTATGGTTTTAAATTGGATAAATCATGAGCTGAGAATGAATAATGACCATGTGGAAGAATAGCTGCTTGCGATGACTTACTGTACCCTCAAAGAAAATAACGGATCTAGAAAAACAACATTATTTTGTTAACAATTTCTTCTCAACAGAAGAACTAACGAATGGAAATGCACAGAGTGAGGCACACAAGAAGGAAAAAACACTGGCAACGTAACAAACCAAGGGCTGCTAAGAAAAGGAGAGTAAGTGGCTTTAAGTAAGTCACTTAACCTCCCTATCCTCAGAGAAATTGTAACCTTATGAATTGTTCTTTGGCAGTGTATGGTACACAGATCTCATGGTATCCATAAATTCTATTATATGGAGTTCTCAGGTTATGGTATTCTTGGAGAGTACTAAGCTCTGTGGTCTTTAATCACAGCATGATCATTTTTCTTGCAGTACGTTTAGTTCTTGCTTTTTATTTGTCCAATTTGGTGGAGTTTATTTTTAGGAATTCTGGTTTTCTAATACTTAAAATGCATGCCATAGAACTTTGGGCCACAACAAAGAAAACGATTTCATGTTACCCTCTAGTGGAAGAGCTGGTCGATTTAATTACAATTGCATCGCCTAGCTCTGTTCTTATTTTATTTATTTATTTAATCGATTCTTCTATACCACCCCTTCCAAAGATCAGGGGCGATTTACAAAGAACAGAACATTTTACATAGAACGGATAACTTTTTAGATAGTAAACTTTGTAATTACAGTTAAGAATTTACAATTTACATTTTGCTTAAAACAAGAAGCTAATAAACTATGTACATAATTTCTGATTATGATGATTTTCTTTGAGTTTGAGGGTGCGGAATGTGCGTGTCTCTCAGGGGGTGTGCTATGATGTAGCATTATAACTAAGGTTACTGAATGTTTGATAGGGAACTCTGCCACACTTGCATCTACTAGAAGGGAGGAGGGGAGGGGGACAATGATAGCAGCAAGTAAGCAGTTCGAAATAGACCAGAGAAAGTGTTCCCTCCCATCAAATGTTTAAGATTTTACTTATACCTTAAGGCGTACTTTCTTTAAATTTTGTCACAACAGAATATGTATTAAGTTAATTAAACTACTGAGGTTGACCCATTTAATTTATTAAAATTTATATACTGTAATAGCTCACCAAAGTATACTATACTGTGTGATATGCAGAGGCCCAAGACGCATCCGGCTCGCATGCTCCGGAAATGATGTGGGAGGCAGGAGAACCGCACCTACTTCAGGGCATGACATCTCTCTGAGTTCAGAGCTGAACGTTCCCTTGCTGCAACCATGGATATGTTGCTCTCCAGATACCTCGGCCTTCTGTGCCCCGTTGGAGGTTATTGGTGTGCCAGTGGTAGGAAGGGGAAGGAATGGAGCCAAGCTTGGATTGTCCAGTAGCTAGTGCAAGGCTGTGGAAGCTTGCTGTGACAGCAGCAGTGGTTTGCATGTTGTAGAGGTTAGTACATTCCAGGATCCAATCCAGTCAATTCCCTTTGAGGACTTTACCTTGAAAGCTGCCAGCACTGGATTAAAAGATGTGATTTACCTCAGTTTGTTCAAAAGTGGCCTGTGTTTTTTATCTTGGATGTAATTTGATAAGCTATAGTTGAGCTTGGGAAAACTTTGGTATGACAAATCTTTTGGCCCCAAAAATTCAGCAATTTCAGACTAAAGTGAACATAAATGCATCTTAGGGGCATGTTTACTAAAAACCGCTATTTTGCGTGGCGCAAAATAGCGCACTAAAAGCAGCACTTAAGTGCTCTTAAGCGCCCCGCAAACGTGCGTCGAACCCCCGCACACGTGCGCGTCACACTAATGAGCCCCGCACAAGTACGGGCCCGTAAATGTACGATAGAGGCGTGGAAAGGCCTACGGAGGGCGGGGGAAGGCCCCGGAGGGGCGGAGAGACGGGGTTAATGGGCGGGGAAGGGGAGGGGAGAGGCCCCTCGCACAGTTGCGGGGCCGAATTTCCATTGCAAAAATAGCGCGAGTGAACCACTCGCGGTAGAGGGGATTTAAAGGGAAGAGAAACCATTTCCGTCAGCAATGTACAGCACAACCGGGGAAACCTGAAAAACGTGAGCAGTGTGATACATGTGCACAGCACAAAAGTGCAATTAAAAATAGAAAATGACCACCACAAAAATATTAAAAATAGTAATTCAGTTGGGGAACAGTTATAGTGATGGGCAAAACTAGAAAACACACCCAGGAAAGCTCCCAAAAAAAATGATTTATGGAAAGGTGTACGGAGCGGAGACTCGTCCAAAAACATTTCCCTTTTTCTGGAGCTGTCCTAGGAGTGTTTTCCATGTTTGCCCATTAATATCACTGTAGCCCAGCTTAGTTATATTTTATCCCCCTTTTCCCGTGGTCATCTGTGGGCTTTACTTGCACGTTTGTCACCAGACAGGGTGAAGGAGCCCACAGTAGAAATGCACACAGCAGGCTTTGCGACTCCATCCTGCCATGTTACTATCTCCAGGGACTGCACTGTCCCTGTGGCCACAGTGTGGTGCAGTGGACAGAGCCAGTACCTCTAGGGTCAGAGGTTCAAATCCCAGCTGGGGCACCTTCCAACCCTGGCCATATATTTTACCCACCACTGAACAACGATAGCGCACACACCCCTGTCTTGCAGGGAACATAGGCATGGGGAGATCACCCATATTTTACCCAACACCACACACACCACAACAATGGGCAATACCTACAGCCAAGTCACCCAAATGCAGTCCCGTACTGACACATTGCAATCAGGTCATCTGCTTTCTCTGAGAGAAGCTCATGCCAGCATGTTGGCGGACGAGTACATGTGGTGCAGGGGGCAGTGGCCGCTAGCCACGGAAGACAGAGGCCTAGCCATGTGCAGGCTGGCACAGTCCACAGCAACAGACAGGCCCTGCCGGATCCACAGTCATGGACTATCCAGGGAATTCAGCCAATCTGTGGCTACACAGTGGTGCAGTGCACACAGACAGTGCATGCAAGAACAGAAGGTCACAGGTTCAAAGACCAGCTGGGCTACCACCAATCCTGCCCACATATTTTCCCCACAAATAAACAGTGACAGTAAGGACATATGCAATGTTAATACGTCTATCTTTTACCCCACTGAGCACAGACACCATGAACAGGGACAGAACCTACAGCAGAATCCCCCAAATGCAGTCCTGGTGGGCCACACACCAGTCAGGTTCCATGCTGCCACTCATACAAATGCCTGTGCTGTATATCTATGCACCACCCCCACGGCATGTAGATGTAGCTCATGCATATTCATGAGGGACAGCAGGAAGACCCAAACAGTGTGATGCAAAACTGGACCGGATTTGGGAAGCACTGCCGTAAAGCAGCAGCCAACAGGGGCAGACACACCCACACCCACGCCCACAGGCCCCATTGGCCAATGTCTCCTGTAGAGGCAGAACATTGGACCCTGCGTGCATCTCCCAATACTAGCACCTGCATACCTTAGCAATGTCACCCTACACCTGAGGTTCACAGCTCTGAAACGATTGCTAAGAGTACAGGCTGATAGATATCCCTAAGTTACACACATACTGCTAGTTGACCCCATCCGAACAATCTGTTTGGTGTCTGCGGTGCGTGCTCCAGGCCTGGCCTCTGACGGTGTTCACCACCCTGGGGAGTGACCCCCAGCAGTACTGCGTACCATATCCATGCCTGTGCCGTGCCCAGGACCGGTGTGGTGGGCAAGGCTAATCACCCCCTCAATAGTAGCACAATGCTGGCATAGGTGTGGGAGTGTGTGTCTGTCTATACAGTGTGTGTTGGCTGCCAACACCTTCCCCAACCCACACTGCCAGCACTACTGCCAGTATTGGCCTGCCAATGTGCATAATGAGCAGCAAGGTACCATGGGTATAGGTCAGACATGGTGGGCTGGCCAGGATGCATCCGCACAGGGCATAGGGCACTGGCTGTGACATTGTAGTGCCCGGCCACCACCTACACAGACAGGGTGACCTCCGTATGTGCTGCTGGGGGAGCACTCTCACCCTGAGTGTGCAGTGATGACAGCATGGCTAGGCACCCCCATAGTGCTGTATTGTGTTTCTCTCTTGTGATATATGGGTTTCCTGTTGGTGCCTCCTCACAGAACTCTCTGCTTGTGTGTGCTGTCACCCCAGTTTTGGGTGCATGCATGTCCATCAGGGCTAACCAGCAGACTGTTCACAGCTGGTATGTGTCTTGATGGAGTGCCTTGTAGGGTGCAACGGCTGATGGCTTGCTGCAGGAGAATATCAGATAGTGCTGGGGTGCATCTTTGGATATCCAGGCCTAAAGTCTGTCTGATATTGTGTTATGGATGTGTGTGGAGCTGCTTGGACTGTGCTGTAGGGTGTCTGTTCCCCAGCAGGACTGGGGTTTGATGGTCCACTCTACTGCCATTGGTGCGGGGGGTGGGTGGGGATCTGTTGGTGGGAGGCCCTGTTTGCCACCTGGGGGGGGGGGGGGTGGGTGGGTGGTGGTGGTGGTGTACCTTGACCACCTAGGGACCCATGGGGGTTTCCACTAACTGAGACAGACAGAGATATCCCAAGATGTTTCTGCAGCACCTTCCTATCTCACAGGTCAGTACTGTTTTGGAGCTCTGTCATGGCCTCATTCAGCTATGGCTGGTGTGGTGGACCTGGTCCTGGGCGCCACATCACACCCTCAGGGTGAGCACAGTACCCGCACAATGTGACGGTGTGTAGCTACTCTTTGCTGGTAGTCCACCCGCTTAGGACCCCCTACCAGGCCGAGGTGCTATGTGGGTGCACACGGACAATTCCCCCTACCAGGCCGGGTAGCTGTTGGGGTGCATTCCCCATCTTGTGTGCATCTGTGGACAGCTGATTTGCATGTGCAGTGCATCATGGGTATGGGTGGCCTAACCCTATCTTGTTTACAACAGCAGACTGTCTGTGAGGTGACATGCAGGCTCTCTGCAGCCAGCCAGGGGCTTGCTGACAGCTATAGGGCTGTAGCCCAATGGTTATGTCACTACCTTTGCAGCCAGAGGTCATGGGTTCAAGCCCACTGTGGGGTTCTGTGATAGGGTTGTCCAGAGCATTATCTTTGTTTACTGTACATATTTTTATGACAGCAAACACACCCTTGGCATACTGTACCCATAAGGTGCCTCTGAGGGTGCTCTTTAGGGCGCCCTATAGGCCACCTTATGGGTGCCATCCATATAGGGTGCACTATACATTATCCTGTGTCGCAACATACATGCTGCCCTATAGGGGACATTCTAGGGTGCCTTGGCGGACGGTGCACTGTAACATGTGCCTTATGGTTCGCCTTATGTTAACATGCTGTGAGAGTGCGTTTGCTAGTAGTTATCACAAAATAGAATTAAAAAGCCTCCTAAAGCACTCCACAACATAAAATATACTGCCTCAGCTAGCCTTTTTCAATGGGCATTGTGAGGGATTGAACCACTGGTCCCTGCACCATTGGTCAGTGTCTTAACCATTGTGCTGTGGCTGTGCTCCTTTGCTTTAGCATCAGCGCTCCACCTTGTGGCCATCAGCGCGCCGCATCCTGCTGCCCACAATGAACAGTGCGCCGCCTTATGCCGCCCCACAATGAACAGTGCGCCGCCTTATGCCGCCCCAATATGAACAGTGCGCCGCCTTATGCCGCCCCACAATGAACAGTGCGCCGCCTTATGCCACCCCAATATGAACAGTGCGCCGCCTTATGCCGCCCCAATATGAACAGTGTGCCGCCTTATGCCGCCCCAATATGAACAGTGCGCCGCCTTATGCCACCCCACAATGAACAGTGCGCCGCCTTATGCCGCCCCAAAATGAAGAGTGTGCCACCTTATGCCGCCCCAAAAACATGCATTTCCACATTCAAGGTGGTGCCTCAGCCAGCCTTTCTGGGCTGCACACACTGGGGGATTGAACCTGTGGTCCCTGCATCATTGGTTATTGTCTTCACCGCTGTGCTACTGCTCTATCCCTATATGTGCACAGCTGCGCCCCGCTTAGCCTTCCCACGCGCTAATGTGGGCCCCGCACATTAACGCGACGCGCACACATACGGTCTTTTTTTTCCTTTTTCGGCCTGAACCGCCCACTCCTTATATGGCACAGGCACACTACCGCGGCCCCGCACGTTAGGAATGTTTAGTAAACATGCCCCTTAGTTGTTAGAGAACGTGGAGAAAGAATTGGACAGAACTCACAACTGGGCAAGTGCCAAGCAGGCCTCGGGTAGGTAAGTTCCCCCCGCCTCTCCCCACTTTCCCCCCTGAGCCCTTAAACATTGTACGAACACCATCTTTTCACCAGTAGAGATTTTTTTATTGAAGTGTTGGCCACAGCATAACCATAAAAACATTCAATCAAATTAGTACAATACAACTTTATATCCTTTACAACCATGACAATTGCCCTAGCTTTGAGATGCACAGCCCATATTTTCCAAAATAAAGGAGAAAGGTGCCATCAAAGCCCGCCTCTTGTTTCTGCCAAACCTTTCTTAAACACTGTGGGTCATAATGATACCCAATCATAATGCGCAGTGCAGGCAGCATGCCGTTAAAGCGTGCACTATACCCCAGTCGCAGCAGTGTCACCTGTTCTGTCTCTGACCCGGCAACTTAGTGAATAGCAGTGAGGTGTATCTCTCCGTATCTCCCCCCGCCATCAAAGTGTGCGGAGGCCCATTACCTGCTGATCCTGCTGCGACTCCGTCAACTCTGGCAGGGGGGAGGACAAAATCCTTGTGGCTACCCCGCTATTACTCAACTGCATGGCTGTGCGCTCTGTCCTATAGGCCCTCATATTCTGGCCAACCCCCCCCCCCTAACAGTGACTCCTTGCAGTTGGCCCTGGCCTGCCCTCCTAACTCCCTGCTCCCATTGTCCATTAACCCTTGCCTGGCTCCCCCTGCCCACTTGTGCCCGGCAGTCGGTAATCCAGCCACCGGGTCTGCTACAGTACTTGAGGATATTATAAACTTAAGGTCCAAAGTAGAAGCTTTGGAAAATGTATTAAGGTGCTGTAATCTGCTTTCCATATTTATCTATGGTTACTACTACTACTACTACTGCTACTGAGTATTTGTATAGCGCTACAAGCCATACGCAGTGCTGTACAGACATCTAAGAGACAGTCCCTGCTCATCAGAGTTAGTCAAGACAAAACACAGAAGGTGTAGGCAGGGATAAAACTAGGGGAAAGAAAAGGAGATCAGGTGAGTCAAGATCCAAAAGCAGTAGCGAAGAGGTGGGTTTTCAACTTGGATTTCAAGAGGGTTAGAGAGGGTGCCTGGCATACAGACACAGTTAGTTTGTTCCAGGCGTAAGGTGCAGCAAGGTGAAAAGAGCAAAGTCTGGAGTTAGCAGTAGAAGAGAAGGGCACAGATAGAAGTAGTTTTCTAGAAGAGCGGAGTTCCCGAGGGGGGTTGTAGGGAGAAATAAGAGAAGCAAGGTACTGAGGAGCCACAGAGTGAATACATTTATAGGTCAGCAGGAGAAGTTTGAACTGGATGCAGAAATGGATAGGGAGCCAATGAAGTGACTTGAGAAGAGGAGTAATATGGGCATGACGAGGTTGGCAGAAGATTAGTCGCGCAGCAGAGTGTTAAACAGATCGAAGGCGAGAGAGATGATTGAAAGGGAGACCAGCAAGGAGTAGGTTACAGTAGTCAAGAAGGAGGTGATTAAGGAGTGGATAAGCGTTTTAGTAGAGTGTTCAGAGAGGAAAGGGCAGATTTTGCTAATGTTATAGAGAAAGAAACCATAAAAAAAAATCACTGTGTAAATCCCAAATGAAAATTGATATTGTCGTTGGGCAAAGTTGAGGGAGGATGATTCTTCAATCCATTCCCTCCAGTCAACAAATATCCTTTTATTCACCAATTGTGTCTAAGATATATAACGTAATTTGAAAGTTCATCCAGAAATAGATTGTACTTATCTGAGCGCCAACAATCATACACGCACGATGTGCACGTTTCGGGGTACACCAACCCCTGTATCAAGTGCTCCGCGGTTTCTTGTAACTACTAAAAAACGCCGGTATAACTCACCAATCAAATAAGGGACTCTGCTCTCAGGAATGGCTAACAGCAAACTGCCTGTTATCTTAGCACACTCCAATCACACAGGGAGTTCCACAAACAAGGAAAGCCCATATGTGAATGGTATTGCATTAGAATGAAACCGACCAATCAATCCCACGATTCATACCAGTCGGGTTAACAGATTGTAATTTGAAAATCCATCATTGTTCAAGCCGTCGCAATCGGGTTATGCGATCGATCACCACCCCGAGGATACTGTGGAATGTGATCAATAACAGACCAGACAAGTTGGTCAAAAGTATGCTGATATTTCAAACAATGTTGAATGGCAGGCACTGAAAGTTCTTGCCAACGAAGTCTCGATGCATGTTCCCCTATCTGCACCCTGATTGCTCGAGTGGTGCTCCACACATATATAGCCGGGCACATGCATTGTAAAAAATCTATAACAAAGGTAGAATTACAATTAGTCAGCCAACGCCGGTAATAAATCCGGCCCGTTTTCAATTCCGTCCACGTATCACCTGATAGTGTGGTGGCATAATAACTGCAGTCATTGCAAGGAAAGTGGCCTCGGAGTCCCATCCAGATAGACCGGTCTATCAGTCTCCACCGCCGATTTTACCAGCAGATCCCGCAGGTTAGCACCCCACGAATATGCCAAACGTAAGGGTTTATTTAAACAAGCATGTAGAGATAACACAGTCCAATGCTTCTTTAATATGTTCATCACTTCAGAACAATGACTCATATAGGGTAAAACCCCCACCATTGTGTCCTCAGCCGAACCATCAGTTCCAATGGTATCCGGTTCTAACAACCACTCTCGATGGGTATATAAAGACCGGCAATATGCATGCAAAGCATTATTTGGAGGGTAACCCCTAGATGTTAATCTCAATGATAAGTCCTTTTGTATTGAATGTCACGTGTATGATTTTCTTCTAGTTGGTGAGAGGTCTTACGTGTGCACTAGGTGCAAGGAGCTCTTTGCTCCCAGGGAACGAGTCCGTTCTCCAGAGGCTAGAGTAGCAGACTTGGAAAACAAAAGAAAGACAGAGAGGTACATAGACGAGACCTACAGAGATATAGTCCTGAAGTCCCACCTCCAGTCTGGCAGCATCCCTGTTGCCATGGACGAGAGAGGTCACGTGACAGGAGAGCATCACCCTGGTGTGGCAGGAAGTGATCCTGTAACTAGGACCTGTCCTCCAGGTGATGTAAAACCCTCTCGCACTGAGGAAGTTTCTCCAGGGCCATGTGCCCATGAGGGAAGGGTTAGGGCAGCCGTTATAGTTGGTGATTCGATCATTAGGCATGTAGATAGCTGGGTGGCTGGTGGACATGAGGATCGCCTGGTAACATGCCTGCCTGGTGCGAAGGTAGCGGACCTCACGCGCCACCTAGATAAGGTCTTAGATAGTGCTGGGGAGGAGTCTGCTGTCTTGGTACATGTCGGTACCAATGACATAGGAAAATGTGGTAGGGAGGTTCTGGAGGCTAAATTTAGGCTTTTAGGTAGGAAGTTGAAATCCAGAACTTCCAGGGTAGCGTTCTCCGAAATGCTTCCCGTTCCAAGCGCAGGACACAAAAGGCAGGCAGAGCTCCAGAGTCTCAATGCGTGGATGTGACGATGGTGCAGTGATGAAGGTTTTGGATTTGTTAGGAACTGGGGAACATTCAGGGGAAAGGAGGGGCTCTTCCGAAGGGATGGGCTTCACCTTAACCGGGATGGAACCAGGCTGCTGGCATTTACCTTTAAAAAGGAGATAGACCAGCTTTTAAACTAGATAATAGGGCATGGTTCGAAAGAATAGGCAAGAGCGCATGGTTCGAAAGAATGTATCCTTGAAGGATACTAGCAAAAGTAGAGAGGTTCCAAAAAAGAGTAAAGTAGCCCAAATGCCCTCAAGTATGGAGCAGACAGAGCTTAAAGATCCCAAATTAAACATGTCTACCAATAGCCAGATTAATATGAATAAAATACAGTCTCTAAAATGCTTGTATGCAAATGCTAGAAGTCTAAAAAATAAGATGGGAGAGTTAGAATATATAGCACTAAATGAGAGCTTAGATATGATTGGAATCTCAGAGACATGGTGGAAGGAGGACAACCAGTGGGACACTGTGATACCTGGGTACAAACTATATCGTAATGACAGAGCTGATCAAATTGGTGGAGGGGTTGCGCTCTATGTTAGAGAGGGCATTGAGTCAGAAAGGATTAAAGTTTTGCAGGAAACAAAATTTGCTGTAGAATCTCTACGGATTGAAATTCCTTGTAAAAAGGGGAAGGTGATGGCAGTGCGAGTGTAATATCGACCGCCTGGCCAGAATGAACAAATGGATGATGAAATGCTCAAAGAAATCAAGGAAGCTAACAAAGGTTACAGTGCAGTAATAATAATGGGTGATTTCAATTACCCCGGTATTGAATGGGCCAGTGTCACGGCAGGACATGCTAGGGAGAAAAAGTTCCTAGATGAAATAAATGACTGCTTCTTGGAGCAGCTGGTTAATGAACTGACCAGAAGGAAAGCCATATTAGACCTAGTCCTTAGTGGAACACCAGATCTAGTGCAAGAGATAAGGGTGTTGGGGCCACTTGGCAATAGTGATCATAGCATGATCACATTAGATTTAATTAGTGGAGGAGGGATAGTAAGGAAATCCACAGTAGTACCTTTTAACTTTCAAAAGGGAGACTATGATAACATGAGGAAAATAGTTAAGAAAAAACTAAAAGGAGCAGTTGCAAAGGTTAAAGACTTACATCAAGCTTGGGTGTTGTTGAAAAATACTATCTTGGAAGCCCAGATTAGCTGTATTCCACGCTTTAAGAAAAGTGGAAGGAAGTCCAAAAAACTGCCCGCATGGTTTAAAGGTGAGGTCAGAGAGGCTGTTGTTGCCAAAAAAGCATCTTTCAGGAAATGGAAAAAAGAGCCAAATGATGAAATCTGGAAACAGCACAAGCACTGGCAAGTCAAATGCAAGGCATTGATAAGGCAGGCAAAGAAGAATCTGAGAAGAAGCTTGCTGCGGAAGCAAAAGCGCGAAATAAAAACTTTTTCAAGTACATTCGTAGCAAAAAACCTCTGAGAGAGTCAGTTGGTCCATTAGATGATAGAGAGGTTAAAGGGGCACTAAGAGGTGACAAGTCAATAGCGGAGAGACTGAATGAATTCTTTGGTTCACTCTTTATTGAGGAAGATGTAGGGATGTTACCCATGACTGAAGTGGTATTTAAAGGTGCGGAAGAATTGAAGGAAATATCGATACATCGGGAAGATGTATTACAACTATTAGATAAACTGAAGAGTAGCAGATCACCTGGGCCAGATGGTATAATCGAAGGGTGTTGAAAGAACTGAAATATGAGATTGCAGACCTGCTATGAGTAATCTGTGAATTTTCATTAAAATCATCTGTAATACCTGAAGATTGGAGGATCGCCAATTTTTAAAAAGGGTTCCAGGGGTGATCCGGGGAACTACAGACCACTAAGCCTGACGTCAGTACCGGGAAAATGGTAGAAACCATCATAAAGAACAAAATTACTTAGCATGTAGATAGTCATGGCCTAATGGGAGACAGCCAACATGGCTTTAGACAAGGAAGATCTTGTCTTACTAATCTGTTATGTTTTTTTGAAGGTGTGAATAAACAGGTGGACAAAGGTGAGTCGGTTGATATAGTATATCTGGACTTTCAGAAAGCCTTTGACAAGGTCCCTCATCAGAGACTTTTGGCAAAACTAAAGAGTCATGGGATAGGAGTCAGTGTACTATTGTGGATTAGGAACTTGTTAAAAGATAGAAAGCAGAGGGTAGGGCTAAATGGCCAATTTTCTCAATGGAGAAAGGTGAATAGTGGTGTACCCCAGGGATCTGTGCTGGGTCCGCTGCTTTATGACATATTCATAAATGACCTGGAAAGGGGAATGAGTGAGGTTATCAAATTTTCAGATGACACAAAATTATTTAAAGTTGTTAAAACCCAAGAGGATTGTGGAAAATTGCAAGAGAATCTTGATAAATTGGAAGACTGGGAATCAAAATGGCAGATGAAATTTAATGTAGACAAGTGCAAAGTCATGCACCTAGGGAAGAGCAACCCAAACTATGGTTACACGATGCAAGGTTCCACATTAGGAACCACCACCCAGGAAAAAGATTTAGGCGTCATTGTGGATAACATGTTAAAACCCTCGGCCCAGTGTGCAGCGGCAGCCAAGAGAGCAAATAGAATGCTAGGTATCATAAGGAAAGGAATGGAAAATAAAACAAAAGATATTATAATGCCTCTATATCGTTCCATGGTGAGACCGCACCTTGAATATTGTGTGCAATTCTGGTCGCCGTATCTTAAAAAGGATATAGCGTTATTAGAAAAGGTTCAGAGAAGAGCCACCAAAATGGTAAAGGGGATGGAAGGATACTCCTATGAAGAAAGGCTAAAAAGGTCAGGGCTCGTTAACCTGGAAAAGGGGAGAGGGGAGGGGAAAGGCTGAGGGGAGATATGATAGAAGTCTATAAATTAATGAATGAAGTGGAACGGGTAAACGTAGATCGATTGTTTACGTTATCAGAATATTGAAAGACTAGTGGACATGCAATAAAGCTACAGGGTAAACTATTTAAGACTAATAAAAGAAAAGATTTTTTCACTCAACGTGTAATCAAACTCTGGAATTTGTTACCGGAGGATGTAGTAAAGGCTGTTAGTGTAGCTGGGTTTTAAAAAGGTTTGGACAATTTCCTGGAGGAAAGGTCCATAAACCATTATTAAGAAGGGACCCAGGATATCAATGCTTGACCCAGTACAAGCATTGTGGAACCTGTGTCTTTTGGGGAAACTGCTAGGTATGTATGACCTAGATTGGCCACTGCTGGAAACAAGATACTGGGCTTGATGGACCTTGGTCTGACCCAGTATGACATATCTTATGTTATGTTCTTGTGTTCTTCTGACATTTAAACTCTGCCGTTGATGAACAAAGATGGCGGATACGTAAAAACTGACCATACGGAAGGCCACTGCGAAGAGGTCCCGGGTGAAAACTTCGAAAATTCAACAAACAATTTCGTTGAACTGGTTTACGATATAAGGTTGTGGATAGAGAACTCCCCGTCCAATAAATAATCATGCCCAAAAGCTCCAGTTGTGTAGAATCAATGTGAGCCGTAAACTTGAAATTAGATTGCAATGTGTTTAACCATGCCACAAACTTCTGTAGAGACTCATAATCAGACTGCCAAACAAAAAAGATATCGTCCAAAAATCTCTTCCATAGAGATACATGTGCAAAAAATGATGACAAATATATTTGTTGTTCCTCCAAGGCAGCCATATATAATTGGCAATCGAAGGGGCCACAGTAGCACCCATTGCGATACCACGGATCTGTTGGTAAAAATTCCCCTCAAATAAAAAATAATTGCGAGTAAGAGCTATTGTGATCAGATCCATCAAAAAAGATCTGGGTAGTCGTGAAGGGGCCCCAGAAAATAAAGATTGAAGTAATTGTAAAGCAGCTTGTTGGTCAATATTCGTGTATAAGGCAGTGACATCCAAAGTCACTAAAAATATATCTGATGATAGCAACAACAATGGACTCAAAAATGTCAGAAAATGAGTGGAATCCCTAATAATGGAACATACCCCTGCTGCTTCCTCCTTTAAAAAAAGTCACAAAATTTGGACAGAGGCTCAAGCACTGAACCACGACATAAAACAATTGGTTGTCCTGGAGGATTTTGTATAGATTTATGTATCTTCGGCACTATGTATATAACTGGTATCTTAGGATGAGTAGTCAACAGAAATCTAAATTCTTTAGATGTAATCCATTTATTAGATAATGCCTCCGTCACTATATTTCGAATGTCCACTTGTAAGGCTGAAGTTGGATCTCCATCCAATTTTTTATATACAGAGGAGTCCAGTACATGAGCTTGTAAGCCCCCTTTATAAACGTCCGTGGTTTGTAACACAATGGCTCCCCCCTTATCAGCACAACGTATAGTTACAGAGGAATCAGCAGAAAGGAGATTAAACTTTCTCTATCCTGTTTGGTAACATTTGTTCGCCAAAACGAAAAGTGTTCTTCAGACCTGTTCAAATCATGAAGCACTAGAGCCTGAAATGTTGCAATCCGCCGTCTTTGTTCATCAACGGCAGAGTTTAAATGTCATGCACAGGACTTATCATTGAGATTAACATCTAGGGGTTACCCCCCAAAAATAGTTTGGCATGCGTATCACCGGGCTTTATATACCCATCGCGAGTGGTTGTTGGAACCGGACATCATTGGAGCTGATGGTTCGGCTGAGGACACAATGGTGGGGGTTTTACCCTATATGAGTCATTGTTCTGAAGTGATGAACATATTAAAGAAGCATTGGACTGTGTTATCTCTACATGCTTGTTTAAATAAACCCTTACGTTTGGCATATTCGCGGGGTGCTAACCTGCGGGATCTGCTGGTAAAATCGGCGGTGGAGACTGATAGACTGGTCTATCCGGATGGGACTTCTTGAGGCCATTTTCCTTGCAATGACTGCAGTTATTGTGCCACCACACTATCAGGTGATATGTGGACGGATTTGAAAACGGGCCGGATTTATTACTGGCATTGGCTGACTAATTGTAATTCTACTTTTGTTATAGATTTTTTACAATGCACGTGCCCGGCTATATACGTGGGGAGCACCACTCGAGCAATCAGGGAGCAGATAGGGGAGCATGCGTCGAGACTTCGTCGGCAAGAACTTTCAGTGCCTGTCATTCAAAATTGTTTGAAATATCAGCATACGTTTGACCAACTTGTCTGGTCTGTTATTGATCACATTCCACAGTATCCTCGGGGTGGTGATCGATCGCATAACCCGATTGAGATGGCTTGAACAATGATGGATTTGCAAATTACAATCTGTTAACCCGACTGGTATGAATCGTGGGATTGATTGGTCGGTTTCATTCTGATGCAATACCATTCACATATGGGCTTTCCTTGTTTGTGGGAACTCCCTGTGTGATTGGAGTGTGCTAAGATAACAGGCAGTTCGCTGTTAGCCAATCCTGAGAGCAGAGTCCCTTATTTGATGGGTGGGTTATACCGGCATTTTTTAGTAGTTACAAGAAGCCACGGAGCACTTGATACAGGGGTTGGTGTACCCCGAAACATGCATGTCGTGCGTGTATGATTGTTGGCATTCAGATAAGTACAATCTATTTCTGGATGAACTTTCAAATTACGTTAGATATCTTAGACACAATTGGTGAATAAAAGGACATTTGTTGACTGGAGGGGATGGATTGAAGTATCATCCTCCCTCAACTTTGCCCGACAACAATATTAATTTTCATTTGGGATTTACACAGTGATTTTTTTGATGGTTCATCTTTGCTGATCACTGGTTGAGGAATTTTGTCGATAGAGAAAGAAACGGCAGATCTTATGTACGAGATGGATATGTGTGGAGAAAGAGAGAGAGAGGAGTCAAAGACAACCCCCAGATTGCGGGCCAAGGAAACAGGAAGGCGTACAGAGTTATCCACAGAGATTGAGAAAGGAGGAAGAGGAGGGGAGGTTTTAGGGGGAAAGATAAGAAGTTCAGTCTTGGCCATGTTCAATTTCAAGCGGCAGTGAGACATCCAGGCAGCAATGGCAGAAAGTCAGGCAGAGATCTGGGTCTGGATTGCCGGAGAGACTTCAGGCTTAGAGAGGTAAATTTGGGAGTCATCAGCATACAGATGGTGCTGAAAGCCATGGGAAGAGATAAGCGCACCATGGGACTGGGTATAGAGAGAGAAAAGGAGCGGACCCAAGACAGATCCTTGGGGTACACCAACTGGAAGCAGGGTAGCAGAGGAGGAGGAGCCACCAGAACACACACTGAAACAGTGATGGGAGAGATAAGAGGAGAACCAGGATAGTACAGAGGCACTAAAACCAAGCGAGGGCAGGGTATCGAGGATAAGGCTGTGGTCAACAGTGTCAAAAGCAGCAGAGAGGTCAAGGAGGGTGAAGACAGAGTAAAGGCCCTTGGATTTTGCCAGGAACAAGTCACTGGAGACTTTGGCAAGAGCCATTTCAGTAGAGTGTAGAGGATGAAAGCCAGACTGTAAGGGATCCAAGAGGGCATGAGAGGAGAGGAAGTCAAGGCAGCGGCAGTGAACCACACGTTCAAGTAGTTTAGAAATGAAGGGAAGGAGAGAGATGGGTTGATAATTAGAAGGACAGGTGGGATCAAGTGAGGGTTTCTTGAGGAAAGGTGTGACAACAGCATGCTTGAAGTCTGCAGGGACTGTTGCGGTGGAGAGGGATAGGTTGAGAATATGAGAGATGGAAGGGACAACGGTGGAGGATATGGGGCTTAGGACATGGGTGGGGATAGGGTCAGAGGAGCAGGTGGTGAGTTTGGAGGAAGAAAGAAGGTGTGCAGTTACGCCACGTGAAATATGTAAAAGATAAGCCTCTGAGGCTCTGGGAGTCTCTATGGAGATGATTCCACTGATTGAGCATATTTACTTTTTGCTAAACATGGAGACTTTCAAATTCAGGATGGAGTACCTCTAGAGATGGATATCCTGCATGTCTCTGCTCTTCCCAAGAGATCACATTCTAGACTGGCTACCTCAGCTACTATGCTGGTTACATTTGCTCTAATAAGAGAGACTGACTTCTTAAGACATATTTTAGAAATAGGGATAAACTATTTCTCAGTTTTAAACTTAGAGGTTTTTCCTGATGTTACAAAAGAAACACAAAGGAATTGAACATCTCGGTGTTCTACATTTGGGTGCTTTATTTGTCTTGAAATATCCATGTAAATGCCTTGTGAAATATCAGTCTGAGAAATATGGTTTTTTTTAAAGCTTGCTTTGAGGGAGGAGTAGCCTAGTGGTTGGGGCATGTTACCTCAAGCCAGAAGGTTAGGGGTTCAAATCCCCCTAGAGGACAGCAACCTTGGGCTGGAAGGACTGGGGTTTCTAGTCCCACAGGTGCTCCTTGTCATCTTAGGCAAACCACTTAACCCTCCATTGCCCATGTTCCCTGTAAAATGGCTATCTCCGTTATAATGCCTTGTTCAATGTAATTCACCTTGATATCATGAAAGGTAGTATATAAGAAATGTTTAAATAAATTTACCTGCTTTCATAGCAGCCAAGGGACTGGGGGGGGGGGGGGGGATTGAGTTTTCTACCGTTGCTGCTGATCTCTCTCAAGAATATCTGGGTCCTAGAGTCATTTTTTTCTTGCTTGCTGCATTTTCTTTAGTTCACAAAGGTTTTCTGTTGCTTAATGTACTTGGAACCTTTCCGCTAATTGAAGACTCTGCAGTAACATTAGCATGAATTAAATATGTGACCACGCTAAGAATTCGACGCTGTTTAGCGCAGGTTTTAATGCAGACTGGGCAATTCAGGGGCAGAGCACGTGCATTGCAGTCAGCGAGGGCATCTTTAACACATGCTAACCTGTCAGTGCTGACTCAATGGGTGGTGTTAAATTGCTTAGTGTGGGGGTGGCGTGGAACCCAAGCTAACTACATGGCGAGATACCGAGCACATCTTCATTTATTACCATGGGCCCGCTAAATGACACATTTCAGTAAACATGCACGAAAATTTCATTAATCTTTTTTGCTTATCTTTATTTTATTTTATTTAACAGTTTTTTTATATCGCTTCATCATATAGTCAGAACAGTTTACATTCTAACATAAACTTAGAGCCCGATTCAGAGAGGGGCACGTCCAGACTATCCGGATGGCCCCAAGCAAGACGGTCCCATTTGGACCAAATTCTGGACAAAATGTTCCTATAGTGGCCAGAATTGGCCCGGCGTGCCCCTGCCACCTGTGGAGATATCCTCCCCGCAGGCACCCCTGATTCCCGCTGCTCTGGCCCCCCTTTCGCCACCACCCGACCCAAGGCTGGCCTGCCATGGTCTGGATCAGGCAGCAGGAACCCCCCTCCCATCCCCGTGGGTATCCATGGGGCTAATCGTCAGGTTTTCGTTGTTTATTCCACGGCCCGGCAGGTCATATAGGGCCGTGACCTGACTTGGCCCTGTATATCCTGACAGGCTGGCCCGTCCCTGGTCTGCCCTGATCCTGCCCCCTTCCGCCCCCCACCGGATCTCCCTGTCCTGAGCATCGGGACGCATGAGAAGAGATGGAGGGGGAATCGGGCCTGGATGGCTTGTGGGGCTGCACATCTTGCTGGGGTGTGCAGCCCCGCAACCCGCATCCCAGAATCGAGCCCTTAGAGATTACAACAGGAACTTTGAACTTGGAGTATCCATTAACATTCACTAGGGTTGAACATTGGTAATAGTACAGAAGTAGTATGTATTAACATAATAACTTGGGTTGATCACTGATTAACTTACAGAAGGGGTTAGCGTGGCAGGCTTATATTGTAGAAGTACTTCTCATTGCCTCAATTTTGCTGTTCACGTGTGTTGCTTGATTTGTTAATTTTGAATTGTGACAAATAAAAAAGGGCCCTTTTACTAAAGCAAATCAAGGTTCTGCATTTACTGCATGTTTACCGAAAAAAATTAACACATGGTTCGTACAAAGCCTAACAGTCCAGTGTGTTCCCGGCACTTAACACAAGGACATGTCCAATAATACACATTAGACCCATGCACAATTACCATGGGTGCACTTACCACTACCTATTGAGGAGGCGGTAAGGGCACCCGCGATAATTGCAACATTGACAGCCAACAACAATTGATCCCTGTGATAACAGCAATGTGCTCTCCACATGTATCTCTCCTCCCCCAAAGCCCTACATTCCTGTCCCACTACGCCATAGGTGTCAAACCTGTCCTGGAGGGCCACAATCCTGCCAGGTTTTGGGATAGCCCTAATGAATATGCATGAGATATATATGCATTAGAGATAGCCTGCCAACCTGACTGGTTTGTGGCCCTCCAGGACTGGATTTGGAGACCCCTGCTTTACACCTCTGTCATTTAAGATTGTGAGTGGGCAAGGTGCAGATGTCCAAGACATCAAAAAGGTTAGATAGAATTTGTCACATTCCTCCTCACTTCTCACCACCACCAAAATATTGTCCATTAGACATCTTTTTGGTGGTGGTGAGAATCGAGGATGAATGTGACACATTCTAGCTACCCTTTTGATGTCTAGGACATCTGTACCTTGCCCACTCACCATCTTAAATGACAGAGGTGTAAAGCAGTGGTCTCCAAATCCAGTCCTGGAGGGCCACAAATCAGTCAGGTTGGCAGGATATCTCTAATGCATATATATCTCATGCATATTCATTAGGGCTATCCCAAAACCTGGCAGGATTGTGGCCCTCCAGGACAGGTTTGACACCTATGCACTACGCAATATACAAAAAACTCAAATACAATTAAACATACACACGAAAATAGCAAACAATAGACCATACTTCCTGCAGAAAAAAATTATACCCCAGAAAAAGACATACTGGCCAATCAAATCCAGTTTATTCTGCTCTGCAAATTTTCTTTCTGAGAGACACACAGTCCAGGACAATCTGATTCAAATCACAGATGTTTGACTTGAATTTGTTACTAAGTTCTGTCTTCTCTTTTAGCTTTGTTTTCCAGTCCTGTTCTTTGCTGTTCTAGTACTGTCATTTATTTGTTTAATTGAAGGTACTTATTATTTTGCCTTTCAGGCATGAAGGCACATCAAGGCAGTGTACAAACTAAGAAATCAAAAAGTTGCAAGAAGAGAAAGAGTGGGACAAAATAGAGAAAGAGAGGAGGGAGGAGAGAGGCAACAGGTAATGTCACTTCTCAGACTCAGAGACATCATTGAAGACAAGTTGGAAAAGCCAGGTTTTAGCTGCTTTTTTAAACTTATTAAAGAAGCTTTCTGAACAGATAGGAAAGATAGTGAAGGAAAAGCCAAATGAAGGTATAGGTCAGTAGTAGAAATTTGAACTGGATGTGGAAGCAGATAGGAAGTCAATGCAGTGACTTGGGAAGAGGGGTGACATGGTAGAAGATGAATGGAGTGGAATGGGTAAATGTAGATCGATTGTTTACATCATCACAATATAGAAACACTATATTGCAGATTGCCTTTCTGTTCCTTAAGAAAAGGAGTGCTTTCCAGAGCTCTCCCAAAAGGTGAATTTTGCTGAGTTTGCTGCATAAATGTGTCTGTTTGTCTTCAAATAACTGTGAATCTGTTTGTCTCCACATATTTATCTATCTATCTGTCCTTAGTAGGGGGTTCCCTTTCCCACTCCATTGCTGTAGAGTTTTAAACTTTCTCTTAGCCTACCTGAGGGACTACCCTTCCCCCCTGCTGAGTTAGTGTTGTGGACCTCCATTTCCTGTGCTGCACGTGTCTATTTGTCCTTAGTGGTGGGTTCCCATGCCCACAGTTCAGGAACAGTCTACTGGCCAGAGACACTTAGGTTCCCGCCCACCCTACCCCTCGCCCCACCCACCCCAGGGGCTACATTACCTATATAGTGGTCACATACGTGCCATCTATCATTCCTAACCTGGGTTAAAAGCCACATCGTCGTCATCTTTTCTTCTTCTTCTTCCTCTTCTGGGACTGCATAAACAGCATGTCGTGTATTCAGTGCAATAACTGCAGTACTTTCATTCCAAGACGAATTATTTGGAGCCTAAGAGCTTGTCCTATATGCCTAAAGTCAACCGCCATGCATGAAGAACTGACTCTACTAAGGAAAGACCTAGCTGCCATGCATAAAGAAGTGTCTCTACTGAGGGAGGAACTGGCTGCAATGAAGCGCACCTCTTCTAGGATACAAATTGAACAAAGTCCACCACCGCTCCCACAAAGAATCAAACGCACCAGGAACAAATGGATTACAGTGGGTTCTGGTACATTGCGACCTGTAACACAGAGACATCCTGTACATCAAGAGATATCCCTGCACAATGCCTTCTCTGCCTTGGCTAATGAGGATGCCCAATCCAAAGAAACTGAAGGGCCCTTAAATGAGTCAGACAATGCCCAATCCCCTGCTAAAGCACCAAATATGAAGAAAACCTCACCAAACAGAAAACTACTACTACTTGGAGATTCCATCAACAAAGGCACCAACTTGGGAACACAGTTCAAAGGAGAGAAGATAGTCATGTGCCTACCAGGCTCTTCAGCCAGCAGGAATACAAAACAAGTTGTTGAATTACTTAGTGCAAAAAGTGAACACTCCAAACTTGATGTTATTATCCACTTAGGCACAAATGACCTGGCTAGGAACAGTGCCTCCACAGCCCAAAAGGACTTCCAAACTCTGGGAGAGAAACTCAAGTGCGTTGTTAACACTGTTGCATTCTCAGAAGTTCTACCTGTTCTTGGTAAGGGGAGAAAAAGGCTGCATCGCATTAACAGCTTTAATACATGGCTCCAGACCTGGTGCAAACAAGAAGGATTCAGATTTATTGGCAACTGGGACAACAGATGGACCAACAAGAGACTATACTGTGCTGATGGACTACATCTCTCCGAAAAGAATCCTAAGTGAAAAATTCAGGCAGTATGTGGATATGCATTTAAACTAGGAAGAGGGGGTGACGAATGTGGAAGGTCAACATCTGCATGCCACCCCCAGCAAAAGCAGAAGACCACCAGAAACAGCCACACTTTTAAACCACACATCAAAAACATGTGGGAAGAAGTAGGCAGAACAAAATGAATGCAAAATACACACAAGCCAGGAAAATGCTGGAAAGTAATGAGCACAAATGCTCGAAGCTTAGCCAACAAAATTCCAGACCTGGAAGCCCTAATGGTGGAAACGAATTTGGACATTGTGGCCATTACAGAAACATGGTTTAATGAATCGCATGATTGGGATATAGCCATAGCTGGCTATATTCTATTCAGAAGAGACAGAGAAAATGGAAAAGGAGGAGGAGTAGCCTTGTATGTCAAAAGCAATATTAACTCTGCTATTTGGTCTCTTCCTGAACGTTCACTATGATACAGCCAAGTTAAATACGTTCAACTGGAACAAATTATGGAAAATGTTTAGGTTTAATACCCTACTTCCTATTGACGTACAAGCTATCTAGGAGCTTCCACCACTTTTTTGTGAAGATCTCGACGCTCTCCCTGGGCACCACTGAGGCATTTCACTGCCGCAGTTTCGTCAGGAGATCACTTCTGAAGCATCTGTTCTTGTGCTCTGTGTTTTGTACTTATGCTGCCCTCGTCTTTCTTATTCTTTACAATTAAATTGTTATTCAAGCAGGGTTCTCCCGAACTCCCTTCAGATGCCGCGCATCTGATCTTCACAAAAAAGTGGTGGAAGCTCCTAGATAAAAGAAAAGCTAAGTACAATAAAGCATCCGGCACACCTCTATGTGTAGCAGCGGCAACGATAACAGAAAGGACAGCTGACTCACATGCCAGGTTCCGCTTTTGAAAAATCAATGGGAATTTGATATGAAAGTTGTGGACATGGTAGTTTTTATTAGGAGCAAAACCCTAAAAATTAATACAGTGGCAATAAGTTCATAAAAGGTCATTGATGCTATAAGGTACCACGAGAAAAAGACGGAAGTCTGAGGAGGGTGCCGTGTTTAGTTTGAGACCTTTTTGCCAACTGTAGAGCTAGTGCGTCAATAGGAAGTAGGTTATTAAACCTAAAAATTTTCCATAATTTGTTCCAGTTGAACGTATTTAACTTGGCTTTATAAAAGCAATATTAAAGCTACTGAAATGCAGGGGACATGGGGAAAAGAAGAAGCACTCTGGATTGCGTTGGAAAAAGGAGATGGTGCTGTCATCCATATTGCTGTAGTCTACAGACCTCAAATTGAAGAGAGAGATAACGAATTGATTAAAGATATTGCCAAGATAGCAACAAAGGGGGAAGCGATCATATTGGGTGACTTTAATCTATCTGATATGGATTGGATTACACATCTGCACATCTGGAAAGAAGCAAAGAAAATTGTGGATGCTCTCCAAGATGCATTATTTAGACAAATGGTGATGGAACCAACCAGGGAAAGCTCAACGCTGGATGTAGTGCTCACCAACGGTGATAGTGTGTCGAATGTCTGCGTAAGTGCCCCTGTGAGCAACAGCGACCATCACACGGTGTGGTTTGAGATAAAAGCCATGGTACAGGCCAATCATAGCAAGCTCAAAGTCCTAAACTTCAAATACACTGACTTCAATAAAATGGCAGAGTACTTAAAGGAGGAGATGACGGGGTGGAAGGAGATAAAGGAAGTGGAATTGCAATGGGCTAAACTAAAGAAGGCAATAAAAGGGGCAACAGATAAATATGTAAGAAAAGTAAATAAAAACAAGAGGAGAAGGAAACCTATTTGGTTTCCAAAGAGGTGGCAGCTCAAATAAAGGCTAAAAACACAACTTTCGCAAAATTCAAAAGCTTGCAAACAGAAGAACACAGAAATACAGGATCCAACTCAAAGAGTCTAAAAGAGTAATAAGGACAGCAAAATCAAAGGCAGAGGAAAGGATGGCTAAAGATGTTAAGGGTAGCAACAAAACTTTCTTCAGGTATATTCGGGAAAGGAAGAAGATCAGAGTTGGAATTGCAAGACTCAAAAGTGCTGGGAAAGGAATCGTGGAAAGTGACACTGAAAAAGCGAAACTGCTAAACAAATACTTCTGCTCTGTTTTTACTAAAGAAGATCCTGGAGATGGACCAGCTGTGACTCCCAAATATAAAAATGGGAATGAAATAGATACCACACCATTCACAGAAGACGAGGTGTTAGAACAACTTGCTAAACTGAAAGTGGACAAAGCCATGGGACTGGATGGGATACATCCCAGGATACTGAAAGAGCTCAGAGAGGTTCTTGCAGGACCGTTAAAGGATGTCTTCAACAGATCCTTGGAAACAGGAGAGGTTCTTCAGGACTGAAGAATGGCTGATGTCATATCTCTACACAAAAGTGGTGACAGGGAAGATGTGTCAAACTACAGGCCCGTGAGCCTTACCTAGGTGGCGGTAAAAGTAATGGAGGCGTTCCTGAAAGAGCGAATAGTGAACTTTCTCAAAACCAACAGGATGCAAGATCCGAGGCAACATGGTTTTACCGAAGGACGGTCTTGCCAAATAAATCTGATTGAGTTCTTTGACTGGGTGACCAAGGAACTAGATCAGGGGCATGCGATGGCTGTCATCTACCTGGATTTCAGCAAAGCCTTTGATACTGTTCCTCATAGGAGGCTTCTCAACAAACTCAGTAGCTTGGGGGTGGGTCCCAAGATGGTAAACTGGATTAGAAATTGGTTGACTGACAGACGACAGAAGGTGATTGTACATGGAGCTCACTCGGATGAGAGGAAGGTGATTAGCGGGGTGCCCCAGGGTTCTGTCCTGGGCCTGGCACTGTTCAATGTATTTGTGAGTGATATTTCTGAAGGACTGAATGGAAAAGTCTGTCTTTTTGCAGACGACACAAAAATTTGCAACAGAGTGGACTCCCCCGAGGGAGTGGTTAACATGAGGAAAGATCTACAAAAGCTGGAAGACTGGTCTAATGCTTGGCAACTACGATTTAATGCGAAAAGGTGCAGTGTCATGCACTTGGGTAGCAGAAATCCAAGGGAAATGTACACGATAGGTGGCGAGAGGTTGGTATGCACGGTTCAGGAGAAAGACCTTGGTGTGATTATCTCTGATGATCTCAAGGTGGCAAAACAGTGCGACAAGGCAGTGGCAAAAGCCAGGAGGATGTTGGGCTGCATACAAAGAGGGATTACCAGTAGAAAGAAAGAGGTACTTATGCCACTGTATAAGTCACTGGTGAGGCCTCACTTGGAATACTGTGTTCAGTTTTGGAGACTGTATCTTGCAAAAGATGTAAAAAAACTGGAAACTGTTCAGAGGAAAGCGACCAAAATGATTTGGAGCCTGCGTCAGAAGCCTTATGAGAAGAGACTTGAAGACCTAAATATGTACACTTTGGAGGAGAGGAGGGACAGGGGAGATATGATTCAGACCTTTAAATACTTAAAGAGAAATAATGAACAAACAAACCTCTTCCAAAGACGGGGATGCTGTAAAACTAGAGGGCATAACATGAAGCTGCAAGGTGGTAAATTGAAAGGCAATGTCAGGAAATATTTTTTCACTGAAAGGGTGGTGGATGCTTGGAATGCCCTCCCGATGGAAGTGGTGGGGGCAAACATGGTGACAGAATTCAAAAAGGCATGGGACAAACACAGTGGATCCCTTTACAGCAATAGGATAAAAACAAGATAAACGGTACCATCTAACTTTTGAACCATATAACGTCTCATCAAATAGGAGTGTTGTGATAAGGAAGCTTATCATAGTTCAGGAAGGAGCTATAATAGAGGTGAATTGGCTCTGAACAAGCAACCTGTCTTTTCTGGTAGAAATAATAAAACAGAATGTTCTCTCATAAAAGACTACCAGTCCCAGAATGCACCAGGTTTCCAACAGCCACTAGAAGAGCTGAAGTGGGAAAACGTGTGTTCAATCAGGAGAACTATGAGGTAATCCCCAAGCACTCATCTCCAAGGGCAGGGCTTGATTCAGCACAGCTGCGCTTTGCTAGGGTGGAGCAGCCCTCTAAACAGGTTAAAAGTAAAGCTTATTCTACACAGCAGAATCATCATCAAGAGGATCATCTTCTTCGTGATCATCATCAGCAGAAGAAGGAGCAGAGGCAGCAGAAGCCAGAGCTCACGGACAGAGAGAGCAAGAAACACTTTGGAAGAAAGAAGAGAGAAGCATCTGGGAGGTCTAAAGGAGTCCATAGCAGTACGTGTGCTGGGAGGCATTCCAGAGGCAAGCATACTCCATTGGACTGGAGGAAACCAGAGGAGTGGGGTTGCAGAGCCAGGAATCCCCGGACGGGACCTGTGAGGGAGACGGCTGCATTTGGAAGGGGCCCTAAGACCAGTGAAAGAAGGTATGTGAAGAGAGACCCAGTGTCCAGGGATCTTGATCGGAAGGCTGGACATAAAAACTGGACTACATACGGCCAGGATATTTAGAGAGGAACCCTAGCAGCAATGGAAGCTCAGGTATGAACACTGATCTATGCCCTAGCTATTCACTTGGAAGACAACAGGGAAACAAGCATTGTTCTGAGAATGCTCCATTAAGAAATTCCTCTGTGCCAATCCATGATATTGATGCTATGATAGTTGAAGAAGAAGGAGATATTGTAAATGAGCAGTGTGAATACATGGATTGCTCTCTGTCTAAACTTCTGTGGTAATATACTTTTACAAAATACAACAACCATCACAAAGAAATATAAACTTGTTCTTTGATCTACTCAGAAAAGCTTTTGAGCAGGATTTGAGCCACATTTAGAAAGTAAACCAGCCAAGAGGTTTGCAGCTGGTTAATTGTTAGCAATTGAGCCTTGCCTAATTGCCTGTGAGCTCTGAAGAGACACTTTTGGGTGTGTGTGAAAATACCAGAAGTTAGCCTTGAAAAAGAACAGTTTTTCAGTACTTTGTGGGTTTTGTTTGTTTTTGAAGCACTGCTAAAAAGATATTAGCAGGAGCCTACAGAAAAGACCTTTCTGTTCCCATCAAGGTCTTTATGGTTTGATTTAATTGCTTAAGAAGTTCAGTTGTTGTTTTTCCTGATTTTGTTTTTCTAAGTATAATACTGAAAGCAAGCATCCTTTCTGTGCTACCAAGCAAATCTGTGTTGGGAGAAATAACCCCATAAATAAAATATCTTTTCTTTGCTTAAACACTCGAGCAAGCACAACTAATTTATTTATGAACGGCTGATTCTGGAATGAATGAACTACATTTCCCACAATCCTTTGCAAGTCATATTAATATTTGCCTTTGCCAAGACTGTGGATATTCTCACCCAGCGCCCCCGTTTACAGTTGGCGTAGTTTTTTGGATTGCTTTTGCGCAAAGGATTTACATGCTAAGGATTACAACTGAAGTCTGAAAAAAAAAGAAAGTTCAAGTTAAAAGCTGGAAAAAAAGATTTTCCCTTAACTACACTTTGGAGGAAGAGGTGGCTGATTCAGGTGGCTGTCCCAGGAGGAAAAGACCCTATGTAGAGCTGGATTCATCACTGGCATAAGGTAATAAGTACCTGGGCATGTCTAGTGGTGGATGGGAGTAAGGCACAGGGGTAATTGAAAAAAAGAAATTAGGAGAAAACACCTGTTTGGAAGGTGTTGCACTGTGTTTTTTTTTTTCTTTTGTTTTCTTGCAGGGATCAAGATGGATCCGAGGGAAATGGCCAGCTGCATGGCAGACCAGTTTAGCAGGCAACAGGAGCTAGCGCAGCAGGCTCAGGACACTGCTATGAAAGCCTTAATGGACCAGCAGAAACCAGTGCTTGATCTGGTGGAAGCCTTGGTGGCTCTGCATAAACAAAGTGGATCGGATGCAAGACCAGCAGTAAATACTGGTATACCACATGTAGACAGTGTGGGACTCAATCAGGGAATTGGGGCATTTAGTTTTGGGAAGCTAACTCCAGATGATAATGTTGATGATTTCCTAGAATCTTTTGAGAGAGTGGCACAAGCATTAGCATGGCCAGAGACCCAGTGGGCAGTAAGGCAGGCAGCCTCATTAACTGGAGAGGCGCTTGCAGCTTATAGAGCAATGCCAGCAGCTCAGGCTTTGAATTATAAAGATGTAAAGGCTGCTATTAGAGATCGCCTAGGGTTGTCTATTTCAGAGTATAGGCGAATGTTTAGAGCTACTGCATTAAGAGTGGGTGAAACACCCAGGGCTCTGAGTCAGAGAATCAGAGGATTGGCTGTAAAATGGTTGGAGCCTGAAGGAAAAACTGTGGAAATGTTATTAGACATTATTATGCTTGAACAATTTATGTCTGCTGTGCCTAAAGATCTGCAAACTTTCCTTATACAGCAAAATTGCCAGAATCTTGGAGAGGCAACCATGCTAGCAGAGAGATTCTTGGAAGCCACGCAGGCTTGCCATAGAATGGGTGGCCCTCTGAAGATTGGTGCTGAGGCAAGCTGTGCTGTATCAGAAAAGAAAATGCTTAAAAATGTTTCTGAAAATAATTGTACTGTGCCAAACCAGAATACACAGTGGAGTAAAAAGAAATGTTTCAAATGTGGAAAATGGGGACATTTAGAAAGGGGATGCCAGATACACACTAGCTTAATGGGTGTTGATTTAAAACAGCCCAAAGAAGGATTTCTTTTGATGGTTGATGTGCAGGGAATTACCACAAATGCTCTGTTAGACTCTGGGGCAGACCAGAGTATGTTGTCAAAGAGGCTTTGGAAGAGGATAGAGGCCCAAGAAGGATTTGTGCTTAGAACCCCTGAAAGCCAAGTTCACATCAGATGCATTCATGGTGCTGCAACATCATATCCCACCTATAGGCTAATGGTTAAGTGCCTGGGGGAACAAGAGGAAGTTCTGTTAGCAGTGGGGCCTAGGCTACCATTTGATTTGGTTCTAGGAAGAGACTGGCCAAGATTTAAGCAAGGTCTAGTGGAAGGACTAGGAAAGAAGGAGGGAGAAGGAATGATGGTAATAGCTCCCGGGCCTTTGTTTGGAAGTCCTCAGACCCCAGCTAAAAAGATGGTTAAGCGTCCAGAAGACCAAACTACCCCGAAGCAGACATTTGTCTTGAAGTACCATAGGGTCACAGAGAAGGCCCAAGCTCCTAAGCGGGCAACCCCTCAAGCTGCTGGGTTTGACCTGTGCAGTATAGAAAATGTGACTGTACCTAGCCAAGGGAGAGCCCTGGTTGACACTGGTCTCCATGTTGAAATACCTATTGGATGCTATGGGAGAGTAGCCCCAAGGTCCGGATTAGCCCTTAAGTATTTCATCGATGTGGGAGCGGGAGTGATTGATCCCGATTACAGGGGCAGTCTTAAAGTTCTGTTGTTTAATTTTGGACAGAATGATTATCATGTGAAGACGGGAGACAGAATTGCCCAATTGATATGTGAGAGACTGGGTTTCCCACCTGTGGAGGAGGTCACATCCCTGTCAAATTCTGAGCGTGGAACCAAAGGCTTTGGTTCTACTGAAGACAAAGGGGTTAAAAGCTTAGCTGCTACCTGTGCCCGAGAAAGGGAGGTGAATGAAGAGGAGGATTTGGGACCCCAGGTATCTGATTGTAAAGCAAAGTCAGAGCCCCAAATAGGTGAAGACCTGACAGTGGTACAACAGGAAGAAATAAGGAAATTGCTTAAAGAATTCCCAGATGTGTTGACACCCATACCTGGGGAGACACATTTGGTTGCCCATGAGATAATAATTCCACCTGGGAAATTAAGTCGTCAAAGGCCATACCGCTTGCCTGAAGCAAAGAGACAGGAAGTAGTGGCACAAGTCCAGGAAATGTTGGACATGGGAGTAATAGAGGAGTCGAAGAGTCCCTGAATAGCCCCATAGTCCTAGTGCCAAAGCCTGATGGCTCTTTAAGATTTTGTATTGACTTCCGGCAGGTAAACGCAATCTCAGTTTTTGATGCCTATCCAATGCCAAGAATTGAAGAGCTGTTGGACCAGCTTGGACAAGCTCAATATTTAACCACCCTTGATATGACAAAAGGCTATTGGCAAATCCCTCTAACCAGGGAGTCGAAGCCGAAGACTGCGTTCAGCACCCCCGTTGGCCTTTTCCAGTTCAAGAGGATGCCTTTCGGACTGCATGGAGCGGCAGCTACCTGCCAAAGGTTAGTGGATCAGGTACTTCGACCCCACCAAAATTATGCCTTTGCATATATGGATGATGTCATAATCCATAGTAACACTTGGGCGGAACATCTAAAGAGGATCAGGGCAGTCTTGTGCTCCATGAAGCAAGCGGGAATCACTTTAAACCCAAAGAAGTGTGCCTTTGCAAATAGGGAGGTAAAATACCTGGGCCACCTAGTGGGAAGAGGAAAAATTAAACCTCTAATGAGCAAGGTGGATAGCATCAGGAATTTTCCCCCTCCAACAACAAAGAAACAACTGAGAAGTTTCTTAGGACTTATTGGATACTACCACAGATTTATACCACAATTTGCAGAGAAAAGTGCAATTTTCACTGATATGCTGCGGAAGAATTGTCCAAACCAGCTAAAATGGACTCCTGAAGCTGAAAAAGCATTTTCAGTCCTAAAAGGGAAGTTGTGTACAGGACCAGTACTGAAAGGGGTGGATTTCAGGAAATCCTTCCTGGTTCAAAAAGATGCATCGGATGTAGGGCTAGGAGCGGTTCTATCCCAATGTCATGAAGGGGAGGAGCATCCTGTGATGTACCTGAGCAGGAAGTTGTCACCGGCTGAACAAAAGTATTCCACAATAGAAAAAGAATGTTTAGCTATAAAGTGGTCAGTGGAGGCATTAAGGTTTTACCTTACAGGGAGGAAGTTCCAATTGGTCACAGACCATGCCCCACTTAAGTGGTTGCAACAAATGAAGAACCACAATGCCAGGTTGACACGCTGGTACATGGCCTTACAGGCATTTGATTTTCAAGTGGAACATCGTGCTGGGAAGTTACACAAAAATGCGGATGCCCTTTCCCGTATTACGGACTGTAACGAAGAGGTTTCACCAGTTACACCAGTTATAACTTAAGCAGGGGGGTATGTGATAAGGAAGCTTATCATAGTTCAGGAAGGAGCTATAATAGAGGTGAATTGGCTCTGAACAAGCAACCTGTCTTTTCTGATAGAAATAATAAAACAGAATGTTCTCATAAAAGACTACCAGTCCCAGAATGCACCAGGTTTCCAACAGCCACTAGAAGAGCTGAAGTGGGAAAACGTGTGTTCAATCAGGAGAACTATGAGGTAATCCCCAAGCACTCATCTCCAAGGGCAGGGCTTGATTCAGCACAGCTGCGCTGTGCTAGGGTGGAGCAGCCCTCTAAACAGGTTAAAAGTAAAGCTTATTCTACACAGCAGAATCATCATCAAGAGGATCATCTTCTTCATGATCATCATCAGCAGAAGAAGGAGCAGAGGCAGCAGACGCCAGAGCTCACGGACAGAGAGAGCAAGAAACACTTTGGAAGAAAGAAGAGAGAAGCATCTGGGAGGTCTAAAGGAGTCCAGAGCAGTACGTGTGCTGGGAGGCATTCCAGAGGCAAGCATACTCCATTGGACTGGAGGAAACCAGAGGAGTGGGGTTGCAGAGCCAGGAATCCCCGGACGGGACCTGTGAGGGAGATGGCTGCATTTGGAAGGGGCCCTAAGACCAGTGAAAGAAGGTATGTGAAGAGAGACCCAGTGTCCAGGGATCTTGATCGGAAGGCTGGACATAAAAACTGGACTACATACTGGCCAGGATATTTAGAGAGGAACCCTAACAGCAATGGAAGCTCAGGTATGAACACTGATCTATGCCCTAGCTTTTCACTTGGAAGACAGCAGGGAAACAAGCATTGTTCTGAGAATGCTCCATTAAGAAATTCCTCTGTGCCAATCCATGATATTGATGCTATGATAGTTGAAGAAGAAGGGGATATTGTAAATGAGCAGTGTGAATACATGGATTGCTCTCTGTCTAAACTTCTGTGGTAATATACTTTTACAAAATACAACAACCATCACAAAGAAATATAAACTTGTTCTTTGATCTACTCAGAAAAGCTTTTGAGCAGGATTTGAGCCACGTTTAGAAAGTAAACCAGCCAAGAGGTTTGCAGCTGGTTAATTGTTAGCAATTGAGCCTTGCCTAATTGCCTGTGAGCTCTGAAGAGACACTTCTGGGTGTGTGTGAAAATACCAGAAGTTAGCCTTGAAAAAGAACAGTTTTTCAGTACTTTGTGGGTTTTGTTTGTTTTTGAAGCACTGCTAAAAAGATATTAGCAGGAGCCTACAGAAAAGACCTTTCTGTTCCCATCAAGGTCTTTATGGTTTGATTTAATTGCTTAAGAAGTTCAGTTGTTGTTTTTCCTGATTTTGTTTTTCTAAGTATAATACTGAAAGCAAGTATCCTTTCTGTGCTACCAAGCAAATCTGTGTTGGGAGAAATAACCCCATAAATAAAATATCTTTTCTTTGCTTAAACACTCGAGCAAGCACAACTAATTTATTTGTGAACGGCTGATTCTGGAATGAATGAACTACATTTCCCACAATCCTTTGCAAGTCATATTAATATTTGCCTTTGCCAAGACTGTGGACATTCTCACCCAGCGCCCCCGTTTACAGTGTCCTACATGGAGTAGTGGGTTTACCCCTAAACAAAGACATGGGGAGGGGTGGCCTGCACAGAGCGACAGGTGCACCTACTCTTGCCATCTTGCTGGGCAGACTAGATGGACCATGCTGGTCTTTATCTGCCGTCATTTACTATGTTACTATGTTAGTATGTTACTATGTTACTAGGGGACATGTAATGAAGCTACAGGGTAAACTATTTAAGATTAATAAGAGAAAATATTTTTTCACTCAACGTGTTATCAAACTCTGGAATTTGTTACCGGAGAAAGTAGTAAAAGCTGTTAGTGTAGCTGGGTCTAAAAAAGGTTTGGACAAGTTCCTGGAGGAAATGTCCATAAACTATTATTAAAAGGTCCCGGGATATCACTGCTTGACCCAATACAAGCATGGAGGAACCTGTGTCTTTTGGGGAAACTGCTAGGTACGTATGACCTAGATTGGCCACTGTTGGAAACAGGATACTGGTCTTGATGGACCTTGGTCTAACCCAGCATGTCATATCTTATGTTCTTATGTTCTTAACAATGCAGCTGAGTTTTGAACAGATTGACGTGGTGAGAGATGATTCAGAGAAAGACTTGTGAAAAGTGGTTGCAATAGTCTAGACGGAAGTTGACTAGAGAATGGATAAGGGTCTTCGTAGTGTGTTCAGAAAGGAAGGGATGAATTTTGCCAATATTATAGAGAAAGAAACGGCAGCTTTTAGCTATCTGTTCGATGTGTGTGGAGAAGAAGAGGGTGGAGTCAAAGATGACTCCAAGGTTGTAAGCCAAGGAAACAGGAAGGAGTAGAGTGTTATCCACAGAAATAGAAATCGGGGGTTTGTTGGTGTCTGGATCATCTGGGGTGAGGCGTCAGGCTTCATCTCTGATGATCCCTGTCTGAAGATTACGTAATGATCGAGTGTTAAAGGAAAGTAAAAAAAATCTGCACTGAGTTTCAGTAGAGTTTTTTTTTACATTGGGAGCAATTAAATATTCATCACTTTTTATACCATTAGCTTGCCCACTGCGCTGTTCTGTAGTGCAGTAGTTTTCTGGCAGCTTTCTCATGTCAGCTTGCTGTCTGCATTGGAGAGAAAAACTGGCACAGGAAAATTGCCAGCAAAATGCTGAGCTAGAGCCCTCCTGATCTGCTTCTGGGGCTGTGAACACACCCTGCCCTCTTCCCAAAGCACGCAGAGTAATGTCAGACAATGCCAGCTGATTTAAATTGCTTCACTTTTATGTATGTAAAGGTGAATGCTGAACAGGGGTGTGATGGAGGCATGGACGGGACATTCTGAAGAACCTGGATGTCAGCACCTGGTTTCACATAAATGTGCATGTTGTATATGTTTTTCTCTCTCTTTCTATACAGTCTGTTCTCATTGGCATATTGTAGTTCCTTTCTATCTGACTGTTTTTACAATTGTAAACCGCTTTTATTTATTTAGCTGCATTTATATCCTGCTTTTCACCGGGTCAAAACGGTTGGGGATACATTTAACACGAAGGGATATGAGTCACATACACTAATACTTACAAGGAACATTTGATTACTTTATTTTATTTATTTATTTATTTATTTATGTAAATCAAAGCGGTTTACATATCAAACAAATCAAGTGGCAGGGTACGTGGGTGTGGGCATGCCATGAAAAATTGACAGAGTGTGTGTGTGAGTGGTGTACGATTAATTGCATGGTGAGCTATATACAGTATGAGCTATGTACAGGAAGTATTTACATTTTGATGGGGAGGCAAAGGGGGATGTTAAGGAGGGTAGGGGGAGAGGTGGGCAGATAGAGAGGTCGTTGGTCAGTTCATGTGATGTCCTTGTAGTGTTCTGTGAAGATCGTCGTTTTGAGCATCTTCCGGAAGTCCTTGAGGTCTGTTGTTGATCTTAGGTCATCAGGGAGTGAGTTCCAGAGCGTGGGCCTGGCCAGGGATAGTGCTCTTCTTGAAGTGTCTTTTCTTGTTTTAGCAAAGGCTCTGGATATGTTGATAGTGTCTGAGGTGCCTCTCCTCCTGGGTCTGGTGCCTGGGTCAGGTCTGATGAGGGGTTTCAGATTATCTGCAGAGAGGTTCTGTTTGATTTTGAAAGTGTTTAGTAGCACCTTGCAATGGATGCGAGAGCTGATTGGGAGCCAGTGGAGGTGGTTGAGAATGGGGGTGATGTGATCGTACCTTGAAGATCCAGTTATTATTCGGGCGGCAGGGTTTTGGGCCATCTGTAATGGCCGGGTTGCTTGTTTTGAGAGTCTGAGGTAGATGGGTTTGCAGTAGTCTAAGATGGGAGTGATAAGAGCTTGACAGACAGTGTGGAAGTGATCCTGTGAGAGGATTGGCTTGAGGCATCTTATGGTTCTCATTTTGAGGTATGCGTTCCTGGTGGCTTTGGCGATGTGAGATTAAAGGTTCAGATCTTTGTCGAGTGTCACACCGAGATACTTTAGCGCTTCTGTCTTGTAATTTACGGTTAAGTTGTTTTCCAGAAGCCAGCTAGTCATCTGTTCTAGACAGTTGGCTATGCTGGAGTAGTCTGGGTTGTCAAGGCTGATGGGGGTGTATATCATAATGTCGTCTGCATAGATGGTGTATTGTATTTTGTTGTTTCTGATGATAGAGCAGATAGGTTGTATGTATAGGTTGAATAACAAGGCTGAGAGGGAGGAGCCTTGTAGAACACACTGGGTGGCTCTCAGAGGTCGGGAGGTGGCTGAGCCACATTTGACTTGGAGGTATCTGTTTGTGAGGTAAAATGTGAACCAGTTCAAAGTGGTGCTGTGTAAACCAATTCCCTGAAGTCTTGATTGCAGAGTTCTGTGATCGATGGTTTCAAAAGCAGAGGAGATGTCTATAAAGATCATGATGACACCCTTCTTGATATTGTCGATGGCTTGGATCAGATTGTCAAAGAGGTAAATCGGTAGGGTTTCAATGACATGGTTTGGGCGGAAGCCATGTTGATTGCTGTCCAGAGGGGCATGGCTGTCAATGTGGTTTTGGAGTTGTTGTTGAACCACCTTCTTGATGATCTTTGACAGGAGGGGAAGGCTTGAGATGGGTTTGTAGGCGGCTGGATCGGTTTTACTTAGAGGGGATTTTTTTGGGACTGGGCATTTTGTTGCTAGCTTTAGTGTGCTAGGCATGATACCTTGGGTTAGGGAGTTGTGCACCATATTGTGGATGAATGGGATGAGCTCCACTTTTGCTGCTTTTATCCAGAACACAGGGCATGGGTCTGTGGGAGCGGTGCTGGTGTTGAGTGATGCGATGATGTGTGATATCTGATAAGTTAAAGGGATGCCGAACTTTTCCCAGATACGGTTGGGTAGTGGAGGTTTGTAGGTATCACTCGTGGTCATCTGGGGGGAGGTGGAGAACTTGGCCTGTCTGCGAATGTCTGTGGATCTATTTGATCAGATTTCTCGGGGTTAGGTTCGTTGTTGAGGGTTTTTACTATATCAACGCAAGGAACAACCTATAGTTGTTCTCTAGGCTTGTTGGCGGATTTGAGAATTAGGTTGGTGTAGTAGTCCCTTTTCTTTTGGTTGATGAGGTTGTTATATTCTCTTTGCTTTGACTAGTATAAGTCCTGTGTGGTGGAGGATTTGGTGTGTCTCCAGTGACGTTCTATCTGTCTTAGGGCTTTTTTTGCCTCTCGGATTTCCTTTGAGTACCAGGGGGTGGACCTGGTTTTAGTGTTGTATGTTTTGTGAGTACTGGAAACAGTGGCTTTGGCAGCAGACATGATGGTACTGTTCCAGTTTTCGATTTGTTCGTTCATGTCCTCTGTATTTGTGAGCAGGTGGGGTAGGGTGTCCTGAAGGAAAGTATCTTTGTTGAAGTTTTTAAATCTCCTCCGAGTGGCTGGGTTGTCTTGGTGATTGTTGTGAATTGTTGACTGTAAATTGATTTTTATTATGTAGTGGTCCGACCAGGGCACTGGTGTGATCGATGGTCTTGTGATGATGTCTTTTTCAATGAGGTTGTTGGAGGTAAAGATGAGGTCGGGAGATGATCTGTGCTTGTGTGTGGGGGCGCTGATGATTTGGGTGTATTGAAGGGAGTCCATGGCTGTCACAAAGGCTTCTGCATCCTTGGTCATGGCAGATTTAAGGTTAAAGTCCCCAAGCACTATTAAAGGTTTGTGGAGGTTGTTGGTTGCACAAACCGATTCCAGTATGGATGATAGTTTGTCTGGGGGAGCATGTGGAGCTCTGTGGGTGAGGCACAGGCTAGCTGCCTGTTCTCGACGATGATTGTATTGCATTGACTTGTATTTGTGATGGCTTGGCATTTGAGCTTTAGGCTGTTCCTTGCGTTGATCAGCACTCCTCCTGCAGTTGAGATGTTGTCCAAGCGATGGGCACCAAGCAGAAGTTTAAAGGTGGTGGACTGGATGAGCTGAAGGCCTTTTTTATGAAAGTCATTTTTATTATAATTTCCTTACAGCAACAACAACATACAGCTCGCAGCATATATCACATTATTCATAATCTTCAGAACATACATGGCATTAGTCACAATCTTCACAATCTCCCTCCAATTCCGCCGGACTGGCAGACTTCTCTACACAGCACACTACAATCAGCCAGCCGGTAGATAAAGAAACAAAGTCCTTATCCAAAAGGGAGTAAGAAGAATGAAAAGAAAGAAAAGAAAAAGCAGGGAGAGAAGACAAATAAAGAAAACTAAGAAAGAGAAAGAAAGCAACTCCATTTTACAATCCTCACATAGATTGCCTCTACTACCCTTAGAGACCAATGTATAGTCACTCAAACTCTGCTGTGCCACTCCTACACAATACACCAAACACCCTTATCCCTTATCCCTCTTCCCTCTCCCCCAACCCCCCTTCAGAGCCAACCTCACCCCTCCCTTCCCGTCCCCCATCATCCTTCTACCAGTGTAAGTGCCCCACCTCCTCCTCCATTCCAGTCTCACATAGGCCCCATTATCCAGTCAATCGCACCTTCACTATCCTTCTAAACCCCAGTATACTGCTCCAAATGCAAGCTGCCATGCGTAGTGGTGTCCACCTATATGAGGGGGGAGCTACCCAACTACCTCCCAAATTTTATCAACCTCCTCCAGCTTTCTCCCCCCCCCCAATAGGTGGGCTGTTTTCCGCTCCATGGATTTTAATTCCCTCATGCCTTGCTCCCACTCATTGACTGTCGGTGGCTTGTCCGCTAACCAATGTCTTAAAATACATTGTTTTGCTATTATAAATCCCCTCTCATACAAGTTTCTGTATTCCTTCCTCATCACATCGTCCCCTATATGGAAACCAAATAGACACCACTCTGGTGAGAGCTTCCGATCATGTGGCCTTCAGCCCTTCAACCTGTTCTCCACTGCGTTCCAGAAACTGCAAATTGTTGAACAGTGCCAAAAGCGGTGGGTTAACGTCCCTCTCTCCACAGTGCACAACTTACACACATCTGTCGAGGCCAGCCCCATCCTAGCCACCCACACATTGGGAACATAAGCTCTCCATAAAAATGTATATTGAATTTCTTGCAAGCGCACAGATTCGGAAACATTCCTAATCTTTGAGAACGCCTACTTGAGTATGAGCACCGTCACCTGTGGCATATTATCTCGAGCCCATCTCTGCGCCAGCCTCTCCATCGCTCCCCACTCACCCACTGGCCAGAACTCCCTTTGCATATTCCGAACAGAAATACTTCCCTCACACGAGCTGCAATCCCAAGTTTCTTTGGAGATCTCTGACGTAATGTCGGACCTGTAAGTAAAAATAGAACGTTTTATGCTCTAAGTTGTATCTCCACATCAAGGACTGAAAGGAGTCCAACTCCATGACCCCTTCCATCCGCAGATGCCCAATGTACACTATTCCCCTTCTTGCCCAGCTTTTAGAGACTGACCCTTGTCTTCCTTGTTCAAAATCTCTATTCCCCACTAGGGGGAGGCAGTCCGTGCACTTCCTATTTAAGCCTCTTGTTTGACACAACACCTGCCATGCCTGCCTGAGAGCCTTCATATATACTGATGTTTTCCAGGCTACTGGCAGAGTCCCACTATCCTTGTGCAATAAATATGCTCGGTGGTACGGCACAGACATCTCATCCACCAGCTCCAGAGGGAGGATACCCCACGTAGCCACCACCAAGTCTACTAAAGGCCGGAGAAGGCATGCCAAATTGTAGTTTTGCAAGGATGTCAGACCAGTACCCCCTTCTTCCTCAGTCCGCATGATCATCGAGAAAGCTATACAAGACCTTCTGCCCCTCCAGAGGAACTTGGCTATGTGCTTCTGCAAGATCAACAGGTCCCTCCTTGCCAACCACATAGGGAGGTGGCGCAATAGATATATCCACCTGGGAAGCTCCACCATTTTGATCAGAGCAATGCGGCCCATAAGCGTTAGTGGGAGATCCCTCCATTTCTGTAATCTGCCAGCTGTTTTATCAATCATCGGTCGAACATTCACCTCATATAGTTGTGCCGTATGATCTGGTATTTGGATGCCTAGTTAGCGGAAATGCCCCTGCGCCCATATCAATGGAAAGGTCCCTTGCCAGCTGCCCTTGACCTGTCCTCCAACATCTAAGGCTAATGACTTATCTTGATTAATACGCAGCCCCGAGAAAGAGCCAAATGCCCCCATTATCTGCAGAGCAGCTGTTAACGACCGTTGTGGATCACAAAGATACAGTAGCATGTCGTCTGCAAAGGCACTCAGCTTAATACCACCTCCAGTCCATTCTATCCCCTTTACTTTTGTCTCATTTATAAGAGTCAATAGCAGAGGTTCTAATTGTAGCACAAACAGCAGGGGGGGGGGGATAATGGAGTGGAGGAGTGGCCTAGTGGTTGGGGCAAGGTACTTCAGGCCGGAAGGTTGGGGGTTCAAATCCCACTAGAGGACAGCAACCTTGGGCTGGAAGGACTGGGGTTTCTAGTCCCACAGGTGCTCCTTGTGGTCTTGGGCAAGCCACTTAACCCTCCATAGCCCATGTTCCCTGTAAAATAGTTATCTCCAAGTTATAATGCCCTGTTCAATGTAATTTCAGTTTGTTCAATGTAAACCGCACTGATGCAGAATAGCATGGTATATAAGAGAATGTAAATAAAATAATGGACACCCCTGCCTAGTGCCTCTCTTCAGAGAGAAAGACTGAGAGAACCTACCCCCACTAGTGACACATGCCAATGGGTTCATGTATAACACTTTCACCCACTCTAAGAATGCACCTTCAAATCCAAACTGGGTCAACACCTCAAACATGTAGGGCCAAGACACCCGATCAAAAGCCTTCTCAGCGTCCAGACTCACAAGCAACAGAGGAGTAGCTAGCGTTAGGCACTGTTCCATTCCTAAGATGACTCTGCTGATATTTGCAAAAACATCTCTGCCTCTGACAAACCCCAATTGATGGCTCCCTATCAATCTAGGCAGAATTTTTTGCAGCCTATTTGCCATGATCGATGCGATAATCTTCATATCATAGTTAATTAAGGAAATGGGCCTGTACGAGGCCGGATCCTCAGGGTCCCTCCCTGCTTTTGGTATAATAGTTATCGCCGCCGTCCATGTTTCTCTCGGAAAAGAACCAACTTCTCGCGCCTCCTCATAGAGAGCCATCAATGTGGGGGTGATCGAAGTTAACAACATTTTGTAAAATTCCATCCCATACCCATCGGGTCCAGGAGTCTTATACAGCTTCCCCTTTTTAATGACTCTCTGTATCTCTTCTCCTGTAATATTTGCATTTAACTCTTGTCTGTCTGCCTCTGTTAGCTTTGGGAGCTGGACTGTTTCCAAAAAGTCCCGCTCCTGCTCTCTACTCTCTTGCTCTGGGGTATAGAGATCCCGATAATACTGCCCAAACACTTGCAGAATTTTCTCCACTTCCCTCTGCCGCACTCCATCCTGGTCCCTGATAACAGTTATTCCCTGCACACCACCATCCTCTCTTATCAGTCTCACCAATAACTTTCCTGTTCGATCCCCATACCAAAACCACTGATGCCTATAATGTTGGGTTGAGTACACCGCCCTCTCCTGCAATGCGGCATTGAGAGCTGTTTGCGTGTCTAAGTAATTCCCCAACCTCCTAGGACTCCCTATGGCATTTCTCTTAGCTTCCTGCAGAGTACGGGCCTATTCCAAGATAGTTGCATTTACTCTTTTCCTTTCCTTTGCGACATAAGCTATGATGTGGCCTCGTAAAACCGCCTTCCCAGCTTCCCAAAAAGTCGCCACCCTTATCTCTGGAGACTCATGAAATCTCAAGTATTCCTTCCACTTCTGGGTCAGGTATTGACAAAACTGTTCACGTTTCCCTAAGTGCCTGGGAAATGACCATCTATTCCCTGGAGGGGACCTCCCTTTTAAGTCTATTGTTACTTTCACATGGTCCGAGACTGTTATCGGCTCAATCTCCGTGCTCAATACTTTGCCAAATAAGTCCCTCGAGATCAATATGTAATTAATTCGGGACCAAGACTGGTGTACCCTCAACAGATGTGTATAATCTCTCTCTTCTTCGTGGAGAATCCTCCACACATCCAACAAATCTCTCATTTTGCATAAATAGCCCACCCTCTATTGCCCCATTCTCCTCTCCTCCCCCCTCGCCCTCCTTGTGACCTATCGAGTAGAGGGTCATGAGGACAGTTGAAGTCCCCAGCCAGTATCAATGGTATACTTGGGGCCCCAATTATCTTTTGCAAGATCAGCTTAAAGAACTTATGATCATAACTATTGGGGGCATAGATATTCCCAAGGACCATTTCCTCTCCATTGATTCTGGCATGCAAAAATAAAAACCTCCCCCGGGGGTCACATTCCTCATTTATAACCTCTATAGGAATCCATCTTTTCACTAAAACCGCTAAAACCCCATTTCCTTCCCCTGAGGAAACCGCGAATATCTGACCTACCCAATCTTTTTTCAGTTTGCCATGCTCCTTTTGGCTTAAATGCGTTTCTTGCAACATTGCTATTTGTGTCTTCCCCCTTTTCAAAGCCTGCAGAATTTTTGTCCTTTTTACAGGTGTGCTTATTCCCCCCACGTTCCACGTGGTTATTCTCAGATCATGCTTCATTCTTGCCAAACCTTTGGCCTAGTGTTCTCTATAATCTCCTTTGTTATATCTAGTGTTCCGGGCTGCCCAGCCTCAGCCCCGAATGTGGTTCCTCGCGTCTGCCCTATAAGCCTATCCTGTGTCTCCCCCCTAACCATTGTTCCCTCTAAGCTGTGCGTGTGTGCGCGCGCACACACCTCGCCGAGCGAGCGCAAATACTTTACAACAGAGCGCACAAAAATTACAGCTCTGATTCTGCTAGAAAACAACACAAACGTCTTAAAATTTAAAAGTTATGATTGTAATTACTAGAAATTTCCCGCTTCATTTAGTAATCGTCCATTTTCATTTAATTGATTAAAATCAATGTGGTGTACATACTGTATTCTGACGTATATTCAAATTTTAAAGTATATAACTCCGAGTGTTGTTATGTGGTGCACAAAAATTTAACCTTCCTTCAAAAGCTGCACACAGCTGATATTTTATGCGCACACAGCCTACAGAAAATTAGAAGGAACATTGCCCCTAACCTTTTCTCAAGAGGGGGTCCATGCAGTTTACACTGGTCAACACACACATTCAACCTTCTTTCAATCAGCATCCCTCCCCCCTCTCCCATCCCCCCACCCTGCCCTCCCCTGTCCCCCCTCGTATACATTAACGTTCAAACCCTCAGCCTCCCCCGCTGAGAACAGATCCCCAAATCATGCAACAGGGCTGTCCCCAGTTCCCCTCCTAGTTTCCACACTCTTAAAACTCTAGGTTGCATTATATACTAAAATAAATATATGCACAAATTTGTCCTGCACAAACAACTCATATCTCAGTCCAAATTTACAGCGTCCCTTCTTATCCTCTGTCTTGTTCTTGATGAGATTTCTCCCATCGTGCCTAGTCGCCAACATCACAACAATATCAGGCCTTGGCTGCATCCCCGTCACCACCGTTACCTCCTGCCATACCATCCAGAAAACGTTGCGCCTCACTCGGGGTCTGGAACATGAGACTCTTTCCTTGGTGCCATATTCTTAGAGTCGCCGGAAAGGCTAACGTGAAACGAGTCTTTCTTTTGAATAGCTCGGCACAAATGGGGGTGAACTCTTTCCTCTGCTCTGCCAACATCACCGAGTAGTCTTGGAATAATAAAAGTCTTTGATTCTCCAATTTTAATTCTCCTTTTTCTCGGTATGCACGTAGTATCTGCACCTTATGCTGGAAGTTCAGCACTCTCATTATCACCACCCGTGGCCTCTGCTGCTCTTCCCGCCTTCTCCCAATTCGATGTGCACGCTCAATTTTCATTTCCCCTACCAGAGAGGAAAGGCCTAGTTCTTTGGGCAAACACTCCTCCAGCAATGGCATAAGCATGCGGTCCGTCGTAGACTCTGGCACTCCGACAACTCTCAAGTTGTTCCACCAAGATCTGTTTTCCAAGTCATCCATTTTGGATCTAAGTGCCTCTATCTGCTTCCTCTGTTCCATAAGCTCCCTTTCTTGCCGTCCTTCGCCATCCTCCACACTTGAGACTCGATGTTCCAGCTCTTCCACTTTCTTTCCAATCTCTGTGAGCGAGTCCCCTAAATTATCCAGCTTTTTGATAACTTGATCAAATTTGGGCTCCAACAAGTTCGCCACTTCTTTTGCCAAGTCCTCCGTCATGGAATCTGTGCTTGCCGCACTCGGGGAGGCCGGCTGCGCCATTACTGTGAATGGGGTCCCCGACCTGTTCGGCTTCTCTCAATCTTTTTTTGTTGGGTTTGGCATGGCTCCTTCAGCTCTCAACCCCCGTTTCATCTGCTTTCACTAGGACACTGCTCACCGCTCTTCAGCACATGCTTTTTGTGGAAATTACAGTAAGATTTTTGTATATTCCTGGGGACAGCCCCGGAGCGAGCAAAAACCCGTCTTGCTCACTCACGCATCACGTGGGATCTCTGAAGGCCTTTTTTAAAATAAATGTATTGCAGTTTTGATTATATTACATAAAGTAACAAAAAAGATTATAGAAGAAATATAATAAAGAAAAACATGAGAGAGTTTTTGGCTTTACGTCAGCGCTCTCTTAACCTGGGGGTACAGTTTAAGTTGAAATACCCATGTAAGTGTATAATAGTTCATAATACCAAGCAGTTTCTTTTCTTTAAACCCCCTCAATTGAAATTGTTTCTTGAGGGTAGGGAAGGGGAGGGATTGGGCCCCGTACCGGCTGCCACAAGTTCCATCTAAGCTCTACTTGTTATGGCCTGTTGGTTGTTACTTTTGGATTAATTTATTTTTTCTTGGAACCTTATAGAGGGGTATTTTGTGGTCTATACCAAGTTTATGTTATTTTTGATGATTAGATATTTCTTTTTGGTGTCTGTATTCTAATTACACGTAGTTTTACTCTGGTGTATTTGAAAATTAATAAAGTATAAATAAAAAAAGAATAAAGAAAAACATATAAGTACACCAAAATACTGTATTTGATAGCCCATGTCAAGGGAGAGGCATATATAGAAACATCTGTCTTGGATTGGTCATAGAATATACCAAAATACTAGGATGATTCCATCCCTTAATGCAGGGGTCACCAACCTGCGGCCCGCGAGATCCCTTCGTGCGGCCCACGAGGCTCTACCCCGGTGCGGCCCGCCAAGGAATTTACACGATGGGGAGCGAGGAGGAGCTTACCTTCCTGTTCCCTGCAGGTCTCGTCATCAGTCCAGTGGAGAACGCCGTTTCCCTCGCCGTCCCCTGCTGGGATATTGGGTTTCAGCTGCATTCCAACCCAGATGGCTGCTGGGGGGGCGGGGCCACCAGGCCGTCCCGTCCAATCAGCACGGACCCCCAGGGAGATTGACAGCCTTACCCAGTGTCTTGGTTTCAGGGCAACATGGCATGGAGCGACAGGCAGGAGCTGTTTTGTAAGCAGCTGCATAGGTTGGCTGTGGAAACTCCGATTTTGACTCCCTAAACGGCCTTCGGGGCAGCAGCTGTGAGTAACCTGGTCAGTGCATCGCAAGACTTGCAGCAGGGAGCCGGGGCTACGGCTCTGTCCCGGTCAGAGCTCTGGGGAGAAGGAGTTCACTAGCAATGTCTCTTCGTGCGGCCCTGCTTCAGTTAACGTGTGCTAACAAGCAGCCCGGCGGGTGCCAGACGCTTGTGCTGGTTAACAAGGGGGGTGCGGCCCGCGAGGCTCCCGGAAGTCGGCTGTGCGGCCCGCGGCCCTCTGGAGGTTGGTGACCACTGCCTTAATGTAAAAGAATTAAAGTACAATAGACACCAGAAATGAGCTCTATAAACCCAGACATCCCTGCAGTAACCTCAGTCACACCTACCTGTGTTGCTTACTCTTTAACAGTCACTTTATCCCTAAGGAAATCATCCAATTGCAAAGAATCATAGAAAATAAACTGACTCCCTTGGAACACTACCGAGAATTTACACAGAAACCAAAGAAAAAAGTTGGCTCCTACAGCCAGCACTTTAGTTTTCAAGAGCAAACGAGATCTCCTTCGCATTTGTGTTGAACAACATACATCAGGAAAAATCATTAACCTCTGACCTCATATTTAACCAGTCACAGCAAAAGTAAAGTAACACAGCACCGAGTATTGTGCTAAAGTGCGGGACAAGGTTCTGCTGATTCATCTCCCTGACGCATATTTACTGCTACCGAGGGGGTGGGGCCAGCAGAGCCTATTCTCATGATTCAGCACGATGCTCATTGCCACATTGCTTTTTTTTTTAGCAGGAACTGGAAGGGGCCACAGGAGGAGGAAGATGTGATTCATTGATAGGAGCAAGAGTTTTGGAGGGGCCATGGTGGGGGGGGGGGGAATAAGTCTATTTATTTATTTTATTTATTTATTTAGAATTTTTTATATACCACACTATTTTACTTCAGCGCGGTTTCCAGATAACTCAAATGTCCAGTGTGGGGTTACATTGGACTTACAGTAAAACAAGGAAATCAGAACCTGGGGAACAAGTAGAACTATGTACATCACTTACAAGTAGAACTATGTACATCACTTACAATATATCTATGCACGCTAATTAGAAGTCGCTATGAGGTGTAGGATCAAGATCGGCGGGAGACTAACCGGGAAAGGGGGTTGGAGGGTGGGAGGGGGTGACTTGGGGTGTCTGCTCAGTGGATGTTGGGTAGGGTGAGGAGTGGCTACGTGATGTCGTCAGAGTTGGGAAAGCATTGAAGGAAAAGGTGGTGCTTCAAGGCCTTTCTGAATTGGTGGAGGTTGTTTATGGCACGGATGTTGGTTGGTAAGTTGTTCCAGCATGAAGGTGCGGATAGAGCAAAGGCACGGTCTCTAGAGGCTTTAGTGCATTTGGTGATGGTTTTCGGGAGTATTAGGGAGTTTGTGGCGGTAGATCTTCTTAGTCTGGTGGGGGAGGTGAGTTGGATAAGTTTGGAGAGGGCGCTGGCAGTACAATTGTTGATGGCTTTAAATGTTATTGTTAATATTTTGAAGGTGATTCTGTAGCGTACTGGGAGCCAATGTAGTGCTTTCAGGATGGGGGTGATGTGATCCCTTTTAGAGGCTTGGTGAAGGGTCCGGGCTGCTGTGTTCATTGCCATCTGCAAAGGTTGTAGAGTGCATTTCGGAAGGCCGTGGAGAATGGAGTTCGCGTAATCGAAGTGGGGCATCACCAGTGACTGGAATACTGTTCGAAAGTCGTTTGGCTCAAGTAGAGGTCTGATGTGACGTAGCATCCGGATTTTGTGGTAGATTGCTTTTGAAATGTTGCCTATCTGGGCATTGAGGTTAAGATGTTGGTCGAGCATTACTCCAAGGTAACGAATCGTTGTCTTCGTGAGAAGTTCAGCATCTCGTACTTTCAAAGAAGGGGGCGGGGTGAATGTTGAGTCTCTGCTAATGAAGAGTACATCCGTCTTTTTAAGGTTTATTTTGAGCTTCTGGGAGTATAACCAGTCTGTGACTGCGTTGAAGCATGAGGTCAAACGGGATACATCTGGGTGATCAGTATGTATTGGGGTGAATATGAGGACGTCATCAGTGTAAATTAGGCAGTTTATGCCGAAGGATCTAGTGATGGAGCAGATAGGCTGCATATAGATGTTGAAGAAGAGGGTGGAGAGTGAGGAACCTTGAGGGATGCCCTTTGTTAATGGGAATGGGGTGGAAGTTGAAGTGCCGGAGCGAATGTGCTGCCATCTGTCATTTAGGTATGAGGTACACCATGCGAGGGCGGTGCCATGGATTCCCTTCTTGACAAGGCGGGACAGAAGTAGATCATGGCAGACGGAGTCAAAAGCCGCTGCAATGTCGAGGAAGATGAGGGCGAATCCTTGTTTGACGTTGTCTATTCCGGTTATCAGAGTGCTGAGTAAAATTGTCAGCAAGGTTTCCACACCATGTTGCTCACGAAACCCGTGCTGGCAAGGATTTGTAATGGAGGGGCATTAGGGAGTTGCACTCCTACCCCCACAATATGGGAGAGGATAGATTAACAAGGAGAAATGGAAAGGAGAGCGAGAGAGAGAGAGAAAGAGAGAGAGAGAGAGAGAGAGAGAGTGTGTCTTATGGGGAGGGAGAAGGTAAGAGATGAGATTGGGAGAGATATGAGGGAAGGGTGTCAGGAAAAGGATGGAAATAGATGATGAGGGGAAAAATGGAGGAAAAGAAGGTGGAGGGAAGAGATGGAAAAAGCAAGAGGAGAGGGAGGGTGAGGAAGGAGGAAGCGAGAGAATGCAAGAAGTGAGCCAGCAAGATTGAAACAAACGACTGTTACGAGGATCCAATCAAGTAATCCCATGTAGAGTAATGTTACGTTGTTTACAAGTGCCACAAGGGAAATGACCTGGCTCAGAATGTGATGTAAGAGATTTGTCCTTAATGGTAGTGGCATGCACCAATTTATCACGCAGATTGGTGCCTTGGGAAAAAGCCAGCATTTCTACTTTTGTTGTGTATCTTATTATATGTCCTTGTAATCTTTATTTGTTGGTAGGACCATCCGACAATGCAAGATACGGCTCAATGAACATGCTTCTCATTTACAATCAGCAGTCACATTGGCACCAATGGTAGACCACTGTCTGGAGAAGGGCCATGCTTTTCACCTATTATCTTGGCGAATTATCGATCATGTTCCTGCTGATCCTAGAGGTGGAGACCGCACTCAGAAACTTCAGTGTTGTGAACAACAATAGATTTTTTTAAATTGGATACGATCTTTCCTAAGGGCTTGAATCTTGAACTTGACTGGTCTAGTATGTTTTGACATTGTCTAATTAAATCTGGGATTCCCTGTTCAGTGGGAGGTCCCTAACAACATCATCCAATCAGGTCTGTGACTCCCTGTTTAGTGGGAGGTCTCTAATACTTGAAACTTGATTGGTTTCTGTTTAACGACTTCAGACGCTATTTATTTCAAGATCTTTGAATCCGGCAATACACGGCCGTTCCATTTTGAATGTTGTCCTGCAAAGCCTGAAGCAGGGTTGGTGACTCAACCCGAAATGTGTCATGTCGCACATGTGGGGCTTCTTCAGTACACTTTCAAGAAGATTATTGGTGAGTTTTGTCAACTAAGTAGCTATTTTAACTCTTTCAATATTATATTTGATTAAAATGGGAACACTACAGCAGGGGAGAGAGATTTGTTTCCTCCACCTTTGATAGTGCACCCGACAAAAACATTTTTTTGTAATTCTATCATTTTCACAAGTTTTGGATTTATTGTTTCACTTGGGATCTTTCAAATGTTTGATGTATGTTTTGATCTTCAAGACTTTGGGCATTTTAATATTTGGATATAAGTGTAGACACTTTTCTATCAGCAATGGATCTCGCTCTTTTACATGAATATTAAAATCACCCATAATGCAAACTGAGTGCAAGTTTTAATTAAGAGGCACTGCCTATTCCAAAAAAGATTGAGATCAGTGGATACACAGTGGGGGAATATAGACTAAACATCTACTCCAACAGCTTCTGAACCACAATCCCCCAATCCATTCCTTTACATGTTCTACATCAGTGGTTCTCAACCTTTTTTGTACCGTGACCCCTTTTACCATTGGTCAACTTGTGATGACCCCCAATGATAAAATCAAATGCGTCTCTCTTCCTTTACTGTTAACGCATTGTCGCTGTAATCATTTGTTGAATTATTAATATACTATAGACCTTTACAATATGTTTTTATTTATAAAATTTACTAATTTAAACCACAATAATTAATCACAATAACAAGTAACAATATTTGATTTCAAAATTATGATGATTTTGTAGTCAAATCACTAATATGAAATAAAATGATTTTTTTCTACATTTGTTGTCCGACCAATTTATTCTCTGATCATGCTGGTCCTGATCTAAGGCTTCTGCTTTCCTGTCCTCTCTTAGCTCTCTTTCTGTGGTCTATGGTCCATCTGCCATTTCTTATCTCTTCTTTTGTTTTCTTCACTTCTTTTCATCAGCCTATTTCCAGTCCCCTTCTAGTGCAAATAACATGGAAGCCCCTCTCAGCATCCACTCCCTTCCAGTCCCATTCTCCCATCCCCTCACATCAGCCCATTTGTAGCCCTAGCCCCCAGTTTTCTTCCAAGGCCAGCAGCTCCATCCTCCCCTCCCCACCATCAGCCCATTTCCAGTTGAAGCCCCCCCAATCAGCTCACTTCCAGTGCTAGTTCCCCCTCAACTCCATTACCAGTGCTAGGCTCCCCTAATCAGCCCATTACTAGTCCTACCCCCCCATCAGTCCATTACCAGTCCTAGCCTCCTCTAATCAGCCCATTTCCAGTCCTAAGCTCCCCGATCAGCTCATTTCCAATGCTAGCCCCCCCATCATTCCATTACTAGTCCTACCCCCTATCAGCCCACTACCAGTCCCAACCCCCCATTGATCAGTCCATTCTAGGTCCTAGCTTTCCCTAATCAACCCAGTACCAGTCCTAGCCCCCCCCGATCTGCCCATTACCAGTTCTAGCCCCCCCATAAGCCCATTATAATCCTAACCCGCACTGTCTCTCACCTCTGTCCAGCATTTATCCTCTGTCTGTCCAGTATGTCCCCCTGTCTCTCCCCTTTGTCCATGTTAGCCCCCCTCCCTTCCTCCATGTCAGCCCCCCTCTGTCCATGTCAGCCACCTCTCCCTCCCTCCATGTCAGCCCCCCTCTGTCCATGTCAGCCCCCCTCCCTCCATCCATCCATCCCTCCCTCCATGTCAGCCCCCCTCTGTCCATGTCAGCCCCCCTCACTCCATCCATCCATCCATTCCTCCATATCAGCCCCCCCTCTATCCATGTCAGCCCCCTCCCTCCCCCATGTCAGCCCCGTTGCAGGTTCCCTGCTTCCTCCTCCCCTCTCCCTATGTCTGCCTGCTACTGCCCTGTTCTTCTGCAGCTGCGGCTCCCCGTCTCTTAGGGAACCGCGGCTGTGCCTGTGAAGCCGTTGCAGAGCCTTTCTGTCTCTCGACGGGCTCCATTCAGCATTGTCCTGCCTCCAAAGGAAGTTGTTTACCACTTCCTTTGGAGGCAGGACAATGCTGTACGGAGCCCGTCGAGAGACGGGAAGGCTCCGCAGCATTTTCACAGGCACAGCCGCGGTTCCCTAAGAGGCAGGGAGCCGCGGCTGCAGAAGGGAGGCGGTGAGTTTGCCACTTCCAAGACTCGGACTCGGCAGCGGCAGCAACTTGTGCGCTTTTGCGACCCCTGCTAAATCCTTTGGCGACCCCCCATTGGGGTCGCGACCCACAGGTTGAGAACCGCTATTCTACATGGAAGAGCTCAAATTGTGGCAGCCAGGGCTGGATTTACCTATACACCATGTACGCCATGGCGTAGGGCCCACAGCTGGCAAGGGCCCACAAAAAGCTGCTGCGGCAGCATGGACGTTCCCGCAGGGCCCCCTCTACCCTGCCGAATCCCCGGCTGAGCCCCTCCATGCCGGCTTTGAGAGGCGCGAAGGGAGAGTGTCTCCCTCGCGTCTCTGTTAAGCCCGCAGGGGCTGATGGGAAATTTCCCATCTACCCCTGCGGGCTTAACAGAGACGCGAGGGAGACACTCTCCCTTCGCGCCTCTCAAAGCCGTCGTGGAGGGAGGGATTCGGCAGGGCAGAGGGGGCCCCGCGGGACCGTCCATGCTGCCGCGGCCTTGGTAGCAGCCAGCGGTTTTGCTTTTTTAAAATTTTATTTTACTTGAGCCGATGGGGGGGGGGGGGTAAGGACTGGAAATGGGCTGGGGGGGTTAGGACTGGTAATGGGCTATGGTGGGGTTAAGACTGATAATGGGCTGTGGGCTGATGGGGGCTGTCTGGTAATGAGCTATGGGGGGGCTAGGACTGGAAATGGGCTGGGGGGGGTTAAGACTGGAGGTGGGCTGATGGGGTTAGGACTGGTAAAGGGCTGTGGGCTGTTGGGGGGGGGTAGAACTGGTAATGGGCTTTGGGGGGGTTAAGACTGATAATGGGCTGTGGGCTGTTGGGGGGGTTAGAACTGGTAAAGGGGGATGAGGGGGGTTAAGACTGATAATGGGCTGTGGGCTGATGGGGGCTGTCTGGTAATGGGCTATGGGGGGGGGGCTAGGACTGGAAATGGGCTGGGGGGGTTAAGACTGGAGGTGGGCTGATGGGGTTAGGACTGGTAATGGGCTGTGGGCTGTTGGGGGGGGTTAGAACTGGTAATGGGCTATGGGGGGGGGGGTTAAGACTGGTAATGGGCTGTGGGCTGATGGGGGCTGTCTGGTAATGGGCTATGGGGGGGGCGAGGACTTGAAATGGGCGGGGGGGGTTAATACTGGAGGTGGGCTGATGGGGTTAGGACTGGTAATGGGCTGTGGGCTGTTGGGGGGGGTTAGAACTGGTAAAGGGATATGCGGGGGGTTAAGACTGCTAATGGGCTGTGGGCTGATGGGGGCTGTCTGGTAATGGGCTATGGGGGGGGGCTAGGACTGGAAATGGGCTGGGGGGGTTAAGACTGGAGGTGGCTTGATGGGGTTAGGACTGGTAATGGGCTGTGGGCTGTTGGGGGGTTAGAACTGGTAATGGGCTATGGGGGGGTTAAGACTGATAATGGGCTGTGGGCTGTTGGGGGGGTTAGAACTGGTAATGGGCTATGAGGGGGGTTAAGACTGATAATGGGCTGTGGGCTGATGGGGGCTGTTTGGTAATGGGCTATGGGGGGGCTAGGACTGGAAATGGGCTGGGGGGGGGGTTAAGACTGGAGGTGGGCTAATGGGGTTAGGACTGGAAGTGGGCTGATGGGTTAGGACTGGTAATGGGTTATAGGGGAGGCTTAAACTGAAAGTGGGGTGATGGGGGGTTAGGACTGGAAGTGGGTTGATGGGGGGGCTAGGACTGGTATTGGGTTGGGGGGGTTGCTAGGACTGGAAATGGGCTGATGGGTGGCTAGGACTGGAAATGGGCTGATGCAGGGACTAGAAGGGAATGGATGCTGGGTGAGGCTGGAACTAGAAGGGAGCTGATGTTGGGGGAGGATTAGAATGGGATGGGGCTGAAAGAGTAAAATGGAGAGGGGAAAAATATTTTGTGTGGGAGGGATAAAAAATCTAAAATTGGCCGGGTATTGGGAGAGTAAGTTGGGATTGAGGATGGAGGGGTAAAATTTGAGTGGATGAAATAGGAATGAGGAAAGAGCAAAAGGAGAAAGATTAGTATGTTAAAGCAGATGTAGAGAGAGAATGGAAAAAAACTAGAAGAGAGAAGAAAGGACAAATGGACAGCAGACGATGGAGAGTTAGCAGAAGACACAAAGAAACCAGAAGAAAGTGGCTGGAGCAATTGCAGCTGAAAAAAATGCACAAAAGGTAGAAAAATATCTCTTTATTTTGAATTTATTAATTGGAATATGTCAGCTCTGGTAAATGTGCATCATTAACGTCTGCGCTTTGTTTAGTACAAGAGCAAATTAATGTATAGTTTTATTTCTACAGTGTTGTACATTCCAAGTTTGGCTTTTGGGATTCCCAGTTTAATTATTGTCTTCCTGTTTCTAAATTGTGATTACTTGTTTGGTGATGGTCTATGTTCTGCATGTGTAACTGAGCTGAGGTGTTCTGTTTATATAATTCCTATTTGACATTGCCACTTGTTCTCTTTCCCCAGTAGGTCATGTATTGTTGTTCTCTGAAATGTATTGGTTTACTATTTGCAGTGTTGCCTTTTGATTGGTAGAGTATGGTGCTTTGTGAGTCCTGGTAGTGCTGTTAGGATACGGTGGGTTTGCTATGGGTTGGCACTGGATTATAGTAATGTAGAAATCTTTTAGTCTTTCTTTATCCATACACTCATTAAGAGGCACGTTTACTAAAAGTTAGTATATGGTAACATTTTGCAAATATTTATGCAAATGAGGCCCCTTATGCAAATGAGGCCCCACACCCCCCTTGGGCCGCCCCTGCTGGGGGCCCACAATTTTTGTTGGCGTAGGGCCTCACTCAAGGTAAATCCGGCCCTGGTGGCACCTGTAATTCACTAAATAAAGCTGCATCTACTGCAGAGAGCCAAGTCTCAGTAACTCCTAAAACATTGGTATGGAGGGAAAATAAGTCACTTACCAAAGGTATTTTATTATATACAGACCTAACATCAAGACATGCAATTTTCATCTGTACCATAGCAGGACTGTGGGAAGGAAAGCCCCTTCCAGAAAGAAATGACACATTAGTAAGATTTGAATAATTACATAATACCCTAAGCTTTTCTAAAGTAGGTGCCAACAAATTCACCATATTGACCCTTGTCCCCAGATCACTGGAATAACACAGCCCACAGCCATCAGAGTCAAGTAACCACAACCAAACAATGCATGGAAAATATAATGAAAGGTAATAACCTTCACAAATAATTCAGCACCTATTTCTTGACTAGGGACCATTAAGGGCATGTCAAGGGGCAATCTAAGGAGTGTATGCTTCCCCCTAGTCATGCCCCTTCATTGTGACACCTCAGGGGCCTCAGCAGCTTTTAATGGGTGGGTGCTGATGTCATCAAGTTGAATCATGGGTTGGTGCAGAAATGAAAGCAGTTTGTAGTAGCAGCAGACAGGGTGCACTGTGCAATGATGGTCAGGTAAGCGGTTTAAACTGTGGTGGATATTTTTGTCATATCTGATTATTTCCCTAATAAAACAGTTGCTAGGTTACAAACTACAGGAGTGAATCAAGCCCCTTGTTGCATTTGAATTTCTGGAAGAACTGATCATGAAATGCTGAACATTTCAGGGTCCTTGTCACCATGTGTCTTAAAATATAGTGTAGGGGAGCCACAAGAGGAGCGACCTCTCGCAATCACCAGAAGAGACACACAAATAGCGAGGGGAATTAGGTGGTCACAAATGCTTTATTGATTAAAAAACGCCCCAACGCGTTTCGGCAAAGCCTTCATCAGGGGGCTGAGAACTGCAAAACCAACAGATAAATAATAATACATAAACATATATAAGATATGAAATATAAAATAAGTATTATAGATAATAAACAAAGAAGAATAGAATAATAAAACATAATTATTAATATAATGTCTAACAACATATAAAGACAACTTCAAAAAATAACAATAAAGAATGTATACATACAGAGATCCAATGTGATTTATAACATAAATACACAACAAGGACTAAAAACTAAATAGTAAAACGTATGCACAATAAATAAGACAATACTTACAGATAGAATTGGTCAACAACCACTATAAATTGCACAACAACCGATGTGAACCAATACCTAAAGTAAAAGCTGGAATTATATCACAACCAACATAATTTAATATAAAATAATGTATATTGAAAAATTAAACAAGTATGAGACAACAGCGAGAAACCAGGACCAAGGGGCCTTATAGAAACAAAAATGAATATGAAGCAATTATTCAAAAAAGGGAGGGGGGGAGAGGAATAATTGCTTCATATTCATTTTTGTTTCTATAAGGCCCCTTGGTCCTGGTTTCTCGCTGTTGTCTCATACTTGTTTAATTTTGCAATATACATTATTTTATATTAAATTATGTTGGTTGTGATATAATTACAGCTTTTACTTTAGGTATTGGTTCACATCGGTTGCTGTGCAATTTATAGTGGTTGCTGACCAATTCTATCTGTAAGTATTGTCTTATTTATTGTGCATAAGTTTTACTATTTACTTTTTAGTCCTTGTGTATTTATGTTATAAATCACATTGGATCTCTGTATGTATGCATTCTTTATTGTTATTTTTTGAAGTTGTCTATATATGTTGTTAGACATTATATTAATAATTATGTTTTATTATTCTATTCTTCTTTATTATCTATAATACTTATTTTATATTTCATATCTTATATATTGTCATGGCTTAGACTAGACTGTGGCCTAGGCGAGCAGCTAGAATGCTGGATGACCCTCTTCGTAGAAAGGAGTAGTTGTGACACGAATGGGTCAGGTATTCAAATGAGGATTTATTCCCCTCCCGGGGTTGGATTTTCAAAAGTATAATAATACAAACATAAGGACAAAAGCCATACACTCTGGCAGGTAAATAGAAGAAATTAAATACAGCTTCTTGCTTCTTTAGAATCACAGGCAACTATATTATTCAGCATACAGTTCCTTGTCTTATACGTTACTTCTGTGCTTTTCACAGCTTCTTTTAAACAGTGCTTTAACTCTGGCTTCAGCACAAAGAAGTGATTTTATCAGATATTATTAATGTACAATCCATTGCTTCATCAATAGGCAATTCACTAGCAGTATCTACTAGCATTGGTTCAGGGTGTGCTTTATCTGAACAAACATCTTCATTATAACAATATGTTTGTAGAGTTTTCAGTGCCGTGTCCTCACCAGGCTTGTCTGACACACCCTCTCCAAAGTAAGGCAAACTGCTACCGTCTAGCTCAGAGTAGAAGAGAGGAGAGACACACTTCTTAGAATAGCTTTTCCCTCTAAAGCCTCTTTGTGTCCTACCTTTTGTATTTTGTTGTGGACAGTGGAACTGCTCTGCTCTGCTATGGAAGGATTTTTCCCTGGGAAGTTTCCTTCGGGGTCTGGCTTCTTTAAATTCTTCCCCTTCAGACATACAGATATCCTCCACACAGTATTTCTCCCTCTCTAGGGCCTGCAACTGTTCCCAAAGGTCACACTCTTCAGATACATATGGTTTGTCTCTCTCTTCCTGCCATTCACTCTGCACAGCACGTAGCTTCTGAGAATCAAACTGCGTCACAGGTAACTGATTCTCACAGCTGATTTCTCCTCTGAATCTCTCCCTTGGTTCTTTCCTGTTCCTCCAACTTGAGGTGTAATTCTCACATGCTCTCTCGTGGACTCTATCATGAGTTTTCCCCACAGCTCTATGACATCCTCCCTGTGAGTCTAGTTGCAGTTCTGCTGAACCTTCTTGCAGTTCTGCTGAACTTCCTTGCAGTTCTGCCGAACTTCCTTGCAGTTCTTCCCTCACTAACTGTTCCGAGTAGTTCTTATACTGCTGCTTGGGCGTTCCCCTGCTCAGGTGAAAGCTATTTGAATCAAGAGCTGGGAAATGTTTGCTAGTTGGGTGGGGCTGTAAACCTCGTGTCTGGGTCTGTTTACGTTGCTCTTGGCAACTAGGGATCATGTGGCTTGCCTGCCTGTCAGAATCTGATCTGAATCTAACAGATTCCTGTGTTTTCAAGGCAAGGGACAGATCTTCCTCATTACAATATGTTTATGTATTATTATTTATCTGTTGGTTTTGAAGTTCTCAGCCCCCTGATGAAGGCTTTGCCGAAACGCATTGGGGCATTTTTTAATCAATAAAGCATTTGTGACCACCTAATTCCCCTTGCTATTTGTGTGTTTCTTAAAATATAGTGTAGACATCACTTTGCCCACAAAGATTTGCTTGCTATGTTCATGTTTATCTTTATTTGAGCTCTGAATAGATATTTCAGTCTATTGCAGCCCACATAGGAGAATGGGTGCAAGAACTTTTCAAATATCTCAGATTGTAGAATTAATTTCTTTACAAGAATCATCTGAAAAGAACAATTGATATTTTGTGTTCTGCATAACTCTGTCTGGACATTTCACCATCGGTTGCTGCATGCCAATTCGCAGTGACTTTTCCACATTCTTATACAGCTTCTTTGTTTTGTCTCATTCATCTATTTTTCCCAAACCAGTGAATATTCCATCCCAAAGGAAGAATAAATCTTGCAGTGTAAATCTCAAAAAATGTTTATTAGATGGCAACACTGCTGATTTGTGGACTTCCCAGTCTAAAATTTAATGATGGAATATGCAATATATGTTTTACTTGCCTCTATAGAAACAGTAGAGTGTTTGCAATGTTACTATACTACTATTTTCAACCATACGGTGCATCAGAGCAGTTTACAACATTAATGTCTAAGTGCATGAGGGTAAAGGATAGAATTGGAAAGAAAGGACAAAAAAAGCAGGGCCACTGTGGGTGATGTTCACATAGAGGTTAGCTCACCGTGGTTTAGATACCCAAAAAGTAACAACCAAAATTTAGGGTTAATCTTCAATTTTTGCATCGAAGTCTTGGTCCTCCGATCTTCTGATTCTGTAAGAATGGGGTCTGGAAGACAAAAGCAGACCAACAGATCTTTTCAAGGTAAATGGAGAAAGTGGAGGGAACTCTCAGAAGATGTTGATGAGAAAATATTACTGAGCATGTCAGAACATAAGATGCCAACCAGTCAGCTAAATACTGAGGTTGGTCTGAGTGAAGTGTTCAAAAGGTCAGAAGCAAAAGTTTGAAACAAAGTCTAAACTGAACTGGCAGCCAATGGTCTCACATCAGCAGTGGGGTGAATTGACTAAACCAGGAACAGTTATGTAACAAAGGGGTCAATTCACTGTCAGGTTGGTCAGTCTTATCAAGTAGTGGTCAGGGATAGGTAACCCACACATCTATAGACGGGGACAGCCCTAGAGTTGGTCCAAAGTGTTGGAGCCCTAGGCGAATCACAAGCTTTACACCCCCTATGGCTGTCTAAATCTATCATTTAGCTTTGAATATCCTGTTTTTGCTGCCCTAGGCAACTGCCTAGTTTGTCTAGTGGTTGGGCCGGCCCTATCTATGGATAGATAAAAAAACAAAGAGTAGTACCTGGCATAGCCACACAGGCATAGTAAGAAGCAGCAAAGTCACTAGCCAAGCGGACTGGAGAGCAGAATCAAACAAACGAACAGGAGAAGATCTGAGCTTGTAAGCCATAGGAGCGATGCAAGAAAAGATCCAAGGAGGTAAGAAGACAGGAACTGCAGATGATCCAAGCAAGCACAGCAACATGAAAAATCCCAAGTGTCAGAAGGAGAAAAGGCCAGAACATAGATTCAAACAGCAAGTCCAACAAGTCCACTGTTCTAGCAGGAAACCATTGCTCCAAAGGGTTTTAAATATTTCAGCAGTCAGGATTGGCCTCCGCTAGACAAATTAACTGGCAGTTGGACAGAGCTATAGGAAATAGAGAGGAAAAGTGATCTTGTGAAGAGATAATGAGAAACACGTACTGATAAGGATCTCTAATAGGCCTCCTTGCTACTTGATGCAAGGACTGACGCAAGGACTGCCAGTTAAAGGGCATCCATTTGAAAGACAGCAACTAAATATTAGTTTTTCTCGGATGCCTGCAATCGTGAAAGGGGATATTCATGCTGTTTTGATAAAACTGATTATTTGTAATGCAAAGGAGAGAAAACTGGCTTGTGTCTTCTGTTGTCAGACTCAGCTCTGCCTTGGGTCCTGCTCCAGAAGGGTTATTCACTCACCTAGATACATAACTCTGACCTTATGGTGGCCATAAAATTCATTATATTATACACTTTAAATGATTTTAAGACATAGACACATTTATCCTTATCATCAAGGTATGTTAAACTCCCTATCTGCAGCATTTTACACTCCTCTTTTTTTCATAGCTTTTTACATAGCGGCTCTTTTCTTGGAACAATAACAGAAATGACACGATTGTAGTGCAACTGTTGTGACTTTGCTATATACGTGATCAACTATATTCCAGGTAACTGTTCCTTGGTCCTCCTCTCCCTTTTAGTGTTTGATGTCCATAAGATTCTACTCCTTTTTGATTTAACATCTTAGTCATGTCTATATTGTATTATAGTTTTTTGTTCATTTATCTATTATATTGTCATTCCTTTTATTTAAAGGCTTTATTTATTTATTTGTATTGATCATCAGCCATTTATTTTCATTGTTTATTTATTTATGGTTTTAAGTTTTATTTATTTATGTGTTTTAATGGGGTCCTGTAGCCTTGATTTTATGTTTGTTTATGTTTATGTATTTGTATTTTTATTAATTGGAGTGACCTAGTGGTTGGGGCAAGGTACTTCAGGCTGGAAGGTCAGGGGTTCAAATCCCACTAGAGGACAGCAACCTTGGGCCGGAAGGACTGGGGTTTCTAGTCCCACAGGTGCTCCTTGTGGTCTTGGGCAACACTTAACCCTCCATAGCCCATGTTCCCTGTAAAATAGTTATCTCCAAGTTATAATGCCCTGTTCAATGTAATTTCAGTTTGTTCAATGTAAACTGCACTGATGCAGAATAGCGCGGTATATAAGAGAATGTAAATAAAAATAATAAATAAATAAAATAAATTGTTTATTAATGGGGTCCTGTACTCTTGATTTTATATTTATACATTCTTATTAATTGTTTTATATTTTGAGGTTTTTGCACCCCCCGAGGAAGGCCTCCAGCCGAAATGCGCCAAGGTTTGGTTTGTACAATAAAAAGCCTGATTTTCTGTCTTACGGACCTGCTTCTTCATTGTTTCTGTTTTCTGTGTGGGTTCTTTGCTCTTTGTTGTTCTGGGTTGAGAGGACTGGCCAGCTGGAAGGAGTGACAGAGAGGCATCAACTATACCTTTGGACATGAGTGGACTGTGAGGGAGTGCAAGTGCTCTGGTATTACACTGATTTTTGTATGTTTTGTGTGTTTGCTTTTCAATGTGCAAGGAGTGTGCCGAGTGTGAAAAAGACACCAATGGAGAGAGTAAGCTGTATGAACAGAGCGGAGGAGTAGCCTATGGATACAGCAGTGGCCTGGGCACCAGAGAGGCTAAGGTTTGAATCCCACTAACATTCTTTGAGGCCTTGGGAAAGTCACTTGACCTTCCATTGCCTTGGGTGCCAGAAGCTTAGATTGTAGGCCCTCCAGGGACAGTGAAATGCCTATTATACCTGAATGAAACATGTCTTGAATTACTACTTGGAAGGTGTGAGTTAAATACAAAGTGGGTCATTCTCAACCATAAATAAACTACCTGTATGTATGAGATAGATGTTTCTCTTTCGAAAATGTAAAGAACAGTATTCTGAACCTCTGCATCCCTGCATGTATAAGACACTTAAACAGGGATCACAGAATGTGGGTGGGAAGGAGCAGAACAGGGACGTGGTCAGCCACAGAGACGTATAAAGCATATTCCAGTCACATCTGTGTATGTCTGCAGTCGGCCCTGCAGACGTCCAGGTTATACCTGCAAAACCATGGAATAAAGGTAGGACTTAGAAATATTACTGCTCCTCACCCTAATGCAGCCAATAGTGGTGAATGGATGTGTAACCTACGCTGTGCACGGGTGTGACTGCAGTTCGGAAAACCACAGCAGGCAGTGTTATGTAACAGAAAGCAGAGGAGAGGGAGGATGAAGGTCAAAGCAGCAGAAATGAACACCCACACAAATGTATGCAGTAGAGCACTGCTGCTCAATCCGACTATGCTGACAGCTGCTATGTGAGCTAAAGGGGCACATGCCTGGCAGTGATTCTGGTGATGGAGTCCTAGCACCCAATGTGAACATGTAAGCCCGGCCATTGGTGCAATGTGCAGCACCCAGCCAACTGGAGTGTTGCGCTCCATATGCTGGATTACTACAATATGCTCTATGCAATGTGTACAGTCCCCTGATGCAGATAAGGGCATATGTAAATCCTATCAAAACATTATATTGGGGATATTTTACGCCGGTGGCGATATGGCACATATCTTGTGCACAGGTCACTGTTGCAGTTATTCACAAATGTGGGCTTATGATGTGCAATGCGCATACAAGGTTTGATCTTTGAGGCTGATATACTGGAAGGACTCTTTGGGCTTAGTGCAGCTCTGTACCTGTTAGAGATCCACTACTAAAGTTATTGTGAATGTAAGTAGCCATGCAGAAATGAGGTGAGCTGGTATGATGCTGGGTTGGAAGTACTGTTTGCTATGGTTTCCTTTCCATCAGCTAAGACATTTGGTGCAGGGCAGTCTTTTTGGCAGATGGATGTTTCTGCGGGACTGCAAGTGAGAGTGCGTGCGTGTGTGTGGTTGAGAGCTGCACAGGGGGGTCAGGAGGGGGGTAGATTGCTCATCCACATATCTGGGGGGGAGGACAGGTATTCCTGGCAGGTACTTGAACCATAGGGCTGTCTGCACCATCACCGAGAGTACGCAGGATGGTTCCATAATCACTTCCTTGTCCAGACACTTCTCTGTCTGTATTCAGGGGAGCTCAGAGGGTGGGACTGCAGCTGTGCAAAGCGCAGTACGCCATTCCCAGATGCACCAACATTGGTCTCTACAAAAGTGCACAATTGTAGAGAGCGACGATGGTGTCTCTGGGCATGTCTGTGTGTTGCTTGCACTGCTGACTGCTGTCAATCCAATGGCCCTTCAGTAGTGCAGGGGGAATATTTGGGTAGTTCTCTATGGGGTGCCTGTTCTGCTGGGATCATGTCCTTACTTTGCATTGTACAGTCATGTTCCTGTGATGTTTACGATGTGCATACATGGTGAGGTCGTCGACTGCCGTGTATGTAGTGCTGCACTGCATATTGTGCCAGTAGGTTCACTCTCTTCTGGCAAATTGCTTCTATCTGTGCCCTTCTGTTCTATTGCTAACTCCAGACCGGTCCTTTCACCTTGCTGCTTCTTATGCCTGGAACAAACTACCTGAATCTGTGCGTTAGGCGCCTTTTTCAAATCCAGGCTGAAAACTCACCTCTTCGCTGCTGCTTTTGGATCTTGACTCGCCTGATCTCCTTTGTGTTTCTTTACCATTCCCCCTAGATGTATCCCTGTCTACACCTACTGTGTTGTCTGTCTTGACTAGATTGTAAGCTTTGATGAGCAGGAACTGTCTTTTACATATGCAGCACCTTGTACATCTCGTAGCGCTATACAAATGTTTTGTAGTAGTAGTAGTAGTAGGTTTGACATCTGCAAATGGTGGCATAGCTCAGTGCAGCAAGTATGCCCACAGAGCCCTCAGCTTCCATCACGTAGCATGCCAGGAAAAATACCATGTTAGAGAAATGCATGGGAAAAGGCCTGTAGCACTTTTATTGGCTGACTTGTGTAACGCTGGTGTCAGGGGAAAGTTTATGGTCACTTAATACACTTGTGGGGTGCAGCTACCATGGGTGCACTTCATGCTTCCTCTTGAGGTGGAGTTAGGTGTCCTGCGCTATCTGGCATGTTGTTTGTGCACTAACATACCACATGTTAACTGCTAAGGCATTTTCTATGCTCCTTCTTCACCCAGGGCCGGCCCCAGAGTTGGCTCAAAGTGTTGCCACCCTAGGCAGACCTTACGTTTTCTCACTCTCCGGCTGTCAAAATCTATTGTTTAGCTTTGAATGCCCTGCACTTTGTCACCTATCAAAAGTTGTCGCCCTAGGTGTTTACCTAGTTTGCCTAGTGGTTCAGCCAGCCCTGTCTCCACCTCTTCACATTCCCTTTGCATGAAATTTCACTTTTGTGCATGGTAGTTTTGTTAGTGTGCAGTAGCCATTGATACATACTCATGCTAGTAGTTAGCATGCACTAAAACACTAATTGCTTAGTGCATTTTCATAAACATAGCTCATAAAGCACTATAGCAGTAATTCAATCCATCAAACTATCTGGTAGCCCGATAACTCCTGCTTCCATGGACCAACCAGCATTAAATTTTGTAGGGAAAGTGGAGCATAGTATTGGAACTGATGCTGTCCAAAATGACCTCAGTCTAGTAAGGGTGAGACTGTTCATTAGTGTCAGGTTTTAAAAATGCTTCATCTGACCTCATTTGTTTTGCATGTTGAAAGAGTAGTTTTTGAGCTCTCTATTGATTTTAGTTTGAATATGTTTAAGTGAGGTTTTTTTTCCATGATTTTTAATCTATAAGGATTTTTCTAATGGCATGAAAAGGCTTTAGATTTATCAAAGCAGAAGTGATAGGCTCTCAGCAAGTCTGCTTCTTCTTGTGTACAATAGACTCTAAAATCATATGATACGGGATATGGTTTTGAGCAGAGGCTTTTAGTCTTACTGAGCAAAGGGTTCTTTTTTTAATTTCAAGGGGATAATTTTGTAAAAGTATGTGCATAAAATCTCTCCGTGGAGTTTTGCTAATTTTCACTTCAAAACTATGTGGCATAATTTTGCTTTGAGAATTACCCCACGGCTATTATGTGAATACATTCATAACTACTGTTTGGTACGCACAAATGTTCACAGTTAATATATTTACTAGGGGAGCACATTAGGTTTATTTGTACGACTTCAAAATTTAATGCACGATAAATTGATTTAGGGAGCCTTTGTGTACTATGCAATTAGTACAGGTTTAGGCACATGGTAACTGCGCGCTTGGACTTACAATAACTGTTAGCTTGGGGGCATGACAGTTTTCATGCACTGATTTGCATGGTAACTGTGACTCACATATCGGGGTGGTAATTGGGTGAGTTAGGGGTGGAGATTGGGAATAGTGAGCGCAGGACCACATGTCACTCACTACCTGTCAAATCACTTGGATGTAATTTTACCTTTTGCGGTATAAAAACTGTCGCAAATAAATAAATAAATGTTGCAATTAACAACGCTGCAATCTCCTCCACCGTAATAAATGGAATTAAGCGCACATGCGGTGTTAGCGCCTCATATTAAGGTATGGCGCTGAACATTAACTGCTGGGAACCTGCTTCACCCCCCCCCCTCCCCAAACGTTCACCTGGAGGCTTTGCACCTAACAGATGTAGAATTTTGCGCTATTCATGTGCTGTGTGCAAAACTATAATGTCTTAGTAAAAGTGTCCCTTAATGAATGTTAACCTATGAATTAACATGATCTGAATAATGGCATTAAAAATTTGTATCAACAGGAATGTGCAAAATAAACTGAAAAAATGCATGCAAATTGGGAAACAATTCCAGAAATGACTGAAAAATGAACGCAAATCTTTTTACAGTCACATCCCTATTTACATAATTTGAATTTTAAAAGAATTTGTGCAAACATAAATACCTCCCATACTCCGCCCCAGGAATTACCTTTGTTCAGTCTGTGTAAATTTATACCCATACAAGCTGCACGTGCTTCACTTTCACTACATATCAAGCGGACCACTATATAAAAACCTACTCCTGCAGGTGAAGTACTGTTAGGAAGATAGGCGATACGCATTGTATGAGAAAACATAGCCAAGCAGATCTTTCTTCATATCTATCCAGCAATGTTTAACAATATTTGCTTTCTGCTTTTATTCAGGGCAATATCCTGTGCGTGGTTAGTCATCAGATTTTAGCTGCCTTTGGAAGGAATTGGAGCAGACGTTCCACTATCTGATTCTCAGAGCAACTGAAATCTCTACTAGATTTCAGTCACATTTGGAAATTAATAAAAGGTTGAAACGGGGAAGTAAAGCCTACTATAACAGTTCAAGATATTGAGGCTTGAAAAAAAGGTTACTTCATTTGGAAGCATAGTTACAGCCAATTTGTTTTTGTGTCATTGAGTCAATGCTGATTCCTGGCATCTCAGCAGCCCCTGGGTTCTCTTGGCAAGGTGTGACAGGAGTTAGACTGCCAGGCGTTTCTTCCAAGGCAATAGAGAATAAAGTGACTTGCCCAAGGTCACAAGAAGTGCCAGTAGGAATCTAACAGTGGTTTTGCAGTTACCAGGCTTTAGCTCTGACCACTAGACTGCGCCTCCACTCTTCATGGCCAAAAGTTATAATTCAGTTTGAATAATGAAAATAAAGAAACTCCAGTACTTTCCTGAAAATAAAATAAAATGAAGGAATATGGATCGTAATATACTGTAATTTGAAATCAGATATGGTTTTTATAAATTGTGAATATTAATCCTTTGGCATGGAAAATATATTAGAACCATCTGTATAAAATGTATTTTCAGTCTAATCTAGAATTACCACATCCATTTTCTAGTCCATTGAAAGGGTGAGTAATCTAATAAGTGCATTGCATTTCTCCAAATAAATCCTCTTTGCCTAGCTGGATAATTTATTAATACAACTACTAGGGTATTATCTTCTCTCTTCATTGCTTGTGAATGTGTTAGTATTTTTCAGTGACATAGATAATTATTAGCTATTTATTTTATGTTCTGGCATTGTCTCTTCTTGAGGTCAAGAAAATGTTGGTGGTTGTTAACATTTTAAGATTAGGATTGGCAATAAAATGAATGATGGTGCCTTTCAAAAAATATTTTGTGCATTCATGTAGACAAGACAGATGCCTCTTGCATTATGCCCACTGAACATCTGAGACTCTAGGTTCATAAGAGAGATATCAAGGGAAACAGAGAGAAAGACAAAGGGAATAATACTAAGTAAGAAGGCAAATATCTCCTAACTAAGTAATCCAAGTTGATGGCATCATGAATGCAGTAGTCGCCGGGAGCTCTAAGTTGTAGGCGGAATAATAGTTCTTTTTCCACAGCAATAAAGCATAAAAGGAAAGTGAGGGTTCCTCCCCCGCCACCCCACCCCTTCTATTATTTGTATTGTTTTCTATGAAACGCTTTCTGGTTCATGTGGCTGGCATGGGAAAAAACATCAAAAGTCAAAGCGCCTCCTGTTAGTTTTGGTTTTGGAAAGGGCCCCTAGTTGGAGCATGGGATGTCTTCCTTATCGTCACTCCAGTCCAGTCCCTTTACTTCTGGGTTGCGTAACCCTTCCAGCAGCTTGGAGGCTGAGTCAAACCCTTTTGAGGCTGGATGGGTATAAATACCTCTGGCACCACCCCTAAGCCCCAGTAATCTCAGCCTCCAAGCAGCTGGAGGGTTCCGTAAGCCAAGGGCTTACTGGAGTCTCCCTTTAGTCCTTTACATTTAAGTTTGATTATTTATTTATTTAATTTAATGATTTTTACCTGATTTATTTCTTTAATTTCTAAGTTTCTTGTTTGGTTGTGCTCCTTTAAATTTTCTGCTCCTTTCTCTCCCCCCCCCTCACTCCCTCCTCCGGCGGTAGAACTCTGCTTGCAAGGCCTCCTTACCGGTGGGAGAGGTGCTAGCGCACCGAAGAGGTTTGCCGACGGCAGGAGGTGAACCGCGGGTTTCTTGAGCTCCCCCGGCTCTCCGACCTCGGCAACGGACCCATCTGCCTCGCGCCAAAGCCCTTAGGCGGCTGAGCGCTTGAGGCCTCAAAGCGCCGTCCCTCCTCCCTCCCGGCTTGGCGAAGCAGCCCGGGAGTGGTCGGAGGTTGCAGCCGGCTGGAGAATTTTCACCCGGCAATTTTTGCGGGGTCAGCGGTGCAAGCCGACTCCCGGGTCCCGGCCTGCTGTCCCGGCCTGCTCTCCACGTGGCTGAGGTCCAGCCACATGTAATACCGCGGAGAGCATTTCCTGCAGCCCCGGAGGTCAGCGCGACAAAACGCAAGTACAAGGGGCTCCTTTGCTCCTATATGGATATATATTTATGCTTTGGAGCGGACATCCATTTAATTTAATTTATTTAAGTTACTTTTAGGTTTGCTTCGGGGTGTGTGGGGGGAATAAGTTTGGGCCCTGCTGCAGGCCACAACTGCTACTCAGGAGGGTGCTTTGGGGGATCCCTGTTAATTTTGCTCCCCTTTTTATTTAATTTGTTTGCCTTATTTGGTTCAGTTCCTTTATTTGCAAGGTTTTTAACTCAGCAATGTCTAAGCTGCGGTGCCCGTCTTGTGGTGTCCGCAGGGGCACCGCCTCAGAGACAGGGATCTGCAGGGGTTGCGCTGCAGAAGCTGCCTCTGTGGAACAAGGCATCCAATTGTCCACGCCTCAATCTAATGAGGATTCAGTGGAACATCGGGAAGAGGGAGAGACCTGCATCCCTCCGGCCGCGCCCATGAATTCCCCGCTCCATCCCTGCCCCCCCCCTCTTCGGTCCTTGAGGAAGAGGGCCCCAGTGATCTGTTCTCTCCAGAATTCGTCCTCCTGCTGCACAAAGCCTACTGCATGCGCAAGCAGGGGCTGGGGGCAGGAGTCCAAAACTCAGGGAAGGAAGCCTTGGTGCTGAACCCAGGGAAGCCCATTCCCCAGGAGTCCGGCATCCCCTCTAAGCGCGCGAGGCTAGCGAACGAAGAGCCATCCGCTTCTCCTCCTCATGACACGCAGGAGGAGGAGGAGCTCTCCGATAAGGAGATAGGGGATGAGGAGGAGGAACTCGAGGAAGGAGAGATTCCGGAGGAAGATCATTCCCGCATAGTGCGAGTCTTCCGTCGGGAAGAACTCCTGGGCTTAATCAATGAGTCCCTGAAGGTCCTCAAGGTGACTTCGGACACTCCAGCAGAGGAGGAAGTGCTGGAGGATCCCCTGATCCAAGCGGTCAGAAGGTCCCAAAAGGTATTTCCTATTCACAGGGTCGTCCGCCAGATGATTCAAGAAGAGTGGGACCAACCTGAATCCTCCCTGAGGGGGGTGCGGTCTATGACACGCCTTTATCCGGTACCGGAATCGGACAGAGAATTGCTGAAGTCTCCCAAGGTGGATGCGGCGGTTTCTGCAGTTACTAAAAAGACAACTATTCCAGTAGAAGGTAGCGCGGCTCTGAGAGACGCGCAGGATAGAAAATTAGACACATTACTAAAGCAGGCCTTTGATGTTAGTGCCCTTGCCTTGCAGGCTTCGGTGTCGGGGGCCTGGGTGGCTCGGGCTTGCCTGAGGTGGTCCCAACAGCTTCAACTTTCTGAGGGTACCGCAGGAGACGTACAACCTATGACAGCTAGACTGGAGTCAGGAGCAGCCTACCTGGCGGATAGTCAGTACGATCTCATCAAGAGCCTAGCTAAGAGCATGGCATCCGTAGTTGCAGCTAGGCGCTATCTGTGGCTCCGCAATTGGGCAGCCGACTCCTCTTCAAAGGCGCGCTTAGGTCGCCTTCCGTTTAAAGGGAAATTGTTATTCGGCGAGGACCTGGAGAAGTTAGTAAAGGACCTGGGCGAATCCAAGGGAGGCAGGCTTCCGGAGGACAGGCCGAAGCAGGCTCGCCTTCCAGCTCCATCTCGGAGTCAACCAAGAGACGCCCGGAGGTTTCGACCTCCCAGGACAAATCCCTTTTCCAGGGGTCGCTTTCCGACCAGGGGGTCAAACTTTAGGGGGTTTCGAGGAGCAGGGAGAGGTTTTGGGGCCTCTACCTCCTTCTCGGGATCTAGGAAATCACAATGAGATAGAAGGGGTCCGGGCGGGCGATCTCCCTTTAAGGGGGTCGTCTGAGGCTATTTCTTCCCGCCTGGACCCGAGTCACGTCCGATCAGTGGGTCCTGGAAGTAATCAGAGAAGGTTATGCCCTCGAATTTGGGAAACAGATTCTTCCGGCCTTTATTCAATCCCCCTGCGGCTCTCCGATAAAGAGGAGGGCCATAGAAGACACTCTGTCAAGGCTTGTAGCGCTCGGGGCGGTGTCTCCCGTTCCTCCAGACCAATGCGGCTCCGGTCGGTACTCCATTTATTTTGTAGTCCCAAAGAAGGAAGGCCTTTTTCGTCCTATCCTGGACCTAAAACAGGTCAATCGCTGCCTCAAGGTTCCCCATTTCCGCATGGAAACCCTGAAGTCAGTCATTGCGGCCATAAGGGCCAGGGATTTTCTCACTTCCCTAGATTTGACGGAAGCTTACTTACACATTCCGGTTCGAACTTCTCACCAACAGTTCCTGAGGTTCGCAGTGCCAAGAGGTCATTTCCAATTTCAGGCACTGCCCTTCGGCTTAGCTACGGCTCCTCGGACTTTTACCAAAGTAATGGTAGTGGTCGCCGCCGCCTTCCTGCGAAAGGAAGGAATTCTGGTACACCCATACCTCGACGATTGGCTGATCCGGGCGAAATCAGAAGAGGAAAGTCACTTGGCTACATCCCGAGTAGTAGAAGTCCTAGAGGAGTTAGGTTGGATCATCAATCGATCAAAAAGCAAATTGATACCCACTCAGAATCTCGAGTATCTCGGGGCAAGGTTCGACACCAGAGAAGGAAAGGTGTTCCTCCCTCGGAAGCGGGCAAAGGATCTAAGGACCCTCGTATCGCAGTTCCTGGGAAGAAGAAATCCCTCAGCGTGGCTTTACCTCCAATTACTGGGCACCATGGCTGCGACAATAGAGGTGGTTCCGTGGGCCAGGGCCCACATGCAACCGCTACAACGTTCCCTGTTACATCGTTGGTCTCCTCAGAATCATCCGTTGTCTACCCCACTTCCCTGCGCTCCTCGAACCAGAAGAGCCCTCCACTGGTGGAGGTGCCCGAAGAACCTAGAATGCGGAACGCCTCTCGAGAGCCCGCAGTGGATTCTGCTAACAACGGATGCCAGCCTAGCGGGCTGGGGAGCTCATTGCCAGGGCCAGTTTGCTCAGGGCCTTTGGTCCCAGGTGGAGTCACAGTGGTCCATCAACAGGCTGGAGTTACGAGCTGTTGCCCTAGCACTCAGGGCACTCGAGCCACTAGTGAGGGGAAACGCAATCCGCGTCCTCTCGGACAATGTCACCACGGTGGCCTACATCAACCGCCAGGGGGGAACAAGCAGCTCCGCCCTAGAGAAGGAGGCGGCCAGTCTGTTCCATTGGGCCGAGACAAGGTTGACGGCCATCTCAGCGCAACACGTGGCAGGATCAGACAACGTCACAGCAGATTACCTCAGCAGGTTCAAGATCGACCAGGGAGAGTGGGAGCTGGAGCAGGGAGTCTTCAACCAGATTGTCTCTCTCTGGGGTCCCCCAATCATGGATCTCATGGCCTGGTTCTCGTCGGCCAAAGCAAATCGTTTCTTCAGCCGGAGAAAGGAAAGAATGTCCGAAGGCCTGGATGCTCTGGCTCAGAGGTGGCCCTCCGGGGGACTTCTGTACGTGTTCCCACCGTGGGCTTTGATCGGAAGGGTTCTTCAGAGAGTGGAATCCCACCAAGGCTTGGTCATCCTCATTGCTCCAGATTGGCCTCGCCGTCCTTGGTATGCGGACCTAGTGAGGTTGGCGGTCGACCAGCCGTGGCGGCTGCCCTGCAAGAAGGACCTTCTGAGGCAGGGTCCTATACTGATGCCTCACGTGGATCGAGTCTCGCTTACGGCCTGGCTATTGAAAGGGCGTGGCTCAGAAAGCGGGGATATTCGGGTCCAGTGATCGCAACCTTGTTGAGCGCGCGAAAGCGTTCCACTTGTCTTTCCTATGTGAGGGTGTGGCGCAGATTCGAAGCCTGGTGTACGGGACGTCGGAAGAAACCCCTTTCAACCTCCATCCCAGAGATCCTAGAATTCTTGCAAGCGGGTTTTGAGAAGGGTCTTGCTCCCAGCTCTCTCCGGGTTCAACTGGCTGCCATCTCTTGCTACAGAGGCAAGGTCCGGGGGAAGTCCTTAGAGGTCCACCCGGACGTGACCAGGTTCCTGAGAGCGGTTAGTCGTCTGCGCCCACAGAAAAGATCAGTCATCCCTCCCTGGGACCTCAACCTGGTATTAAATGCCTTGGTCAGAGAACCTTTCGAACCAATGAGAGATGCCTCTCTTAAAGATTTGACATTGAAGACGGTCTTCTTAGTAGCCATCTGCTCGGCAAGACGCGTCTCTGAGATTCAGGCGCTGTCCTCCCAGCCACCCTTCCTCTCCTTCTTTAAGGAAAAGGTGGTCTTACGAACAGTCCCTTCCTTCCTTCCAAAAGTAATTTCGCCCTTCCATCTGAATCAGCCGGTTTCGCTGCCTGCGTTCCCAGCCGACGGGCGGGGAGGGAAGGATGACAATCTTCGACGCCTAGATGTACAGAGAGCGTTGAAGCGCTACCTCTCCCGCACGGCCTCCTTTAGAAGGTCTGAATGTTTGTTCATCCAGTTTGGGGGTCCCCACAAGGGGGAGGCTGCGGCTAAGGCCTCCATCTCCAGATGGATCAGGGAAACGATTGCTTCTGCCTATATCCTGAAGGGGAAACAGGTCCCAGCAGGTCTGCGGGCCCACTCTACCCGGGCGCAGGCCTCCTCCTGGGCTGAATACAGCCTGGTTCCTCCAATAGATATTTGCAGAGCGGCGACTTGGTCCTCCCTGCATACCTTTACCAAGCACTACAGACTGGATGTGCAGAGGTCGGCAGACGCTAGCTTTGGGGACGCGGTAATTCATTCCGGGTTAGCGAACCCCACCCTAGTTTGAACTGCTCGGTTACATCCCAGAAGTAAAGGGACTGGACTGGAGTGACGATAAGGAAGAGTTAATTAGGCCTTACCTGCTAATTAGTGTTCCTGAAGGAACGACAGTCCAGTCCCTGATCCCACCCGGGCTACGGTAAATATAGCGGAACGATTACGAATCTGTGCCAGTGGCGGAAGGTGTCTTTGTTTGCATGGGGCGAGGAGCCGGGGGGCGGGGAAGAATGCGGCAACCTCAGGTAGACCTTTTTCCCCCTTCTCCTCCTGCTTGTGGCCCTTACAGGCCTTCTCTGTTCCTTCATTAAAAAAAAAAAACAACAAAAAACCCCCAAAGTTTACTACATATATATCTTTCGTGGAGTGCTCTTTTGTTTTCACGTTGCTACAGTTAATGATTATGTTGGTTAAGTCTGCTTTTTCAATAGATTACTGGGGCTTAGGGGTGGTGCCAGAGGTATTTATACCCATCCAGCCTCAAAAGGGTTTGACTCAGCCTCCAAGCTGCTGGAAGGGTTACGCAACCCAGAAGTAAAGGGACTGGACTGTCGTTCCTTCAGGAACACTAATTAGCAGGTAAGGCCTAATTAACTCTTATCAGCCCTTAGGTCCAAGCTGCTCCTTCTGCTCCTGGCCAATAATGGAATGCTGATTTACCTCATATACCGGTTTCAGCAGGTGCTTTGCATCTCACTGGTTTTGTTGGCAGGGACAGCCCCAGAGTTCTCTCAAGGTGTTCGCACCCTAAGAAAACCTAAAGTCTTATGACCCCTCTGGCTGCTGTTTTGCTTTGAATGCTCTACGTTTTGCCCCCTCCACCCAGAAGCCACCGCCCTAGGCATGTCTAGTTTGCCTGATGGTTGGGCTGGACCGGTTTGTCAGGGGGAAGATGCTTCTTATGCTCTTCTAAAGCAAGACTGACCTGCTACGTTGGTGAGTGAGCCTAAATCAGGAATGACTGTGGAGAGTGAAGGATACCTTGAAGCTATTCCTCTCACTGCAAGTTCTGCCAGGATCCCCCTTGTGAATCCATCTGAGGCTCCTCCATCAGTGTCCTTTCAGTCTGTTTTAATAATGAAGTCCAAATAATCTGCTGTTGCCATTATGGACTGCCAGGATTTAAATGTTCCCAAGATGTCGTGTACATCATAAGCTCACTTTCAAAATGTCTGGTGGAGCATACAGGGCAGATAGTCTGTTTAGAGCAGTTTCTGATGTAAGAAGTGTTGCAGGCTTTCAATTTTGCCTTGGTTCAGGCTATAATATAATCACAAATACAAACAATTAGAAAATCACCTTAGCATCTGAATTTGTGGTTTTGAAACTATCCTAAGTCTTCCACCATGACCCTGGCTGATATGTGTAGGGAGTACTACTTGGATGTCTGAAAGGTACCAGCAGGGACAGGTTTCTTCACTGTAAGATATCCTATGTAGTGAATGGGAAGGGAAATGGTGAAAGACATCTTTCTATGGAAAGTCTAGATCTTATAGCACTTCTGCACAGATCTTAGAACATAAGAACATAAGATATGCCATACTAGGTCAGAACAAGGTCCATCAAGCCCATTATTCTGTTTCCAACAGTGGCCAACCTAGGTCATACGTACCTAGCAGTTTCCCCAAAAGACACAGGTTCCACAATGCTTGTATTGGTTCAAGCATTGATATCCTGGCTCCCTTCTTAATAATGGTTTATGGACCTTTCCTCCAGGAACTTGTCCAAACCTTTTTAAAACCCAGCTACACTAACAGCCTTTACTACATCTTCCGGTAACAAATTCCAGAGTTTGATTACACGTTGAGTGAAAAAATATTTTCTTTTCTTAGTCTTAAATAGTTTACCCTGTAGCTTCATTGCATGTCCCCTAGTCTTTCTATATTCTGATAACATGAACAATTGATCTACGTTTACCCGTTCATTAATTTATAGACTTCTATTATATCTCCCCTCAGCTGTCTCTTTTCCAGGTTAAAGAGCCCTAACCTTTTTAGCCTTTCTTCACAGGGGTATCCTTCTGTCACCTTTACCATTTTGTGTGACTCTTCTCTGAACCTTTTCTAATAACGCTATATCCTTTTTAAGATACGGCGACCAGTATTGCACACAATAGTCAAGGTGTGGATTCACCATGGAATGATATAGAGGCATTATAATATCCTTTGTTTTATTTTCCATTCCTTTCCTTATGATACCTAGCATTCTATTTGCTCTCTTGGCTGCCGCTGCACACTGGGCCGAGGGTTTGACATGTTATCCACAATGACGCCTAAATCTTTTTCCTGGGTGGTGGTTCCTAATGTGGAAACTTGCATCATGTAACGATAGTTTGGGTTGTTCTTCCCTAGGTGCATAACTTTGCACTTGTCCACATTAAATTTCATCTGCCATTTTGATGCCCAGTCTTCCAATTTATCAAGATCCTCTTGCAATTTTCCATAATCCTCTTGGGTTTTAACAACTTTAAATAGTTTTGTGTCATCTGCAAATTTGATAACCTCACTCATTATTCCCTTTTCCATGTCATTTATGAATATGTCAAAAAGCAGCGGACCGAGCACAGATCCCTGGGGTACACCACTATTCACCTTTCTCCATTGGGAAAATTGGCCATTTAGCCCTACACTCTGCTTTCTGTCTTTTAACCAGTTCCTGATCCACAATAGTACACTGCCTCCTATCCCATGACCCTTCAGTTTTGCCAAAAGTCTCTGATGAGGGACCTTGTCAAAGGCTTTCCGAAAGTCCAAATACACTATATCAACCGACTCACCTTTCTCCACCTTCAAAAAATATAACAGGTTAGTAAGACAAGATCTTCCTTGTCTAAAGAATGGGCGGAGTGGCCTAGTGGTTAGGACAAGGTACTTCAGGCCAGAGAGCTGGGGGTTCAAGTCCCACCAGGGGACAGCAATCTCAAGACAGAGGGACTGGGATTTCTAGTCCTATAGGTACTCCTTGTGGTCTTGGGCAAGCCACTTAACCCTCCATTGCCCATGTTCCCTGTAAGTATTAGTGTATGTGTGTCATATCCCCTCTTGTTAAATGTATCTCCCAATTGACCGCTTTGACCCAGTGAAAAACAGGATATAAATACAGCTAAATAAATAAATAAAGCCATGTTGGTTGTCTCCCATTAAGCCATGACTATCTACATGTTCAGCAATTTTGTTCTTTATGATGGGTTCACCATTTCTCCTGGTACTGACGTCAGGCTCATCAGTCTGTAGTTTCCCGGATCACCCCTGGAACCCTTTTAAAAAATTGGCATTACGTTCACCATCCTCCAATCTTCAGGTATTACAGATGATTTTAATGATAGTTCACAGATTACTAATAGCAGGTCTGTAATCTCATATTTCAGTTCTTTCAACACCCTTGGATGTATATCATCCAGCCCAGGTGATTTGCTACTCTTCAGTTTATCTAATAGTTGTAATACATCTTCCCGATGTATCGATATTTCCTTCAATTATTCCACACCTTTAAATACCACTTCAGTCTTGGGTAACATCCCTACATCTTCCTCAGTTAAGACCAAAGCAAAAAATTCATTCAGTTTCTCCGCTATCGCCTTGTCTCCTCTTAGTGCCCCTTTAACCCCTCTATTATCTAATAGACCAACTGACTCTTTCACAGGTTTTTGCTATGAATGTACTTGAAAAAGTCTTTATTTCACGTTTTTGCTTCCGCAGCAAGCTTCTTTTCAAATTCTCCCTTTGCCTGCCTTATCAATGCCTTGCATTAACTTGCCAGTGCTTGTGCTGTTTCCAGGTTTCGTTGTTTGGCTCTTTTTTCCATTTCCTGAAAGATGCTTTTTTGGCAACAACAGCCTCTCTGACCTCACCTTTAAACCATGCTGGCAGTTTTTTGGACTTCCTTCCACTTTTCTTAAAGCGCAGAATACAGCTGTTCTAGGCTTCCAAGATAGTATTTTTCAACAACACCCTAGTTTGATGTAAGTTTTTAACCTTTGCAACTGCTCCTTTTAGTTTTTTCTTAACTATTTTCCTCATTTTATCATAGTCTCCCTTTTGAAAGTTAAAAAGAAGTACTGTGGATTTCCTTACTATCCCTCCTCCACTAATTAAATCAAATGCGGTCATGCTATGATCACTATTGCCAAGTGGCCCCAACACCCTTATCTTTTGCACTAGATCTGGTGTTCCACTAAGGACTAGGTCCAATATGGCTTCCCCTCTGGTTGGTTCATGAACCAGCTGCTCCAAGAAGCAGTCATTTATTTCATCTAGGAGTTTTATCTCCGTAGCATGTCCTGCAGTGACACTGACCCAGTCGATACCGGGGTAATTAAAATCACCCATTATTATTACTGCGATGTAACGTTTGTTAGCTTCCTTGATTTCTTTGAGCATTTCATCATCCATTTGTTCATTCTGGCCAGGCAGTCGATAGTACACCCTCACTGCCATTGCCTTCCCCTTTTTACATGGAATTTCATTCCATAGAGATTCTACAGCAAATTTTGTTTCCTGCAAAACTTTAATCCTTTCTGACTCTATGCTCTCTCTAACATAGAGCACAACCCCTCCACCAATTTGATCAGCTCTATCATTATGATATAGTTTGTACCCAGGTATCACAGTGTCCCACTGGTTGTCCTCCTTCCACCATGTCTCTGAGATTCCAATCATATCTAAGCTCTCATTTAGTGCTATATATTCTAACTCTCCCATCTTATTTTTTAGACTTCCAGCGTTTGCATACAAGCATTTTAGAGACTGTATTTTATTCATATTAATCTGGCTATTGGTAGTCATGGGTAATTTGGGATCTTTAAGCTCTGTCTGCTCCATACTTGAGGGCATTTGGGCTTCTTTACTCTTTTTTGGAAACTCTCTGCTTTTGGTAGTATCCTTCAAGGATACATTCTTCCGAACCATGCGCTCTTGTACGACTGTCAGCTTTCCCTTATTATCTAGTTTAAAAGCTGCTCTATCTTCTTTTTAAAGGTTAATGCCAGCAGCCTCTTTCCATCCATAAATTATAGATTTGTTTTAAGCTACAAGCAATCACATTTCCATGATTTTCCATGATTTTTCATGATTTTTCTAGATCTAAACAAAGTAGAAGTTAAAAAATGTTTGTTTATGTGCCAAGACATTATTGGGCTTGCCAAAATGTGATAAAGGTTTGTGCTTACCATTCGTTGACAGCAAAAGTTAATGGGCTATAAATGCAAAGGCTGTGCGGTAACCTCAGCCATACTAACAAAAATGGTGCTGATCTCAAGATGCGGCCGCCTAGCATGAGGACACTAGGGGGCAGCACTGCTTGATTGGTGCTATTTTACACAGCACTGAGGATGGGTGCAGGAGCAGGGAGGACCGTCCCTGTTCCTGGGCCCAGTAGACCACCAATTAAGGGCTGGGGGGTGGGTTTAGGGGGTAGCCATTTTCCAACTGGCTAGCTTATAGGTATTGAATGGGGGGTTGAGGGTCAAAGAAAGAGAAAGGGAGCAGGGGTGACTGGTTAGCCAGGTTGTCCTTACTGATTGGTGGGTGGGAGGGGGGACCGACTGACCAGTCAGGTGATGGGGATTACCCTGAACCCTCTCTGGACAGTTCTCTATAGGGATTAAGAGCTGTCTGGGATGGATGGGTGCTGAAGGGGGAGGGGGGAGTCCAAATCATATACTGTTGTCAGTGTTGTGGATTGGTAGCTCCACAGCACTGGCAATGTTCACAGGTTTGGGGCTGAGCTGGGCTGGGGGGATTGAGTCCTGCCATGGTGACTGCTGCCAACTGGGAGTGGCAGCGATGCAGCCCAGGCAGCATTGGCTGCAGGTTACACCATCTCTTGAGGTAGCATTATCTGCAGTCGCAATCAGACTAATTTTGACAGCCATCGTTCATGCTGTAGCTGCCAACAGCAGCATGCCTTTTCCTCCCTCTGATCTCACCTCCCTCTGACTCTACTATGCGAAATGCAGATATCACAGAAAATTGCCTGCAATATCTGCATGTCGACCACGTTAGCTGTCACCGCAGCAGTTACTTTCCCTCTTTACTGCTGCAATGGCAACTAACATACCTTAGTAAATATGCCCCATAGAGTACATGCACATGCAGTATTTATACCTTTTTCCAAGCTGCTGTATGTTTTAGAGGAGTGCATTCATGAGCATACATTTGGCTTGCTTGGGTGCCTAAAAAGAAAGTGCATACACTGAGTATTGTACAAAGTCGACAGTGCCTTGCACTTATTGCCATTCGTAGAGAGTCTCCATTGCAAACAAGGTACTTCTATGGCTCTTCAATGCAAACTCTCTGCCTGAGAGCTCTTAGAAGGCTTTTTCATTTTTAATTGCTAACTTCCTCTGCTGCATTGCCTATTGATTTTAGCTGTATTGCAAAATGAGTATTTTTGTGTTCTTAGGCTATGCTTTTTTTCTGCTGCTATAGTTTTTTTTTTCTTTTCCTTTAGCCTTCAGGTTCAAAGAGGAAGGCAAGCTCTTTAAAGTCACTGCCCTTTTCAGTTGTTAGATCCCTCCCTTCTCACCCATTTCCCACCCACCCCATGTGAGAATCCTTGCTATATATCATTAAACTATTGAAACCGCTTTGATTGAATGATAAGGTGGTATAGAAAATTGGTTAAATAAATAAATAAATAAATATAGGACAATTCACCAATTAGCTTGTTAGCAAAGATAACATATTTTTTATTGGTTAGTAGGGAAAATCTAGGAAATAAATAATTCCACATTTGGATATCTACTAAAAGTAAACAATTTAATATTTTTGAAGGAACTTTGATTAGGTAGTTTAACAAAGGGAACACATTAAATGACATACCTCAGACGCATAATATCAGTAGCATTAAAAAAACAGCTGTTTAGCAAGCTAGCAGAATTACACACAGGTACATAGAACAGAGCTGTTAGAACACATAAAAGAGGCCAGCTGCTTTTTCTCTGAGGAAAAGTTAAGGACTTTCATAGGTCTTTCTCATTTCCTTCAACAGCTACCAAAGTTCTAATAACTGAATTATGGCTGGGAAGAATCGTTGCCCCCGTCACAGCTTCTGCCTCTGTCCAGGAGATACTGTCTCTTTGTAAGTCTTTGGTGAAACCTCATTTTGAGTATTGTGTGCAATTCAGGCCACTGTTGGAAACAGGATACTGGGCTTGATGGACCTTGGTCTGACCCAGTATGGCATATCTTATGTTCTTATGTTCAAAAGGATATAAACAAGATGGAGCCAGTGCAGAGGGTGGCTACCAAAATGGTCCATAGATTTTGTCATAAGGTATACAGTGGCAAACTTAAAGATCTCAAAATATATACTTTGGAGAAAAAGCATGAGAGAGAAGATATGATAGAGACATTTAAATACCTCCGTGGCATAAATGCACAGGAGGAGAGCCTCTTTAAATTGAAAGAAAACTCTGCAATGAAGGGCATGGCATGAAAATGAAAGGGGATAGACTTAGGAGTAATATGCAGAAATATTTCTTTATGGAAAGAATGGCAGATGCGTGGAATGGTCTCCCAGTGGAGGTAGTAGAGACCAGGACAGTATCTGAATTCAAGAAAACATGGGACCAATACAGAAGATCTCTAAAGGAAAAAAAGGGACTATAGTAGTTGATATGGAAGGGCAGACTGGATAGGCCATATGGTCTCTTTTCTGTTGTCATATTTCTCTTCGATGCATATCACTTTTACGTGTATATACCTATGAATTAACATGCATTCAATCTATTTCTGCACCTTAATGAGTTCTAGTGCATAAATTCCATCCAAGCAGCCCCAACAAAGCAGGGGGCTCGGGCAGTAAGGGGGTGTACTCAGCAGGGGTGGCAGCAGCATGGCAAACTTACTTTAACATTTTTGCCATGTTGCTCTGCTCTTGTAAGTTTGCCATTTGGGAACGTGGGCCCTGCGGCTGATCCCCGCTGTGCCAAAGAGAGGAGCAGCGCGGCAAGCACAAAAAGGTAAGTTTGCTGGGATGCTGCCTTCACCGTTGCATGGTGGGCCCCCTACATGAAGGGAGGCCACATGAGGGGACACCACTGCTGCTAGAATGGGGGGGCCCCTCAAAAAAAAAAAGGAGAGCTTCAAGATGGCATCAGAGTATGACGCGTTGTTGGCTGCTGCTAATTTCCTCATTCTTTTGAACTTACCTCATGCCTTAGCATAAGCCGAAGGACAAGGGGGGTCTTCCTGCTGTGGCCGAGTTCAGGCAGTGCACGATGGACACCTACGCTGTGGCTATGCTGTTGGGTGATCCGGCTGCCAGGGCTGGGGAGAGCCCCGGCTTGGGCAGTGACATCTCACTGAGCCTGGCATACCCTTCTACCCTTCTTGCGCCTGTTGAATTGGAGAATGAGGCATCTGACATGAAGGTTGGTGCTGTTTCCCCAATGACCTCGGAAGCAGTGCTTGCGACATCGCAGTCTGATGATGTTTTGTCTTACAGCTCCCAGGCAGTTGCACCTTCGGTAGAGTGCGTGGCTTCTCTGAAGTCTTCTGTTTCAGCAAAAGTGGTATTTCCTCCATTACCTCCTCTCCAAGAAGTGACTCTGGACTCCATCTGAAACACTTTGCATTCTGTGTATCAGATATGTACAGGGGCTTTCCAGCTACAACTTTGTTCTCACCATGGTTGGAGAGGATGGAGAAAAGTATGGAATCCCATCAGAACTCTGTAGCTGGGCTTGAAGTTAAGATAGAAAGCAGAGGGTAGGGCTAAATGGCCAATTTTCCCAATGGAGAAAGGTGAATAGTGGTGTACCCCAGGGATCTGTGCTGGGTCCGCTGCTTTTTGACATATTCATAAATGACCTGGAAAGTGGAATAACGAGTGAGGTTATCAAATTTGCAGATGACACAAAACTATTTAAAGTTGTTAAAACCCAAGAGGATTGTGAAAAATTGCAAGAGGATCTTGATAAATTGGAAGACTGGGCATCAAAATGGCAGATGAAATTTAATGTGGACAAGTGCAAGGTTATGCACCTAGGAAGAACAACCCAAACTATGGTTACACGATGCAAGGTTCCACATTAGGAAAAAGGTCCATAAACCATTATTAAGAAGTGACCGAAGATATCAATGCTTGACCCAGTTCAAGCATTGTGGAACTTGTGTCTCTTGGGAAAATCTCCTAGGTAAATATGACCTAGATTGGCCACTGTTGGAAACAGAATACTGGGCTTGATGGACCTTGGTCTGACCCAGTATGGCATATCTTATGTTCTTATGTTTTATTTATTTATTTGTTTATTTAACAGTCATTTATAAACCGCATCTTCCAGAGATCAGTTGCGGTGTACAATTAACTACAAATTAACAAAGCAGGGTTTGTTTTACATAGAACATCTTAAATTTAACATAGAACATCTTAAAATTAAACAGAGCTAAGTCTAGTAAACTAAACAGTGTATTAAACTGGAACAGTGTGAACAGCAATTTACTAACAATGTAGTGTCTATAAAGCATAAGACAGTACATAACAGATGCAACTTTATACATGTGGAGATAATAGGGCACAAGAGATTGGGTCGTTAATTCGTATAATCTATGTGTGTTGTCCATTTAAGTGGGAAGGTTGTACATTATGTTCAGCAGGTACCAGCACAACAAGGAGTACTTACTCAGGACCGACTGATTTATCAACGGAAAATTGAAAATCTGGAGAATACTCTGAAGTTTTTGAACCTTAGGGCATTAAAGTTTCCATGCTCATCTGTTTCTCCATTTAGGGACCTGTTTAACAGGTTCCTTAAGGAAATGTTTGGTTATCCTGAGGCTGGATTTCCTCCTCTCAAAAGATCTATTTTCTTCCCCTGCTATAATTAAAGACCCTTCACAGAAACCCACTGCCCCACCAGTTGATATTTCTTCAGACTCTTTGGACTTGGAGAACCTGTCTGAATTGCTGGAGCAATCAACAGAGCTGGTTGAGGCTAGAGCAACACTTGGTTTCTTTTGTATTTCTTCAAGATAAAGAAGCATTGCTTCATTTATTCTTTAAGAAATTTGATGTTACCTTTATGGGTGGTAGAATACAGATCTTTTCAGATGTATCCAAGTGGACACAGGCTAGGAGGAAGAAATATTTGGAGCTTCATTCTGAGGTTTTAGTCTTGGGTGCAAAGTTCCAACTGAGGTTTCCGTGTAACTGTCTGTTTTTCTACCAAAATAGAACATATTATTTCTTTGAGCCTTCTCTATGCTTTTTTTCTGGATACGCAGAAACTGCAGGATTGATTTGGGGGGATATTTTTGGCTATTCATGTATGCTTTGCCAATATTTCCTACTCAGTATAATGTATCTTTTTCTTTTTTTTTTCTTTTGTCCCGTCTTCCCAAGGGTTCTTAAATTTTGATTCTTCCTAGTTATGGACTATAATTACATTCTATTAATGATCCTTGTTGGATTTATTATATGTGGGTTTTTTTTCCCTTTTATCTGGTGTGATAATGGAATGATAGTTTTTTGTTCCAAGGTTTTCCTTAGTGTACTGTAAAATTAATAAATAATAATGAAAAGAAAGAATGGGGGACCCTTGGCAAAAATTTGCTTGGGGGCCTCTCATTGTAACTTACGCCACTGGCACATACAATGTGCCTAAAGAATGAACATATTAAATAAACATAACAAAAAACCTGAAAATGTAAAAATTCATTGTAAATGAGCACCAACCAAATTTTTATATGGCCAAGCACATCCCTAGTGAATCTGTGGGTGTGAATTTATATGCTGTTAGGGCTGGTTCTGGCAACCTATTATAGAATGACAAACAGATTCCTATGTTGCCTTCATAAAACAGGGCCTGTTATAAAATGACCCCCAACATGTATATTTTAAAAATGGCATAAAGAGAGAGCAGAAAATTATCCTCTGATAGTCATCCTGGAATGAATATTTTATAGATTGTTCTTCCATGCAGTAAATAAATCTCATGCAAAGAAGTTATGGCATTCTCAGAGGGAATCTGATTGGCAGATACATAAAGTTCATATTTTGCAATCATGAATTACACAACTTCACACAAGAAGTTGCTCAAAGCAGATGTAGTTGCGCCTTCCAGATTTCTTTTTATTGGGTCATTATTCTAACTGTAGGAAAGAAAGTGCTATCCCGCCTCCCCCTTGGTGACTGAAGTTATGCACAGTGGACAACAGAGTACTGGAACTGGACAAACTGACACAAACAATTCACACTAAAATAGAGCAGAACATACCCATGGTACTTTAGATTTAGTGGTATTTGATGAATATACTCAACAAAATGGTATCTCTTCTGTAAAGTAACATGCAGAAATTTAGCACCCTGTATTGAGTAAGCAGGTGCAGTCCTTGAAAGCCAGTCATAAATGTTTTACATTCATCAAGAAAAAGTCATCACCAAGCAATCTATGGGGTATGTTTACTAAACCGCGCAATTGTGCGGGGCGCACTTGAGCGTGCGCTAAGGTACCTTAGCGCATGCTAATAGTGCGTTTTTGTGCCCCGCACATGTGCGCGCTGCACTAACGGGCCCGCACAAGTGCGTGGCGCGCTGAAGTGCGATAGAGGCGTGGAAAGGCATTCCGAGGGCGGAAGAAGGCTCCCGAGGGGCGGAGGGACGGGGTCAATGGGTGGAGAGTGGGAGGGGAGAGGCTCCCCGCACAGGAGCGGGGCTGAAATTCCAGCTAAAAAATACCGCGAGTGAAAACCTCACGTTAGAGTTGATTTAAAGGGAAGAGAAACCATTTACGTCAGCAATGTACAGCAAAACCGGGGAAACCTACAAAACGTGAGCAGTGTGATACATGTGCACAGAACAAAATAGCAAATAAAAATTGAAAATAATCACAACAAAATTCTAAAAAATTATAATCCAGCTGGGCAACAGTGATATCAATGGGCAACAATAAAAAACACTCCTAGGAAAGCTCCAAAAAAAAAAGAAATGATTTTTGGAAGGGTCTACGCTCCGTAGACCCTTCCAAAAATCATTTCTTTTTTTGGAGCTTTCCTGGGAGTGTTTTTTATTGTTGCACATTGATATCACTGTTGCCCAGCTTGCTTATGTTTTTGCCCCTTTTTTCGAGGTCATTTTTGAGGTTTATTTGCCCTTTTGTCTCCATACAAGGTGAATGAGCCCACAGTAAAATTGTGCAGAGCAGGGTTTCTGACCCGTTCGGCCAGGTTTCCTATCTCCAGGGACTGCACTGTCTCTGTGGCTACAGTGTGGTGCAGCAGACACAGCCAGTGCCTGTAGGACCAGAGGGTCACAGGTTCAAATCCCAGCTGGGGCTCCAGCCAACCCAGTCCCCATATTTTACCCACCACTAAACAGAGATAGTAAAGACACTCCTTTATTGCAGAGAACATAAGCATGGTTCAAACACCTATATTTTACCCTACACCGCATACACACCATAACAATGGGCATTACCTACAGCCGAGTCCCCCAAATGCAGTCCTGGAGTGCCACAACTCAATCAGGTCATTTGTTGTTTCCAAGATAAGGACATGTCAGCATGTTGGCGGAAGGGTACAGGTGGTGGAGGGGGCAGTGGCTGCTAGCCACAGCAGACAGTGGCCTAGCCCTGTGCAGGCTGGCACCATCCACTGCAACAGACAAGCTCTGTTGGATGTACAGTCATGGACTCCCCAGGGAATGCAGCTTATCAGTGGCAACACGGTGGTGCAATGCACACAGACAGTGTGTGCAAAAACAGAAAGTCACAGGTTCAAAGCCCAGCTGGGGCTACTGCCAATCCAGTCCACATATTTTTTCCCACAACTAAACCGTGATAGTAAGGACAAACCTTTATTGCTGAGAACATACGCATGGTTAATATGCCTATATTTTACCCCACCGAGCACAGACACCATAAACAGGCGCATTACCTAGAGCAGAGTCTCCCAAATGCAGTCCTGGAGGGCCACACACCATTCAGGTTCCATGCTGCCTCTAATAAAGATGCCTGTGCTGCATATCTATGCACCACCCCCATGGTATGCAGATGTAGCTCATGCATATTCATGAGGGACAGCATGAAAACCCGAACAGTGTTTGGCACACCAGGACTGGAGTTGGGAACCTCTGCCGTAAAGCAGCAGCCAACAGGGGCAGACACACCCACACCCACACCCACACCCACAGGCCCCATTGACCAATGCCTCCTGGAGAGGCAGGACATTGGGCCCTGCGTGCATCTCCCAATACTAGCACTTGCATACCTTAGCAATGCAACCCTAAACCTGGGTATACGGTACACAGCTCTCAAACGTTTGCTATGAGTACTGGCAGATAGAAATTCCTATGTTAAGCACAGTTTGCTGATTGAGCTCCATCATAACAATCATTCTGATGTCTGAGGTGTGTGCTTCAGGTCTGGTCTCTGACAGTGTTTACCACCCTGGGGAGTGACCCCCAACAGTATTACGTACCATATCCATGCCTGTACTGTGCCCAGGACTGGTGTGGTGGGTATGGCTGCTGAACTCCTCTATAGTAGCACAATGATGGCATAGGTGTCGGAGTGTGTGTCTGTCTATACAGTGTGTGGTGGCTGCAAACACCTTCCACAGCCCATACTGCCAGCACTGTTGCCAGTATTGACCTGCCAATGTGCATATTGAGGAGCAAGGTACCATGGGTATAGCCCGGATAGGGTGGCCTGGCCAGGGTGCATCTGCACAGGGCATAGGGCACTGACTGGGACATTTTAGTGCCCGGCCACCACCTACACAGACAGGGTGACCTCAGTATGTCCTGCTGGGAGATCACTCTCACCCTGACTGTGCAGTGACGACAGCATGGCTAGGCACCCCCATAGTGTTATATAGTATTTCTCTCATGTGATATTTATGGGTTTCCTTTTGGGGCCCAGTCATTGATTTATCTGCTTGTGTGTGCTGCCATCCCAGTTCTGGGTGCATGCATTTCCAACAGAAACATGCACTATGGACTAACTAGCAGACTGTTTGCAGCTGGTATGTGTCTTGATGGAGCGCCTTGCAGGGTGCAGCGGCTGAAGGCTTGCTGCAGGAGAATATCAGATAGTGGTGGGGTGCAGCTTAGCATATACAGGCCTAATGTCTGTCTGCTATTGTGTTATGGTTAGGTACAGAGCTGCATTGACTGCCCTGAAGGGTGTCTTTTCCCCAGCAGGACTGGGGTTGATGGTCCCCTCTACTGCCACCATTGCAGGGAGATAGAATGTGGATCTGTTGATGGGAGACCCTGTTTACCACCCTCAGCCCTGGAAGAGATGGGTGCTAATCCTCCTAGGGTTCCATAGGGCAACACCTGACTGAGACAGAAAAATATATCGAAGGCGTTCTCTGCAGAAACTACATATCTCACACATTAACACTGCTTTGGACCTGCATCATGGCCTCTATCAGCCATGGCAGGTGCTGTGGAGCTGGTGCTGGGCGCCTCACCGCACCCTCAGGGTGAGCACAGTACCCGCACAATGTGACGGTGTGTAGCTACTCTGTGCCAGTAAAACACATGGTCTGTACCCCCTACCAGGCCGAGGTGCTGTGGGGGTGCACATGGTCACTTCCCCCTACCAGGCTGAGGTGCTGTGGGGGTGCATACCCCATCTTGTGTTTATCTGTGGACAGCTGATTTGCATGTGCAGTGCATCATGGATACGGGTGGGCTAACCCTATCCTGGTGACCACAGCAGACTGTCTGTGTGGTGACGTACAGGCTCTCTGCAGCCAGCCAGGGGTTTGCTAGCAGCTGCAGCCCAATGGTTACTTCACTGCCTGTGACGCCAGAGATCATAGTTTCAAACCCACAGTGGGGTTATTTGATAGGGCTGCCCAAAGCATTATCTCTTTTTAATGTACATTTTTGCTGCCAGCAGAAACACCCTCAGCGTACTGTACCCATAAGGTGCCTCTGAGGGCGCTTTATAGGGCGCCCTATAGGGCACCTTATGGTTCCCGTCCATATAAGGTGCACTATACATTATCCTGTGACGCAACTTATAGGGTGCCCTATAGGGGAAATTTTAGGGTGCCGTGGCGGACAGTGCACTTTATAATGTGCCCTATGGAGTACCTTATAGGGTGCCTTATACGGCATTTTCAATTATGGCACGTGAGGGCGTGTTTGCTGGCAGCAATTAATAAAATAAAAATAAAGTGCTGCAGGAAACAAAATGTACATTGCAAAGCTGATGCCTCAGCCAGCCTTACGTATTAGGCACCCTGGGGAGCAAACTCATGACCCCTGTATCAGCAGTCAGTGCCTTAACCATTGTGCTCCACTGCTGCTCTTCATTGCATGTCAGCGCACCTACTTATGCTTTTCATTCCTTACACTGCACAGTGCTGCCATCAAAAACAGTGCTATGACCTTGCGGTAACTCATACGGAACCCTATAAAGCGCCCTATAAGCAACATTCTAGGGTGCCTTGGCGGACAGTGCATTTTAAAATGTGCCTTATGGGGCGCCTTATGTTAACACGCTTTGAGAGTGCGTTTGCTAGTAGAAGTAATTAAAATATAAATAAAATGCCTCCTAAAGCAATCTTCCCCATAATAGGTAAGGCCTCAGCTAGCCTTGTTCGTTAGGCACTGTGGGGGATTGAACCCCTGATCCCTGCATCATTGGTCAGTGTCTTAACCATTCTGCTGTGGCTCTGTTTCTGTACTTGCACATCAGCGCGCCGCCTTATGCCTCCCAATATTAAAATGCCTCCTAAAGCAATAGCACGCTGCCTTATGCCGCCCAATATTAAACTGGCTCCTAAAGCAATGCCTCAGCCAGCTGTCTTCATTGGGCACTGTGGGGATTGAACCCCTGATCCTTGCACCATTGGTCAGTGTCTTAACCATTGTGCTGTGGCTCTGTTCTTCTGCTTGCACATCAGCGCGCCACTTATGCCTCACGCGCAGCTTTCTCATGCGCTAATGTGTGGGGCGCACATGGGCGCCGCGCACCTTAGCGCATATTTAAATCCCCGTTTTTCTTTTTCAGAAAGAAATGCCTACTCCTTATATGGCACCCGCACACTAGCGCGGCCCGCACATTACCGGGGTTTTAGTAAACATGCCCCTATGTGTTCATCTTTATCTCTGTGTATTCAAGCATATAACAAAGCATCTATCGCATGTTCCATCAGTGTTGTAATTCTAACATTTATGAAGGGAATTTTATAAAGAGTTGGAATGATTAGGACAGCGTTTTATACATTCATTCAGGGCCGCTGAGTTGATGCCGACTCCTGGTGGCTCTGTGGATAGTTGTCCCTATCCCTTGGGTTTTCTTGGCAAGTAGGTGCACAAAGAAATAGCTACTTCCATGCGATACATGCATGGGGGTAGACAACAGATGGGGCAGGGTGGCATTTACACTTATGCATGTAGGTGTTCACTATTCTGAAAGCACACAGGTGGTGCGTACCTTCAGTGTGGGGCATGTACAGCGGAGGTGCTTGGGTGGAGAGTGGGTGGAGCAAAAATCTACATGCGTAACTTTTAAGGTAACTATAAATTATGTGCGTTCTTGAAAAATCTAAGCCTGTGCATTTACACCTGCCATTGAGCAGGCGTATAGCTGTGGTCAACATTATTGGCACCCTTGCATTTTAGTTATATTGTGTACAATATCTTGAGAAATAATTGGAAATATTCCAACTGTATGTCATCATGATATTTTAATAGTATGTTCAAAGGTATACAACAAAAAAAAAGATGTCTGTGCAACTTAGACGTAGTAATTTCTGTGAAAAACAAAACAAAATATGACCTGTACAGGATTAATAGCACCCTTTACTAAAATTTAGTTAGGAGGCAGTGTACTAATGTGGATCAGGAACTGGTTTAAAGATAGAAAGCAGAGGGTAGGGCTAAATGGCCAGTTTTCCCAATGGAGAAAGGTGAATAGTGGTGTACCCCAGGGATCTGTGCTGGGTCCGCTGCTTTTTGATATATTCATAAATGACATGGAAAAGGGAATAATGAGTGAGGTTATCAAATTTGCAGATGACACAAAACCTTTCAAAGTTGTTAAAACCCATGAAGATTGTGGAAAATTGCAAGAGGATCTTAAATTGGAAAATTGGGCATCAAAATGGCAGATGAAATTTAATGTGGACAAGTGCAAAGTTATGCACCTAGGGAAGAGCAACCCAAACTATGGTTACACGATACAAGGTTCCAAATTGGGAACCACCACCCAGGAAAAAGATTTAGGCGTCATTGTGGATAAGCATGTTAAAACCCTCAGCCCAGTGTGCAGCAGTGGCCAAGAGAGCAAATAGAATGCTAGGTATCATAAGGAAAGGAATGTAAAATAAAACAAAGGATATTATAATGCCTCTGTATTGTTCCATGGTGCGACCGCACCTTGAATATTGTGTGCAATTCTGGTCGCCGTATCTTAAAAAGGAAACGGCGATCAGAATTGCACCAAAGGTTCAGAGAAGAGCCACCAAAATGGTAAAGGGGATGGAAGGATACTCTTATGAAGAAAGGCTAAAAAGGTTAGGGCTTTTTAACCTGGAAAAGAGATGGCTGAAGGGAGATATGATAGAAGTCTATAAATTAATGAATGGAGTGGAACGGGTAAACGTAGATCGATTGTTTACGTTATCAGATTATAGAAAGACTAGGGGACATGCAATGAAGCTACAGGGTAAACTATTTAAGACATCTTTCCTCCTGCTGGAACCCTCATATGAAAATTTTAAAAATGTATTAAAAACTCACTTTTTCCAACAGGCTTTCGACCTCCCCTGTAACAGTCCTGCTTAGCTACTGTTTCCCTGTTCTATCTCTAGTGCCTATACTGTTAATCTATCCCTTTCTGTTTTACAATGGAGTTCCTTTCTTGTCTTATAGCGTTAGCACGTTTTTTATTGTAAACCGCTCTCATGTTTCGACAAGGGCGGTATATAAAGTGTTGGAATAAAGGAATAAATATTTGTACAGATGCAAGATTGATAACTACCTTATATCAGAAACCTGTAACGTGCAATACTTTGTTGCATTTTTCTAGCTATCAGCCTACGATGCTAAAATCCGGTTTAGCTGTAAATCAGTTTCTATGTGTTCATAGGATCTGTACTACAAAGGAGGATTATGTATACAGGCTAAAATATTAATTAAGAAATATCTGGATCATGAGAATCCTTTTGCAGTTCTCAAAAAGACATAAGGAGGAAGGGACCAAACCAGCCATTCAAATGCGGGTCTTTGCAACTCTGCGCTTGAATGGCTGGTCTAGTCCCTACCTCCTCTGACACAAGCATACATCAGAGAAGGGAAGGATCAGACCTGCATACAAGCGCGGAGTTGGAAAGACCAGCATTTTTCTTTTTTTTCAATCGGATGTCTGCTCTGCTGCTGCCATCGCTACCGCCAAGGCAACAGGAAAAGCGGTGGTGGCAGTGCAAGGTCAGGCAGCATTGTGGGGGGACAACCCCAAATGCACTCCTATTTCTTTGCGCTCTGTTTCGCTGCACCACTCACACAGAGATAGGTACGTTGCTGCTGACAGTGGCCTTTCGGAAGGGCAAAAATATCACTAATTTTGCAAGCCAATCAGTTACATGGGAAGAAGATCCTATTATTATTACTGAAAAATCTCCAGGTCATTTTGCTTGTGGCATGTGTGAATTTTGTTCATTGATAATAGAAGGGGAATTTTGGTAGTACCCAGTTTCTGGCAAAAATCTGAGAAACAAAAGTTGGACTACTTGTTAGACCATTTTGTGATCTATGCTTTATTGTGCCCTTGAAGGAAACTGTACATTGGGCAAAGTAAGCATACCATGATGCAACGGTTGAGAGAACCTGGATTCCATATAAACACTGTTAATAGAGGAGCTCTGATAGTGGAACATTGTATCTAGAATGAATGCTCATTTGAACAGTTACGTTGATGTGTGATTGAACAGTTCCCCCGCTTTGGCGGGGTGGTAATCAAGAGGCACACTTACATTACAAAGATTTTTACCTTGAATACCATTCATCTAAGGGGACTAAACCAACAAATAGACTGGTATACTCTGCTTTACTGTAAATGATTAATTTGGCAGCTTTCCCTTTAAGAGTTCCCTGGAGGGTGGAGCTAGGAGGGTTAAAAAGACACTGTGACCATTTTAATTTAGAAGTCTTTGAAGCTCCAGTCATGATGTGAAGTGTGGATTCTTCAGGTTCTAGTTTGAGGGGTATCATATTATAACATCTTCAACACAGATGAGTATTATCAATGTTACCCTAAAGCAGAACTTAGCTATAGAAGGCTCAAAACATGATATTCATGTTAAGGTATTCAATATTGATATTTTAGATAATGAAGAAATTGAAGCTTGCCCAATGAATCTTGCATGATCACTAATAAGATTAAAAAGGACGGCTTATTAATAATCATGTCCTGGCAATGTCCCCGTTTTTATACTATTTCCTAATATTTCCTTTTTTAATTGGTCTTGTTTTATTTGATTCTTTTATGTGTCAAATATGTTTGCATATATAGTCCAAAGTCTTTTCACTGGCCACTTTTTTTTTTAGGAAATATTGGACATTAAGGCGTTGAAATGCAAGGGTGCCAATAATGTTGACCACAACTGTAAGCGCTTGTGCCTAGTTGTGCACACGTTTTCCATCATTTATGCTCCTGTTTTATAAAGTAGGCATGCATCTTTCTTTGTAAAATAGGAGCAAAAGCACGCATTACAAAGCACATTAAACTAGGTGACCTTTATCAAATGACCCTTTATGGACATATACAATTATACTTACTGCTGGATATATGCACACATTCAAAACTGCCTTGGAGCTGGTGCACATATGCATGTGGACTTTCACTGAGGTAATTTTATAGGTCTATGTTGCCTTTATAAAATAGATGCAATATATGTTCCTATGGGCTCTGACAGCCTAGGCAGCTTGTTATAAAATTATCTTCCACTTGTGATTAAAACAGACTGATGATAATTACAAGACTTTTATTTGAAAGATCAACATCTTGACATAATTTAGCATATTATTGAGAATAAAACACATGTGATCTTCTGAAAATGATTATCGTTTACTGAGAAAAATTGTATGGCCTGGGAGATAAACATAGCCACTTGTTTAGACAGATAGTATCAGGTCTACTTAAGGAATCTTATAATGATCACAGAGGAAAATCAAACTGTTTTTTTTTCAATGTCATGTCAGTATTATAAGCTACACTCTTCCAGGCAGCAATCAGCATTGATAAAATCTGTGGTTCCCTATATTGCCAGATTTGCCAGAGTAAGAAAGTTATTTGAAGTATCCAAGGCCGGCCTGCCCACTAGGCGAGCTAGGGGGCTGCCTAGGGTGGCCGGCCTGGGTGGGTGGTGGTAGCGGCATGGGTGGGCGGCAGCAGTGGCGGTGCACATAGGCGGCCATTGCCGCCCCCCGGCTGCTTCCGATTCCATTGTTGGGGGAGGGGTGGGGGGGGGGTGGGCAGCAGCAGTTTATCCAAAAGCGGTGACTTTTGGAAATACTGCTGCTGCTGCTGCTGCTGCCTGCCTCCCCCTCCCTAGACGGAATTGGAAGCAGTTGGAGGGTAGCAGCGATGGCAGCAGCTGGATGGGTGGAGTCAGCGAGGGTGGCAGCGAGGCCGTGGCTTCTGCCTAGGGTGGCAAAAACCCTTGGGTTGGTCCATTTGCAAGTCTATATCACATACATGTGTAAATAATGATTTTAGAAAGCTGCCATTTACAACATGGAGATGCATGACATGCAGAGATTCCAAGAAGGTGTGGTAAGGATCAATGCAAAGATATGAGCCACTGCTGCCTCTTTTGTTGCCATGGAAGAGCTCCCATGCGAACAGGAAGTCCGCCGAGGCAGTGGAAGTGCCAGGTCAAAGAGGGCAGGAATTGCAATGCAGTGTCAGAGAATTTGGCTGAGCTCTCTGTTGCGGTTTGTGATCCCTCCCCTTTCCAGTACCCGTAGGTAGGGGTTAAGGAGTTTAAGTTCCTTCTTTAAACCAATGTTCTGCTACTTCCTGGAGCAGGGCTCGTAGGGAAATGTAGTTTTACCATCAGTTCAAATGAAGAGTAGTGTGACTCAGAATGTTTGCAAGCAAAAAGGGATTTATTTCCCCTCCCGGGGTTGGACTTCACAAGGATAAAAAGGTAACACAAAATATCTGCTCTTCTGGCAGCAAAAAGGACAAAAATAAGAATAGCTTTCTTCAGCATGAAATAAACATTTTTCTTTCCAGCAGGTTGAAATTCAGCACATGGTTTCATACAGCTCTGTTTCCCTCACAGCCAGCTTGTACTTTCTTCACCATATCTTTCTAACATAAAGATATTCTCTGTCCAGCCCAAGTAATCATACAGTTCATTTCCTTCCTATGAACGTTTAACCAGGCTGGCTCTGTTCCTACATGTTCCCCCACTGAAGCAGAGATTGTTTGCCTGGCTCTCTCTGGGGCCGCGCCCTTTTCTCCCACCTTGGGTTTAATGCAGAGCTCTTGGGTTTGACGTAGCTCTAAACATTCATTTTCTCCCTGGTACTCTCCACCGTAGCCCCAACCTTCTGGGTCAATAAACCCCCAATATTTCTGGCAACTCCAGCCCTTAGGCTTACCTGGGGACCTGGCTGTGGAAGTTTTTCTCTGGGGTTTAAAAATACCGGTTGGTTCCCTGCTGAACCTGTGTGAGGCAGTTTCCAAATGCCTTCCTGGCTGCTTATAATCCCGTGTATGCTTCAGCTGGTCTGGTCTGCTCCTTCGATAGCTCCCAGCTGGAGCCTCTGACCTCCCTTCAGCTGAAAACTCCTTCCAACTTCTGACCGGAAGTCTGCTTTTCTCTCTCTCCTCTCCTTCTCTGCCTGCTGGGGCCTCCTTATGAGACAGCCTTCCTGGGTAGGGCCCGACTCCACCCCCTAGCAGGTGTTCAAACTTTCCCCGTGACTCTTTGCTAAACTGATAGCAGGGGCGTGTTTCCTTCTCTCGTGTCTTGTTTCCCTGACAACTGGTAGCCATGTGCCTTTGTTTATCTTGCAGCCCTGCACTTTCTACCTGGTTTTCAAGCATTTCTACCGGGCCAGAAGGACTTGCTATATCACAGATCCCCCCACTTAAAATATTACGGGCTGCCGGAACCTGTGACGGACAGCACGTAATCCGAGAAAGGGCATCGGCATTACTGTGCAGTCTACCCGCTCGGTGCTGCACCACAAAATCATAAGCCTGTAACGCTAGATGCCATCGGGTTAACCTGGCGTTAGTGTTTCTCATCTGATGCAACCATTTTAAGGGCGCATGGTCAGTAATCAAATAAAATTTTCGGCCTGTCAAATAAAACCGCAAGGACTCTATCGCCCACTTAATTGCGAGACACTCGCGTTCTACGGTAGAATACTTCTGTTCCGCTCTGGACAATTTCCGACTTAAGTAAGTCACCGGATGTTCAATACCCTCAAATATCTGGGACATTACGGCTCCTAATCCCATTTCGGAAGCATCGGTTTGTACCAAGAATGGCATGTTAAAGTTAACCCCCCTAAGGACCGGGGCTGTACATAACCTGTCTTTCAGCGTTATGAACACTTCCTCCGCCTCCGGTGTCCACTTGAGGTTATTCGGGGCATTCTTCCTGAGCATGTCTGTTAGCAGGGCACTTTCCTCCGCAAATCTGGGAATAAATCGGCGGTAGTATCCCACCAGGCCCAGGAATCCCCGCATTTGTCTTTTGTTCAGTGGGCGTGGAAAGTTCTTCACGCTTTCCACCTTACTAGCTAAGGGCTCTACCACCCCTCCTCCCACCATGTGGCCTAAGTATTTCACTTTTGTGCCGGCGAAGAGACACTTCCCGGGGTTCACCGTGAGACCCGCTTTCCTTAGCGTATTCAAGACTGCCTCTGCCCTGGGCAAATGCTGGGCCCATGTGGTGCTATGGATGACAATGTCGTCCATATATGCCCAGGCGTATTCGTGGTGGGGCCGTAAGATGTGATCCACCAGCCTTTGACAGGTGGCCGCTGCCCCGTGAAGCCCAAAAGGCATACGCTGGAATTGAAACAACCCTAGCGGGGTAGAAAAGGCTGTCTTAGGTTTGGAGGCCTGGGTGAGTGGTATTTGCCAATAACCTTTCGTTAGGTCTAATGTGGTCAAATACTTCGCCTGGCCCAGTTTGTCTAATAGGTCCTCAATTCAAGGCATGGGATACGCATCAAAGTCAGAGATATTATTTATTTGTCTAAAATCAATACAGAAGCGCAGACTTCCATCTGGTTTGCGCACTAACATGATAGGGCTGGACCAGGGGCTTCTGGATTCTTCGATGATGCCCATTCGGAGCATGTCCCTTACCTGCTCTATCATTTCCTTTTTCCGTGCCTCTGGTAGCCTATAGGGGCGTTGCCTAATTATTTTTCCCGGTTCCGTAATAATTTCATGGGCAACGATTCTGGTTTCCCCTGGCAATGTCGTCAGGACATCGGAGAACCTATCTAACAGCTCCATTAACTCCTTCATCGGCTTTTGTTGTTCCATGATGGCAGCCATGGCTTGATCCTGGACTCTGCGGGTCATTTCCAGCTGTTTGTCCCACTGGAGAGACATCCATCTTAACATCTCTTGGGGATCCATTTCAGCTGCTCAGGTACCTGGAAAAGACACAAGAAAAAGACCCAAGTACGGTCCACACAAAAAAAATTTCCTCTTTTTTTTTTTTTTTTCACTTGTGCACTGCTGCTGTGCACTACTGCTGTGCACTACCTTTCTCTGTTTATCCCTCTACACTTATGCCTAGCCCCTTTTACCTGGGCTCAGTGTAGAGTCAAGCACTGAGAAAGTAGTTTCTTTGTCTGACCGGTAGTCAGTCGAGCACCGGCTCCTTCTGGGTATCAGCTGCTCCTTGCTGCTGGACTCTTGTCCTTCCAGGTGTCCTTTAAATCCGAGTAAAATCCAAACTACTACGCCATTGTGATCCCTCCCCTTTCCAGTACCCGTAGGTAGGGGTTAAGGAGTTTAAGTTCCTTCTTTAAACCAATGTTCTGCTACTTCCTGGAGCAGGGCTCGTAGGGAAATGTAGTTTTACCATCAGTTCAAATGAAGAGTAGTGTGACTCAGAATGTTTGCAAGCAAAAAGGGATTTATTTCCCCTCCCGGGGTTGAACTTCACAAGGATAAAAAGGTAACACAAAATATCTGCTTTTCTGGCAGCAAAAAGGACAAAAATAAGAATAGCTTTCTTCAGCATGAAATAAACATTTTTCTTTCCAGCAGGTTGAAATTCAGCACATGGTTTCATACAGCTCTGTTTCCCTCACAGCCAGCTTGTACTTTCTTCACCATATCTTTCTAACATAAAGATATTCTCTGTCCAGCCCAAGTAATCATACAGTTCATTTCCTTCCTATGAACGTTTAACCAGGCTGGCTCCGTTCCTACACGTTCCCCCACTGAAGCAGAGATTGTTTGCCTGGCTCTCTCTGGGGCCGCGCCCTTTTCTCCCACCTTGGGTTTAATGCAGAGCTCTTGGGTTTGACGTAGCTCTAAACATTCATTTTCTCCCTGGTACTCTCCACCGTAGCCCCAACCTTCTGGGTCAATAAACCCCCAATATTTCTGGCAACTCCAGCCCTTAGGCTTACCGGCGGACCTGGCTGTGGAAGTTTTTCTCTGGGGTTTAAAAATACCGGTTGGTTCCGTGCTGAACCTGTGTGAGGCAGTTTCCAAATGCCTTCCTGGCTGCTTATAATCCCGTGTATGCTTCAGCTGGTCTGGTCTGCTCCTTCGATAGCTCCCAGCTGGAGCCTCTGACCTCCCTTCAGCTGAAAACTCCTTCCAACTTCTGACCGGAAGTCTGCTTTTCTCTCTCTCCTCTCCTTCTCTGCCTGCTGGGGCCTCCTTATGAGACAGCCTTCCTGGGTAGGGCCCGACTCCACCCCCTAGCAGGTGTTCAAACTTTCCCCGTGACTCTTTGCTAAACTGATAGCAGGGGCGTGTTTCCTTCTCTCGTGTCTTGTTTCCCTGACAACTGGTAGCCATGTGCCTTTGTTTATCTTGCAGCCCTGCACTTTCTACCTGGTTTTCAAGCATTTCTACCGGGCCAGAAGGACTTGCTATATCACAGGTTTCAATGGCATTGTCATAGCTACATTTTGGTGCTCTAGGTGACTGCCCCATTTGCCTATTGGGTCATAATGGCCCTGGATATGATTTGGCCATGACTTGGGTGGGCCAAACATCTATATGTGTAGTCCCCACCTTATAATGGGAATACAAGTAAATAGAAAAAAATTACCATGGCAGGTTTTTCACCTACTTAAGGCACACACAGGTGCCAGCTACCAGTTTAGATCTGGGGTCTAAACAAAGGGGCATATGCAAACCAAAGTCACACCCCCAATTTCCACCCAGCATACATTTCAACCTCCTCCTCCTGAACCCCTAAAACACACATTTAAACCCCACAATCCCTGACCCTATCGACTAACCAATAAGATCAATGACTTCTCCACCACTCCAGTAAGGTCTATAACCCCTGGACCCCTTTGGCCCTTATGAGGGGTCTCTCTGCTTTCTACTGTGGGGCAGGAATGGTCTGCAGATGCCCCTGCCTTGTCAGTGCTTGGGATCAAAATGGCGTCTCATGGTATTGCTGCTAGGGATCAAGCTGCCAAATAAGGACATTATTTATAACTGACTGTGGAAATTATCGCACGATCGCTCTGGTCCCAGAAGCCATGAGTATGAGGATGGGGAGTCCTGGATCTTGCTGGGAGAAGGAATCATGGATCTTGCCAGGGAGTACAAGGGGGTAGGACGGGTTCATGGAACTTGTTGGGGGGGGGGGAGTGTGGAAGTCATGGATATTCTCGGGGAAGTCAAGTATATGAGAAGTATTGGGTCTTGTTGGGATGGTTCTAAGAGGGTATGAGGAAATATGGATTTTGTTTGGGGTGATCCATTGGTTGGGAAAGCTAACAAATTCAGTCACTAGCCACTTTACCAGAAAGTGGGCCTTCCTTGGGATCCATGATCTGTGCTGCTGCAATCAGGAAGTTGCGATTTTCCTGGCTACTGCAACACATAATTTGTGACTTCTGGATACTTTTTGTTAAAATAAAAATGTTGCTACTTTAGTTTCCCCGTTCATGACCTATATAAAATGGGTTTTCACAGTTATCTCAATTTTGGAACTAGAATAAATTTTAGAAGAGCTTAAACCAAGTAAGTCTATTGGACAAGGGATTCCAAATAAGATTTATAAATGGGTTAGTGATACAGTGAATGAAATAATTTTGAATATAATTAATTACAGTTTTTTCAAAATAAGGCTCTTCCTTCATCTGTATGACAAGCTACTATCTCAGTATTCTTAAAACTAGGCAAAGATCTAGTGTTTGTCATCTCACATTGATCTCTTTCCTTACTCTGTTCAGATGCAAAGATCCTCATTTTTTTTCTAATTAGGTTAAGAAACCTGTAGCTGAACTGGTCTACAAAGACCAGACCAAATTTATTCCCTGATGGTTTACCTCCCATATCAGGAAAGGTTTTGATATATTATTCTTAGAACAGTACAATGGTTCTGAGCTAAAATGGTTGACATTGAAATATGATGGAGTGGTAGTGCGTGTTTAGAATGTTGCATGCCTTCTACTTTGGGGAAAATTTTATTTAATGGTGTAAATTCACATATGATCGTAAGATCTGCCTACACTATCTTTTTCAAAATTATGTCTTGGCATCTATCATGGCTGCCTCTTTTCTTGTCTGTTGTTTGCCTGCAATAAAACATGTAAAAGTTAGATTGTTTTCCTCTAAAGATGGTCTTCAACCTGAGAATGTTTTGAGTTTGGTGCTGCCATATACAGGGATGATCTTTTGATTTATATCAAGCATTGCAAATGTGCAATGATTACAATTTTGGAGTTAATGAATGAAATTGTCGGTATTTCAAAAAGTAGGAATTGGGAAATTAACACAGACTTGACACCAATTCCAATACCTGGATCTCCTTTAAACTATCTATGTTTTTCAGATTTCCATGACATTGAGGAATAAATTTACACTCCATTATGCCCTTGTGAAAAAACAAATATGGGCTTTACTAGACAACTGACATAGGCTGTTGCTATGTTGATGGGAAGATCAATCTAATTAAAATGAATGTGTTTTCCAAATTCTTGTATGTGTTTAACAAAATGATATTGCATCTTTCTAAATTTGTTTTCAGTGTTTACACACTTTGCGACAATTTCCATATGGCCCGCATAATGATAGTAGTAATAATAATAATAGGGTCTATGGGTACTTTATACCTGTGGACTATACAGGGAGCAACTCTACAAATAAAATACCTGCATAACAGAATGATGATCATACTTTTGTCCACATAAAGGGAAGCATTGATGGCATTCCCATTGAGTTATTATAGCAATCGGATGCAACCATACTTACAAGGCTCTGCCAGGAAATTTGGAAGACAAATTCATGGCCAACTGACTGGAAAAGATCTGTGTTTATACCAATACTAAAGAAAGGTGACCGAACTGACTGTGAAAATTATCGCACAATCGCTCTGATCCCACATGCCAGCAAGATTCTACTCAAGATCATTCAGCAGAGACTACAGCCATACCTGGAACGAGAACTGCCTAAAGTGCAAGCAGAGTTCAGGAAAGGGGGAGGAATGAGAGACATCATTGTGGATGTGAAATGGATCCTTGAAAAGAGAAAAGAATACCAAAAGGATATTCATATGTGTTTTATTAACTACAGCAAGGCTTTTGACTGTGTAAACCATGAGAAACTCTAGGCTACATTAAGAAGCATGGGTATACCAGAACACTTGATTGTTCTCTTGCACAACTTTTACACTGATCAAGAAGCAATAGAATGGTTTAAAATCAGCAAAGGTGTACGACAAGGCTGCATGCTTTCCCCCTACCTCTTTAATTTATATGCAGAACAAATCATCAGAGAAGCAGGACTATATGAAGACAACAGAGGTGTGAAGACTGGTGGAAGACTCATCAACAGCTTTACTATGCTGATGATACCACATTACTGGCTGAAAGTGAAGACGATTTGAAACATTTGCTTCTCAAGTTCAATGAATATAATCTTAAAATGGGTCTGCACCTTAATGTTAAGAAGAGAAAGATTCTGACAACTGGTAAAATGAATAAGCTCATCGTTGATGGAAAAGAAATAGTTGACAACTTTAACCTACTTGGATCAGCTATCAATAAAGAAGCAACAAGCAGTCAAGAAATCCGATGGCACATTGCTATTGGCAGAATGGCTATGAAGGATCTAGATAAGATTCTTAAGAACAGAGATGTCTCTCTCCTTACAAAGATTCAACTTGTTCAAGCCATGGCATTTTCAATAACATCATATAGATGTGAAAGTTGGATAATGAAAAATATAGGAAGAAAATTGATGCCTTTGAATTATGGTGCTGGCAACGAATACTGTGTATACCTTGCATTGCCCGAAGAACAAACCAGTCAGTACTAGAGGAGATAAAACCTAAGCTTTCTTTAGAAGCTCAGATGACAAGACTTCAACTTTCATAATTTGGGCACATTATGTGAAGAGAGAGATCATTAGAGAAAGACGTCATGCTTGGCAATGTAGAAGGTCAACGGAAAAGAGGAAGGCCAGCAATGAGATAGATCGATACAGTAACAGCAGCTATGGGTGCCAGTCTGTCTACAATGAACTGCCCGACTGAAGATCGAACACAATTTATGATATCTATGCAGAGGGTCGTTATGAGTTGACACCGACTTGATGGCACTTAACAACAACAACAGAGGGAGGGCAATCTTCTGACAGCTCGTTTATGCTGGTAGAATGCTTTTTAGTAGTTTTCCTGTGATTGGATCAGCCCCTCCCCTCATGTTGGGTGCTATAGTATCTTAATTTTCTTTAGTGTTATTAAGTTGGGGAAAGTACTCAAGAACAACATCAAATATTTTTGTCACAGCTGAAGGCCCACTTTACATTGTATTTTGAGATTGCAATTGAGATGTCAAAGTTGAGATACGCTGAATTCTGGAAATATTTTATAAAAGGCTCTGGCAAAAGTGAAGATGTGTAAGGACATGCAGGAATATGCATAGATTTGCCATCACGTACAGGCTATGGCACTCACTTGGTTTGTGACTTGTCATGCTGCAAGGGCTTGCATGAATCAGTGATGCTGAGAGATATGCAAGGTCTCCCAGGGTGGACAGGTCTCAGCTGAGGTGGCAGCCTAAGAAAAATCACATTTCTGGGCAGCAGTATTATAGGATGGTGTTGGTGGTGGAGGATCACATTTCTATGACAATGACAACATTGGCATTATCTGTGTGGAAGAAAGGCCTGGCAATCTACTTCTGTATCTTGCCACAAGAACCTAATGGATAGTCAAAACAAAACTCCCCAAATCATGTAGGCATTCAATGGGCTACTGCAGACGAGCTAAAGACATCACAGAGTAGAACCATCATTTATGATGGGGTTGGAACAAAGCTCTCGGGATGTCTGACTGCTGATATAGCTGTGCATGAAATGAGAGTCAGAAGCTGCAATGATGTCTTATATACTAGGACATGGAATGAATGAAGCATTAACCAAAAGAAGTTAGAGGTGGTCAAGAACAAAATTGAATGCGTACAATTCTACCTATTGGGTGTCAATGCACTGAAATGGACTGGCATCATGCACTTTGAATCTGATTATCACATGGTACATTATGCTGGAAATGAAAGACAAAGAAGAAATTGTGTTGCATTTATAATTAAGAAAAAACTTGTAAGAACTGTAATGAAATATAATGAAGTAAATGAAAGCTTAATTTCCATTTGTATATGAAGAATATTCATCAATAAAACTATTATTCAGGTTAAGCACTAACAGCAGTTGCAGAAGAAGATGCAGTGATCAGTTCTACGAACAAATACAGGCTGAAATCGGCAGAAGATGAAAGTAAGATATATTGATAATCATGGGTGACTGGAACTCAAAGGTTGGGAACAAAGAAGACAGTCATTGTTAAATATGGGTTTGAAAACAGAAATGGAGAAAGACTGATGGAATTCTGAAAGACCAACAATCATCTCAAAAACTTTCTTCTAGCAACATAAGTGGTGACTGTACACATGGACTTTGTTCAGTAGATTGTACAAAAATCAAATTGATTATATTTGTGGAAGCAAAGATGGAAAAGCTCAATAACAACAACAAAGGCAAAACGTGGAGCCGACTGGCTAGCCAGGGCTGGTTTTAGAGGATCAGGAAGATGGGGAGGGAGGGGAATTCATCAACTAGCCATGGTGTGGGCTATGATCCCTCCTGGGCAGCTCCCAATAGGGATCAGGACAAAATGATATGCTTGAGAGGGCCTGATCAATGCATTAGAGAGGGGCATGGTAGCGATCAGGGGAACAGAGCTATTGACAGTGCAAGTAGTGGGGAGACCCATAGTACTTGCATTGGTAGGCACCTTGAGACTTTTCCTGGACACCTGCCGAAGCAGGTGATGCAGGTCTCTGTGGGAAATCTATGACCACTGCGATATGTAGGGGCTACCCTGGGAACACCCCTTGCAGATACATGCCATTTGTTTGATTATCGTGTGTTTTTGACAATTAACGCACTGTGATAGCTGCCAAACCCTACCATGGTTTAGTAGACATGCCCCTTTCTCTCCGGTTGGCCTCCTATGTGTTTTCTTATCACTCCCTTAGATATATCAGGAGTGGCCTAGTGGTTGGGGAAAGGTACTTCAGGCCGGAAGATCAGGGGTTCAAATCCCACTAGAGGACAGCATCCTTGGGCCGGAAGGACTGGGGTTTCTAGTCCCACAGTCTCCTTGTGGTCTTGGGCAAGCCACTTAACCCTCCATAGCCCATGTTCCCTGTAAAATAGTTATCTCCAAGTTATAATGCCCTGTTCAATGTAAACTGCACTGATGCAGAATAGCATGGTATATAAGAGACTATAAATAAATAAATATCCTGGTTCCCAGTTGTTGTTGGTGCCTTGACCAGACCATAAGCTGGGACTGTCTCTGTACAGCACTGCATATGCTGTGTAGCACTATAAAAATGATTAACAATAGTAGTAATATTTAAAGGGAAAATGCCAGCCTGGAATTGGAATGCTAAAAGATGCTCAAGGGTCCATTTGAATGATGCTGAGAAGATGAAGAAAAGGTGGAAAGAATCCACCAAATCATTATACTATAAAGATCAGGTGGACAACAGCCATTTCAACCTGTATCATACAATCAGACTCCATTGATAATGAAAGAAGTAGAATCAGCATTAAAAGCATTATTAAAGATTAAAGCCTAAGACAGTGGTGGCACCCTACTGAAGCTTTACAGCAATGAAATACAGCTGTTTCATTACTTACAAGGCTCTGCCAGGAAATTTGGAAGACATCATGGCTGATTGACTGGAAAAGATCTGTGTTCATACCAATACTTAAGAAAGGCGATCCAAATGATTGTGGAATTATTGCAAAATTGCTGTTTCCACATGCAAACAAGATTCTCCTCCAGATCACTCAGTGGAGTTTACAACCATATCTGGAATGAGAACTACCTAAAATGCAAGCGGGATTCAGAAAAGGGCAAGGAAAAAAGAGATGCATTTTTGAAATGGCAAAAGAATACCAAAAGAATATCTACTTGTGTCTCATTGACTCCAGCAAGAATTTTGCTTGAATAAATCATGCAAAACTCTCGCCACATTAAGAAGAATGCATATATCAGAACACCCAATAGTTCTCATGCACAACCTTTATATTAATCAATAAACAACAGTTTGAACGGAGCAAGGAGAAAAAGAATGATCTAAAATTGTAAAGGTGTACAACAAGACTGCATGTTTTCCCCATTCCTATTTAATTTATATGCAGAACATATCGTCAGAGAAGCAGGACTGTATGAAGACAACCAAGGTGTGAAGACTGGTGAAAGTCTCATCAACAACCTTTGCTATGCTGATGATACCACATTGCTCTTTGAAAGTGAAGACCATTTGAAACATCTGCTTGTAAAGATAAAGGAACAACTGGCAAAATCAATCATTTTATCCTTGATGGAGAAGAAATAGAAAAAGTAGACAACTTTGACCTGCTTGGATCAATAATCAATAATCAGTTTGCTTTTGGCAGAATGACTATGAAGAACCTAGGCAGGATTCCGAAATGCAGAGATATATTTCTATATACAAAGATTCAACTTTTCCATGTCATGGTATTTTCAATATCATCATATGGATGTGAAAGTTGGACAGTGAAGAAGAAAGACAGGAAGAAAACCAATTCCTTTGAATTATGGTACTGGCAAAGAATACTGTGTATACCATGGACTGCCCAAAGAACAAATCAGTTGGTACTAGAGTAGATCAAGCCTAAGCTTTCTTTAGAAGCTCAAATGACAAGACTTCGGTTTTTATACTTTGGACACATCATGTGAAGAGAAAGACCATTAGAGAAAGACATTCATGCTTGGCAAGGTTGAAAGGAAGTGCAAAATAGCAAGGCCAGCAATGTGATGAATTGATACAATAACAACAACTATGGATGCCACTCTATCAACAATTAGCTGCCTGATTGAAGACCAAACACAATTTTTAGGACAACATTCAAAAGGGTTGACATCAACTCGACAGCACTTAACATCAACAACAACAACACATGTATTTAGCAGATATAAGAGGAACCGATTAAGGAAAAAGGCATCTTCCTGAAATACTGGTAGAGATCCCAGGGTCAAACGAGCTAGTAGTCGGCCCTTGCAAATGCCTTGGAGCAGGTGCCAATGCCAACACCCACATTTTTAGGATATACGTTGTAATACTTCATCCTTCAAATCATAGGCTATTAACCGTCACTACTCACGCAAGTAGGGCAATAATTCCATGCTATAAATCCAAATAGATATCCAGTGTTCAAAAGAGCTCCTAAAATTCTGATCCTCATAGTAAACACTTATAAACACTGATTGAGCTTCTTCAGTTTGTTAGCTCTTCTGAAAATAATATTCTTCTTGGTACTGCCATCTTCTCTTCTTTAGGCACAGTTAATAGTGTATAATCAGTAAAGTCTTTACAACAAAAATGTGATATTCAATATTTGTTATTTCCATATTAATAGTACTCTGTAAGTTTTGGCCACCTCCCTTGGTAGCAAAGATAGAACAGTATGCTACCATCTACCTACACAGGCCTAAACATAGCTTAATGTAAATAAACTCCTTTAAAAACTCATGCTCTGCTGGCTTCTTCAAGCTTAAAGCGTTCAAGGTATTCTCCCACTTTCAAGACCTCCTCCTCATTCATTCCTACTACTACTAATAATCATTTGTATAGTGCTACAAGGCGTATGCAATGCTTTACAGAGACATGTAAGAGACAGTTCCTGCTCATCAGATCTTACAATCTAGTCAAGACAGGCAATACAAGAACTGGGGACTAGGTTCTGTCTAGGGGAATGGTAAGGAAACTTAGTTGGAGAGCAGGAGATTAAGTGGATCAGGATTGAAAAGCAGCCTGGAAGAGGTGAGATTTTAGGCTGGATTTGAATAGGGTCAGAGGTGGAGCCTGACATACTGACTCAGGTAGTTTGTTCAGGCATAAAGAGCAGTAAGGTGGAAAGACTGAATTCTGGAGTTGGCAGTCGAAATGAAGGACACAGATAAAAGCGATCTGTCAGAATAGTGACATCCCCGAGGAAGGGTGTAGAGAGGAAAGGTAGTGAAGATTCATAGGGCCCAATTCTGAAGGGGGAATGTCCCTTCTGCCCAGACATCCAGAATCTAGACAGGCCAGTCTAGTCCCCAATTCTGAGCCCACGGGATCAGAATTGGGTCTAAACGGCCGGCCCGTGCCTGGACAGGCAGGCCATCCCCTGATTCGGTGCTGCCTGACATCCCATCATTTCCCCGCACAGGAATGTCCTGACTCCTGCTCTGAGCTGCGGTGCCATGGTGTTCTGTTCTCATGGCACTGTGGCTCCATTAAGGAGCTGTGATCCCCGGCCATCACCACAAAGTTCATTCCTCGCAGCCCGATCTCCGATGCGGCCTTCCAGAAGCAGGGTCGGACTGCAGGGAAGCTCCTGCACCCCCTCACCCCACTGATCTGGCCCTGCGCTGCTGTCCCTCGACATCCAGGGGAACTTATTCCATCTCCAAGGTGGAATGAGTCCCCCAAGGTTGCAACCCTGCCCACCACCCACCCTCCCTCCTCCCTCAGCCTGCCCCCTCCCGCCCCCATCCAGAGCTCCTTGTACATCTTCTATGTATGTGCGGGGAGCTTTGGACAGGAGATATGGTCCCAGCATTTAACGGGGATGGACGTCCGACCCAGACATCCATCCCCGCTGAACGTGGCTTGGAATGATCCCTATAGTATATAAATACCATTCAATATCATTCAGCCCATGAGGGTCAGTGTTTTTTTTAAATGCTGGCCATGATGGGCCAAAAAATCTGGATATTCAGCAGCATTACCTGGGTAGTAGCTATTGCAGAATATCTGGATTGTGCGACCACTATCCAGATAATCGCTGCCATTATCCAGACAGCAATGATTTTCAGCTGCTATCCATATAGCACATACACAGTTTTTTTGGCTGATCAATTGTTGCTATCCAGATTAATCATGTCTCTGCCCTATCTCCACGTGCAGACCACTCTTGCACTATCTGGATAGTGCTGAGGTGATCTGTAATGAGATTCCATGGCACTCTTTGGATGGTTCTGCGGAAGGTCTGTTACAGCAGCATTTATCTGAGTAACAGGTACTGCTACCCAGCTAAATGCTTTTGAATATCTGCCCCCAAGTCTAGAAGACAGCCCTATAAACCTGCTCTGAAAACAACATTCATGCTGGCTGCTTTATTCAGCTGGCAGCCATAATCAGAGCTGGTGCAGTCAGTGTCTTTTAACAGAAACTGATTCTCTACTTGAAGCTCACACAGACATCTGTGAACTCCTTGTCCACTCCTTGAAAACCGTATTCCACAAGAATTGTTTCCTCAGGTGCCTCCAGTTCCATAGACACAATGCTTGGATCCAGGGGCAACAGAACACCTTTTTGTTGGAGGGCACAAACTCTGTCCCAACTTTGTCTTCTGGCTCTGACCCCAATTTACACAAGGTCATTCTTACATACATGTTTTATGTAAATCATATATAATTATTCATTCACATGGGGCATTTCTTAATCAAACAATAAATCTACAACAAAGGATAAAGAGCAGAAATAGAATGTTTGACTTTACAACTCAACATACAAGAATATTCTAGTCAAATTCTGGCGTCACATCAGTGATAGCACTGCAAACTCCCTCCATTGCCAGACACTGTAAGAAGTAACAAAAACCTTGCAAATGGATACTGAGAAGCTTACCATACCATATTAAAGGAATGTCCAAAAACTCAAACCTATGAAGAGCTAGCACTACAACTATTCTAGAAAACCAGGACACCTCCATTTGAAAAGAGAACAAGCCATACTGCTACAGATTCCTATACAAAGCATACATGTTAAAAGCATCACTCACCATGGTTATACAAGGAAAACACAGACCATCACACTGTTAAATTTAAAGAACTATATATTGGAAAGAATATGCAAAGAGAAACAGAATTACATGTCCTCCTGTACAGAACAAAACAAGAAATCTGTATTTTCAAAACTGACATATTTAATTCTCTAAAAACTGAAAATTACTTTTTTTTGTACCTTTATCTGACCATTTTATTTTTCTGATTGGTTTGGTTCTGGTTTCTCTTTGCAACTTCCTTTTGTTGATTTTCTTCTAAGTTCTTTTGCGGGATCTCATTTTGGATCGGATCTATCCTGTATATCCTCAGACATAAGCTGAGTTTCAGATGAAAAAAATGTGACTTTTGAGAGAAATGGGCCCAGAAAGGAGGTGAGGGTGGAGGAGGGGGTGTGGAGTGAGGACGAGGAAGCAGTAGGGCTTGAGCTTGCTCTGCCTCAGGCACATCAGGAAGAAAGACATGCAACTGAGAGTAACTCAGAATCTGTAGTGGGCGACGATATGGAAACAGCTTTTTGTAGAAGTAGCCCCATGAGGTGATTTCCCCTGGGGACCATGAGATAGAGGGATTATGTTTTTCCAGCCAGGGAAATCCTAAAATCACTAGGCAAGTGGGAGATTCACTATGTAACATGGTGATGAGTTCAGAGCGGTGGTCCTCCATCTTCATGTTAAGGAGAGCCATTTGGTCATAAACAACCTCTTTTCCCAGAAGGTAGGCAATAAAATGTTGAGGCTTTGTACAAAGGATGAATCTATGAAATTTCCCAGTGCTTCTGAATCAATAAAAACCTTCACTGTATTCCAAGAGAGAGCATTTTTCTTAAGCTGGCATTTCTTGAGCTGCACATCCATTTTGACAGCAAGGTATGTCCTTGCAGGTTCGTTCATCCTTGAGGCTCTCAGATAAGCCCATATGAAAGGCTACAGAGAAAGTCTTTGGCAGCTAGTGTGTAGAACTGGACAGCATATTCAACAATGACTGGGACCCCTGCTGAAGGCAATATAGCTACTGTATGTGTAGGTTTCAGCAGCATGCCAAGGGCATGGAGATGGCTCTAGATGAGGATAGGACAAATGGGATCTTGGTTATCCCAAAGTATGGTGGACAAAGTGTGGGCCTCTCTTGAGAAAAGAGAAATGATGCAGGCAAAAGACAATGACTAGAGTAGAAACAGAATGGCACATTGTGTCAAAAAATCCTCAGCAATTAAGAGGGTCCATGGTGTAGCATTTAGGAGACAAAACTAGAGTTCCTTAAAGGATGCCCCTATGGGAAGTAGCAAAAACATAAAAAAACATAGGTGGAAAGAGAATAGATCCAGATGGGAATATAGAGTTACTCAATATAACTAGCGTAACCCGCATGACTTTTATTATGGCAGATGTTTGGTCTGTGAAGTCATTCAATTGATTCCTCTGCAGCTTATGTTCCCCTTGTAAGGCTTCTTGTTTAGAAATTGTTGATCAGTAGTTCTGCCCATTCTGCAGGATCCATGGATAGCTCAGTGAGGCAAGAAGTGGGCTGAGTCCCAAGCCGCAGTCTGGCAATGAAGTTAAGAACAAAACAGGATCCGTAACAAGCTGGAGTCAAGCATGTGAACAGGTAGCATAACAAGGGAAAGACCAAGAGTCAAACTCCAAGAATGAGCACAAGCTGTACCTAAATGTGGGTTTAAGTCACAGAGCTGCTGAGTGCGGCTCCTACCTGATTGTATATGCAGTGATGCAGAGGCATAGCAGATACTGCTTTAAAAGGACTGATGGAGAAGACTATGGAACCTTGCTCCATGGAACCCAAGCAAAATGTCTGTCGTTCATTGGGTAGAGGAGGCATGCTCCATCCTAATAAGAAGCAGGATTTGAGTCTCAGGGCATGATAGTAAGGCCTAGAGGAACATGAGTGAGAAAAAGTGTAGCAAAAGAAAGCATCCGACAGTTGAAGGAAGGTAATTCTATAGGCAGGGTTGACTCTAAGATCTATGCTGAGGAATGAGCAAAATGTCATGCAGATGGTTCTGGGTTTGATGACTAGCTCAAATGTTCTGCTCCCTTGAGAAGGAGGGAGCCAGCATCATTGTACAAGAATGACAAATAGTGGATGGAGTTTAGGGCTCAGGAACTGGGAAGGAGTCATAGGACATGGTCTCTGACCAATGACTGTCACTGCAATAATATGAACTAAAGTAAGTTTGGCAAACAAATAAATTGATAAAATAGTAGAAACAAATCCCTAGGTAGTTGTGAATGAAGGATGATGTTTCCAGACCCCAGAGGGGCAGGAAGAAACTGCCAGGTCAAAAAGATTAATTTATCCATATAATCTGTGGATTAAGGCTCTTTTCTTCTCTCATTGATTAAATTCTTTTTGAAACTGGTGCATACTCATTAACTTATAATTAGCAAGTATTATGAACCATGTAGGATGGTTTTTACCAGCATTGTTAATGTATAAGTGTGTTTAAAAAATAAAAGGAATACAATTTTAATATTAATGACATTCTCCTACTTAGTGCCTCATAGGAGCCTATCTGATGGAATGGATAAATGCTCTATACTTAAGGTCATGCAGGGTGATATTAAAAAGACTGTTCAGTGATGGAAAAACAGGTGCACTGTAGAAACATTTGGTAAATCTAGCCAATGAAAAAAGACTGCATTGTATTAAAAGCAAACAACACAAAACAGAGGAATTCAATCATTTTTTACTTTTTGCAACTATGAACTGCAGGTTTTGTTGATACTGTAGATATTGTAAGACAAACAATGAGCAGTTATATTAAATCACGGAAAGTCAAGCAATTGAATAATTATAAAGTTATTAGTAAAGCCATTTCACTGCAGGATCCGTTGTAATTTACAGCATCTGTAATCTAGTCAGAAACTTGTACTCTAATTAGTGGGCTCTTCCCAAATAGTCATAGCATCTGCATGATGAATTGTTTTCATAAATAAATGATACTACGCTTGGTAAGTGAACCTTTATTTTTATCTGAGTTACTGAAATCTGATTCATTTAGAAGCAGAGGGATGCAAAGCTGTGAATGAGCTACAGAAGCAAAATGAAAAAAAGCATCTTCATTCAACTCATGTTTTACCTTATTATGTTTATGCAGCATGGGGGTCATTTTAGAAACTTATGTGTATTTTGGACATCTGAAAATGGGCTTAGAGATGCCCTAAGCAGAGAGAGGTCTCCAGAACCATTTTAGAAGCTGGCTCTGGGGACTTTCCCTGCATCTGGATGTACAAATCTGAGCTGGGGGGGGGGGGGGGTAAGTGTGTGGAGGAGGCATAGCCAAGGCTTTTCTGGGAATCTGGAGGCCTGGTTAGGGCATTCCAAGGGACATCCCTGCCTGATCACAGAAATGTCATGGATGTCTGGCATCATGTTTAACCCTAGACCTGCTCCAAGGCACAAACAAGCTTCTGTTTTAGCTGAAAACCATCTAGAGGGCATGGAGAAGAATGTACTCTCTCACTCCCAGTACTCAACACAATGTCAAAGACAGCAGTAGTGGGATTTGAACCCTGGTAATTTTCTCCTAGCCAGCTACTCTAATCATTAGGCTATCCTGCATATCCAGGGTCTGTGATACTGTTCTGGGTATATCTAGGTAGCTGCCCCTACAGGCGCCATATCGGGCCTGTCTAGGTTTGTGAAATCATGTCTGCATTTGGATATGCCTGCATTTTTTTCAGATGTTGTGGCTTAGACATCCCAGATTGCACTTGGACAGATCTTCTAAAATTCCCTTCCGCAGAGCCGGATTTACCTATACGCTAACTACGCCGTGGCGTAGGGCCCACAGCTGACAAGGGCTCACAAAAATTGAAAAAATTGAAACCTTCTTAAAATTAAATTAAAAAAAAAAAACGCTGGCTGCCGCCGCGGCAGCATGGACTGTCCCGCGGGGCCCCCTCTGCTGCCGCGGCAGCATGGACTGTCCCGCGGGGCCCCCTCTGCCCGGCTGAATCCGTCCGTCCGTCCCTCCCTCCCTCCCTCCGTGCCGGTTTTGAGAGGCACGACAACTGCACAGGCTGATCCATCCTGATTTTGCCTCACTGCATGCAGGGAATTGTGGTTCTGATGTTCTTAGTCCAAGCCACGTTAACCTCAGAACTACAACTCCCTGCATGCACTGATCGAATCCAGGACTTGCTCAGCCTATGTTGTTGACCTGGGCTGAAGTGGCAACCCTGTTCTTAGAAGCCATTAACACAGCAGGAAACCCCCTTTCGTGTCCTGCCTTTCAAGAGATGTGAAAGGGTAAGTAGGAAGCGATAGTGGAGGTTCTTATTGATACTGCATATGCTGACAGACATCTTGGGTGACCGCTATGGCTAATGCTTGTCCCATCTCCCAGGTGAAGACATGACATCAGGGCAGAGCCAGCAGTCATCACGCTGATGGCATCACGGTTATCTCCCCCTCCAGCAGTGATGTCATTCTTCCGTTTCGGGTCTACAGCCTTTAGTGGTGAAATCACAGCAGGTCGGTGAAATCAGACTTAGATTTCATAAGACTCCGGAGGACCAGTTCCCAAACTGTCAGTGAATAGCGTCCTAAAAAGTGAATCTTCACTTCGATTGGCAGTGGCAGTCAAATCAGGGCCTATGAGCTGGCGCGTGTTTACAGGCTCAACCGCGCCCCTCCCCCCTTCTGCATGGCATGCGGAGGGCTGCGGTCAGTCGTTGCATTCTGACTCACAGGCCCTGAGCTGACTCCAGTTGCCGTTGATGCCACTGCTATTGGGATGGGAGGCTGCTAGTTTTTTTAATCTTGTGAATATTCAAGTGTCAGGAATGGAGTCAAATTGTGTCAGTGTTTGGGAAGTGCTCCTTTGGAAAGTTGAGACATGGAGGTTAGGGAGAGCGCGCTTGGGGGATCTTAGTCTGCATGTAGGCCATCAGCTAGGAGTTGATGCTTTCAACAGAGATGTTATTATGTAAATAGAATAATCTGGTAGATCAGGAGAGCCAGAGTTGCAATGTTGCTCTTATTAAAGATCAGTTTGTCATATATCAAAAGTTGGCAGGCCTGGGCAACCTGTGAAATTTTCTATGAGTGTGTGAGGAAATGTGTCCAGCAAGAGAATACCTCCTGCAGGCCAAGGAAAAGCTGTTTCTCCAGGACCAAGCTAAAAAGGTAGAATTCTGAATGCATTTGCTCTTAAAAAATACGGGGGCATATTCAAAGCAATGAATGCAGTTAGCAGACCTGCTAACCATGTTAATCACTTTGGTTGGGATATTAAGTGGCACTAACATGATTAGTGCTGCTAAATATCCATGGGGGTCGCTGCTGCACACCCCTACTACCACCACTACTACTATTAATCATTTGCATGGCGTTACAAGGTGTACGTAGTGCTGTATATATAGATGTAAGAAACAGTTCTTGCTCATCAGAGCTTACAATCTAATCAAGATGCAAAAAAAATCACCGAAATGGGGCCTAGAGTATGGCAAGATACACATAAGTAATGGACAAGAGAATGAGGGGCATCAGGATCCAAAATAAACCTCAAAGAGGTGGGTCTTCAGCCTGGACTTGAATAGGGCCAGAGAAGGACCTGACACAACTGACTCAGGTAGTCTGTTCCAAGCATATGGAGCAGCAAGGTTGAATGAACAAAGTCTGGAGTTGGCAGTGGCAGAGAAAGGCACAGATGAAAGGGACCTGACAGAGGAGCAGAGTTCCCGAGGAGGGGTGTAGAGTGAGATAAGAGAGGAAAGGTAGTGAGGAGCCACAGAATGAATGCACTTGTAGGTCAGTAGGAGAAGTTTGAACTGAATGTGGAAATGGATAGGGAGCCAGTAAGGTGACTTGAGAAGAGGGGTTAAAGGAGCATAGCGACACTGGTGGAAAATAAGCCGTGCAGCTGAGCTTTGAACAGATTGAAGGGGAGAACGATGATTCAGAGGGTGACTAGTGAGGAGCAGGTTACAATAGTCAAGGCAGGAAGTGACTAGTGAGTAGATGAGGGTCTTGAGATGAATTTTTCCAATGTTATGGAGAAAGAAGTGACAGGGTTTAGCTATCTGTTGGATGTGTGCAGAGAAAGAGAGAGTAGAGTCAACGATGACCCCAAGGTTGCAAGCTGAGGAAACAGGGAGGAGTGTAGTGTTGTCCACAGAAATAGAGAAGGGAGGAAGGAGGGAGGTGGGTTTAGGAGAAATGATAAGGAGTTCAGTTTTGGCCATGTTTAGTTTCAGACGGTGGTGAGACATCCAAGCAACAATGTTGGATAAGCAGGCAGAGATCTGGGCTGGATTCCTGGAAAGATTTCAAGCACAGAAAGGTAGATCTGAGAGTCGTCAGCATAAAGACGGTACTGAAAACCATGGGAGGAAATAAGTGCATCAAGGGACTGAGTGTAGAGAGAGAAAAGTAGAGGTCTCAAGACAGAGCCCTGAGGTACGCCAACCAAAAGAGGGATAGCAGTAGAGGAGGATCCACCAGAACATACACTAAATGTGTGATGGGAGAGATAAGAAGAAAACCAGGACAGAAGAGAGCCCCTAAATCCAAGTGAGGACAGGGTATCGAGTAGAAGGTCATGCTCAACAGTGTCAAAGGCAGCAAAAAGGTCAAGAAGGATGAAAATCAAGTAGAGGCCTTTGGATCTGATGAGGAACAAGTCACTGGAAACTTTCACAAGAGCTGTTTCTGTGGAATGTAGAGAACGAAAGCCAGATTTCATTGGATCCAGAAGGGCTTGAGAAGAAAGACAGTCAAGACAACGGTAGTGAACCGCTCATTGAAGTAGTTTAAAAGCAGAGGGGAGGAGAGAGGTAGGCCGATAGCTAGAAAGACAGGTAGGATCTAGTGAAGGCGTTTTGAGGAGAGGTGTAACCACAGCATGTTTGAAGGTCACAGGAACAGTTGCAGTGGAAAGCGATAGCCGGCCAGCATCGGGGTGTTTGAGGGGCAGAGCGGGGGTGGCACCCTGTGATAACCAGGTAGTGATGATACTAAGCCTCTGCCTGGTTATTGCTGCACGGTAAAAGCCAGGCACAGTAAAGGCTGGCTTAATTTTCACTGTTAAAGCTAACCAGGCAGAGGCTGAATTTCACCGCTGCCCAGTCAGCTTTGTCGCTATCCAACCATCTCGGATAATCAGTGGCAGTGCTGGATATGGCTCTGGCACTCAATATCCGGGTCTAAGTTTCAGCAGCAATTATTATCTGCTTTAGATCGACTAACTGCAGCTGCTGAATCAGATCTTATCTGTTTATTAAACTGTTTATTGTAAAGTGGGCTACTGGTGCTGACAATCTGTAGCTATAATAAAAGAATACCAACGATTTTGAAAGTTGTTCCATTTTTCTTTTTGTACAGACTGTAATTTAAAATTTTAAGAAAAATTATCCATTCTGCTAGTACTAATCATTTATATAGTGCTACAAGGCGTACACAGCGCTGCACATATACACATAAAAGACGGTCCCTGCTCAATAACGCTTACAATCTATTCAAGACAGACAAACACAACAAACAGAGGACTAGGGCACAGCTAAGGGGAAATGCATATAATACATATGGGGTGGTAAATAGGAGAATAAGTGAGTCAGGATACAAAAGCCTCAAAGAGGTGGGATTTTAACCTGAATTTGAAGAGGATCAGAGATGGAGCCTGATGTACTGACTTGGGTAGCTTGCTCTAGGCACATGGAGCAGCAGGGTGGAATGAACAAAATCTGGAGTTGACAGTGGCAGAGAAGGACGCAGATAAAAGGGATTTGCCTGGTAAGCAGAGTTCCCAAGGAGGGGTGCAGGAAGAGATAAGAGAGGAGAGATAATGAGGAGTCGCAGATTGAATACACTTGTAAGTCAGTAGGAGATGTTTGAACTGGAAGCAGAAATGGATAGGAAAACAATAAAGTGACTTGAAAAGAGGCATTATGGGAGCACTGCAACACTTATGGAAGATTAGTCGTGCAGCTGAGCTTTGACTGGATTGAAGAAGAGAGATATTATCCTGGGGAAGGCCATCTTGTAATAGTCTAAATGAGAGGTAACTAGAGATTGGATGAGAGTCTCAGTTGTGTGTTCAGAAAGGAAGAGATGAATTTTGCTGATGTTATAGAGAAGGAAAAAACAGGTTTTAGAAAGAGAAAGAGATAGAAAAGTTTTAGAAAGAGTTTTTGAAAGAGTTTTAGAAAGAGAAAGAGATAGAAGAGTTGAAGATGACCCCAGGGTTGTGAGCAGAGGAAAACAGTGAGGATGGTAGTGCTATCTACAGAAAAAGGGAAAGGAAAAAGGGGGTAGGTGGGTTTCAGGGGAATGATAAGGTGCTCTCTCTTGGCCATGTTCAGTTTTAGATGTCGCCAGGACATCCAGTCAGCAATATCGGACAAACAGGCTAAGAAACAGGTCTGGATTCCCCAAAGGATTTCAGGTGCAGAGAGGTACATCAGAGTCATCAGCATAAAGATGGTACTGAAAACTATGGGAGCAAATTGGGCACCAAGGGAGTGAGTATAGAGAGAGAAGAGGTCCCAAGACAGAGTTCGAAGGTACACCTACAGGAAGTGGGATAGCAGTGGAGGAAGATGCACCAGAAAGATAAGAAGAAAACCAGGACAGAAAAGAATCCCTAAATCCAAGTGAGAACAGGGTATCATGAAGAAAGTGGTGATCAACAGTGTCAAAAGCAGCAGATAATCAAGAAGGATGAGGATCAAGCAAATGACCTTGGATTTAGCCAGGAACAAGTTACAGGCGTCTTTGGAAAAGTTCATTTTTGGTAAAAGGTAGAGGACAAAAGCAAGATTGCAGTGAATCCAGAATGGCTTGATATGAAAGAAAATCAAGACAATGGCAGTAAACCCACCTTTAAATAGTTTGGACATGAAGAGAGTAGGGAGATAGGCCAATACCTGGAAGGGCAGGTAAGGTCTAGTGAAGAGCTTTTTGAGAAGACGTGTGACTACAGCATGTTTGAAGGCTGGAAGAATTGCAAGTCTGCAGTATCATCTACAAGTAAAGAGATCCTGGTTTGTCTACAGGGAGAACTATTCAGGCAACTGGTAACAGAACTCACACATGAAGGGGCCATACTGGACTTGGTGCTTACCAATGGTGAAAGTGTTTTTGATGTTATAGTGGGAGATCATCTCGCATCCAGTGATCACCAGATAGTGTCATTCAGTATTAAGAGTATGGCTGATAAAATCCATTCAAAAGCGAAGGTCTTAGACATTAGGAAAACGAATTTTGTCAAGATAGGCCAATATCTCAAGGAGTCGTTAGCAGGATGGGAATAGCTGGGGGATTAGAAAAACAGTGGGCAAATCTGAAAGGGGATATTTTAAGGGCAACCAACCTTTTTGTTAAAATGGTAAATAAAGGTAAAAGGAAAAGGAGACCGCTATGGTTTTCGAAAGAAGTAGCTGAAAAGGTGAAGAATAAGGGGAAGCCTTCATGAAATACAAAAGATCACAGAGAGAGGAAGACAGGCATCTATATTTGGAAAAACGTAAGAGAAGCTAACAAAGTAGTCAGGAAAGCAAAGATTCAAAAAGAGGAGGAAATAGCCAATGCAATAAAATCGGCGGATAAGACATTTTTCAGATATGTTAGTGAGAAGAAGAGCAAACGTGGTATTGTCAGACTCAAGGGTGAAGGGGAGGAATATGTAGAAGCTGATGAAGATAAAGTGGAATTGTTTAACAAATATTTCTGTTTTCTGTTCACAGATGAAGAACCAGGAGCAGGACTTCAGAAAACACCCACAAACAGGAAAAGAAGCGAGGGGCACCTTGAACGATTTTCAGAAGACTGTGTTTGTGAGTTACTAGCTAAACTTAAAGTAGACCAAGCGATGGGACCAGATGGGATACACCCAAGAATATTGAGGGAATTTGGAGATGTTCTAGCAGCTCCACTGACCAACCTTATCAATGCCTTGTTGGAGTTGGGAGTGGTGCCAGAGGACTGGAGAGAGACACATATGGTCCCTTTACACAACAGTGGAAGTAAGCATGTGGTTGAAAACTACAGGCCGATTAGTGGTGAGTAAATTATTGGAAGTGCTGTTGAAAGAGAAAATAGTGAAGTTTCTGGAGTCCAACGGAAATGGGCTGAGTGAGGGGGGCCTAAGATTGGAAACGGGTCAAGTGGGGGGAGGGGGGTAGGATTGGAAATGGGCTGATGAGGGGGCTAGGACTAGGGTGGGGCTGGAATTAGAAGGAAGCTGATATTGGGGGAGGACAAGCAGGGGATGGGGCTGGGGGAATGAGAATGGAGGGGGAAAAGATATTTTGTGTAGGAGGGTAGAAAAATCTGTGAGTGGCCAGGTATTGGCAGAGTTAAGTGGGGATTGAGGATGGAAGGGTGAAATTTGAGTGGATGATAAAGGAATAAAGAAAGAAATGGAGGAAAGAGCAAAAAGAAGGATTCAGATTTATTGGCGACTGGGGTAACAGATGGAACAACAAGAGACTATACTGTGCTGACATCTCTCTGTCGCAGGGAAAATAATTCTAAGTGAAAAATTCAAGCAATATGTGGATATGCATTTAAACTAGAAAAAGGGGTTGACGGATGTAGAAGGTCAAGCTCTGGACGTCACCCCCTGCAAAAGTAGATTAAAATCAGAAACAACCACACTTTTAAACCACACATCAAAAACAAGTGGGAAGATGTAGGCAGAACAAAATCAATGCTAAATACACACAAGCCAGTTAAATGCTGAAAAGCAATGAGCACAAATGCTCAAACCTTAGCCAACAAAGTTCTGGACCTGGAAGCCCTAATGGTGGAAATGGATTTGGACATTGTGGCCATTACAGAAACATAGCTAAATGCATCACATGATTGGGATATAGCCATAGCTGGCTCTAATCTATTCAAAAGAGACAGAGAAAATGGAAGAGAAGGAGGAGTAGCCTTGTATGTCAAAAGCAATATTAAAGCTACTGAAATGAAGGGGGCATGGGGAAAAAAAGAAGCGCTCTGGATTGTGTTGGAAAGAGGAGATGGCACTGTCATCCATACTGCTGTAGTCTACAGACCTCCGACACAAATTGAAGAGATAGATAACGAATTGGTTATAGATATTGCCAAGATAGCCACAAAGGGGGAAGCGATCATATTGGGTGACTTTAATCTACCTGATGTCGATTGGATTATTCCTTCTGCAAATCTGGAAAGAAGCAAAAAAATCATGGATGCTCTCCAAGATGCGTTACTTAGACAAATGGTGATGGAACCAACCAGGGAAAGCTCAACGCTGGATTTAGTGCTCACCAATGGTGATAGCATGTCAAATGTCTGCTTGAGTGCCCCTGTGAGCAGCAGCAATCATCACATGGTGTGGTTTGAGATAAAAGCCATGGTACAGGCCAATCATAGCAAGCTCAAAGTCCTAAACTTCAAAAACACCGACTTCAATAAAATGGCCAAGTACCTAAAGGAGGAGCTGACAGGGTGGAAGGAGATAAGGGAAGTGGAATTGCAATGGGCTAAACTAAAGGTGGCAATAAAAGGGGCAACAGATAAATATGTAACAAAAGTAAACAAAAACAAGAGGAGAAAACCTATTTGGTTTTCCAAAGAAGTGGCTACTCAAATAAAGGCTAAAAACACAGCTTTAGCAAATTCAAAAGCTCGCAAACAGAGGAACACAGAAATGAATACAGGATCAAATTCAAAGAGACAAAGAGAGAAATAAGGATAGCAAAATCAAACGCAGAGGAAAAGATGGCTAAAGATGTTAAGTGTGGCGACAAAACCTTCTTCAGGTATATTCGGGAAAGGAAGAAGATCAGAGGTGGAATTGCAGGACTCAAAAGTGCTGCGAACGGACTCATGGAAAGTGACATTGAAAAAGCGAAATTGCTAAACGAATACTGTACTTCTGCTCTGTTTTTACTAAAGAAAGTCCTGGAGAAGGACCACCTGTGACTCCCAAATATAAAAATGGGAATGAAGTAGATACCACACCATTCACAGAAGATGATGTGTTAGAACAACTTGCAAAATTGAAAGTGGACAAGGCCATGGGACCGGATAGGATACATCCCAGGATACTGAAAGAGCTCAGAGAGGTTCTTGCAGGGCCGTTAAAGGATGTTTTCAACAGATCCTTGGAAACAGGAGAGGTTCCTCAGGAATGGAGAATGGCTGATGTCATACCTCTATACAAAAGTGGTGATAGGGAAGAACTGTCAAACTACAGGCCTGTGAGCCTTACCTCGGTGGCGGGAAAAGTAATGGAGGCGCTCCTGAAAGAGCAAATAGTGAACTTTCTCAAAACCAACAGGTTGTAAGACCCGAGGCAACATGGTTTTACCGAAGGACGATCTTGCCAAACAAATCTGATTGAGTTCTTTGACTGGGTGACCAGGGAGCTAGATCAGGGGCATGCGATGGATGTCATCTACCTGGATTTCAGCAAAGCCTTTGATACTGTTCCTCATAGGAGGCTTATCAATAAACTCAGTAGCTTGGGTATGGATCCTAAGATGGTAAATTGGATCAGAAATTGGTTGACTGACAGACGACAGAGGGTGATGGTAAATGGAGCTCACTCGGATGAAGGGAAGGTGATTAGCAGGGTGCCCCAGAGGTCGGTCCTGGGCCTGACACTGTTCAATGTATTTGTGAGTGATATTGCTGAAGGATTGATTGGAAAAGTCTGTCTTTTTGCAGATGACACAAAAATTTGCAATAGAGTGGACTCCCCCGAGGGAGTGGTTAACATGAGGAAAGATCTACAAAAGCTGGAAGAATGGTCTAATGCTTGGCAATTAAGATTTAATGCAAAGAAATGCAGAGTCATGCACTTGGGTAGCAGAAATCCAAGGGAAATGTACGCGATAGGGGACGAGAGGTTGGTGTGCACGGATCAGGAGAAAGACCTTGGTGTGATTATTTCTGAAGATCTCATGGGGCAAAACAATGCGACAAGGCGGTGGCAAAAGCCAGGAGGATGTTGGGCTACATACAAAGAGGAATCACCAGCAGAAAGGAAGAGGTACTTATGCCACTGTACAAGTCACTGGTGAGGCCTTACTTGGAATACTGTGTTCAGTTTTGGAGACCGTATCTTGCAAAGGATGTAAAAAGACTGGAAACTGTTCAGAAGAAGGCAACAAAAATGATTTGGAGCCTGCGTCAGAAGCCTTATGAGAAGAGACTTGAAGACCTAAACAATGTACACTTTGGAGGAGAGGAGGGACAGGGGAGATATGATTCAGACCTTTAAATACTTAAAGGGAAATAACGAACAAACAAATCTCTTCCAAAGACGGGGAAGCTGTAAAACTAGAGGGCATAACAGGAAGCTGCAAGGTGGTAAATTGAAAGCAATGTTAGGAAATACTTTTTCACAGAAAGGGTGGTGGATGCTTGGAATGCCCTCCTGATGGAAGTGGTGGGGGCAAATATGGTGACGGAATTCAAAATGGCATGGGACAGACAGAGTGGATCCCTTTACAGCAACAGGATAAAATCAAAATAAACCGAACCATCTAATTTCTCAACAAATAGGGGTGTCCTGCATGGAGTGGTGGGTTCACCCCTAAACAGGGACGTGGGGAGGGGTGGCCTGCACGGAGCGGCAGGTGCACTTACTCTTGCCATCATGTTGGGCAGACTAGATGGACCATGCTGGTCTTTATCTGCCATCATTTACTATGTTACTATGATCAGTATGTTAAAGCAGATGTAGAAGAGAAAATGGAAAAAATCTAGAAGAGAGAAGAAAGGACAAATGGACATCAGACCGTGGAGAATTATCAGAAGACAGAAGAAACCAGAAGAAAGTGACTGGAGCAATTGTAATTGAAAAATGAAATGCCCAAACAACAAAAGGTAGAAAATACTTTTTTATTTTGAATTTATTAACTGGAATATTGCAGCTGTGTATTGCTAACATCTTTGCGTTTTTGTTTAGTACAAGAGGAAATTAATTTATAATTTTATTTCTCCAGTGTTGTTGTACATTCCAAGTTTTGCTTTTGAGGTTCCCAATTTATTGATTGTCTTCCAATTTCTAAATTGCGATCCCTTGTTCTTTGTGTGGTGACGGTCTATGTTTTGCATGTGTAACCAAGCTGAGGTATTCTGTTCATATAGTTTCTATTTGACAGTCCTACTTGTTCTCTTTCCCCTGTAGGAGATGTATTGATATTTGCTGAGATGTACTGGTTTAATATTTGCAGTGTTGCCTTTTGATAGGTAGGGTTTGGTGCTTTGTGAGTTCTGGTAGTGCTGTTATGATACTGTAGGTTTGCTATGGGTTCTAAATGGGCAGTATTTATAGTACTTCCTAATATGCCTGGTGGTTGGCACTGGAGTAATGTAGAAATCTGGTAGTCTTTAGTCGGACACTCATTAATAGGCATGTTAACATTATGCTAATATTTATGCAAATGAGACTCGTTATGCAAATGAGGCCCCACAATGAGTCGCTGCACATGGCCCTTTACACCCCTTGGGCCGCCACTGCCTCCTTGCAGCTTCATTTCATGTCCTCTAGTTCTATAGCTTCCTCGTCTTTGAAAAAGGTTTGTTTGTTCATTAATGCCCTTTAAGTATTTAAGCCTCTATATCCTCTGTCTCTTCTTACCTTTATGCTTTGTTGTTGTACTGTTATGAATGTGCACCTGATTGCTGCTGTATGCTGTTTTTGCAGGTCTTTCTCCACTCAGTATTGCTGTCTCTCCCTCCTGGAAGTGATGCAGCTATGTTCACGTGGCTGCGCCAAGCAAGGTGCATTGGAGCCCTTTAAGAACATCCCTACTGCGGCGTTCCATGCTGAAAGAGCTCACCCAATATATATGTCTGTCTATGGAGAAAATGGAAAATGAAAATGGGCAGGTGAGTGAGTTAAGTGGAGTGAGTGTGGATATAAGAGAAATATGAAAGGGAGAAAGGAGAAGAGAAAAGAGCTGCTGTGGAACAGGTGCAGAAGAGGATGGAAAGAAGGCACTTGGATAACCTACATGCAGCACCATGTCAGTCCTAAACAGCAGTCGAATGGCTGCACTGCATTCCCAAGAAGGCATGGAGCTAATTAACAGGGTGTGGTCAGGGAATATAGCCACAAAAGGTTGTGCTAATTCTAGCTGGTCACAATTATAGCTGAAATCCTAGTCAGTTAGGTTAATTGACTTTAGTAATGTGTGCCATTGAGTCAGTAATACCTCCTAGTAACCCCGCCTTTGGGTTTTATTGGCAAGGTGCAGTTGGAAGTAGATTGTCAGGGCTTTCTTCCCCTCCAGTAAGTCTACAGCATCATCCAAGTCCTGGCTAGGTCTGACCCTACTCAGTTTCTGAAACCAGCGAGATCAGGCTTATTCAGGGCGGCAAAGCCATAGTCAATTTACTTTCTGTAATGTTTACATTATATTTTTTAATATGCTTTTTATTGTGCATCGCCTTGAATCACTTCTAATTTGAGGCAAGAAAGGCAATTTAGAAATGGTTTTAAATAAATAAACTCACTTAAACCATTTGTAAATTGTCTTCCTCACCTCATATTAGGAGTCATTCAAAGCAATGTACAATAAAAAGCATATTACAATAAAAATATAATGTAAACAGAATAAAGTGGTTATTTTACTTGTGTAGATTGGCATTCACATAAATGTCATTTTTGAAAAAAGGGGATATATACCATGATGATGCATACCACGTTTAGTTTTCCAGGAAGCGGAGTAAGGGCGGATCTATATTATCGAAAGAGATTCCCCTACCTTGCAAGGAGAATCCATATCTAAACGTTGATATATATACCTAGCCTCAGGCATAAATAAGTGTCTTTTTAAAGGGGCAGGTTTATATGCCAAGGTCAGGTCGCATCGGATCATCACTCTTGACATCAAGCCCCCCCCCCCCGATTCAACCCTGACATCACTGCCCCTTGGCCCACCCCACTAAGGCATCTGATCCCCCTAATCCCATTTAAGTCAAGCTATCCTCCAACACCCCCAAGCCATCCAACCCTCTCAGCAATATGTTCTCCCCACCTACTCCCTCCACTCCAGCATGAACCCCCTCCAGCTTTAAGTAACGCCCATGAGGCCCCCCTGCAAGTTCTCCCCAATCCTATTCCAGGCCTTACTGGGGTCCCTGATGTCTAGTAGGAGCAGGAGCAAACCCCAAACAGTCCTGCTTTTCATGGTCCCAAATTAGTAAATGCTCATTACCCCTAGTGGTAACACCATGAGATTACCCATAGGGGGCAAGGTGTCATTATGAACCCTGGACCACGATGTGCAGACATACTATTAATCATGAATGGGAATAGCTCCAGTTCCCACTCTACACCAGGGTCCCCAATAAGGGGAAAATTGACCCCACTGTTGCTATGTAGCGCTGCATTTTACAGCATAAAAAACTCTGGTTCAAGTCTCCTGTGTGGAAGTGCCAGTAGGTTTTTGGCATGTTGTGAATGTGATGCGCTTGAACCCAGGAGGTACGGAAGACACCTGCTGTTATAAGGTTTTACTCAAAGGCAAAGGAAATAAGTATTTAAAATGATCCATAAAGAGGAATCACATATACCCTCTGAGGAGAAAAAGGGAAAAGGGAATAAAGGTTTTCCAAGCTGAAGGCGTCAGCTCTATTGTCTCTTGCTACCTGCCGTTAACGAACAAAAGCATTCCTGCACGTTTTAGCATTAATACTTTCCTACTTCAAGCCCTGTGTATAAGCAATTAAAACCAAGCCTTCTCTTCAGATTCCTACAGGGAAAGAAGAGATAGTACAGAAGAGAGCAAAAGAAATTAAATTGGCACTATCCAGTTGCACAGTCATTTTGTTTTAATTTCTGTAACTTTTCATTTGATGATATGTCAAAACGCACTTGGAATTGTAATAAAATCCCCTCTATCATCAGTGAGGCCTAAGAACAAAGCATTCAAGATAGATTTATTTCGATGTTCAAAATATATAGCATCAGCAGAAGAAAAAACACAGACTCCCCACAGAGAGCAGCAGCCTGAAGATCTGCTCAGAGTCCCAAGGTCCAGCCAGCAGCAGAAGTGAAGAGACAACAGCACCAGCTTTCAGGAGTTCCCGGGACCCACTGGCAGGAGAGGCAGAACAGCAGTTTTAAAGAGCCGGTGGGAGTCCCCAAGTCCCCCCAGCAGAGAGGAGCCAAAATCGCATGTTAAAAAGCTGGTGGGACTCCCCGGGTCCCACTGGCATGTGAGAGGAGAGTGGCCCCAGAAGAACTGGCAGAAACTACCAGCTCCTGCTAGCAGAGACTGATTACTCATCAGAGAAGCAAAGGGGCAGGGGACAGAGCTAAAGAGAAAGGATCCAGAGGGGAAGGTTGAAGGGGTGGGACATAAGAGAGGGGGTGGGGTTAGAGATGAAGAATGGAGAAGATAGGAGACGAGTGAGAGGGCGGAGCAAAAGGAAAAGGGTGGGGTTAAGGAGGAGAAAAGGAAGAGCAGGAACAGAAAGAGAGCATAAGGGAAGGGTTGGAGTTAGTGGGAGGGGGAAGGAGAGTGGCCATGTGCAAAGAGAATTAAGAGTTGAGTGGAGGAGGGAAATTGGGAGAGAGCAAGAAGGGAGATCATGAAGAAAGGCATGAAAGTGAGTGGGAGGGGAAGGAGGGGAGAAAGAGTGCCTGGTTGGGTGGCAGCAAATGAGGGAGAGTAGTAAAGGTAGGGATGAAGAATAATGCAAGAGACTGGGAGGAAGAGCGACTGAGTACAGAGGGACAGAAAAAACTACAAGAGAGATTGAAGCCTAAATTTACACCCACACACACATTCACACCATCTGACACCTTCACCTTCCATAACATGCATACACACCACCTGACACATCCATGGCACACGGAAACACACCATACAACACTGAACATCACACACACACACACACACACACGCCCTTACTATAGTAAATACACATATTTAAACAGCTAAACTCTGCCTATGGAAATCTACACATCATACCACTGATATACATACATACCCATACTGCTCACAAACACCATCAGTCACTACTCACACTGTGCTCACTTGTCAAATCACACACCACCTGCTACCTCCTGAGACATATGTTACCATGGCTGTTTCTACCAAATCCCCCACGCAGACATGCCTCTGTTTGCTAAGAACATAAGAAATGCCATACTGGGTCAGACTAAGGTCCATCAAGCTCAGTATCCTATTTCCAACAGTGGCCAATCCAGGTCACAAGTACAGGGCAGGTTCCCAGAAAGGCACACAGGTTCCACAGTACTCATCCTGGGGTAAGCAGTGGATTTCCTGTGTCCCTTTTAATAATAGTTTATGTACCTTTCCTCCAGGAACTTATCCTAACCGTTTTTAAACCCAGCTACACTAACAGCTTTTACTACATCGTCCGGTAACAAATTCCAGAATTTGATTATGTGTTGAGTGAAAATTTCTTTTATTAGTCTTAAATGGGTTACATTGTAGCTTCATTGCATGTCCTCTAGTCTTTCTACTTTTTGATGGCATAAACATCTGATCTACGTTTACCAGTTCCATTCCATTCTTTAATTTATAGACCTCTATCATATCCCCCCTCAGCCGTTTCTTTTCCAAGTTGAAGAGCCCTAACCTTTTAAGCCTTTCCTCATAGGGGTATCATTCCATCCTCTTTACCATTTTTGTTGCTCTTCTCTGTACCTATTCTAATTCTGCTATATCCTTTTTAAGATATGGCAACCAGAATTGCATACAGTATTCAAGGTGCAGTCGCGCCATGGAACAATACAGAAGCATTATAATATCCTTGGTTTTATTCTCCATTCCTTTCTTTATGATTCCTAGCATTCTATTTGCTTTCTTGGCTGCCACTGCACACTGGGTGGAGGGTTTCAACGTATTATCTATGATAGCACCTAAATCTTTTTCCTGAGTGGTGGTTTCTAATGTGGAACCTTGCATCATGTAACCAAATTTTGGGTTGTTCTTTCCTAGGTGCATAACTCTGTCCACATTGAATTTCATTTGCCATTTGGACATCCAATCTTCAAATTTATCACAATCTTCTTGCATTTTAACAACTTGTGCTTTAAATAATTTTGTCATCTGCAAATTTGATCACCTCACTCGTTATTCCCATTTCCAGGTCATTTATGTGAAACCATAATGCAAGCAATGATTACCCCACAAATAGGCTATTGCAATAGTCTACTTCATGGTCTTCCCAAGATAACCCTACACCCTCTAATAATGGCTCAGCATACTGCAGCACGAATCATCCACAATGCACACCGAATTGATCATGTAACGCCAATCTTATATGACTTACCCTGGCTGCCCATGCAAAGCCGTATCAAATTCAAGATATTAATGACCACTTTCAAAATCATCAGAAAAATAGCTCCCCAAACTCTTTCCCAATTAATTAAAGTGGCCCCCATCAATCGACTAAGAAGAGAACAAATGACCAGCACTCTCTTTACCTCATCAACTTTCCATAAGTCTAAACAGTGAACCAGCAGCAGAGCATTTCAGTTTATATCCCCAATGCTCTGGAACTCCCTACCACCCAGTCTCCGAAACATTACAGACTTAGCCTCGTTCCGCTCACCTCTCAAAACCCATCTCTGCACAGAACATTATGGTCAAAATGAAACTACAACTCTCATTGACCCAACATAATTTTCCACCCTCCTTGCCACTAGGCTATCTGACCAATCAAACTGGTCACTAAATCACCCATCCCTTAACCTCATCCTGTACTGATGGATATTATCGATCAACAGAACTGTAAATATGCTCTATATAAGTTAAAACTATCTTGAATCATGTACATTCTTGATTGCCTGTTATTGCACCATTTATTGTTACAATGTTTAATGTATCGGTTGTTTTAATTGTAAACCACTATGATTACCCGATATAGCGGTATATAAAACACACAAATAAAAAAAATAAAATAAATAAATATGTTAAAAAGCAGCGGACCCAGCACAGATCCCTGGGGTAATCCACTATTCACCATTCTCCATTGAGAAAATCATCCATTTAGCCCTACTCTCTGCTTTCTGTCTTTTAACCAGTTCCTGATCCACAATAGTACACTGCCTCTTATCCCATAACGTTTTAATTTTGCCAAGAGTCTCTTATGAGGGACCCAGTCAAAAGCTTTCTGAAAATCTAGATACACTATATCAACTGGCTCATCTTTGTCTACCTATTTATCACACCTTAAGGGGCATGTTTACTAAACTGCACTAACCGGATAGTTCGGGAGTAGCATGCATTTTGAGCATCATACTAAAAAAGTGCATGCCCATGTGCTGAAACCCCCCCACTACTCTGGTAGTGTGAGACAGGGTAGGAATGACAGGACATGGCATTCCCTGCACATCACAGCTAGTGTGGGCATTAGTGCTGGTAGCATGGGGGCAACTAACATTACCCAGTGGATAGTGTTACTTCTACCTGACTAGTGGATAGGGTAGAACTGGTGCACTAGGCCTGTGCTAAGTGCAGAGGGATGGAAGCACAGGTCCTCTATAGTTATCGCAGATCCCCTATACTGGTAACATGGCCCTCATGGGTGTTACTGGTGCGGGGCTTAGTAAACATGCCCCTAAGTGTACACTTTTGAAGTTGTTGTTTTATTTTATTTTGTTTTTATAGAGCTTTGATTGGTGGGAAGGAGCTATCTATCCTATAATATAATAAATGTACCTGCATAATTATGATTAATAGCTGGCTTTTTTTAAAATTAGACTAGAGCAATAAAGAAAACCGAAATATAGCAGAATATTTTTTGTGTCTAATGGATTTTTCATAAGACCAAACCCAGTTTTGCTCACTTGTTTCATCTTATTATTGTGATAGGAGTCATAACTAAGTAAGTATCACTGTAGAAAAAGATCTGCAATAATTCTGCAGTATCGAAAAATTAAGCTTGCTAAGCCTCATGAGATAGTTATTTCATGCAACCTTTTGAGCTGGATTTCCTATATTTTTCCCACAGACAAGCTAGTCATTTTCCTAAGGATCCATGTTTGGACTAGACTCTGAGAAAAGTGCTGTTTCTTGTGCCCCTGGTCCAATTGTAGCCCAGAATGTCACTCCAACCCATGGGAAAGACTGCCAACATTCCTAGCCCATCGCTCTGGGCCAAGATGTCAACCCCAGCCAAATAGAAAAGCTTCCAACACTCCTCTAGTTCACTCTGAACCTAGGATCCTCTTCTGCCTGCCACTTCTGTTGCAAGCACTGAATAAAGGCATTCTTACATGAGCCTACAGGAAGGAGTGTCAGCTACTGTTTTCAGGGAAGGAAGCAATGACATTGAATGACTTTCTTGAGAGAGTCGACAGTGGTGAGGAAGGGGAAATCAAACACCTTTGATTGCTTATCTGAGTCACAAGTCAGCAATGAATTGTTTTAGAAAATATGGGATTGATCAGCGAGTAACCGTCTGATGAAAGATTAGTGGGCAGAGGATGTTTCTCTGAGTAAGGATTTTAGGTTTTTGGCTTTGGAAGTCAATCTGAGGAAAGTGAATCACTCAATGGATAAAAATGCCGTTTGGTAGGAGAGCAGACAACGAGAGATGATCTAGGACATAGTCTACTGAGGGGACTATAGTTGGTGCTGTGCAAGTGGCAAAGTTAACCAAATATCTTTATCTGGCTAATGTTATCCAGTTATAGTCACCCACGCAGAAGTTAACTAGATAAAAATACCCAGTTAACGTTAGAACAACCCCTACCAGCACCCAGACTTGTTTAGTCCCACGGGATTAGAATTGCAACTAGCCCTGTATGTGCAGGCCGCGACCTGATTCTGGCTGGCCTGCACGTACAAGCCTCTATCCAGCTACCTCAGTCAAGGCTCCTGAATGGAGCCATGGCACCATAGCATGCAGCTGCCATGGCATCGTGGCTCCATTCAGGAGCCGAGATCCCTGGTCGCCGATCTAATCTGCAATTCCCCGCAGCCTGATCCCCAGTGCGAGGAATCACTTGCAGCCCCTCTGAGCCCTTTGGCCGCCCAGGCCAGCTGTCCCTCACCATCTGGGGAACTTATTCCACATCAGAGGTGGAATAAGTTCCTTGTTCAGTCTGCCGGCCCTGGACATACAGGGCTGACATCAGAATCGGCTCTGCATTTCCAGGGCTGCAGACTGCCCACTGCCCGCCCTAACTCCGCCCCCTTCTGGCTGCTGTCTAGCCTCTCCGTACAAAAACCTTTTCCGAATGGGGAGGTTATATGGGGATGCAGACGGGGCCGAATAGTGGGGATGGATGTCCAGTGGTTTTAAATGCATTTAAAAATAGACAAACATGTTAGCAGGCCGATGAAAGAAAGTATTAAGAAAATTTTCTAAGAGCTTTGGAATGCTCATGTAGGGTCGTGACCATTGAAATGTGGTTTAGACTTTCTAAATGAGGCTTTCTTAGTAATAGTCTCTTTGTTCTGGATCCCCCTCTTATTTAGTAATTCTTCCATTTTGTTACACTTCACATGAGTCAGCATCCACTGTATAACATTTTTAAAAAAGGTATCTAAAACCATTTGCATATACATTTCTGAGCTAACTCAAGGTGTAATCATCAAGATATTATCTGCATATATTTATTTATTTACTTGAAGATTTGATAAACTGCTCATATACAGGCAGTGTACATTTTGAAGGGGAAACAGAGGCAAGAGACAATAAGTTAATTTACTGAAGGCCAGATAACAAACACCAGTGAAACTGGGTGCAATTATGCATTAGAAAAAATGAAACATCAGCAAGGGAAAGTTAGCAGTTTTCAATGTTTCCATTATTTATTGAGGCCATATGTCTTCAAAGCTTTTTTAAACTTATTTAAAATGGTTTCCTTTATGGTTTCAGGAGGTAAGGCATGCCATGAAAATGGAGCTATGTAGAGAAACATTAATCTCTGAATGACCTTGCACCTTATTATTCTATTAGAGGAAGGTAACGTCAAGAGATGTTCTAGAGAAGATCTCAGTGGTCTGATAGGATTTTACGGGATTAGCATAGTTGAGAGTTGTTTTGGCAAGCCAGCATAATAAATCTGAAAAGTCAGCAATAAAAGCTTGAATTTTATTCTAGGAATTATAGGTAGTCAATCTCCTCTTGGAGCAATGCACACATGAACTTACTGTCTGGTGTCATAAAGAAGTCTAACTGCTATATTTTGTAGGTTGCAGCTTTTCAGCTTTGCCATGGATACACCTAAATTAATGACATTACAGTAATTTAATCGAGACAGGAAAAATGCATCTATGAGTGAACAGAGGGATTTTTTAAAATCTAGAATGGGTTTGATAGCCTTTATCACTCTCAAATGAAAAATAAATTTCTTAGTGACATTAGAGATATCAGGCATAATGGATAGTTGCCTATTCATAGTGACTCCTAATACTGTAATAAAATCCCTAAGTGTCATAATAATAATTGATCTGAAAGTTGAAATCATATGTTTCCTTGAGATCCACATTGCCTCTGATTTGAGGGGATTTATTTTTAATCCTTGTGTATTTAACCAGATTTATATAGATTTTAAACAAGAATGTAAATCTGCAATAACTTTCAAATCCATGGGCAAATGACAAATACAATAATTGTATGTCATCTGCATACATATATAATTGCAAACAAAATATTTGCCAGTGTTGCTAATGGTGCAATAAAGACATCAAACAATACTGGGGCGAAAATGGATCCCTGTGGAATTCCTTGCATTAAGGGGTATGCAGAGGATAGCTGTTGGTTTCAGTATACTCTAGGGAAGTTATTTTGGAATCCCTATTCATTGCTTTGGATGTCTGAAAATGGGCATAGAGATGTCCAAAGCACAGAGACATCTCCAGAGCCATTTTAGAAGCTGGCTCTGTGGATGTCCAAGTCTGAAAGGGGGGGGGGGGGGCATGGTAGAGCCATGGCCAGGAACCTAGATTGCCTAATCTCAAAAATGTCTTGGATGTCTGAAGTTGCATCTAAGTTTAGACCTTCACCAGGTACAAATCAGCATTGGGAAAGTGCTTGTTTTGGCTGAAAAACATCCAGAAGGTGTAGAGAAGATAGAACTTCATCATCCTCAGTACTAAGGTACCACCTTGGAAATCTCACAACCAGGAAAAAGAGTTAGGCATCATTGTGGATAATACGTTGAAACCCTCTGACCAGTTAGCAGTGGTGGCCAAGAAAGCAAATAGTATGCTAGGTATCATAAGGAAAAGAATGGAGAATAAAACAGAGGATATTATAATGGCCGTATCGTTCCATGATGCGACCACACCTTGAATATTGTGTGAGATTCTGGTTGCCATATCTTAAAAATGATATAGCAGAATTAGAAAAGGTACAAAAAGAGCAACAGAAATGACAAAGAGAATGGAAGGATGCTCCTATAAGGAGAGACTTAAAAGGTTGGGCTTTTCAACTTGGAAAAGAGATGGCTGAGGGGAGATATGATTATAGGTTTATAAAGTAATGAATGGAGTGGAACGGATAAATGTAGATCGATTGCTTATGCCATCAAAAAAGTAGAAAGACTAGAGGACACACAATGAAGCTACAATACAACCCATTCAAGACTAATAAGAAAAAATATTTTTTTACTTAACGTGTAATCAAATTCTGGAATTTATTACTAGAGGATGTAATAAAAGCTGGTAGTGTAGATGGGTTTAAAAAGGGCTTGGACAAGTTCCTGGAGGACAGATCCATAAACCATTATTAAAGAGGACCTGGGAAATCTACTGCTTACCCTGGGACAAGCATTGTGCAAACTGGATACCTCTTTGGTACCAGGTACTTGTGGCCTAGATTGGCTATAGGATACTGGGCATGATGGACCTTGGCATGACCCAGTAAAGCATTTCTGATGCTCTTAGCACAATCTCAGTGATAGCAGCAGTGTTTAACCCACTCCTCTTACCACTAGGTTATTTCTAGATGTCCAGGTTCTGCAATGCTGTTCTGGGGATGTCTATGTAGATCCGCAAGCAAACGTCCATATAAAGTATGTCAATGTTTGTAAAATCATGTCTGTGCCTGGACTTGCCTGTTTTCTTTTTAGACCTTCTGGCTTAGACGTTTCAGATTGCACTTGGACATCCTTTCTAAAATGCCTCTCCAAAAGTCTAATCTGATAGATAAGATTGAACCATTTAAGAGCTATTCTACCTAGCACAGTCTTAGAGACATCCACATGATTAATTAAATCAGAGGCCATAGTTATATCAAGGGATATAAGAAGAATCTGTTCTTTCATATCAAAATGCATATAAATGTCATTAAATAATGCTACTGAGGCAGTTTCAGTACAATGGTACAGCCTAAATCTAGATTGTTAGTATGTAATAATACATTTTGTTTTGTCAATGAAATCTGAAAATTGTTTAAGGACCACACTTTTAGGGGCCTGTCTACTAAAGGGTTTTTTCCGCGTTTTGTGCCTATTGGAAAAATGCTTAGTAGACAGATTTTTGCTAGAGAGGCAAAAATTATAAATAGGTCTGAAGTTAAAAGGAAAATCTGGATCCAAACCCTTTTGACATAGGCTTCTTTCCAAGATGTACAGTAGGACCTTAGGATGAACTCATATCTACCACAGAATGCAAGAAGAACAAGAAGTCAGAGAAGAAATTTTTTAACAAAGGCTGCAGAAGAGGCTGCAGGAGGGGTATTGTTTTTCGCAGAAAAAAAATGATTTTTTCTAATTCCATCATATGGATTGAATTAAATTGCAACAATCTACTGTCTACACTCTCCAGAATTTCTTTGTGAGTCTCTTTTAAGGGAGAACTGGCAGTAGGAAGAATTATTGGCTCATTCTTTACTAATGCTACAATGAGATTCTGAAAAGCCTTTGCTAATTGCTCAGCCTTTAGAATGCTTGATACTGACTTATCCTTGACAACAGAGGTGTAAACATTGACCAAGCAGAATAATTGATGTGAGTTATTACCTGCCAGTGCAATACGATGAGTAAAATAATTAGCCTTGCCTTTTTTGATCTCATGCTTATATTGTTGTATCTGCTGTAGATAAGCCAGCAATATAGTTAGCTTTTTGTTTAGATTTCCTTAATTCAGGCTATACATTGATGCACCAAGGAATAGTATATTCCTTCACTGAGGTTGTGTCTAATGCTTGCCAAAGTGCTATATTCCAATGAGTTGTGAGTTCATCCGGGGTGCTATCATTGAAAGAATTTAAATTGTTTACACATTCTTTAGCAAAATCTTCCATCTTCAAAGTATGACGTTTCCTTGAGGTTTTATTTATTACTGGATTGATTTTACACCCTACTTTGTCAACCTCAAAGTGACTAAAGAAATGGTCAGACCATAGTATAGGTAATATTCCTTTGAGACTAAGGGATAGGTTGACTAGACTGCAGTAGTTTATAGCTCGTTAGGCCTCATAAATTAGCACAAGAAGTGGCCTATGCTAACTGCTGGGGAAGTGTCAACATACACCCTGCAGTTACCACATTGGAGCTGCACCTCACCATATTAACTGATGACACCTAATGTGAGTACGATTACTGCTATCCCTTGAGGAGGTGATAAGTGCACCCGAACTAATGACAATTTTCGTGGTTAGCATGCGCCAATGTCACTCGGACTAACCGCAATGTGCCGTCATGCCCATGTTCTGCCCCTGACCTGCCCAGTTCCTGCTCCATCAAGGGCTAAGTGCCCCTAATTTTCAGTGGGGAATGAATAGTACATAGAATGAGGTCAAAACATTGACAATGTTCATGAGTTGGTTCAGTAGACAGGACCAAGCTCTCAATGCATAAAATAGTTTTCCAAAAGAGCTTAAAAACATTAAATAGTAATGGGGAAAGTTGGAATCCTCACACCATTGGCCAAGGGTTTGATAATTTCCCATCTGTAAATACATAAAAAGACCTATCCTTTAAAAAAAACAAGAACCATCTTCAGATAGTTCCTGATATTCATATTTCGCTTAACTTGGATAGCAAAATATCATGATCAAGTAAATCAAAAGAAGTGGAAAGATCTATCTGCAATTTCCACATGGTGGAGGCTTGCACAGCAAACATACCTTTACTTATTTGATGGTTTGTTGCGCTGTCTACTTTCTAGGCCAGGTGGCTGTTTCCTCCCAGTTTGAAGTCTTGCTGTGTGGCTGTTATTGTGAGACTTCAGCCGGGAGGGAACAGCCACCGGACCTGAAATGGAGGCAGCGAGGCAAGCCAGCAAAAAAATTAAGATATTTTTGCTCCACGTGCCTCTGTTGTGTGGCCCAGAATTTTGGCACCCCCTCTCCTGGCTGGCACCTGGGACAGACCACCTCCACAGCTTCGTATTACACTGCTTCATTTTATAAAACAGACTTCAAATACATGTGACAACGCACAAACATTTTAATGCTTTATTTCATGCATATTTTATAACATCATGCACACTTTACTTTAAAAATACTAGTGCAAATGGTTCAAAACATGCATTAATTAAAGTGTGATCATTTGTAAATGCCCACACCTAAATTTATAAGGAATGTGCATAAATGAAATTATATGTGATCAGATGTACACATGTACTTACACAATTGCGATCATGTCATTTGCCCTCCTAAGTGGCCATTTGCATGTGTTTATGTCTAAAATACCTAGCTTTACGCATGCTGTTTGTGTGCAAATCTAGGCAGCTAATTATAAAATTACCACCTATGTGAAACATTAAAAGACTAAGGGGCATGTTTACCAAAGGTTAACGCACGTTAATGAAGGTTAATGTGCATTAAGGGGTATGTTTACTAAACCGTCTTAATGTTACCGTCGTTATTTGCAGTCTTCCTGTGACGAATGCCATGTAAGGTAGTGGGCGTTCCGGTCTTAAGGTAGCATTTCGGGTTATCGCGCGATAAAGTCCGTTATCATGCGATAGAGGGAGCCGTGGCAAGTTAACACGCGTTAGTCTTAATTAGGCGTGCTGACCTGCAAACACAGCAACAGAGGTTTAGCACACCATTTAATACATTGACTGCTGATACAGTGGTCATGAGTTTGATCCCTCAGTGGGCTCAGTTAAAAGACTGTCTGAAGCAATCCCTTTTCCTGCTTGTAACAGTCAGACACATCCCAACAATTTGCACTGCCAGCCAAAAAAGCCTCACCCCAGTGCCGCAACCTAATGCACCTTTTAGGGTGCACCATAAGGCACATCATAAAGCACCACGTCATCCAAGGCAGGTCATAATGTGCCCCAGAGGGCAGCAGGAAAGGTTGGCACCCTCCAAAGAAGCATATAAGGCGCCCCATAAGCTGGCCAAACCTAAGGTGCTGTGAAAGATGCCCCAGGGATGCCAAGGTGACACAGGAGATGGTGCCCAGGGGCACAAAGATGCCCCAAAGTCACAAGCATGAATTGTATGGCTCGGACACTGTGGTCTGGGCAGGATACATCTGCACAGGGTAGAGGGCAACGGCTGGGACATTGTAGTGCCCGTCCACCACCGGCACTTTATAATGTTCCCTATGGAGTGCCTTATAGGGTACCTTATGAGGCACCTTAGGTTACGGCACTTTGAGGGTGTTTTTGCTGGCAGCACTGATTTAAATTAAAAGGAAATGCTTCAGACAGCCTTCTTTTTTTTTTAAACTTTTATTTTCATTTTGCAACAAACAAAAGAAACAACACACCAAAGGAGACAAAACAAGTATACAATAAGGAAAAGCAAACCCTATTACCCCCCACCCCCATGCTTCTTCTCTAAGCCGACAATATCAGCATGTGAGCGCTTCCAAACAACAGTGATTGTACATCAAAACGAACAGAAATAGTATCTGCGATACAGAATGATCATGGGACAGAGATTTATACAAATTTAAACAGTCAGATGAGAGCATTTAGCAGTGTGAACATAGTCATTGAGCATCTTCCATTTAGACAGATGATGAGGAGTCTGAACGGAAGAAGCAAACATACGAGATATTTGTTCATATTTACTGTAGAGACAGACATGATTCCACCATTCATTGGGGCTCAGATGGGAGCTATTTTTCCAGTATTTCGTAATTAGGGAAATAGCGATGCCCAGCATAAAGTCCAAAAGGAAGTAAGCCGTTTTTGGAAGAGAGGGGATCCCCGCAGCTGAGCGGAGTCCCACTATCCTCCAAGAAAGGGGCTCTTGAAAGTGCAAAATAGATTGGATACGACCCCAGACCCGACGCCAGTAATACTGTAGTGCGGGACATTCATACATAACATGAGGTAGTGAACCAATGGCCGCATGGCATGTCCAACAGCTATTGCCCTGAGTGGTGTTCCATTTGGCTAATCTGTCATGAGTGTAGAAACACCGGTGGGCTAGAAAGAAGAGTGTCTGAGTGAGTGAGGCGGATCGGGAAACCCGTGTCACTCTACTCCAGACGAGGCTCCATTGCTCCGGGGTCAAAGTTACATGCAATTCTCGCTCCCATGCTTTCTGTGCTATAGGGGTACCTCTATTTATAGCATTACATAAGGTTTTGTAAAAGTTAGATGCTACACCCGGTGAACTCCCGATAGATCGGATAGTCTCCGACAATCCTTGGGTAGGGGATTCCGATGGCGGGAGCACCTTAGCACTCCGAAGACAATGCTGAAGTTGCACCAACTGAAAGTAGTGTTTCGCTGGGAGACCAAATTCAATTTGCAATTCGCTAAAAGTTTTCCAGCGACCATCATGGAACAACTGGTTAGGAATCCAAATGCCCCTAGTGTACCAGGGGCTCCACGTCATCGGTTTATTTTGTATTTGAAATCGAGTATTGTACCAAAGCGGGAGCCTGTCTAACGGACAGAGTCGGGAGTCTAGAGATTGCATAAGAGTATTAAAGGCACCTAAAGTGTCTAAAAGCATTGGTGGATAGTGGGAGTCTGATGGGAGAGTCATACCAGGGAGATAAGTAAGAGGAATCGGTTTGCAAAGGTCCTCCTCTATGTCTAGCCACACAGGTCTACTCGGTGCTAGATCTTCCAGCCAACGAGCGCCTTGTTTGAGAAGAAAAGATTGATGGTATTTCAGGAAATCAGGGAATCTGACACCCCCATTTTCCTTATCTGCTTGCAGCTTATGTTTCGCTATCCTAGGTGTCTTGTTTTGCCATAAGTATCTAGTCAGAAGGCCCTCTATATCTTTATATGTGCGTCGAGGTAGGAGACAGGGCAACATTTCTAAAATATAATTCACTTTCGGAACAATCATCATTTTTATGGTTTCTAGGCGACCCCACCAGGTAAGTGTTAAAGGAGTCCAACGGTGAGTAAGCGCCCGGACTTTAGAGGTTAAGTCTTTGGCATTAAAAGAGATAGTGTCTTCCAAAGGAGAGCAGTAGTGAACCCCAAGGTATTTAACCATGCGAGGTTGCCATAAAAAGGGAAAGGGTTGCATATCTGCCTGATGAAGCAGAGGATTTAGTGGAAAGGCTACAGACTTGGTCCAATTTATCTTATAATCGGAGAGTTGTGAATATTTACCAATTTGCTCTAGGACAGCCGGCACTGAGTCTATAGAGACAAAGAGCATAAGGTCATCAGCATATGCTGAAATTTTGATTTCCCTATGAGAGAAGGGGACTCCATGAATCTCCTCCGATTGCCGGATTAGTAAAGCTAAGGGTTCGAGTGCAAGATCGAAAAGAAGTGGAGACAGTGGGCATCCCTGGCGAGTACCGCGTTGAAGGGGAAATGGCTGAGACTTTAAAGCATTAGCACAGATACTGGCTGTAGGCTGTGCATACATGGTGCGGAGACAACGGAGAAAACCTTCTCCGAATCCGTACCAACGGAGGGCTGCAAACAGGAAGGGCCATTCTAAGCGATCAAAGGCCTTCTCAGCATCAAGTGAGAGGCCAACAAATGGGCGATCAAGATTAACTGCGGCAGTCAGTACATGACATAGAGTCCGAGCATTGTCAGCAGTTGATCTACCGGGAATGAAACCGCATTGATCTGGGTGTATTAAGGTAGACATCCTATCAGAGAGCCGGGTGGAGAGAATGGTGGCAAATATTTTATAGTCCGCGTTTAGGAGGGAAATTGGACGATAATTAGCTGTTAGTTGCGGGTCTCTCCCCTCTTTCTCAAAAACTACTACATTTGCCATTGAAAAGGACCCAGAAGGAGATCCCTCCTCGGCCAGAGCAGAAAAATAAAGTTTCAAAACTGGAGCTAAGTCAGCGTTAAAGGTTTTGTAGAATTCAGCAGGGAGACCGTCTGGGCCTGCAGCTCGACCTGTGGCACATCTCTTGATAGCAGAATGAATTTCTGATAAAGTGAATGGTTTGTCCATGGCCTCTCTATCTTCGTCAGATAGGGTCGGTCTTTGTACCCCTGAAAGTAAGCGTTCAAATACTTCTGGCTCAAAATCACATTCAGATTGATAAAGCCGAGTATAAAAATCACGAAAGAGTTCTAAGATTTCTGTATCTTTAGTGACCAAGCCCCCCCCCCGACGGATTACGGAGAGCGGTAACACGCTTGGCTTCTTTTTGACCTTTCCGGGCATTTGCTAACAATTTGCCAGCACGGTTATTTTCCCGGTAATATATCCCTTGTTGTGATTCAATATTTTTAGCAGCAGCAGTATACAAAAGCTGATTGTATTGAAAACGCAGGCGTTGTAAACGGAGTAAAATACATGGGTCAGTACGGGACGTGAGGAGACGCTCCCCAGCTTGTATCTGTTGCTCTAGAATCAGTAAGTGTTGCTTTCTTTGTTTCCCCTGCCGAATTTGATAGCTGGTTATAGTTGCACGGATAGATGCCTTAAAACCCTCCCACCAAGCCCAGCTCGCTGTGTCATGGGGTGAGTTAAAATGAAAATAATCTTGGATAGCGGCCTTTATATCAACCTGAAAATCTTTTTGATCTAGTAGGGATCTATCAAAAAACCAAGCTCGGGGAGAATCGTCTCGCGTAGTGACATGTAATGATAAAGATATGGCAGCATGATCTGAAATATGGAGAGGATGAGTCCTAGCCGTGTCCACTTGAGAAATCAGTGCTTTGGAAATGAGAAAGAAATCTATTCTAGATTGTGAGTGATGGGGGGCAGAAAAAAAGGTGAACTCTAAGTCGGAGGGGTGAAGCAGCCTCCATATATCTACTAGCGCAAGATCTTGCATCAGAGCTGTAAGGGTAGCAAGACTCTTGGGTGGACTACTCGTTCTAGGCGGTTGTCTATCTATCAAAGGGTCTAACACTTGATTGAAATCGCCACCAAGTATTAATGGAGTATTGGCAGAGGCCTGTGCCAACTGCGCAATACTTGCATAGTAAGCAGGGTTGTCCACATTCGGGGCATAAATACAAATACACGTGAATTCACTATCTCCAACCTTAAGGTGTACACGGGCCCATCTACCCTCCTTATCAGAGCTAGTATCCATTACAGTAGCTTGCAAAGACTTCTTAACCAGAATGGCTACCCCGCACCGTTTGGAAACGGCGGGAGAATAGGCAGCCACCATGTAAGGCTTAGCATTGAGTTTCAGTGTTTCAGCAGAGTTTAGATGCGTTTCCTGAAGAAACACTAAATCAGCATGCTCATGGCTAAGATAGCTAAGGATTTTCTTTCTTTTGATTGGACTATTGATGCCTTTTACGTTAAGTGATAAGATCTTACATAAGGCCATTCAGAAAGGTTAAAAATTCTGAGCATGATAGCGCACATAATTTCACAATGTCCCTCATATTAACTGTATCTGGCTGTACACATGACATGAAAGAAAATAAGCTAATGTAATACAGTGAAGCGCCCCACATTAAAAAAGAAAAACCGCGGTGCGGTAGAGAAGAAGCAGAACCCCAGAAATTACTGGCGACCATGTGTCTGCGGGGAGAAACCCCAGAGAAGGCCGAAATTGAAAAAACATATAACCTGTATAACTGTGCGTGCTCCGAATCCGACCGAGGCACACATCATGGAGGGATAGGAGACCAAAAAAAAGTCATATAGAGAAAGAAAGAAAGTCCAGGTAGTCTCTGTGCTTGGCTATGACCGCCGCGTCGGGCCCTTCAAAATGGCGGACAGAGCCGGCAGATAATAAGTCCAAGTTGTTGGATTAGCGCATCTGCTCTGCTTCTTTGGAGTCTAAAAATGTTGATAGTAGATCAGGATCTTCGAATGTCCTAGTTTGGTTGTGGAGAGTCACTCGGAGCTTCGCTGGATACAACAGGCCAAAGCGAGCCTGTAGTTGTTGAAGTCGAGGGCGAAAAGCAAGGAGTCTCTTCCGACGGTCAACGGTGGGCTTTGCCAAATCAGGGAAGAAGGAGACTTTATGACCTTCAAATTCCAGATGATGATTCGCCCGGGCAGCATTTAAAATTTGTTCCACTTGTTGATATCGTAGTAATCGAAAGATAATAGGCCGGGGGGTCGTTCGGTTGAGCGCCATGTGGGTAGGAACACGATGTGCTCGATCGATTTCCAGATCTCTATGAAAAGTGATCTTCAGCAAGGAGGGAAGAGTTTTGAGCAGGAATTCTCTTATATCTCCTGCTTCCGCCCCCTCCGGTATTCCAATGAGCCTCACATTGTTGCGACGGGCTCGATTATTGCTATCTTCTAACTCCTTTTGAAGATTCTGTATCTGGCGCTCAGCCTTGTCCAGTTTGCCCAAGCGCACCGCGTGCGAGTCGAGGACCCCCGCCATGTTGTCCTGCCGTAATGAAAGACTTTCAAGTCGGTCCTGAAGCACTCCGAAGTCTTCTCGCATGGCTCGAAGCGCTTCTCCGTTGGAATGCACCAGTTCCTTCACGCCGCGTATTTCCTCTAAAATCTCCAGGTGCATTTCGGGGTTTTCACGAAGTGGAACCATCTTCTGTGGGGAAGACACCTCTGTTTTGGAGCATTTTCCGTGTGAAGAAGAAGGAGACCCGAAGTCCAAGCGCGCTGGTTTATGGGCCGCCATCCCCCCCGAGGTACCCCGGTAAGCTCGGAGCAAAATATTAAGTTTGTATAGGTATTAAGTCAGGATTCTGAGTAGGCCTCTCGGGAGCTTCAGCGCGAAGCGTCTTACCCGCTGGACATCAGGCTCCGCCCCCCAGACAGCCTTCTTAAATAACACCACTGTGGGATCAAACCCATGATCTCTGCTGCCACAGTTATTGCAGTTACCAGTGGGCTACATCTTTATAGCATCTAGCACACAGCTGGCATGAACTTAGGGTTAACGCGAGTTAATGTGCCACGGCACCCACTATCGAGCAATACCGATTCATTGGAGTGGAGGAGTGGCCTAGTGGTTGGGGCAAGGTACTTCAGGCTGGAAGGTTGAGGGTTCATATCCCACTAGAGGACAGCAACCTTGGGCCGGAAGGACTGGGGGTTCTAGTTCCACAGGTGCTCCTTGTGATCTTGGGCAAGCCACTTAACCCTCCATAGCCCATGTTCCCTGTAAAATAGTTATCTCCAAGTTATAATGCCCTGTTCAATGTAATTTCAGTTCGTTCAATGTAAACTGCACTGATGCAGAACAGCGTGGTATATAAGAGAATGTAAATAAATAAATTGCTACCTTGCCACTGGAACACCCACTAACTTATATGGCATTCTTTACATTAACGCTGCAACTAGCACCAGTAACATTAAGACGGTTTAGTAAACATACCCCTAAGGGGTATGTTTACTAAACCATCTTAACTTAGCAGCGCTGATGTTATCGTGCGATAATGTCGGCAGCAGCATTAAGACACACTAATGCTGTGAAAGCCGGGTCTGAAGGGTAGAGTAAGGCTCCCCAGAGGGCGGAGATAGGGGTCAATGGGTAGAGATTTGGGCGGGGAGAGGCTCCATGCACACTAACGCCGTGAAATGAAGGTCTGAAAATTAGCGCCAGTGAAAACCTCGCGCTAGAGGCACATTTGCAGGAGAGAGGAACCATTTCAGTCAGCAATGTACAGCAAAGGCAGGGAAACCCAGAGAAGTGATAGTAGTGATACTTGTGCAGGAACCAAAAAGGCAAATAAACATATAAAATGACCAGAACCACATTTGAAATCCCAATAACCAAGCTAGCCAATAGTGATATTAATGATAAGCATAAAGCAACACTACTGACAAAGCGTAAAAAGGAAGATATCATGTTTGAAGGGCCTATGATCTGTCCTCCTACAAAGTGAATGATCCCACATTGAAATAGCAGTGATCAGGGTTTTTGTTGTTTATATTGGGCAGATTTGTTATGGTGTGCACATGTGCAGCAACAGCAGAATGGGCACGTAGGAAAGGGCAACTGTACTGATGCTGTAAATGGGATACATGGGGCTGCAGGCGGCACATGCTGTGGTCCAGCTGGGGCACAGTGTGGACTAGGCAGATGCCTGGTTGGCACATAGGAATGCCGAAACTGTAAAGCAGCAAGACAGCAACTGATGAGGGTCCAACATGGGCACGAGTGTGTGTCCCACAGTGTCACAGGGAATATTACCCAGCAGGTACCCCCAAGGGCACATAACATTGGCAGGTGGTGCCGGGGGGAAGCGTGCATGTCCATGTAGGCACCCCTACCCAAGAACCCACACAATAGGCAGCTGCCTACCAGCACACTGGATGGCCTGGGACTGCGCACCACCAGCACCACCAGCACCACCGGCATAAGGGCATGTCAGAATGGTGGCGGAGGGGTCAGTGGCATCTCTCCACAGAAGACCACAGCCAAGCCCCATTTAGGTGTGTGCCATGCACTGCAACAGACAAGGTCTGTCTGACGAACAGTCATGGTATCCCCAGGGAATGACCTGCCCCTGTGGCAACAGTTTGGAGCAGTACACATAGCCAGTGTGTTCAGGAGCAGAAAGACACAAGTTAAAGTCCCAGCTATGGCTCCTGCCAACCCTGTCCTCATATTTTACCCAGTACTAAACCATGGTAATAAAGACAGAACCTTTATTGCAGATAAAATAAACATGCCTGCAATGCCTATATTTTACCCTACAGAACACAGACACCATAAACATGTGCAATCCCTAGAGCAGAGTTTCCCAACTGCAGTCCTGGAGGGCCAAACACCATTCAGGTTTCATGCTGTCCCTAATAAATATGCCTGTGCTGCATTTGTATGCGCCGCCCCATTGTATGCAAATGTATCTCATGCATATTCATTAGGGACAGCATGAAATCCTGAACAGTGTTTGGCCCACCAGGACCGGAGTTGGAAAACTCAGCCCTAGAGCAGAGGCCAACAGGGGTACAAACACCCACACCCACAGGCTCCACTATCCAACGCCTCATGGAGAGTCAGGCTCTTGGGCCCTGCGCGGAGCAGCATCTCCCAATACTGGCACCTGCATACCTTAGCAATGCCATCCTAAACTTGGGAACACGTTCCACATATATCAAAAGGTTGCTATGATTAATGTCAGATAAGAAATCCTAAGTTAAACATGATTTGTTGATAGAGATTCATCACAGCAACCTTTCTGATATCTGTGGAGTGTGTTTCAGTTATTGATTCTGACAGTTTACCACCCCGGGGAGTGACCCCAATAGTTTTGCTTACCATAACAATGCCTGCACTGTGCCCAGGGCTGCCACAAACCTCTATATTTGCACAATGCTGGCATAGGTGTGTGAGTGTGTGTCTGTCTATCCAGTGTGTTGTGGCTGCCTACACCTTACTGAGCCCACATTGCTTGCACTGTTTGCAGTGTTAGCCTGCCAATGTGCATAATGAGGAGCAAGGTACTGTGAGTATGGCCCGGAAAGGGTGGTCTGGGTAGGATGCATCTGCACAGGGTATAGGGAAATGGCTGGGACATTGTAGTGCCCAACTACCACCTGCACGGACAGGGTGGCCACAGCATATCATGCTGGGAGGTCACGCTCACCCTGACTGAGCAGTGACCACGGCATGGCTAGGTTCCCCCATAGTGCTATGCATTATTTCTCTCAAATGATGTTTATGGGTTCTCTTTTCTGGGGCTCAATCACTGACATACTTGCTTGATGTGTGTGCACGCATCCCACGTCTGGGTGCACATGGTTTTTCCATGCACTATGTACTAGTCAGCAGACTGTTTGCTGTTAGCATGTGTATGGCTGGAACACCTTGTGGGGTTCAGTGTGTGGAGACTGACTGTGCTTTCTGCTGGTGAATGTCAGATAGTGGTGGGGGGCAGCTGAGCTTCTCCAGCATTCTGCCTGTCTGCCATTGCCTTATGTGATTCATACAGATCTGCATTGACTGCCCTGTAGGGTGCCTGCTCCCCAGCAGGACTGGGGTTGATGGTCCTCTCTACTGCAGAGATATACAATGTAGATCTGTTTGGGGGGGGAGGTCCTGTCCCCCCCACCCTGAGCCACAGAGGGTAGGGTAGGGTAGGGTAGGGCAGGGTAGGGTGGGTTGGGTCCAAACACCCCCCTTCACCTATAATATGTGATCATGGCACCCACACAGGACATGCACTATTCTGGGTGCATCATAGTCCACAAGGGCTAGACATGACTGGGAAATACAGATGGACACAGGTGTATCTGCAAGGACTACCTATCACACACTGGCACTGATGGGGACCTGCAGCATAGCCTATCTTAGGGTGAGCACAGGACCCGCACAATGTCATGGTCTGTAGCTACTCTGTGCCAGTAACACACACAGTCAGTTCCTCCTACCAGGCTGAGGTGCTGTGGGGGTGCATACCCCATTATGTGATCAGCTGTAGACTGCTGATCTGCATGTGCAGTGCATCATCGGTACGGGTGGGTTTACCCTATCCTGGTATCCACAGCAGACAGCTTGTGTGGTGACCTGCAGTCTTTCTGTAGCCAGCCAGCAGTGTGGTAGCAGCTGTAGAGATGTCGCCTACTGGTTACTTCAATGACTGTGGAGGAAGAGGTCATGGGTTTGATCCTGCAGTGGTGTAGTCTAAAAAGACTGTCAGGCATTTTCTTTTAATTTAAATCAGTGCTGCCAGCAGAAGCACCCTCACAGTGCTTTAGTCTAAGGTGCCTCATAGGCACCCTATAGGGCACATTATAGGATGCCTTGGCAGACAGGGCACTTTATAATGTGACCTATGGGGTGCCTTATAGGGTGCCTTATGAGGCATCTTAGGTTACGGTACTGTGAGGGTGTTTTTGCTGGCAGCACTGAATTAAATGAAAAAAAAAATGCCTCAGACAGCCTTTTTAGATTATACCACTGCAGGATCAAACCCATGACCTCCACAGTCATTGCAGTAACCAGTGGGCTACATCGTTATAGATTCTAACACTGTGCTGTCATGTACTTAGGATTAATGCACGTTAACGTGCTACGGCGCACACTATCGCACGATACATATTCTTGCTACCTTAGGACTGGAACGCCCACTTCTTATATGGCATTCTTCACATTATCGCTGCATCTAGCACTGGTAACATTAGGACAGTTTAGTAAACATACCCCTAAGTATAAATAAGGTAAAATTATTTACAAAGAGCCATAAAGTGGCAGCTAATGCACTTAGACAGGTCCATGTAAAACCATCAAAGCATCTATAAAAATGGTAATAATAAAAACATATAAACATAGACCATATAAATAAAAGATAAAATTATAATGACAATTCTAAAACAATGCTTAAAAACACAGTTAATATAATATACTGTACAATAAGGAAACCATAGTTGATAAAAACAATCCATGTCATCTAAATATCTAAATACACATTAGAGACTGTGCCTATATGGAAGGAGTAACATCATAAGGGATGAGGAGGACAAAAGGAAACAGAATATATAAAAATATTAAACATTCCAATAGCGAGCCAATTGTGAAGTTGTGATGAGAGATGTGTTTATATGGTCGAGATTTGTGTAATTATAATCTGTGAAGAAAATAATTTGAATATCTTTATCAAAAAAGTATCTACTTATGCCCAGGGATTGCATGAATAGTGAAAGGAATAAGACTGGGGCTAGGAGTTCCTTTGGGGAGTGCTGTAATAAGTGGATATATTTTAGATGCTGTAGTGTTGCCATCACTACATAGGTGCATTCTGACAGGTAAAATGAAAACAAGGAGTAAAGCAGATTCAGGAGGAGTGTTGAGTTTATGAAGTTGAAAACAGTGCTAAGATCTAATGACATAATGATGGCTACCTGATTCTGTGCAGTGATGAGGTCTAAATCCGGCTTGCCTAGGGATGCATGTTGGTTCATTCAAGAAAGGTAATGTGTTGTAGGTGCACAAGATTTTCTAGGATTTTAGAGGCAAAAAGGGAGATTGGAAATTGGATGATAATTGAAGTCTATAACTGAGTCTAAGGAAGAATGGGAAGTGGTTGCATAATGATGTGTTTCCAGGGGGAAAGAAAATGTCTAGAGGTTAAGCTGTTGGATATTGCTAATAAAGATAGAGTCAAGTTAGTAAAATTATTTTTTTGAGTGATGGTGGCTTTTAATTGTAGAGAGAACTTTAGGAGAATAATAACTTTGTAGAAAGTACTGAGGAGAATGATAATTCTACTCCTAATTACTTGTAGAGAATCTTCCAAAATCTGGAGACAAATTGAACTCTTCTGCTAGGTACGATATCCTAAGGTATACCGTGCAAGCAAAAAATGTGTTCCAAAAAGAGAGCCGCAAACTGAGATGTGGGCAATTTAGGAAGGGGTTTAAAATGGGCTATCTTACTAAATCTATCTACTGCATCTCGGAAGACTGTATTATCCTTTGACTTGGGCAGGTCCATGATAAAATCCATAGATATATGGAACCAAGAGTAAGAGGTATAGACAGGAGTTGGAGCAATCTCGACATTTGGGATTGAGAGGTATTGGCCTGAGCACCGACTGTACAAGAGGAAACATGGGGTAATACATACTAAATAGCACTCCAGAATTCAAGAAAGAATATCCCCTGATTTTCTGACTATGGTTGGGTTATGCCCATGTAGCCAGGGTAATCCCAAAATGATTGGTGAAGTATATAGTCATAGGGAGCCAATCAGTGGGTGCCTTCTTCAGGGACAGATCAGTCCATGAGACATTCAAAAGGCTGAGGCTGATAGTAGTATAAAAGGCAGAAAGAGACCTGAGCGTATTTTCTAAGCAGGGCCGGCTCCTGGGAGGTAAGTGCATGATTACTGAATAGCATTGTAAAGAAATGCTTACGGGACATTATAAACACATGGAAGAAAGGTTTGTGGTCTCATACAGTCAAAATGGACTTTTTGATCTCAATGCTGATATGTGTGGCGTAAAACAAATAGAGTGTAACTGCTCTTCTTTTCCTCCTGATTTTGATGTGCTCTGCTCTGATGATCAGGTCCTCCATTACAACTTGGTTATTCCTTCCACCTTTGATTCAGTTGCTCCTTTCAGATCAGTTTCTTCTGCTTCCACCCCCTCTAATCTCTGGAACCATCCTGGGCTTCGCCTTCTCAGACACCAGGTTTGACAGCTGGAATGCTGTTGGCAGAAATTTCAGTCATCTCTTCTGCTTTTCTTTTTCTGGTCCACTTCCCGCCATTATCATACTGCTGTCACCCAGTCTAAGAAATTGTACTTTTCTGCCCTCATGCACAAGGACACAACTTCTTCCTGCCTCTTCTGTTTGCTGTGCTGCCTTGCTGATCTCCTCCGCTCCCCATCTGTTGCTTCGTCCCGACATCCATAGGCCTTCACCTCAGCTTTCCATCAGAAGATTCCCATCATTCAGTCTTCCCTGCCCCACTCCTCGGCTTCTCCCCCATCTGACTCTGTCTCTTCTTCCTCCGCTACCAGTCTTTCTGTCCTTAACACTCCTACTTACAATGAGCTGTCTCGTGTCACTGCCTCTTCTTGCTCCACCACTGCTCCATCTGTCCAAGTGCCATCACAGTTATTTAAACTAGTCAGCCATTCCTTTCTCAGATATTTTCTATCATCGCTTAATCTTTCTCCTCCGGTACCTTTCCTTCTTCCTGGAAAGAAGCTGTCATCCTCCCCATCCTCAAACCTGCTCCTACTGATCCCTCTGACCCTTTACAGGCCCATCTCCCTTCTACCTTTCCACTCTAAAGCAAAAGCAATGATGGAGTGATTCAGCAAGAAGAAAGTTAATGTCCTGGAGTGGCTCAGTTGAAGCCTAGACCTGAATCCATCAGAAAAGTAAGGAAGCGGGCAGGGTCCTGGCACCTGAGAGTAACCAGGTGCGTAGCCCAGTGTGGGACCCTGCTCGCATTGGGGAGGGGGAGGGGGAGCGCAGGGGAAGGGAGATGCTGGAGGCATTATTTAAATTGATTGGCTCCGCCTGCGGGGATGCGCACGGGGTAGCCAATCAAGGATGTGCAGGCGTGTGCTCGGGCACTGGCGGCGGTGGCCCGAGCACATGTGAGGAGGTCGGCGGCAGGATTGGACGTGTTGGAGGTCCAGAGGAGCAGGCCTGGTAGGGACACGAGGTCTGTCGAAGGCCTCAAGGATAGCGGAGCCTGCGGATTCAGGCTTCGGCTGTGGCTGTGAGGGAGCAGAGTGCTGGACTGCGGGACCGGCCAAGGTCGAAGACCTGTTGTGGCATGGGGAAGAGGTGGCGACTGAGGCCTGGTGCTACCGGAAGCAGCAGCAGACGAGTAGGGGCTAGACCTCGCAGGGCAATTCAGCCCGTGTAAAAAAGAAAAAAGAAAAAAGGGAAATATACAAGCAGAAGAAAGAGCAGGCTCTGAGGGGGAAGGATGACAGGGGGCAAAGGAAGGCAGTGCAAGGGGCTGGCTGCGGGGCAGAGAGGCAAAAGGGGGGGGGGGGCAGGGGGAGGCAAGGAGGTCAGCCGGAGGGGTTGAGGAGTGCATCTGCTGGTTGAGGTATCGGGAGCCATAGGAGAGCAGCAGGGGGGCGCAAGGGGTCCCCAGCTGTGAGGAGGGGGAGAGGGGCTGGTCACAGAGCTTGAGGGCGGGGAGCGGGGGAGCAGCGGTCAAGGGGGAGCCGTTCAGGGAGGTGGCGGTGGCAGTCAGGGCAGTATGGATGGTGGGTGTGGGGCATAACCGGCTGTGGGGGTGCACGCAGACACGGCTGGGGGGGGGGGGTGTGGGTGAATACGGCTGAGGGGGTGGGAGCAGGCATGCCAAGGGGGCCTGGGATGGATGTTGTGAGGAAGGATCACGGATGAGGGGCTGGAACTTGGGGGACAGGGATCATGCCCAGATATGGTGGCTGGGGGGAAGGGGGTAGGGGAGCTTTTTTCCTGGGGGGTGGTGGGCCGGTTCAGAGAGGTTATGGACCTGTAGGACATCAGACGGCTTTGGAGCAGTGGATGGGGGGAGGGCAAGGTCCCTCTGGGGCCGAGTGGGCGGGGGCTTGGCAACCGGCATAGTCTGCATTGTTCCCTCCCCCGGTTTTTCCTTTTGTGTCTCCACAGGTTCCGTATACGACGTCGCCGGGAGCAGTGCATGGGATGCAAGGGCATGCGAGGGTGGAGAATATGGACCAGTTATCCACGGCTATGCAACGAGTAGTGGTAGAGGGCTCATCGGAGCGTGGCTCATCGGAGCGGGGAGCGGACGCTCAACAGTTGGTGGCGGATCCTCCGGCAGAGGTTCTTCATCCGACGGTGATGGGGACGGTGGCCATCACGGAGACAGGTGATTTACCAGGGGAACAGGAGGGGAGGAGGGAAGGGCAGGGCGTGACTGCCGAATCACCGGGGATAGTGAGCCGGAAGAGGAAGCATGTTTGTGGGCGAAGGCATGGTTCTGAGTCGTCATCCTCCTCCTCCTCCTTGAGTTCGTCAGTGGCGTCAGTGAGGGACAAAAGAGAGATGGTGGGGGCGGGAGGCAGTATGGGGACAGAGTGCAAGTCAGGGGGTGGGACTCCCACATTTACAACTTTAATCAGAGTTGTGGGAGGGGGTTCTGAAGAAGTTGCGATGGAAAATTTGGAAGCGGAGATACATCGATATCTTCCGCTTGCTGGAAGGTCGGAAGCATTCCAGGGAAAGTAGGAAAAAACGCAAGGAGGATGAGAAAGCCGGGAGGCTGAGAAAGGTCTCGGGGAATGTGGTGAACTGGGTGCAAGCTTTCTTGTGTTTGGCGAGTGTTTGGGGTTAGTGCTATCCGGAGCAGCAGGGGATGATGCTTGCATATGTGGACTCAATTTGGAAGCATCACAGACCCATGAGGGGTGGTCATGGCTAAATTATGATGAAAAATTTCATGATAAATTGGAGGGGAACAAGTTATTGATGTGGGGCGTGCAGGATATTAATTTGTGGCTCACGCAGATGTCGGGCAGAGCGAATGCTGGTGTCGGAGGGGGGGGGGGAGGAGGTAAGGCAAGTGCAGCGGCCAATGCAGGGGTGAACCATTCTTTTCATGGGGGAGGGGCACCAGTACAGCCAAAGCAGGCAGCAATTGGGATTGGGGACGTGTGCTGGAGGTTCAATAGATCCTCCTGCCTGTTCCCGGACTGCAAGTTTCAGCATGATTGTTCAGTCTGTAGCGGAGCGCACGCGGCATAGAAATGTCTTTAAAAAGGTGCCCAATTGCCTCCCGTGTCAGCCCCCAAGCAGTAGGGTGGTGGGGGGATTGGCTCCCTAACCGATCTGGATGGGGGTGTTAAGCATCTGGTTGCACCACTACCCACGGGCAGGGGATAGGGATGTTTTGTTGTGTGGCTTCCAGTTTGGTTTTGTTATTCCGGTTCAAGGTGTGGTAGCGGTCGCAACGTCAAGGAACTCTTCATCGGTGCGACGCTTTGAGTCAGTGGTGCAGGAGAAGTTGGCAGTCGAGATGATGATGGGAAGAATAGAGGGTCTGTTTGCGAAGCCCCCATTTAAGGGTTTTGTGGTGTCCCCGTTGGGCATCATACCGAAGAAAGAGCCTGGGAAGTTTCAGCTGATACACAATCTGTCTTTCCCATTAGGGCATCAGTTAATGACCACATCCTGCGTGAGTGTTGTACAGTGTGGTATGCCTCGTTTAATAAGGTGGTAGAGTTAGTCAAGAAATCTGGTCAAGGGACGTTGATGGCAAAAGTGAATATTGAATCAGCTTTTCGCTTGTTGCCAGTGCATCCCTCGGCCTTTTGTTTGTTGGGTTTCCAATTTGCGGGGCAATTTTATTTTGATAAATGCATGCCCATGGGTTGTGTGGTTTCGTGCGCCTACTTTGAGAAATTTAGTACCTTTTTGCAGTGGGCGGTGGAGCTGAGAGTGGGTTGCCCGAATGTGGTGCACTACCTGGATGATTTTCTGTTTGTGGGCGCAGCACAGGATGGGCAGTGTAGGGCGCTTTTGGATGGTTTTGTGACTGTGGCGGCGGAGTTGGGAGTGCCTTTGGCAGAAGGGAAAACGGAGGGCACAACAACACAGATCACCTTCTTAGGGGTCGAGTTGGATTCCAAGGTCATGGTAGCTCGCTTGCCGAGCGAGAAGGTGGTGAAGTTGCGGATTTTAGTGGCGAATGTGTTAGTCTCCGCTAAGTTGATGGCTGAAATGCAGGCATTGATAGGGTCATTGAACTTTGCATGCAGAGTTATACCAATGGGGCGAGTATTCATTCGACGGCTGGCGGCATCGACAGCGGGGGTAGTTAAGCCACATCACCGCATTCGGATTTCAAAGTCGATCCGAGAGGACTTGCGGGTGTGGGATGAAGTTTTGAGAAACTTTAATGGGACATCGGTGTTAATAGAAGTCGCGGTGTCTAGCTAGGATTTGCAGCTTTACACGGATGCGACAGGAGGTGTGGGTCTGGGAATCTATTTTGGAGAGGCTTGGTGTGCAGATAGCTGGCCCCAGGCTTGGCTGGATGAGGGATTGTTGAGTAATATCACTTTCTTGGAACTGTTTTATTTATTTAACTGCATTTATATACCGCTTTTCACCAGGTCAAAGCAGTTTAACAAAAAGGGGGGGGGGGGGTAGACAGTAATCATTATGCAGAGGGGGGGGGGGAGCCGTCACCGAGAGGGCCAACATTGATGATCCGAACAGATAGTAATGACTAAGACAATTGGCATGAGTCTCTTAGAGGGTATTTTGGGGATTTGACAGAAGGACTGTGGGTTGTCAGTGAAGGTTGTCTGTTTCTGGTCCAAGGTATTCATGAAAGAGGATGGTTTTTAGTTGTTTCTGGAACGTGGCTAGATCACCATTGTTTCTGATTTGGCTCGGTAGTGACTTCCAGAGGGAGGGTGCGTATAGTTCGAAAGCTCTGTTGCAGGTTCGTTGATTATATTTTGCTCGTTCATGGGGGATGGTAAGGATGTTGTTGGTGATCTGTTGGGTTGGCCTGTTGTGGGTGGGCTGGGGTAGTAGGGAGCGGAGGTGAGAAGTCTGTGCTTGATAGAGGGCTTTGTGGATAAGCAGGGCAGATATGTATTTGATCCTTGCTTTGAGTGGTAGTATGTGTAATTCCCGCAGGACTGGAGTGATGTGATCGTGTTTTTTTGCTTTCCAGATGATTCTTGCGGTGGTGTTCAGGGCAGTCCATAATGGGTTGGTGTGGGTAGCAGGAAGTCCGTGATAGATTATATTGCAGTAGTCCAGGTGGGGGAGCGTCATAGCCTGCATGACAGTTCTGAAGTCCTGTGGATCAATGAGTGGTCTGAGCTGTTGTATCATTTTTGCTTTGTGGAATATTGTTCTGGTAGTCGTTTAATCTGTGGAGTGAATGTGAGTGCCTGGTCTATAGTGATTCTCAGATATTTTATGTGGGGTTGGATTTTTATTTGGGTGGTTCCTAATATGAGGGTATGGTGGTGGGGTGAAATTTGGGTCCTTGGTTACTATGAGGGCTTCAGTTTTTTTGATGTTGATGGATAGATTGTTCCTTTGTAGCCAGTTGGAGACCTCAGTGAAGCAGTTTGACAGGTGGTCGTTTGTTGGGTTGGTGGTTGTGATTGGTCCATAGAGCATTATGTCGTCTGCGTATATATGGTAGTTGATGTTATGCTCTCGTATGATCGAGCAGAGTGGTTGCAGATAGATATTGAAGAGCATGGCAGATAGTGTGGAACCCCGTGGTACTCCTTGATGTTGTTGAAAGGGGGGGGGGAGGTTGCTGTGTTTGTGCGGATCAATTGTTGTCTGTTTGTCAGGTAGGAGTGGAACCATTGTAGTACGATGTTCTTAATGCCTATTTCCTGGAGTCTGTGTAAGAGAATGCTGTGGGAGATGGTGTCAAAGGCTACGGATATGTCTAGGAAGAGCATGGCGTATCCAGAGTGTTTGGTCTGTGTGCCTTTGATAAGGGTGTTCAGTAGTGTCGTTATGAGGGTCTTGACTCCATGGTATGGGCGGAATCCGTGTTGTTGTGGGTCCAGTATGTTGTTGGTATCTAGGTGGTATTGGAGTTGTCGTTGAATTATCTTCTCCATAATTTTGGTGGTGAATGGGAGACTTGCTATTGGTCTAAAAGAGTCTGGGTCAAGTGGGCCTAGGTTGGGGTATTTTAGGGTCGGATGGATGATAGAGGTCTTGAGGATGTCTGGTATGTGTCCTTGCTTGAGGGATTCATTGACAATGTGGGTTAGGGGTGTGCTTATGTCTTCTTTGGATTTCTTTATCCACTCTGCAGGGCAGGGATCTAGTGGAGAGGTGGTGGTGTTTAGGCAGGAGATAGTGGATTCTATTTGTTCTTTTGTGATTGTTTCAAATGTGCTCCAATTCGTGACTTTGGTGGTATGGTAGGTTGCTGATGTTGCATTCAGTTGTGGTTTGCTTTGTAGTTGGAGCTGTTTGTATTGGTGTGCTAGTAGTTCAGGTGGGATGTTCGGTAGCTGGGTGCTTTTTTTAGCTTCTTGACTATCTCAAAGAGCTCACGTGGTTTGTTTAGTGAGGTATGTATGATTTTTGAGTGGTAGGTTCTTTTTGCTTTATCAGTTTCTGTGTGGTAGGTGTCAAGGTTGCTTATGTATTTTGCTTTGTCTGATTCCTTTTTGGTTTTTCTCCATTTTCTTTCGGTTCTTCTGAGTTGAGTCTTTAGCTTCCATAGGATTGGGGTGTACCATCTTGCTCTTGTCATAGCAGTTCTTGTTTTGGTGCTGGTTGTTGTTGCACAGGATGCAGAAGCAATTGTAGTGTTCCAGTTGTTGATCAGGTCTTCAAGATTGGAGGAATTTGGTTGGAGTTTGGGTAATATTTGTGTTAGGAAGTCCTCTTTGTTGAATGGTTTGAATCTTATTTTAGGTTGGTTGTTCTCTCTGATGTTGGTGTGATTGTATATATGGGTAATGTTGATTAGATGGTGGTCAGACCATGGCATGCATGTGATTTTTGGATTCGTAGATGAAGAGGTGCTGTGGGAGTTCAGGAATATTAGATCAAGTGTGTTCCCTTTTTCGTGTGTTGGATCATGTATGATCTGTGTTAGGTCCATTGCTTCCATGGCGTTGATGAAGGCTTCGGCATGTTTATCTTGTAGTGAGGGAAGGTTGAAGTCTCCAAGGATTAATTGTTCTTTTGTGGAGATAACGCTCTCTGATACATGTTTTAGTATGTCTGATAGATCGGTGCTTGGTGTGGGCGCTCGGTAGTTTAGGCATATGGAAAGGTGTCTGTTGGTGAGGGTGAGTATGTCTGCTTCGTTGGTTGTTTCTGACGCATGGTTCCTGAGGTGGAGGTTGGATCTTGCAATGATGGCTACTCCTCCTCCTCTGGCATGGGCTCGGGAGCAGTTGTGAAGACTGTATCCATTTGGTGTTAGTTGGTTCATGATCACTGTATCGGTGTCTGTTAGCCATGTTTCTGTTATACAGAGGATGTCAATCTTTTCTGTTGTGATCAGGTCCTGGAGCATGTGGTGTTTGTTTCTGACTGAACGTGCGTTTATTAGTGTGATGGAGAGAGGGTTGCCATTTGAGGGATTGGGGGTGTGAATTGGTGTTGGTGGTGTGGGAGTGCTCCTTGTAGGGGGGGAGTTGGTGGCGTTTGTATGTTGGATGGTTGTGGTGCTTGGTGTGGGGTGGTTGGGGTGTGCCCTGGTATTAATGAGGGAGTAGTTGATTGGGATCAGTGTTTGGGGGTATATTGGAGCTAGGAATGGTGGCATGGCTTGAGGCGTATCTGGGAGTTGTAGGGATGTGCTGCTGTGCAGGGCTTCTTGGGTGCTGGGTCTTTTGTCTTCCTGCTGCTCAAGATGGGCTTTTTCTCTGCTGGTGCTTAGGTCTGGTCAGATGAAGTGGTGGATGGGGCTGTTGTTGTTGAAGTCTGTGGGCTGAGGGTTGTCTGTAGGTGGGTCTTTCTGGTACTCAGGTCCCTTGGTGATTTTTAGGGTGTTTTGTAGCTCTTGGCATTGTTTCTTTGCTTCTAGAGTCCTCTCGTGTGGTCCGATGCTGTCGCTGTTTTGTTGGGCTCTTTTTGGGTTTGTGGCTGTGGTCGATGTGGTCGCTCCTGTGGCCGCGCCTAAGGGCCATGCCAAAGGGCCCTCTGGCGAGGCCCTCAGGTGTGGGCCCACCAAGTGCGGGTGCACCCAGCTGGGATGTGGCTTTATCTGCCTCCCACTGCCCCGATTGGGCAGGAGCCTCTGAGCGGGACGGCCTCCCACTCAGGCACTCTACCCTGGATCGGTGGAGCTTTCTGCTTGGCGGGAGGAGTGCGGTCCTGCTGCTGGCATCCCCAGCTGGGATGTGGATTTATCTGCCTCCCACTGCCCCGATTGGGCAGGAGCCTCTGAGCGGGATGGCCTCCCGCTCAGGTGCTCTACCCCGGATCGGGAGAGCTTTCTGGTCGGCGGGAGGAGCGCGATCCTGCTGCTGGCGTCCCCGGCTGGGACACGGCTTTATCTGCCTCCCACTGCCCCGATTGGGCAGGATCCTCTGAGCTGAACTGTTTCCCATCTTAGTGACGCTGGAGTTGTGCCCCGACATGTTGAGCAATCGGAGGGTGGTATGGTGATGTGATAATGAGGCGGTAGTGAGTGTCATCAATTATTATACTCCACGATGTGTGTATGAAGTGTCATTGATGAGAGATGTGGTAATGTCCTGTTTGCATTTGAATGTTGAGCTGAAGGCTCGCCATATTCCGGGACATACTAATTCCATTGCTGAAGCTCTTTCCCGCTTACAGTTGGACCGTTTTCGCAAGTTGGCCCCAGAAGCGGAAGCGGAAGGGTGAGGGGTCCCTTGGAGATTATGGAACTGTGGCCTGCAGACATGATGAACCTGCTGCGGAGCTCGGTGGTGGAGCGGACATGGGATGCGTATCGCAGAGGTTGCGAGAGAGTGACAGAATTCTTGCGAGAGCGGGGGGTGGCAGGGGGGAGCAGTGTCTGATCATGTGTTAGGGCAGTATGTAATTAGGGCAAAAGGGCAGGGGGTGGCAGGTCATCGGTGCATGCACAGTTGGCGGGCTCTGCCTTTTTTGCCAGGGCGGTGGGATGGGGTTCTGCGGGGGAGGGGTTCCTGGTGCGTGGTTTGCTGCAGGGGTGGGAGCGCTTGCATCCAACACTGCGTGATCAGCGGAGGCTGATTATGCATGAATTACTCTGTGGACTATGTGAGGGCTTAGTGGAGGTCACGGAGTCGCCATACGAAGCGGCACTTTTCAGGGCCGTATTCACATTGGCCTTCTTCAGGGCATTTAGGGTGGGTGAATTGGTGGTGAATTTGACGAGGTCGGGTATGGGGAATAGTTTGCAGTTCCAGCACATACGGATCGACAATAGGCAGTTACGGGTACTCCTGCAAAGATCTAAAATGGACCAGCAAGGACGGGGCTTATGGGTGGTCCTGCAGGAGATCAGGGGCATTACGTGCCCGGTGGCTGCTATGCGTGACTACTTATGCTGTCGCTTGATGGTGGGCTCTTTGTCCACAAGAATGCAAGGGTGTTGACCCGTTTTCAGGTGGTGGCAGTTTTGAGGATGGTTTTGTGTAGAATGGGCGAGGATACAAGCCTTTTCTCTACGCACTCTTTTCACATTGGTGCAGCGACAAGTGCGGCCAGGGCGGGGCTGTCGGGCTTGCAGATTCAAATGATAGGTAGATGGAGGTTCCAGGCTTTTAGGGGCTATGTGCGATTATGAGGGGGGCACGCATGTGATATTTAATGTATCTTTTCTTTTACAGATGGGGGAAGGTGTGCGCGGGGATGTTGGATGCTGGGGCATTCCTTTGTGTTCTGGGCCGGCCAGCGAGCATCAGTTCGGCCGATCGGGTGCAACTGGGTCTGGATCCTGTTGTGGTGTCGATTTCATGGCTGGGTGAGCGGGGTCTATGGTGGATGCAACTGCTGCCTTTGCTTCGATATCATGAGCGCTCAATGATGCCACCGTCATTTCTACTGTTGCACTTAGGGGGCAACGATTTAACTTCCTGGACATGCAAGCAGTTGATTAATGCTGCGAAGAGAGACTTTGCTGTAGTACTTCAGATGTTCTGGGGGGTGGTTTTGCTCTGGTCAGACATTATCCCGAGGCCAGCATGCTGGGAGCAGCGGCGGTGGTCTCGGGGGCTGACTAAAATTAATCGGCAGATTGGGAAATGGGTAGGGGAGCACAGCGGGCTTCAGATACAGCATGCATGGGCGGAGGTGGCGTGTGCTGGCTTGTATAGGAGTGACGGAGTACATTTATCCCCGGAGGGGGTGGATTTACTCTTGAACGATTGGCAGGAAGCATTGGAACGAGTGGTGCATGAAGGCACCGACAGGTCACAGCTTGAGCTTGTGAGGGGGGTGGCACAGGTGCCTCAATGGACCTGCGCCAGTGGCGGATCCAGGAGGTTTCTGGGTTCTGAAGCCTTAGGCTACTTGGGGCGGGGGCGGGGTGCCCCCGACCCGGACAACCCCTAGCAGACTTTTGCTAGTGATATGACAAAGTCGGGCAGGGGTGGTAGTCATTTGACGGTAGTTTGACCCCGGCAGGGGCGGAGCAAAGTCACCTTGCTAATAGCATGGCTGGTGTGGTATCGCTCTGCTCGGGTTGATTTCAGGATTGTCTGTTCAGAATGTTAAATATGTTATTTGGCAATAAAGCTGCAACCTGTTACTTCCAATAACTGTGTGTGTGAAATTTGTGGGGCTGAGGGGTGGGCGTGGAAGAGAAAGGGGGCTAAAGGGAGGGGTAGAGCACTGGGTCCAGCTACCCGGTTAAAGTTACAGCAAGACTTGGAGCGCAGACCCCAACCAATTCAAAGAGCTTGATGCTGGTGCACACTCTATCTGCTGGGATCATGTAGTACATGCTCCCAACAGGTAGTGCACTATTGTCGCCCATATCAAATGTTGCTTTTTACTCTGAACACATGATACCGGCAAAACCCAAACACACTTTAATAAACCTCCCCATAAGGTAAATTGATAACTTTGTCACCCTCTTAATCCTCCTGATCACTCATGAGATTTGAAAGGCACAAAAGTCAGAAGTTTGGTTCAGCTTGTTATATCCATTTGGTAATTGAAAGGGACACTTAACATGCCTACAATTTAACATGCACCCATAAGCACAACACAATGATTTTATATCTATTTTTTATAGAATCAAATCTAAAGTAAATACATGCAGTTCGCCAATATATCATCCTGACGTCACCTTAACAGTTGCTAGACTCACATAATTCTGTTGAAAATTGCAGAGGTCTTCCATAAATCAATGGAACTTATGCTTTTTTTATCGGTTTCTTTCCATTCAACTGGAGAACAGATGGCTTTTAGAAGTATTTAGTCAAATCTCTCTGCTGCCCCATATGTTTAGTCATTGAAGTGCCTACTTCAATTTCATTTTTCTGCAAATATTTCCAAATGTCAATCATAACTAGTAGGAATATGGGGCATGTTTACTAAACATTCCTAACGTGCGGGGCCGCGGTAGTGTGCCTGTGCCATATAAGGAGTGGGCGGTTCAGGCCGAAAAAGGAAACAAAAAGACCGTATGTGTGCGCGTCGCGTTAATGTGCGGGGCCCACATTAGCGCGTGGGAAGGCTAAGTGGGGCGCAGCTGGGCACATATAGGAATAGAGCTGTAGCACAACGGTGAAGATAGTAACCAATGGTGCAGTGTGTGCAGCCCAAAAAGGCTGGCTGAGGCACCACCTTGAATGTGGAAATGTGTGTCAGGAGGCAAAATAATTTTAAGGCGGCACACTGTTCATTTTGGGGCGGCATAAGGCGGCGCACTGTTCATTGTGGGGCAGCATAAGGCGGCGCACTGTTCATATTGGGGCGGCATAAGGCGGCGCACTGTTCATTGTGGGGCGGCATAAGACGGCGCACTGTTCATTGTGGGCAGCAGGATGCGGCGCACTGTTAATTGTGGGCAGCAGGATGCGGCGCGCTGATGGCCACAAGGCGGCGCGCTGATGCTAAAGCAAAGGAACACAGCCACAGCACAATGGTTAAGACACTAGCCAATAGTGCAGGGACCAGGGGTTCAATCCCTCACAATGCCCATTGAAAAAGGCTAGCTGAGGCAGTGTATTTTATGTTGTGGAGTGCTTTAGGAGGCTTTTTAATTCTATTTTGTGATAACTACTAGCAAACGCACTCTCACAGCATGTTAACATAAGGCGGACCATAAGGCACATGTTACAGTGCACCGTCCGCCAAGGCACCCTAGAATGTCTCCTATAGGGCAGCATGTATGTTGCGACACAGGATAATGTATAGTGCACCCTATATGGATGCCAACCATAAAGTGCCCTATAGGGCGCCCAATAAAGCACCCTCAGAGGCACCTTATGGGTACAGTACGCTGAGGGTGTTATTGCAGGCATCAACATATGTACAGTAAATGTAAAAAATGCTTTGGAAAACCCTATCACAGAACCCCACTGTGGGTATAAACCCATGACCTCTGGCTGCACAGGCAGTGGTGTAACCATTGGGCTACACCTCTATAGCTGTAAGCAAGCTCCTGCCTGGCTGCAGATAGCCTGCACGTCACATCACAGACAGTTTGCTGGTGTAAACAGGATAGGGTTAGGCCACCCGTACCCATGATGCACTGCACATGCAAATCAGCTGTCCACAGATGCACACAAGATGGGAACTGCACCCCTAAAGCTACCCGGCCTGGTAGGGGGAGGTGTCCTTGTGCACCCACACAGCACCTCGGCCTGGTAGGGTGTCCTGAGTGGATGGACAAACGGCAAAGAGTAGCTAAACACCATCACATTGTGCGGTTACTATGCCCACCCTGAGTGTGTGATGATGCGCCCAGGACCAGGTGCACAACACCTTGCATGGCTGAATGCGGCCATGCCTGAGCTCCAAAGCAGCAATAACCTGTGAAATAGGTAGGAGATCGCTGTCTGCCACAGTTAGTGTATATACACACACCCACACCCCCCCCCCCCCCCCATGGCAGCAGAGTCAACCATCAACCCCAGTCCTGCTGGGGAAGTAGACCCCCCCCCTCCCCCCGGGCAGTCCAAGCAGCTCCACACACATCCATAACACAATATCAGACAGACATTAGGCCTGGATATTCATAGATGCACCCCACCACTATCTGATATTCTCCTGCAGCAAGCCATCGGCCACTGCACCCTGCAAGGCACTCCATCAAGACACATACTATCTGTGCTCAGTCTGCTGGTTGGTCCTGATGGAAATGCATGCAACCACAACTGGGGTGGCAGCACACATAAGCAGATAGTCAGTGAAAAGACCCCAACAGGAAACCCATATATATCACATGAGAGAAACACAATACAGCACTATGGGTGTGCCTAGCCATGCTGCCATCACTGCACACTCAGGGTGAGAGTGATCCCCCAGCAGCACATACAGAGGTCCCCCTGTCTGTGTAGGTGGTGGCCGGGCACTACCATGTCCCTGCCAGTGCCCTATGCCCTGTGCAGCTGCATCCTGGTCAGCCCACCCTGTCTGAGATATACCCATGGTCCCTTGCTACTCATTATGCACATTAGCAGGCCAATACTGGCAACAGTGCTGGCAGTGTGGGCTGTGGAAGGGGCTTGCAGCCAGCACCCACTGTATAGACAGACACACACTTCCACACCTATGCCAGCATGGTGCTACTATTGAGGAGGTAATTAGCCTTGGCCACCAAACCTGTCCTAGGCACGGCAAGGCATGGATATGGTACGCAGTACTGCTGGGGGTCACTCCCCAGGGTGGTAAACACCGTCAGAGGCCAGTCCTGGAGCACGCCCCGCAAACACCTAACAGATTGTTCTGATGGGGTCAACTAGCAGTATGTGCGTAACGTATGGATATCTATCTGCCAGTACTCCTAGCAAACGTCTCAGAGCTGTGTACCGTATACCTCAGGTGTAGGGTGACATTGCTAAGCTTTGCAGGTGCTAGTATTGGGAGATGCACGCAGGGTCCACTCTTCTGCCTCTCCAGGAGACATTGGCCAATGGGGCCTGTGGGTGTGGGTGTGGGTGTGTCTGCCCCTGTTGGCTGCTGCTTTACGGCAGAGATTCCCAACCCCAGTCCAGGTCTGCATCACACTGTTCGTGTTTTCCTGCTGTCCCTCATGAATATGCATGAGCTACATCTACATGCCATGGGGGTGGTGCATAGATATACAGCACAGGCATTTGTATGAGTGGCAGCATGGAACCTGACTGGTGTGTAGCACACCAGGAATGCATTTGGGAGAGTCTGCTCTAGGTACTGCCCCTGTTCATGGTGTCTGTGCTCAGTGGGGTAAAAGATAGACGTATTACCATTGCATATGTCCTCGACACGAAAGGTGTGTCCTTACTGTCACTGTGTAGGTGTGGGAAAAATATGTGGCTAGGATTGGCAGAAGCCCCAGCTGGGCTTTGAACCTGTGACCTTCTGTTCTTGCATGCACTGTCTGTGTGCACTGCACCACCGTGTAGCCACAGATTGGCTGGTTTCCCTGGAATGTCCATGACTGTGGATCCGGCAGGGCCTGTCTGTTGCAGTGGACTGTGCCAGCCTGCACATGGCTAGGCCTCTGTCTTCTGTGGCTAGCAGCCACTGCCCCCTGCACCACATGTACTCGTCTGCCAACATGCTGGCATGAGCTTCTCTCAGAAACAGCAGATGACCAGATTGCAATGTGGCAGTACGGGACTGCATTTGGGGGATTTGGCTGTAGGTAATGCCCATTGTTGTTGTGTTTTTGCAGTGTTGTGTAAAATATGGGTGTTTTCCCCATGCTTGTGTTCCCTGCAATACAGGGGTGTCTGCGCTATCTTTGTTTAGTGGTGGGTAAAATATAGGGGCTGGGCTGGCATGTGCCCCAGCTGGGATTTGAACCTCTGACCCTAGAGGTACTGGCTATGTCTGCTGCACCACACTATGGCCACAGAGACAATGCAGCCCCTGGAGGTAGTATACTTGGCAGGATGGAGTCACAAACCCTGCTCTATGCATTTTTACTGTGGGCACATGCACTCTGTCTGGTGATAAACGTGCACATAAACCCCGGAAATGACCACAGACACTGGGGACAATATATCACCACGCTGGGCAAAAGTGATATTAATGGGCAACCATAGCAAACACTCCCAGGAAAGCTCCAAAAAGGACATTTGTTTTGGATGAGTCTCCGCTCCGTAGACCCTTCCAATATTCATTTCTTCTTTCTGGAGCTTTCCTGGGTGCGTTTTCTATATTTGCCCATTACTATAACTGTTCCCCAGCTGCATTACTATTTGTGATATTTTTGTTGTGGTCACTTTCTATTTTTATTTTCACTTTTGTGCTGTGCACATGTATCACACTGCTCACGTTTTTCAGGTTTCCCCGATTTTGCTGTACATTGCTGACGTAAATGGTTTCTCTTCCCCTTAAATGCCCTCTACCGCGAGTGTTTCACTCGCGGTAGTTTTGCTTTGGGATTCGGCCCCGATAATGTGCGGGGAGCTTCTCCCCTCCCCTTCCCCGCCCATTAAACCCGTCTCTCCGCCCCTCAGGAACCTTCCTCCGCCCTCCGTTACCCGTTCCACGCCTCTATCGGACATTTGCGGGCCCGTACTTGTGCGGGGCCCGTTATTGTGCCGCGCACCTGTGCGGGGGTGACACGCACGATTGCGGGGCGTTTAAGTGCTCTTAAGTAGCGCTTTTAGTGCGCTATTTTGCGGCGCGCAAATTAGCGGTTTTTAGTAAACATGCCCCTATATTTTTGCAATCAACGAGCATGAACTCTCATCTTAATTTAAATTGTGTTGACTCTATGTAATATCAAGTATTGAGCTTGTTAAAATCATAAAAAGTGTCCAACCCATATTACATTCTTCCAACATTAAGAGATTCTCCCCAAAATGTAGTCTGCTTTGTATTATGGGTTAATTTTCAAAACGTCTACGTGTTTACATTTTTGGGATGTGCTTTGGTTTGAAACAAAATACATTTTAATAAATGCTTCTGTTTGGTTATAATTTGTTGTCAAAATGAAAGTAAACCAAAATTCCACATGTTTGCTTTTGTTCTCTTTTTAAAAAATTCAGTGGCTGGACCACTGTTGATAAAATAAAGAAAGACTTTCTGGAGCCTCCCATATCCTCCCCCAGTCGTACTCAGCTCCCCTAAACCTTCTTACTCTGCAATAGTGTCATTGCAAATTTCTGACATACAGGAAAATGGTGCTGGCCATAGTCCACCAATGTCACTTCCAATTGTCACAGTCATAGGGAAACAGCAACTGAGATTGCTCTTGCAGTATGAAGAAAGCCTAGTAGGGCATGAAGTTCCCGAAAGGGATGGGTGAGTGGAAATTTGTGTTTTCCTCAGTCAGGACAGGAGTCTATATTTTATAAATGTTGTTTTGGCTTTCATTTTATAAATTTGCTTGTGTATTTTTTTTTGTTTTAAATGCAATTAAACAAAATATTGAAAAATGCAAAAAAAAAAAATATCCGTGCAAATTCCATACTAAATTGGCCTCTTTGAAATGTATGTATTTATTTATTTAACAATTATTCTATACTGCTTTTTTTATATTCAAAGTGGTTTACATTCAACGATAAACAAAGGAACTTTACATAGAACAAGGGTATTGAACTTGGATAAGACAGGGGTATAGTCCACAGGGAGGTGAGTATGGGTTCATATTTTAATTGTAATGGGTGTGTTCTGCATGATGTTTTAGTTTCTGGTCCATAGTATTCCAAAAGGAGGTGGGCTTTTAAGGCTTTTCAGAAGTCCCATAGGTCATTGGTGGTTCTTATGCTTTCTGCATTCTTTCTGTGGTTCTTTCTGTGGTTCTTTCTTTCTGCGTTCTTTCTGTGGTTCTTATGCTTTCTGCTTATTGCGTTCCAGAGTGATGGAGCATATATTGAGAAGGCTCTGTGACAGGTTGTCTGTTTTGCTTTAGTTTTATTCTTGGGTATTATTAATAGGTTTTTATTGTTTTTCCTTTTTGTTCTGTTTTCAGAGTCTTTGCTGATTAGAGTTTATAGTATTGGTGGTGATAGTTGGTGGAAGGTTTTAAAAATAGTGAGTATGGCTTTGTATTTGGTCCTGTTGATTATAGGGAGCCAGTGGAGTTGTTTTAATGTTGGGGTTATGTGACTGGTTCTTGATGTCCCAGTTATAATACGAGCTGTTGTATTTTGGAGTAATTGCAAAAGGTAGGTAGATTGGCTAGGCAGTCCCTGGTAGATGATGTTGCAATAGTCCAGGATCGGCAATATCAATGCCTGACAGACTGTGCAGAAGTTATTGAAGTCTAGAAGAGGTTTGAGTTTTTGTATTGTTCTTAGTTTGTGGTAAGCAGCTTTTGTAATCTTGCTTATATGAATTTGAAAGTTTAAGTTTTGGTCAAGGTATATCCCCAAGTATTTGATTTTTGTTTTCACTTCTATTATGTTGTGTGAAATTTGTAGTGATTTTGGTGGGACATAGGAAGAGTTCCTTGGTATGAAGACTGCTTCTGTTTTCTTGTAGTTTATCAGTAGATTTCATTCCACTAGCCAGATTTTCATTTCTTCTATGCATGCTGCTATTCTCGAGTAGTTGGGTTGGTCGATGCTGAATGAGATGTGGACCATAATTTCATCTGCATAGATATTCTAGTTTATTTTGTATTTAGCTGTTATGCTGCTGAGAGGCTGAAAATATATATCAAACAGCAGAGCAGAGAGTGCTGAGCCCTGCGGTACGCCCTGTTGTTGGTCTATTGGAATTGATTGGTGTATTCTAGATTTTACTTGTATTTTTCTGTGGGAAATGTGACAAGGTTTAGCGCACAAATTTTAGATCCTTAAATGTGAATATTACCAGGGGTGCGTAAGGTTTGGAGAAGGAAATTATGAATTTTTAGTGGTAGGTGCCTAACTTGAGTCACCAAGGAAGCCATCTTAGAAGCTTTGCATGACATCTCCATGCAGGGCTGTACCGAGCCAGAATTGCACCCTGTGTGACTTGCACATCGGGCATGCCCCCTCTCTCACCCATACCTCCATGGCTCCATCCAGCCACTGCCCTACTCTTGCCCTGCTGCTGCCACCCTCTGTTTTCTCTGCGGTGGCGGGTGGCGGCGCTCGCAGCAGCAGGGCAGACCTAACTTTAAAATGTAAAAACCCCCCAAAAAACAACAATCAAACATTCAGGTCTTTCAACCGTGCGCTTTAAACAGACATGATCCCTCCCTGCTCTGATGTCAGATCAGAGGAGAGAGGGACCAGACCTGCGGAAAGACCCGCGTGGTTTGGGTTTTTTTATTTTATGTTTGCTCAGCTGCTGCCGGTGCTGCTGTATCTGAGAGAACAAAAAGTGGCAGGACAGGGCAACAGCAGGCAGTCGAAATACGGCTGTTAAAGCCTTTGCACCTTGTGTGGCTGCACCGCTCATACAGGGCTACGTATGGCACTGTCTCCATGTGTAAATAATGCATTTACATGTATAGTACACATTCAGTTTCAGAATGCTGCTATGTACACATAGAGATGACCTGGAATGAACCACTTCAAAGGGGGTGCATTTTAAGTTTTATTAAAGCATGTCAAAAAAATAATATGTGTGAAATAAACATAGGAGTATGTTTACTAAACAACAGTAACGTTACCAGTGGTAAGCGCAGCACTAATGTCGCTATTGTGACGTTAGCACGCGCTAAGAATAAAGGCGCGGGCAGGGTCCCGGCGCCTGCTCATAACCGGGTGCTTTGCCCGGCGCGGGACCCTGCTCGTGCACGGGGGTGGAGGGGGGATAGGAATGTGGGCCGCGCGGGCCGTGCACGCGGTGCGTTTTTTAAATTGATTGGCTCCGCTCATGGAGGAGGGCGAGCGGAGCCAATCAGGGTGCAGGCAGCCATGTGCTCTGGCGTGCGGGAGACTCGCCAGAGCACAGGCAGTTTGGCGGGAGGCACGGTAGGATCTGTGTGGTATATGGTTTTGTTGTTATGGAAAATAAAGCTGCGACCAGTTGTTACCATACTTGGCTGTCGGAGTAATTTGTGGGAAAGGAAAAGAGAAATGCTGTTGGAAGATGGGGCTAAGAGTCTGGGGGGGGGGGGAAGCAAGGTATAATTAAAGGTTGAGCGCCGGGTCTGGCTACCCGGTTAGAATAAAGGCATGGGCAGGGTCCCGGCGCCTGCTCGTAACCGGGTGCTTTGCCCGGCACGGGACCCTGCTCGTGCACGGGGGTGGAGGGGGGGTAGGAATGGGGGCCGCGCAGGCTGTGCACGCGGTGCATTTTTTAAATTGATTGGCTCTGCTCGTGGAGGAGGGCGAGCGGAGCCAATCAGGGTGCAGGCAGCCATGTGCTCTGGCGTGTGGGAGACTCACCAGAGCACAGGCAGTTTGGCGGGAGGCGCGGTAGCCCACCCGCCCACCCAGCCTTTGCGGTAGCAAGGCTGGTGTAGGGGTGTCGCAGCTGGGGGGGGTGAGGCGGGATCCCGGAGGTTTCCGGGGTCCGGAGCCTTAGGCGACTCGGGACGGGGCGGGGTGCCCTCGACCCGGACTACCCCTGGAAGACTTTTGCTAGTAATATGGCGAAGTCGGATAGGGGTGGTCGGAACGTTGCCGGTGGTGTGACCATGGATACAGCGGAGGCGAGGTCGCTTTGCTAGTAGCATGGCTGGTGACGCATCGCTCCGCTGGGGGGGGGGGGGTTGTGAGATCATTGTTCCTGTTATGGTTTTGTTGTTATGGAAAATAAAGCTGCGACCAGTTGTTACCATACTTGGCTGTCGGAGTAATTTGTGGGAAAGGAAAAGAGAAATGCTGTTGGAAGATGGGGCTAAAAGTCTGGGGGGGGGGGGGAGGGGGAAGCAAGGTTGAGCGCCGGATCTGACTACCCGGTTACATTACATTTGCTACCTTACCGCTGTTTAGAAAACATACACCAAAGTTCAAAATATTTCTCCTGTCAGTTTTTGCTTCTTTTGTGAGGAATGCATAAGTTTTGCAAAATGCTCTTTTAAGCAAGGCTTGAATGTGTGATTGAGAGGGTAATTGTGCTGAGTCCCTCAGTACTGGATTAGCCTTTAAAATGTAAAATTTTACCTTTCAGGGCTTTACTCTTTAATTGGCTTCACTTATAAGTGGCTGGAATATGGTTCTTATATGTATAGTTGCCGGCACTTATACGTGGAAGTAGTGAAAATTGGCACTTTCATGCATAATTGCTGGCATTTGCTGTATATGTGGAAGATGACAGGTGGGTACCACCACCACCAGAAGAAATCAGTTGTGGTCCTGAGGCTGTCTGGAAGGTTCCAGTGACAACCAAGGTGAGGGCAGAGATCACCTTCAGGTGTACTGCCAGGGCTTGTCCCCTCATAGTACTGGGCTATAGGTCAGGCTCTAGGTGTTTGCACAGATACTGAATGGTATTTTTATGAAACCTAAATCAGTGGGCTGTGCTACATAACCAAGCACTGGATGATTCCATTTCTGGGCCTATTTCTTAGCAGAAATTAGGAGAATGCTGGAGGTCTTGCAGATAGCAGTCCAACAAAGAGCAAACCACACCTGCAGGGTACTAGACAAACCAAGGAACTGGTGTGTGGAAAGGCAGTCAAAACAACTTTATTGTAAAACCCCAATGTGTTTCATTCATTCAGTCTCTCTGCTATGGCCTTGTCCTCTCTTAGCATCCCTTTTACCCCTCTATCAACTAATGGTCCAACTGACTCTCTCACAGGTATTTTGCTACAAATGCACTTGAAAAAGTTTTTATTATGCGTTTTTGCTTCCATGGCAAGCTTTTTTTCAAATTCTCTCTTTGCCTGCTTTATCAATGCTTAGAATCCAACTTGCCATTTCTTATGTTGTTTCCAGTTTTCATCATTTGGCTCCTTTTTCCATTTCCTTTTTTTGGCTACAACAGCCTCTCTGACTTCACCTTTAAACCATGCTGGCAGTTTTTTGGACTTCCTTCCACTTTTTTTAAAGCGTGGAATATATCTGGTCTGGGCTTTCAAGATAGTATTGTTAAACAATGCCCATGCTCGATGTAAATCGTTAACCTTTGCAGCTGCTCCTTTTAGTTTTTACTTAACAATTTTCCTCATTTTACTGTAGTCTTGAAAATTAAAAGGTAGTACTGTGGTTTTCCTTGCTGTCCTTCCTCCATTTATTAAATCATACGCGATCATGCTATGATCAATATTGCCAAGTGGCCCCAAACCCCCCCCCCCCCCCAGCTCTTGCACCAGATCTTGTGTCCCACTAAGGACTAGGTCTAAAATAGCTTCCCTTCTGGTTGGTTCATGAACCAGCTGCTACAGGAAGCAGTCATTTATTTCATCTAGAAATTTTATCTCCTTAACATGTCCTGCCATGACCCTGACCCAGTCAGTAGTGGGGTAATTGAAATCACCCATTATTATTATTACTGTGTTTAACTTTTGTTAGCATCCCTGATTTCTTTGAGCATTTCATCATCCATTTGTTCATTTTGGCCATGTGGTCAATAGGACACCCCCATAGCCATTGCCTGCCCCTTTTTACATGGAATTTTGATACATAGAGATTCTACAGTGTATTTTGTTTCCTGCAAAAATTTAATCCCCTGTGACTCAATGCCTTCTCTAACATAGAGCACAACCCCTCCACCAATTTGATCTACTCTATCATTGTGATAGAATGTGTACCCAGGTATCACAGTGTCCCATTGGTCTCTAAGATACCAATCATATCTAACCTCTCATTTAGTTCTATATATTCTAGCTCTCCCATCTTATTTTTTAGAGTTCTAGCATTTGCAAACAGGCATTTTGGAGGTGGGATGTTATTCATAATGATCTGGTTATTGGTGGACAGGGATAATTTGGAATCTTTAAGCTCTATCTGCTCTGTACTTAAGAGCTTTAGAGTTACTTTTGTATTTATTAGAACCTCTCTGTCTATATTCCCTAACTTCAGTATTTTGCTAGTATCCTTCAAGGATCCATTGATCCAAACTACTATCAGCTTTCCCCTATAATCTAGTTTAAAAGCAGCTCTATCTCCTTTTTAAAGGTTAATGCCAGCAGCCTGGTTCCATCCCGGTTAAGGAGGAGCCCATCCCTTTGGAAAAGCCCCTCCTTTGCCCAGAATGTTGCCCAATTCCTAACAAATCAAAAACCCTCTTCCTTTTATCATCATCTCACCCACACAGTGAGACTCCATAGCTCTGCCTGCCTTTTGGGTCCTGTGTGTGGAACAGAAAGCATTTCTGAGAATGCAACCCTGGAAGTTCTAGATTTCAACTTCCTATCTAAAAGCCTAAATTTGGCTGCCAGAACCTCCCTCCAACACTTTCCTATGTCATTGGTACCAACATGTACCCAAGACAGCAGACTCCTCCTTAGGTGACATGTGACATCCGCTACCTTCAGCACCAGGCAGGCATGTTACCAGGTGATCCTCATGTCCTACTCAGCTATCTACATGCCTAGTGTTCAAATCACCAAGTATAATGACATCCCTAACCCTTCCCTCATGGGCACATTACCCTGGAGAAAACTCGGTGCAAGAGGGTTTTACATCACCTGGAGGACAGGTCCTAGCTACAGGATCACTTCCTGCCACACCAGGGTGATTCTTTATTGTCATGTGACCTCTCTCCTCTATGGAAACAGGGAGGCTGCCAGACTCAAACTGTGACTTCAGTACTACATCCCTGTAGGTCTCTGTCTTCCTTATGGTGTCCAAGTCTACAGCTCTAGCCTCCAGAGATCGGACTTGTTCCCTGAGAGCAAATACCTCGTTGCACCTAGTGCATTTGTAAGACCTCTCACCAACTGGGAGAAAATCATACGTGTGACATTCAGTGCAAAAGACTGAAAACCCCCCATCTTGCTGCTGGACTTCTGTCTGCATCTTAGTTTTAAGTTTTTGTTTAGGTATTTAAGTTGTTTACTTGCTTAAGTTTGCTGGGGATACTTATGCTAATACAATTATACCTAATACGTTTAATGGACTTTGTTCACCTCATGATTAATTAATCTCAGGTCCATAATCAATCTATTCCTGATTATGATAACCATCTACACCCGAGAGTGAATATGGGCCCACATTCCCTTTAATAGGTTTAAGAGCCTATAAAGCTAAGATTATCCCTGGGGTAGATGAGAGTCAGGGTGGGTGGGAGGCAAAGAAGACTTACTGTAATAAAAACTGGCTTGCTACATAATTTATTTATTTAACATTTCTTATATACCGCTTTTCATGATATCAAGGCGGTTTACATAATGCTCTGACCTGTGCTTCTAAAGTAATGTCTTGACAATTTCCTGGGTGATTCACACAGCCCTTGGTTTGATAGAGGAAGCCTTTTAAATTGCCTCTTTGATCTGACTTTGGCACCTATTTAAAACAACTTCACAGATCTTTTGCCTCCTAACTGGAAGGCCTCTTTATAAAAGTCACTAGAAATAAATTTATTTATTTCCACTCAGAAATTGTTTATTTTACTCGTACACAGATTTATCAGCTTTAACCCAAAGAATTTCCTTTTTACCCAAGATTTAGAGTACATTCCAGAAGACAAATACTTACAAGTGCAGATGTTTTTCCAAATGTAGCAGTCCTTTTTAGTAGTCTTCAAGACTTGGGGAATCAGGACTGGGTAAATATGATTCAAGTCCTGAAGCCCTTCTAGGATGCCACTGAGGAAGTGAGTTTATGAAGGGCTACCCTGAGCCTTGTCATCCCAAAAGTGAATATTATGGATGTTTGTCATCAGTGATAGGGATTGATGTTAGATGTTTTGGTGGTAGTAGACTCCTTGCATATTGAAGTGGGAAAAAATTGAAACCTCTCATCAAGAAGGATTTCAGGGGGTAGCTGAGTTAGTCTGGAGTGGCAAGGTGGCGTCTAAAAGACTACCCAATTTTTTTAGGCATGAGCTTTCAAGGACCAGAATCCACTTTGTCAGAAGGAAATGATACAGTTGCTGTCAACATTATTGGCACCCTTGCAGTTCAACCCCTTCAAGTCCAATATCTCCTAAATAAAGAATAGACATTGAAATGACCGGACTATATATACACACATATTTGACACATAAAAGAATCAAATAAATCAAGACCAATTAAAAAAAAGAAATAGTATAAAAACGGGGACATTTCCAGGACATGATTATTGCCATCCTTATAAACAATTCAAATTAATTTGAATAGACGAATCACATTCCCATTGCAGTAAAATTAGACGCATCTATGATAAATTGTCAGTGCTCACATGACTTGAATCAACAATGATGAAGACAAGAGATCTGTCTGAGTCTGTCAGAAAAGCCATTATCACGAAACATCAAGCTTCAAAGAGGCAAAGTACCATCTCTAAAGACCTTGGGGATTCCCGTGTCTACAGTTCACAATGTTATTAAGAAGTTTTCTGCTCACGGAATGGTAAAGAACCTCCCAGGATGTGGTGAAAAGAGGAAAATTAATCTAAGAAGTCTTTGAAGATTTGTGTAAACTGTTGTAAAAATACTATATACAACATCTAAAGAGCTTAAGGCTGAACTGGAAAAATCTGGAGTAGTGATTTCAACCTGCACCATATGCCACACACCAAACAAAGAAGGACTTCATGGCTGAAGCCAAGAATGACCCCAATGCTCAAAGACAGACATAAAAGATACACCTGATCTTTGCCCAAACCCACCTTGAGAAGCCATAATCCTGGGAAAATGTTCTGTAGACAGATGAAACCAAACAAGCTTTTTGGCAATGCAAACCAGCGATACATTTACAGGTGAAGAAATGAAGCTTATAAGGAAAAAGAAAACATGCTTCCTAAAGTTAAATATGGTGGAGGTTCTGTAATGTTGTGGGACTGTTTTGCTTCCTCAGGAACTAGAGGCCTGGAATGCATTAAAGGAATCATGATGTCAGAGGACTATCAAAGTATTTTGGAGTGAAATGTGCTACCTAGTGTCAAAGGTTGTGGGTCCTCCACAAGGACAATGACCTAAAACATACATTCAAAAGTGCAAAAGAATGGTTAAAAAGTTAAAAATTGACTGTTTTAAACTAGCAGGCAATGAGCCCTGATCTCAATCCAATCCAGAAGCTTTGGAAAGAACTGGATTTGCCATTGGTAAAAGGAATCTTGGAAACATTCATGAGCTGGAACAAATCACAGTTGAAGAGTGAGAGAAATTACCAGCAGACAGATGTAAGAAACTTATAGATGGCTACAAGAAATGTTTGGAGGCTGTCATCACAGCCAAGGGTTGTGCCTCTAAATATTAGCGAAGGGTGCCATTAATCCTGTCCAGGTTTTTTTTTCTCAGAAATTACTATAAGTTGCACAGACATCTATTTTTTTGTTGTATACCTTTGAACATACCATTAAAATAGTATGATGACATACAGCTGGAATATTTCCAATTATTTCTCAAGATATTGTACACAACGTACCTAAAATGCAAGGTTGCCAACAACCATCTTCAGTCCCAAATTATCAAATGCTCTCTAGGATAACATTTCCTAAACTAACATATTTCGTACACCCAAGTTTCCCAGGAGATCTTGAATATTAATGACACTTATAATGATCACATGCTCTCAGAACCCCAGTTGCCAAATCTTTGGGAATAACCCTCCTACTGAATGTCAATGCCCAAAGTTTTCATCCTCATTATCTTGGTGTTTCAATGCCAATGTTTGTTGCTGCTTTTCTAAAACATTAGAATCTTTATGCCATGTCTTAGGGGTCTTGACGATACTGTTTCTTTATTTCTTTATTTTCACATCCTACAATCTAATTGTTCCAAAAACTGTTTTAGACTGGTCAATAGTAGCTATTTTGTGACAGCCTGAGAAACAATACAGTTGAATACTTAGGATGCATCCCAATCTTCCTTTCAAATAAGGGACCCTAAATCCTTTCTTTTTATTTTGATTGGGTACATCACTACATCGCGGTAGAGAAACAAAGTAAATAAAAGTGACTACTGCCTCTCCAGACAAAAAGAGGCAGCGGTAACTTAATAACTGACATAAAGGTAGCCCACTAGTTGTCCATGGATCCCAAAACCTGAATGCCAATAATATCCACACCTCGGAGGGACCTTCGGCCTCTGTACCCCCATGTAAAGAATGAACAGCCCCACTGCACTGCTGACATCCTTTTTCCTCCTTTTTTTTTTATTTTTTTTATTTAATCTTCCTTTCAAATAAGGGACCCTATCTTCCTTTCAAATAAGGGACCCTAAATCCTTTCTTTTTATTTTGATTGGGTACATCACTACATCGCGGTAGAGAAACAAAGTAAATAAAAGTGACTACTGCCTCTCCAGACAAAAAGAGGCAGCGGTAACTTAATAACTGACATAAAGGTAGCCCACTAGTTGTCCATGGATCCCAAAACCTGAATGCCAATAATATCCACACCTCGGAGGGACCTTCGGCCTCTGTACCCCCATGTAAAGAATGAACAGCCCCACTGCACTGCTGACATCCTTTTTCCTCCTTGTAGCCTCCTTCCTCTCTCCCCTTTCTCCCTACCCCCTTAATTCTCACACAACTTTCCAGACACATGATACATTCCCCCCCCTCCATTTATTTATTTAATGTCTCTTCTATACCGCGCTATTTAATATCAGAGTGGTTTACATACAACAGTAGCTTATACAGTGCAGACTTAGCTGCTCTGTATTTACAGAGAAACAGGTGCTATAACTTAGACAACGCTGGGGTAACTATTCACAGAGTGCATATATATATATTTACAGAGTGTGAGGGTATATACATGCTGCTATTTACAAGGTGTGCATAATCAATTCATACTTCCCATCCCTACCCTGCAGCTCTAAATCCTTTCATGTGATCTTCATGTGACAGAAAATAGGCAACAACATTGGCTCATCTGTGCATGAACTATTCACATGTGTGAATAAAATTTGTAATACATGTAATTTGTGTTTGGCTTGGATGGCCCAGTTATACCTGGGTTTTCTGCATTAGAGTCAAATGCATAAACTATATCTATATATATGTCTATTTAGGCACTGAATATGGACATCTATACTCACAAAGGCACATTTTACAAAGTATGTCCAAGTACAAACTAGGATGTCTAAGCTTGATTGTCTCTGAAAATAACAAGCACATCCAGGTTTGGGGATGATTTCACAAAGGTGGACATGCCTGATATGCATGTCTGCAGGGACATCTACATAGACGTCCCTGATATAGTATTTAATACCGGTGATGTCGATGAGGCATACAGCAAAGTTGCAAACCCCAAACAAGTTTCCCAAACATTCACATAGCATAGCGTTGCCATTGTGAAGAGTACTGAGGATAGTATAGTGGCAATTTCTCAATATACTTCAGAGGTATTGAGAACTTTTCCTATGCCTATTTGTGCTTGGAGCAGCTCTAAGTTTTGACGCGGGCACAGACATCTCCGAGGATTCTAAGATTGATCGGGGATGTCTATTTCTGTAGCTCTGCCCCAGACATGCCTCCATCATACTCCTTCCTATTTAGATGTCCCCACAGCAGAAACATCTAAAATCCCTGTTTCTGAAATTGCTCCAGGGTCGTCTTCATGATTTCGACATCCGCATGCAAGTTTTCGGATGTCCAAATTGCATTTAAGTAATTTAAAATGACCCCCATAGTTTACATGCATTAACTTCCCCACCCCCAGATGTGTATTACAATTTTTTATTAAAGCAAATGTGTGAAATGGAAAAATAAAAGCCAGAAAAATGGAAAAAAGTCCAAATAAACCAAAAGCAAACCCAAAATGTTTGCCCTGTGCATATCCCTAGTAGCAATAGCTGTTTGCGCTTCCTCTCTGCATGTGCAACTAACATCCATATGGCAGGTCCAGGCCTGAATGGCCTTATGAACAGGGATCCTAACCTGGATCATGAGGGAGGCCTTTGAGTGATGTTTTGATGCTTGCAGCTGTGATGTTTAACAAGCTTCTCTTTTCATACCCTGTGCTACATTTGCAGCATCAGCCATTGATAGATTAGCAGGAAATGTATATTAGAAGTAGTTCAGCAGGTTGAGCTTACGACAAAATAGCATGCTAACCTCCTAAGAGTAATGCTTTCAACACCACTGAAATGGATAATAGCATTATGCAGACCCTTATGCACATTCCTCTCACTTGGCTACATTATTGCTTTGTGATTTATGGACAGCCCATTCAACTGTGCATTGCATCATTCAAGTGAGTTTATTCAAAATATTAATATGTCTTCAATTTAGCTTCAACTTAGGTGTTAATTATGTATTTTATTAGCACAGATAGTATCAGTCTTACCTAATTTGCTAATTATGTACCCTGTGATGTGCCTTTTAATTTAAAATAACAATGCTATATATTGTTGCCAACAATGTCCTTGCATTTGTATTCTTATCAGAGTTGTCTTTTAGTTGTGCTTTCTTTGGGGGATGGCGCCTGGTGCTAATAGTCATTTTGTCTATCCTTCCTTCTATATGAAAGATATCAAATCGACTTTGCTGAAATTAGTCATACTGCATCTGTACTCAGGTGATAAGAGAAATCTGAGTTTGGTCTAAGGTCCATGTTAATGGGCAAATAGACCTGAAATGGCCCTAAGTAGTGCCATATTAGGTTAAATCAAAGGTCCATCAAGCCCAATATCTTGTTTTGAACAGTGGCCAATCCAGGTCACAAGTACCTGGCATGATCCCTAATAATGGTTTATGAACTTTTCCTCCAGGAACTTACCAAACCTTTTTAATCCTAGCTACACTACTTGCTTTTACCATATCTTTGGCAATAAATCCCAGAGTTTAGTTACGTGTTGAGTGAAAAAATATTTGCTCAGATTTATTTTAAATGTACCACATAATAACTTTATACTGTGTTCTCTAGTGTTTGTACTTTTGAAAGAGTAAACTGTTGATTTGCGCTTACCCATTCCATCCACACAGAATTTTATAGACCTTTATCATATCTGCCCTTAACTGGAGACCTAACCACTTCATCCTTTTCTCATAAGGGAGTTTCTCCATCACTTTATCATTTTGGTTGCCCTTCTTTATACCTTTTTGAATTCTGCTATATCTTTTTTTGTGATTCAGTGACTAGAATTGCACACAGTGTTCAAGATTCAGTTGCACCATGGAGTGATAGAGACATTATGATATTTTCTGTTTTATTCTTGGTTCCTTTCCTAATAATTCCTAACATGATGGTTGTTTTTTTAACCTTCACAGCATACTGAGCAGAGGATTTCAACATATTGTCCACAATGATGCCTAGATCCTTTTTGTGGGTATTGATTGTAAAAACGACAGCTTATGCATCCTGACATGGGTGCTGAATTAGCACCGTCTTCAGCTCAGCAGGTTTTATGACTCATTATTCTTGATTTTGGCATCTTGAGGTCAGTCAGAGAAAGTCCAGAAACCTCACCATACCACATTATACAAAAAAAAAAAAAGGCATGGCAACCCCACCACACAAGATTGCACCCTCCAAAAGCATGGAAGGGACATGCTGACTCCACCAATTTGGTGAAGTTCATGGAGAAAAAGTCTAGAAACCATTATTAAGGAAGTCCAAGAGAATACCACTACTTATCCATGGGTATAAGTAGCATGGATCTGGCTACTTTTTGGATTTATCAGGTACTTATGACCTGGATTGGCCACAGTTGGAAACAGGATATTGAGCTTGATGGACCTTTGGTCTGACCCACTATGGCATGTTCTTATGTAAAAGGGATACAGTGACTCCACCATATGACCTTCTACCCCCCCAAAAGCAAAAAAGGGGCACAGCGATCCCACCATATCACCTTCCACCCCCCAGAAAATATAAGGTAGTCCTTCCCAATTTTCTTTCCTCCTGAAGCATTGCCCAGAAGCTTTCCCACTCTCTTTTTGCCTTCTCCTGCCCTCTGCTGTCATCCACCACTGTACCCCTCCATCACCTTTCTCTGCTCCACCCTCCACCCCTGCTCTATTGTAGGAGGCAGTGGGAGGCAGGATTTGGGGGTGAAAGGCAGAGAGCGCGGGAAAAGGAGAGCAGTGAAGCTGCTGTGCAAGGTTGCAGGGGGAAGGAGGAGTTTAGAATGAAAAGATATGTGGCCCCTCACACCTGTCCTGCTCTCCACTTCCCACCCTTTTGCCCCATAATCTCTCTCTCTCAATACGCATTTACTTACTCGCTCGCTGCCCTGCTCTTTTCATTCTTCTTCCAGTGTGGGAGAGGGTAGAGGTAGAAAGAAGGGAGTGCAGGATGAAAGAGCTGTGTTTCACTTCACTCTTTGCCCTGCTCTCTTTCTTCCACCCCTTCACCCTACATTCCTTTCTCTCCCACCCCATCCCACTATGAGAGACAAAGCAGAGGGAAGGACAGAAGGTTGTGGGCAGGGTGGAGGAGATCAAGGATAATGGAAAGATGGAGAGCAGGGTAGGGGGTAAGGAGGCAACATAAAATATGCTAAAAATCGTGGAAGAATTCATCCAAAATAGGCTGGATCCCAGAAGTCCATTGGGTACCATGAAGCTGTCTGCTGCTGAATCCAGGATTTAAACTCTCCACCCTCTCCCCCACAGGCCAACTTAGAAGGTGAAGTAGAAAGAGGAGTGCACTGGGAAGGAGCAGGTCAGGTGCTGCATCAGCAATCAATTTCGAGGTCAGAGAGAAGGAGGCTGTAGTGGTAGGAGCAGTGATTTTGATGTTGTTAAGTGCCGTTGAGTTGGTGTTGACTCATGTCAACCATCTCGATAGCTGTCCTAAACTGAATTTGGTCTTCAGTCAGGCACTCATTGTTGATAGAGTGGCACCCATAGCTGCTGCTATTGTATCGACCCAGCTCATTACTGGCCTTCTTTTTTTGCATTTACCTTCAACCTTGTCAAGCATGATGCCTTTCTCTAATGATCTCTCTCTTCGTATGAAGTGTCCAAAGTATGAAAGTTAAAGTCTTGTCATCTGTGCTTCTAAAGAAAGCTTGAGTTTGATCTCCTCTAGTACTGACTGGTTTGTTTTTCTGGCAGTCCATGGTATACACAGTATTCATCGCCAGTACCATAATTCAAAGGCATCGATTTTCTTCCTGTCTATCCTTTTCATTGTCCAACCTTTGCATCCATCACATGCTATTGAAAATATCATGGTTTAGAAAAGTCAAATCTTTACATAGAAACATGATGACAGAAAAAGACCACATGGCCTATCTAGTCTGTCCTTCCATAACAACAACTACAACAGTCCACTTTTTACCTTTAGAGATCCTCTGTGTTGGTCCCATGCTTTTTTGAATTCAGTTACTGTCCTCAACTCTATCACCTCCAATGGGAGACTATTCCATGGATCCACTACTCTTTCCGTAATGAAATATTTCCGCATATCACTCCTGAATCTATCTCCCTTCACCCTCATCCCATGTCCCCTCGTAGCAGAACTTGCTTTCAATTGAAAGAGGCTCTCTCCCTGAACATTTATGCCACGGAGATATTTAAACATCTCAATCATATCACCTCTATCCCGCCTTTCCTCTAAGGTGTACATATTAAGATCCTTAAGTCTGTCCTCATATGCTTTATAATGAAGCCCATTAATCATTTTAGTAGCAACCCTCTGCACCGACTCCATCCTGTTCACATCCTTTTGAAGGTGCGGTCTCCAGAATTGCACACCATACTCCAAATGAGGTCGCACCAAAGACTTATACAGAGGCATTATCACCTCCTTTTTTCTGCTAGCCATTCCTCTCCGTATGCACCCAAGCATCCTTCTAGCTTTTGCCGTCACCTTTTCTACCTGTTTAGCTACTTTAAGATCATCAGACACAACCACGCCTAGGTCCCGCTCTTCTTTAGTGGACAAAAGTACTTCACCTCCTATACTGTATTGCTCCCTTGGATTGCTGCAGCCCAAATGCATGACCTTACATTTTTTAACATTAAATCCCAGCTGCCAAATTCTAGACCATTCTTCAAGCTTAGCTAGATCCCTCCTCATGTTATCTACACCTTCCTCGGTGTCTACCCTATTGCAGATTTTGGTATCATATGCAAAGAGGCAAACCTTACCCGACAGCCCTTCCGCTATATCACTAACAAAGATGTTAAAAAGAATCGGACCAAGGACAGATCCTTGGGGCACACCACTGGTAACATCCTTCTCCTCAGAGTGAGCTCCATTTACTTGTACTTTTTGTCGCCTCCCACCCAACCAATTTCTAACCCAAGCAGTAACTTTAGGGTCCATCCCTAGGGTGCTCAGTTTGTTTATAAGTCGTCTGTGAGGAACAGTGTCAAAGGCTTTACTGAAATCTAAATACACCACATCTAGAGCTCTCCCTCGGTCCAACTCCCTGGTCACCCAGTCAAAGAAATCAATCAGATTTGTCTGACAAGTCCTGCCTCTGGTGAATCCATGCTGCCTCGGATCCTGTAATCCGCTGGACTCCAGAAACCTCACTATTTTCTCTTTCAGCAGTGTTTCCAATAATTTACTCACCACCGAGTAAATTATGTATGGAGAGAGACATTTCTTCTCTAGAGAATCTTGTCTACGTCCTTTATAGCCATTCTGCCAAGAGCAATGCATCGTTGGATTTCTTGACTGCCTGTCATTTCTTTATTGATTATTGATTCAAACAAGACAAAGTTGTCCACTCTTTCAATTAGGAGCAGTGATAGAGGGAAGAGGCAATAACAGTGTCAACCAGTGGTAGCACTTCAAGAGGTGGTGATAAAAGCAGTGAAAAACAGAGACAAAGGCACTCGTAGCACTGGAAGCAGTGGCTGTGATTGCAGTGTGAGAAAGAAAGCAAAAAGAGGCAAGGCTGAATCATCCTTCCTTTTGTAGCCCTAGTACATCAACATTCAAAAGATCCCAAGGAAATGGATTTGCTGCCTGCCAAGGCCATAGTGCCACCCTTTGCTAGAGGTTTCCCTGCTCTTCCTCCCTCTGCTCTCTAGTCTGCAGGCTCCCAGTGCTGAGGCTCTGAAGCAGCATGGCTCAGCCCAGGTAGGGGCAGTCTGTTTGGGGGTGCAATGCTTCCCCCCCCCGATACCCCCAAACTATACCCATGTTATTTCCTTTCTCTCCCACTCCCCCTTTTACCTCCCTAATTTCCATGTTCACTCACCTTTATTTCCCCCCAGCATCTGCCCGATTCTTTTACTTACCCTCAGCTCGTACAAGACGTTCCTGCTACTGTGTCTGAAATGTGCTCATGCTGACCTGGAGATAGTCCAGCTAAGACAGCAGGGAGCAGAGGAGCAAGCCCCTGCCATGGTGGTGGGTCAGAAATTGGATCATGCCAGGATCCATGCTGTCCGCCTCACTATGGCACATTTTTTCTGGTAGCACTACAGCTGTTCAGCTGCCACCGTGCCAACAGCATATCTTCTATATGGTCATAGAACCACCATTCAAAAATGAACCTGCAGTGTTTGGGAGGCCTTTTAAAGTTATTGAAGTTGCGTTTTGATGTAGCCTTTTTTAGCTAACATTTTAATTTTATATGAAATGTTTTCAAGTCTTAATTATTGAAGAAGAATTTATGTCTTTTGAGACAATGTCAATTTTCTATTTGTTCATGGATGCTCCCTTCAAGATTTTCTTCCTCAATGTGCATTTACTCTTGCTCATTTAGTGAAGGAATTTCTCCTTCAACTTTTGCGGTCTACAGATATACCCCAGAGAATTGCGCAATTATGCGTATGTAGAATTTTGTTCCTAATTGATTAATGCATGCATAATCATACAAAATTGCATAATTCCCTGAGTGAGGCAATGACCCAGGTGGAAGGGAACACAAGAAGCTCCTGCGATTGAAACAAATGCTGCAGAAATGCAAACATGTAAGGTGGAAGCAAGAGTAAGGTGAATGGCAGTCAGAAAGGGCAAATCACGCCATGCTGTGAGTTCCCATCTGAGGAAAATGAGCGCAATCAGTGGACAGTGCATGTTGAGGCACTGATAGAATGTGGGAAGAATTAAGAGAATGCTGAAGGCTGCAGTGTGATTCCTGCAGGAGGGCCCATATAGAGAGAAGGAAGATTTGCAATCACTGGCCGTGGGCATGGCTTTCCAATACGTGTGTAGACTTCAGGGGAATGAGTGCAGCTGCCATTGGGTATGCTGCAGAGTCTCTTCTGCCTGTATTCTGTTTTTTTGTGGAATTTATTTAGCAGTGGCTTTCCCTGGCTGCATATCTTATTGGTGTGGAGAAGGGAGTCTGAGGGAGGAGGGCAACCTGAAAAGGGACTGATGGGGGAGGAGGGAGACCTGATGGAAGAGGCGATCTAAAGGAGTAATGAGAAGGACCAATGGAGGAGAAGAGGGTAATGGGCTGGGAGGAGGATCCTATTGAGGAAGGAGGAGTGGCCAAGGGGCCAATAGGGGAATGAAGGAAGCCCTGATAGGAGGATGAAACAGGGATCAATGGAGCCAAGGAGGATGAGGAGCTACCCAATTCTTTTAAGGTTGAGATCTTATTTACCCAAAATTTGCCCAGTTGAATGGTTAGAGTAGCTGGTTAAGAACCAGGGAAGCCAGGTTCAAATCCTATCGCTGCTTCTTGAGAGGGCAAGTCATTTAACCTTCCTTTACTTCAGCTACCAACATAAATTGTAAACCCTCTGGGGGCAGGAAAATGCCCAACTCATCTTGAACATCTGAGCAAAGATGTGAGTTAAATCCAATTTCCCCACTAATAATTTACAGCACTGCATATGCCTAGTAGCAGTATAGGATGATAAGTAGCAGTAATATGTAGACATTTCCTAGTAGCGGGCTTGCATTCCCTATACTCTTGACAAGTTCCTGGGCTTCTTCCTAAAGAAGCCCTGCTTTTATTCTTTTATTTTTTTCCCTTCTCAACTGTGTTTGTATTATGGTCCCTGGGGCTATTCTCGGGTTTGCAATGTGATTTCTTCCCCTTTGTCTCTCTGCTTCATTCGTATTGTACAGTATGCAGACACCATCAGTGACATAGAACTGCAATCTACTTTCCCACTTTAGGGGGTAATTTTAAAAGGCATTTAAGAAGATAAGATGTGCCATAGCGGGTCAAACCAAGGGTCCTTCCAGTATCCTACTTCCAACAGTGGCCATTTCAGATCTCGTGTAGTTGTCGGGCTCCCAAAGGTATACACATTCCATGTTGCTTATTCTAGAGGTCAACAGTGATTTCCTCAGTCCTCTTTAATAATGGTTTATGGACTTTTCTTCCAGGAACTTGTCCAGCCCTGTTTTGAACCCAGCTACACTAACTGCTTTTTCTACATCCTCCGGTAAGGAATGGCAGAGTTTGGTTACACGGTGAGCAAAAAATAAAGTTTCTCTGATTAGTTTCAAATGTGCCACATTGTAGCTTCATTGCATGTCCCCTAGTCTTTATACTTTGTGAATGAGTAAACAGCTGATTTTAGTTTACATGTTCTACCCTATTCATTATATCATAGACCTCTATCATATCTCCCCTCATATCTCGGTTTTACAAGTTGAAGAGCCCTAACCTTTTAAGCCTTTCCTCATAGGGATGTCCTTCCATCCCTTTTACCATTTTAGTCACTCTTCTCTGTACCTTTTCTAGTTCTGCTATATCCTTTTAAAGATATGGCAATGAGAATTGCATACAATATTCAAAGTGCAGTCTCACCATGGAGTGATACAGAGGCACTGACATATCTGTAGTTTTATTTTCTGTTCCTTTCTTTATGATTCCTAGCATTCTATTTGCTTTCTTGGCCGTGGCTGCTCACTGGGTAGAGGGTTTCAACGTATTATCCACGATGATGCCCAGATCCTTTTCCTGAATGATGATTCCTAATTTGGAACCTTTCATTGTGTAACCGCATTTTGGATTGTTCTTCCCTAAGTGCATAACTTTGCACTTGTCAGCATTAAATTTCATCTGCCATTTGGACACCTAGTCTCCCTATTTTTCAAGGTGCTCTTGGATTTTTTCACAATTCTTTTGTGCTTAAACAACTTTGAATAATTTTGTGCCATCTGTAAATTTGATAACTACACTCATTATTCCCATTTCCAGGTCATTTATAAATATGTTAAAAAGTAGCAGACCCAGCACAGATCCCTGGTGTACTCCACTATTCACCTTTCTCCATGGAGAAAATTAGCCATTTAGGGGTATGTTTACTAAACCGCGCAATTGTGCGGGGCACACTTGAGCGTGCGCTAAGGTACCTTAGCGCATGCTAATAGTGTGTTTTTGTGCCCCGCACACGTGCGTGCTGCACTAACGGGCCCGCACAAGTGCGCGGCGCGCTGATGTGCGATAGAGGCGTGGAAAGGCATTCTGAGGGCAGAGGAAGGCTCCTGAAGGGCGGAGGGTCAATGGGTGGAGAGTGGGCTCCCCGCATAGGAGAGGGGCTGAAATTCAAGCTAAAAAATACCGCAAGTGAAAACCTCGCGTTAGAGCCGATTTAAAGGGAAGAGAAACCATTTCTGTCAGCAATGTACAGCAAAACCGGGGAAACCTACAAAACGTGAGCAGTGTGATACATGTGCACGGTACAAAAGTGCAAATAAACCTCAAAAATGACCTCGAAAAAATGGGAAAAAAACATAACCAAGCTGGCCAATAGTGATATCAATGGGCAACATTAAAAAACACTCCCAGGAAAGCTCCAAAAAACAGAAATGATTTTTGGAAGGGTCTACGTTACATTACCTAGAGCAGAGTCTCCCAAATGCAGTCCTGGAGGGCCACACACCATTCAGGTTCCATGCTGCCTCTAATAAAGATGCCTGTGTTGCATATCAATGCACCACCCCCATGGTATGCAGATGTAGCTCATGCATATTCATGAGGGACAGCATGAAAACCCGAACAATGTTTGGCACACCAGGACTGGAGTTGGGAACCTCTGCCGTAAAGCAGCAGCCAACAGGGGCAGACACACCCACACCCACAGGCCCCATTGGCCATTGACTCCTGGAGAGGCAGGACTTTGGGCCCTGCGTGCATCTCCCAATACTATCAGTTGCATAACTTAGCAATGCCACCCCACACCTGGGTATATGGTACACAGCCTCAAACGTTTGCTATGAGTACTGGCAGATAGAAATTCCTACGTTAAGCACAGTTTGCTGATTGAGCTCCATCATAACAATCATTCTGATGTCTGTGGTGTGTGCTTCAGGTCTGGTCTCTGACAGTGTTTACCACCCTGGGGAGTGACCCCCAGCAGTATTGCGTACCATATCCATGCCTGTACTGTGCCCAGGACTGGTGTGGAGGGCATGGCTGCTGAACTCCTCTATAGTAGCACAATGCTGGCATAGGTGTCAGAGTGTGTGTCTGTCTATACAGTGTGTGGTGGCTGCAAACACCTTCCACAGCCCACACTGCCAGCACTGTAGCCAGTATTGGCCTGACAATGTGCATAATGAGGAGCAAGGTACCATGGGTACAGCCCGGACAGGATGGCCTGGCCAGGATGTATCTGCACAGGGCATAGGGCACTGACTGGGACATTTTAGTGCCTGGCCACCACCTACACAGACAGGGTGAACTCAGTATGACCTGCTTGGAGATCACTCTCACCCTGACTGTTCAGTGACGACAGCATGGCTAGGCACCCCCATAGTGCTATATAGTATTTTTCTCATGTGATATTTATGGGTTTTCTTTTGGGGCCCAGTCACTGACTTATTTGTTTGTTGTGTGTACTGCCATCCCAGTTCTGGGTGCATGCATGTCTACTAGGAGCATGTACTATGTGCTAACTAGCAGACTGTTTGCAGCTGGTATGTGTCTTGATGGAGTGCCTTGCAGGGTGCAGTGGCTGAAGGCTTGCTGCAGGAGAATATCAGATAGTGGTGGGGTGCAGCTTAGCATATACAGGCCTAATGTCTGTCAGCTATTGTGTTATGGTTAGGTACAGAGCTGCATTGACTGCCCTGAAGGGTGTCTTTTCCCCATCAGGACTGGGGTTGATGGTCCACTCTATTGCCACCATTGTAGGGAGATAGAATGTGGATCTGTTGCTGGGAGACCATTGCCACCCTCAGCCCTGGAGAAAGAGGAGGGTGGTGGTGGTACATAATCCTCCTAGGTTTCCATAGGGGCAACACCTGACTGAGACAGTCAGATATACCCAAGGTGTTTCTGCAAAAACTACTTATCTCACACATTAACACTGCTTTGTACCAGCATCATGGCCTATTTCTGCCATGGAAGGTGCTGTGGACCTGGTGCTGGGTGCCTCACCGCACCCTCAGGGTGAGCACAGTACCCGCACAATGTGACGGTGTGTAGCTACTCTGTGCCAGTAAAACACCTGATCTGTACCCCCTACCAGGCCGAAGTGCTGTGGGGGTGGACATGGTCAGTTTCCCCTACCAGGCCGAAGTGCTGTGGGGGTACATACCCCATCTTGTGTTTATCTGTGGACAGCTGATTTGCATGTGCAGTGCATCATGGGTATGGGTGTGCTAACCCTATCCTGGTGACCACAGCAGACTGTCTTTGTGGTGACGTGCACTCCCTCTGCAGACAGCCAGGGGCTTGCTAGAAGCTATGGAGCTGTAACCCAATGGTTACTTTACTGCCTGTGGAGCCAGAGGTCATGGGTTCCAACCCACAGTGTGGTTATTTGATAGAGTTGCTCAAAGCACTGTCTATTTTTAATGTACATTATTGCTGCCAGCAAAAACACCCTCAGCGTACTGTACCCATAAGGTGCCTCTGAGGGCGCTTTATAGGGCGCCCTATAGGGCACCTTATGGTTACCGTCCATATAAGGTGCACTGTACATTATCCAGTGACGCAACTTATAGGGTGCCCTATAGGGGACATTTTAGGGTGCCGTGGCAGACAGTGCACTTTAAAATGTGCCCTCTGGGGTACCCTATGAGGCGCCTTATGCAGCACCTTATGTTACAATACTTTGAGGGTGTGTTTTCTGGCAGCACTAATTAAAATAAAAATAATATGCCCCCTACAGCAATATTAACTATAACAGGTAATGCCTCAGCCAGCCTTCTTCATTAGGCACAGTGGGGGATTGAACCCATTTTTATTTATTTATTTATTTATTTATCTATTTCTTCTATACCGCCCCTTCCAGAGATCAGGGGCGGTTTACATGGAACAATTTAACAGTTTTGTATACGTTCGTATAACAGTACATTGAACAAGAACTTTTTAACTTTTTACATATAACAGAACAGTAAATTATTAAAACTATTTACAAGGTGTATAACTTGATCAGAAGTTTCTAACTTTTTACAGGGAATAGGCAGCGTGCTGACATTTCTATTTACAGGTGTTATTTACAAAAAGGTTAGGATACAGTGTAGTGAATTCACTATTCAAGTGTGTGTGTGTGTGTGTGTGTGTGTGCGTGCGCGTGTGTGTGTGTGTGATGGAATTTATTTCCATTTTTCGTGGGTTTTTTTGTGTGTCTTTGGGAGAACTGTTTGAGGGGGGCTGTGTATGTTCAGTTAATTGTGTTTTTGCAGGTTTTTTGTTTGTGTGTCTGTGGACGCTGTGTGGCTGGGCTTGGAGGGTAGGGGATTCCGAAGTGTTCGGAGAATAGGTATGTCTTGAGTTCTTTCCTGAATTGAGAGAGGTCCTTTATGATTCGGATGTCTATTGGGAGGTCATTCCAGAGTGTGGGAGCGGTGAATGTGAAGGCTCTGGCACTGGTGGATTTTTTAGTCCTCGTGAATGTTTTTGGTAACTCCAGTGAGAGGGTTGCATTTAGTCTTCGGGCTCTTGAATCATTTGGTGCGTGAAGGAGTGTGGATAGATGGGAGGGGGCAATATCGTTTAGTAGTTTGAATGTTGTTAGTAGTGTTTTGTATTTGATTCGGTTATTTATGGGGAGCCAGTGTAGTTCTAGCAGTATAGGGGTTACATGGTCCGCTAGGCGGGCTTTAGTGACTACTTTTGCACAAATGTTCTGTGCTCTTTGTAATAAGTAGATATTCTTTTGTGGGAGGCCAATTAGGAGACTGTTACAATAGTCAAAGTGAGGGGTTATGAGTGAACTGACAACTGATCTAAAGTCATGCGTGTCAAGAAGGGGCCTTAAGTGTTGAATAGTTTTGAGTTTGTAGAATATGGTTTTTACCGTCTGCTTTATGTGTGGTAGCATGGTGAGTGTGTGATCGATTATAACACCTAGGTATTTTACCTCTTTTTTAACAGGTATAGTTGTGTTATTGATGGAGATTGTTGTTGGGTAGGTATCTTCAGCCACAGGTGATCTTGATACGAACATTGCCTCAGTTTTTTGAGATAGATGCTGAGGTAGTTGGTTTCCATCCAGGATGTGGTTTCTGCCATGCACTCGGATAGAGTGTTATAAGTGGGGGTTTTCGTGGTTATGGGGAGGGCGAGCATGATGTCATCTGCATAGATAAAATGACTGATTTTGTGTTTTTTAAATATTTTTGTGATGGGTTGAAGGTATAGGTTGAAGAGGAGAGCAGAAAGGGCCGATCCCTGGGGTATTCCTTGTCCTTGGGGGAAGGTTTCTGATGCTTCCTGGTTTACTTGAACTCGCATTAGTCTGTGTGTGATGTATGACTTGAACCAATTGAGGACAGTCCCGCCTATTCCTAAGTTTTCTAATCTATTAATCAGTGTAAGGTGGTTGATGTTGTCAAATGCGGCGGAAATGTCTATGAAAAGGAGTAGTAGGCCCTGAGTGTTATCGTCTGTATGTCTTATGAGGAAGTCCATCAGAGTAATTAAAAGGGTTTCTACACCATGGAAGGGGCGGAAACCAAATTGGTGGGAGTCAAGGGAATTGTGCTCATCTATGTGTTCTTGCAATTGTAGTTGAACAGTTTTTTCTATTATTTTAGCCATAAATGGAATGCTGGCTATCGGTCTGTATGAGTTTGGGTCTTTCGGGTCGAGTTTATTGTTTTTTATTATTGGGCGGATCGATGTGTGTTTTAGGGCATCAGGCATAATGCCTTGGGAGAGGGATTGATTTACTATGTATTGAATTTTTCCAGCTAGTTCTTCCTTAGTACATGACTCCTGCATCATTGGTCAGTGTCTTAATCATTGTGCTCCACTGCTGCTCTTCCTTGCATGTCAGCGCACCTACTTATGCTTTTCATTCCTTAAACTGCACAGTGCTGCCATCAAAAACAGTGCTATAACCTTGCGGTAACTCATACAGTAACTCATAAAGCGCCCTATAAGCAACATTCTAGGGTGCCTTGGCGGACAGTGCACTTTAAAATGTACCTTATGGGGCGCCTTATGTTAACACGCTTTGAGAGTGCGTTTGCTAGTAGAAGTAATTAAAATATAAATAAAATGCCTCCTAAAGCAATCTTCCCCATGATAGGTAATGCCTCAGTCAGCCTTGTTCATTGGGCACTTTGGGGGATTGAACTGCTGATCCTTGCACCATTGGTCAGTGTCTTAACCATTGTGCTGTGGTTCTGTTCCTGTGCTTGCTCATCAGCATGCTGCCTTATGCTGCCCAATATTGAAATGCCTAAGCCAGCTATCTTCATTGGGCACTGTGGGGGATTGAACTGCTGATCCCTGCACCATTGGTAAGTGTCTTAACCATTGTGCTGTGGCTCTGTTCTTCTGCTTGTACATCAGTGCGCCACTTATGCCTCCCGCACAGCTTTCTCATGCGCTAATGTGCGGGGCGCACATGTGCGCCACGCACCTTAGCGCATATTTAAATCACGGTTTTTCTTTTTCAGAAAGAAACGCCCACTCCGTATATGGCACCCGCACACTAGCGCGGCCCGCACATTACCGGGGTTTTAGTAAACATACCCCATAGCCTTACTCTCTGTTTTCTATCTTTTACCAGATCCTAATCTACAAAGGTACACTGCCTCCTATCCCGTGACATTTTAATTTCCGCAAAAGTCTATCATGAGGGACATTGTCAAAGGCTTTCTGAAAATCCAGATAAACTATATCAACTGGCTTACCTTTATCTATCTACTGTATTTATTCACACTTTTGAAAACATATAACAAATTAGTGAGAAGACTTTCTTTGACAAAATCCATATTGGCTTTCTGACATTAAGCCATGACTATGAAAATATTCAGTAGTTTTGTTCTTTATAATGATTTCTACCATTTTGCCCAGTACACCTGCCAAACTCACTGGTCTGTAGTTTCCTGGATCACCTCTGGAGCCCTTTTAAAAAATTGGCATTTCATTGGCCACTCTCCAATCCTCAGGTACTACATAGGATTTTAAGGATAGTTATATTACTAAAAGTAGGACTGCAATCTCATATTTCCGTTCTTTCAGCACCCTGGGATGTATGCCATGCAGTCCAGGTGATTTGCTCCTCTTTAGTTTATCAGTTAGTTGTATGATATATTCTTGATGATAAATTTGCTTCAATTCCTCAGCTACATCACCTTTAAATATTATTTCTTAAATTAGTAAGTTTACTACATCTTCTTTAGTAAAGACTGAAGCAAAAAATTAATTCAGTTTCTGTGCTATGGCCTTGTCCTCTCTCAGTGCACCTTTTACACCTCCCTCATCAAATGGTCCAACTGATTCTCTCATGGGTATTTTGCTAGAAATGTACTTGAAAAAGTTTTTATTTATTTATTTATTTATTTATTTTATTTAACAATTCTTTTATACCGCGCTATTACAATCAGTGCGGTGTACATTGAACAAGAACATACTACAATGCGTAAAAGTAACATTGAGTTTTACATTGAACAGGGAACTTCAACAATAGGACAACCGGGGGAACTATGTACAGATTAACTTAATGTTATATACAGTAATATGAAACTCGTTTGGATGTTGCAATGTGGTTCACTAATAGGACTAGAGAGAAGGTTGACCAACTAGCCCTTTTCAGGTTGTATTGAGGAGCTAGTTTTGTTAATGTCTAGGTTGACTTCTGGGTAGTGTTTTGTAAACAAGTGGTATTTCAATGCCTTTCTGAATAGGATTAGGTTTTTGATAGCACGGATTTCGGGAGGTAGCGCATTCCAGTTTAGAGGTGCAAATAAGGAGAAGGCCCTGTTGGAGGTGGCCTTAGTGCACTTCGTTATTATTTTCAGGACTATTAAGGTGTTCATTGATGTGGTTCTCCTTTTTCTGTTTTCCAGGGTGACGTGGATGAGCTTGCTGATTGGCGTAGGGGGGCAGTTATTTAGTGCCTTGAAAGTAAGGACTAAAGACTTATACTGGATTCTGGCATGTAATGGCAACCAATGCAGTTCTTTCATGATGGGTGTTATATGGTCATGTACTTTTGCTTCCTTGGCAAACTTATTTTCAAATTCTTTCTTTGCCTGCCTTATCAGTGCCTTGCATTTAACTTGCCACTGCTTATGTTGTTTCCTGTTTTTGTCATTTGGCTTTTTTCCCTCATTTTCTAAAGGATTTTCTCTTAGCTATAACAGTCTCTTTGGGATATGTTTACTAAGCAGGGGTATCGGCTTTCATGTGATATCAAAGCCTCTGTTCCATTGAATTCAATAGGGCTGTGGTTCTGATATCGCATGGAAGCCACTACCACTGCTTAGTAAACATACCCCTTTGTCTTCATCTTTAAGCCGTGTTGGCTGTCGTTTGGCCTTCCTTCCATTTTCTTAAAGTGTGGAATACATCTGGTCTGGACTTCCAAGACAGTGCACTTAAATAACGCCCATGCCTGATGTAAACTCTTAACTTTTGCAATTGCTCCTTTTTATCTTTTTCTTAACCATTTTCTTCATTTTATCATAGTCTCCTTTTTGAAAATTAAATGCTAGCACAGTGGAGTTCCTTGTTAACCTCCCTCCATTTATTAAATCAAATGTGATCATGCTACGATCGTTATTGCCAAGTGGCTCTAACACCATTGCCTCTTTCACTAGATCCTGCATTCCACTAAGCACTAGGTCTAAAATAGCTTCCCCT